>CM048752.1:126302402-127502402 GCA_026315105.1 Locusta migratoria
CCTTTCTCCCCTCCTTTCTTCCTATTTTCCTGAAGAAGCTACCAATGGTTGCGGAAGCTTGTATGTGTGTGTGTGTGTGTGTGTGTGTGTGTGTTGTTTCTTTTTTTTTTTTCTTAATTTGTATCTGTCAACGAGCCTGTGCTTTGGGTAAGTTATCCAATTTCTATTTTTTATATAAATTTATCCCACCAGGAAAGTTCTTTTTTATATATAGGAAAAATTCCTAGCAGGAAAAGTATATATAAAAAGTAGATGAAGATTACTTACCAGGTGAAGGAGCACAGGTAGTGATTGTAACAAATAGAACACACACACACACACACACACACACACACACACACACACAAATGCTAGCTTTCACAGCCTAGCTGCTTCTTCAGGCAGAAGGGAAGGAGAGGGAAAAGGAAATGATGAGGGATTTAAGGGAGCAGGTAAGGAGCCATTCGAATCCCGGGAGAGGAAAGACTTACCTTGGGGGGGGGGGGGAGGGGGGGAAGTAGGATAAACAAATACAAACACACCCACGCATATACACAAATGCAAACACACCTAGGCAGACATACTGTAGAAAGCAAAGAAGTTGGACAGAGATACCAGTTGAGGCAGAGGCTCTGGCCAGAGAACCGAGGAAAAGATGTTAAAGATGATGGGCGGGATATTGAATTTAGCGGAGGTTGAGACCAGATGGGCAACGGGAGGAGAGAATATGCTGAAGGGCTAGTTCCCATCTCCGGAGTTCTGAAGGATTGGTGTCGGTGGGAAGTATCCAGATAACCCGGACGGTGTAACACTGCGCCAAGATGTGCTGGCCGTGCACTAAGGTGTGTTTAGCCACATGGTGATCCTCATTACCAACAAACACTGTCTACCTGTGACCATTCATGCGAATGGACAGTTTGTTGCTGGTCATTCCCACATAGAACGCTTCACAGTGCAGGCATGTCAGTTGGTAAATCAAGTGGGTGCTATCACAAGTGGCTCTGCACTCAATTGTGTACACCCTCTGGGTTATGGGACTGTAGTAAGTGGTGGTGGAAGGGTGCATAGGGCAGGTTTTACAATGGGGGCAGTTGCATGGGTAGGAGCCAGAGGGTAGGGAAGGTGGTTTGGGGATATCATAGGGATGGACTAGGAGGTTACGGAGTTACCTTCCCTACCTTCTGGCTCCTACTCTAGACACACACACACACACACACACACACACACACACACACACACAAAGGGTTATCTATCCTTTTCCCCCCAAAGGTAAGTCTTTCCTCTCCCAGGATTGGAATGACTCCTCACCCGCTCCTTTAAACCCAAATCCTTTCCTTTTCCCCTCTCCTTCCCTGCTCTTTGCCTGAAGAAGCAACAAATGGTTGCAAGAGCTTGCATTTATGTGTTTTATTTATGTTACTGTCACATATCTGTGTTCCTTTGCCCGGTAAGTAAACTTCATCCACTTTTTATGCATATTTTTCCTGCTAGGAATTTTTCCTCTATAATTTTTGTACCATAAATTTGAAAAAAGAATTTTATGCCTATCAGTCTGTTAAATAAGCAATTACTAAATACAGTTCCAGAGATATCAACTGGCGTTTCCTATAAATTTACATGTTTTGATACGCTGTAAAATTGTACTGTTGCGATGCTGTGCCACACACACAAGGCCTAGCAGAAATTCCTTCTGTAATATTCAATTTTGGTCATGTGGACACCTCACAAGGTGTTGCCAAGGAATTAAATGTTTGAGTGTGGAAACCCCATTACACAAAGCAGCTGACAGCAGATGACTGACCACAGAATGGAGTACAAGGAGTTGATGTGTTGGCATGAAGATTGGCTTCAGCTGTTTCACCTCTTCTAGAGTGAAGAGTTCATATTCCCCATTCATTGCATTGTGAAGGAGTGTGGGCCATATTCCAATCATGGCTTTTGGAAAAAGAATGCACCATCTCCGCCAAAACTCCAGGCTCCTGTGCTACCTAGGCTGCGTGTTGTGGAATAATGGCTACTGGCTACTGACGGGATGAGAAGTTTCCAGGACGTCAGGTAGGGAGGCACGAACCTAACAAATGGCTGACAAGCACTACAGACCTGACACAAAAGAGGAAGTGTACCAGACGAAACCATCCAACACTGAATGAACTGAAAGCAAGGATGTGTGAAGTTCTTACCAACTAGTAGGTTCGATCAATGCGAGAGTGTTCGGGAATGCTACAGGAACTCAAATGGGAATCATTCTTGGGAAGGCAACTTAGTTTTCGACATCGGTGTTTCGTAAATGGCGAAGTTGTAATATTTCAATAACCATGAATTAAATTTCTTTCGTTCATCACTTCAAGTTTTATTGGATTGTGGAAATGTTCCCCTTTCTCTGTGCCACAGATACATGAGTGCAGAATGATTGATAAACCAACAGCTATTATTGATGTTTATTCTTATATGGATCTACCTAACAACGGTATTTTTAAATGACAAATTTAAATGTCTCAATGCTCAGTATATATTATATCCATCAGTAGATGATAGGCTAAACCCAAAACATGTTGTGTATTTAAAATAATCTTCTTTCAACAACTAGTATATAATTACTTATTTGTTCCTGGAATTGTTGAAAGAAGATTATTTTAAATACACAACATGTTTCAGGTTTAGCCCAGCATCTGCTGATCGATATAATATATACTGAGGATTGAGGCATTTAAATTTGTCATTTAAAAATACCACTGCTATGTAGTGCCATACAAGAATAAACATCAGTCATTCTGTGGCTGTTCGTTTATCAATCATTCT
Organism: Locusta migratoria; assembly: GCA_026315105.1. Classification (NCBI taxonomy): domain Eukaryota; kingdom Metazoa; phylum Arthropoda; class Insecta; order Orthoptera; family Acrididae; genus Locusta; species Locusta migratoria. The sequence continues at coordinate 126,305,181 of CM048752.1, forward strand.
ATATATAACCATGACAGTTGCTACCACTATCAAGACTTTCAGTCTAAAATAAACATTCATATGTACTTCAATCAATGTGCAAGATAACAACACTGTTGAAGAAAAGCAAATGAAGTTGTGGTGTAGCTTGCCACAGAATGACATCTTTCACAGGCAACATCTCTTCAAGGAAAGATGCTCACACATGAAGATGGAAATATGTTTTATTGTAAATAAACTGTACATTGAAATGCACTCCTGTTCGATAGTCAATTTTGCAGCACGTGAGGAAGTGTGGGGCAGAAGTGTGATGTCAGAGAAGCCGTGTACATTCTGGAGACAATCCAGTCCTTTATCAAATCACAGCTTGGAATAGTATGAAATAAAAAGAATTATCATTGTAGTGTACGCGCGAGACCATGAGTAACTTTGCATGAACTCCCAAACACTACAAGGTTTCTTTTTTCTGGAAATGTGTAATTCACATTATATAGTCTTTCCTTCCCTATTTTAGCTGCAAATGTAATTGGAGGCCCAGCTAGTCTGTTCCTCCTGGAGATTGAACATCATATTTTAAATACTCAAACTTCTTACTTTCCATCGATTGTTCTCAGGACGGAGATTGGAGAAAGGGAAAATGTGCAGTTCGTACCCAGTAAAGTCTTGGACACAAAGTATATTAGCAATTGATTAACATCTATATAGCTTTTATACGAGGCACGTCCAGAAAATAAGTTCCGTTTCAATTTATCTCCGCTGCAGCACTGCTATTGCAGTTCTGCACATGCTCTGTAGACGATATGTATCAAGGAGAAGAACGTGCGCCATTTGGAGATCGCTGGCAGTTACGTACGTTTTGTTGTGCTCGTTTGAAATGTTGGCGTTGATAGACAATCCCGCCGCCTGTGAAATCAGTTCGGTGATTCGATTTCTGAATGCGACGAAAGTGAAATTTATCGGCAAATTTGCGATGTTTACGGACCAGATGCGATGAGTGATTCAATGGCGAGCGTAGTGATGTGCACGATGAAGAATGAAGTGGGTGTCCACCTTTGGTTACAGAAGAACTGGTTCACGTGATTGATGACAAGATCCAGGAAAACCGTAGGTTTACAATTAGTGCTCTCGCTATGGATCCAGGAAAGAAACTGTTTCCAACTGGTTGAAGACACAGGCGGCAGATTTCTATGAAGAAGGTATACAAAACCTGGTGCCACGCTAAGACAAATGCCTGCAAAATTTAGGCAGTTATGTGTAAAAGTAGTTTAAGACTTGTAGAATTTTGTGCAATAAAAATTTCTTCTGTATCTGTGTACAATTTCATTTTATTACCAAACGGAACTTACTTTCTGGAAGCACCTCGTATATGGCTAGATATAAGATAGCTAAAGCAGTCATACTGAGCTGCAAGTAATGGACTATACAAGCACCAATGTATAGTTGCTTTCAATATGTTACATCCAGCTATGCATATAAGCTACGTGGTCATGACTGTTTATATGTAATTGACATTACTGTCAGACACACCAGATGATTTGAAAATATACATAAATTTCCAAACCTGATCATTAATAATGAAGACAACATATGTCAAAATTTACAAGTTATAAATTATTTGAATTAAATTCTTGAGTATCCGTTTCTAGATCACTTTTATTTTTTACTTTAGTTTCAGGATAGCTGCCCATCTTCAAATCAATTCTATGAAGTTACAGAGTAACATGCCACGTGATAAATGAGTGTTCACAGTCGTTATTCAACACTCGTACATCACGCAACAGGTTACTCTGCAATTTCATAGAATTGACCTGAAGATGGGCAGCTGTCCTAAAACTGGCCATTTTCTAGAAAATAAGAGTGATCTGGAGACGAATAACAAGAATTTTATTCGTATGACGATCGCAGAAACTCCCTCGAGACTCATAGGTCTAGCTTTGATGAATTATTTGGCTGAATACTCCAATTACTGCCTTATGTCACCAAGCGTGCTGGAAATAAATAACGTGTCGTGTCGCAGTACACAACTGCTGCTGCTGAGAGGCAGGCAGTACTCACAAGTTGTTCCCCTTGAGCGCGGCGTGCTGCAGGACGTTGAAGCCGCGACGGTTGCGCAGCGTGAAGTCGATATTGGGCACCGCACACAGCATGTCCGTGATCTCGGCGCTCTCCTTGCAGATGGCGTCGTGGAGCGCCGTGTCTCCGTACAGGTCCTGTCGACATCGGACACGGTTAACTGGAATATCGCCGACGGAGGAAAGACGTTTCCTATTCTGGGGCCGGCACTGTGAATGCTTGCAGGAAGTAATCAACATAATGGCTGCCACTTATATTTTGTGATCTGTAGCAAATACTAGTGGAAATTTAGGAGCCAGAGTTTACTAACATTCATCTGCAACATTTTTAATGGCAGGATAGGAAAAGTAGCTAAAATACCGTATTTACTCAAATCTAAGCCACACCCTAAAAATGAGACTGGAAATTCAAAAGGGGGGGGGGGGGAGTTGTAGGTCGCATTTATAAATCGAAACAATGGGGTTTCATTCTAACAGGAGATGCAGATTAGGTAGAATGGATGATGATACAGCTACAGCAGTTGTGTTCGAGTGATAAGCTTCGCAGTTCAGCTTTTGGTGAAAATACAATAGGGTATTTGATTGTTTTCTGGAAATCGTTTTAAATTGTTAATTATGTCATATTATGGTCCGAACGTGCTTTTTTACCTCGTGGATTTCAGTACCATTTTTTAAAAAAAGAAATGAAATTCGAATAATTTGAAAGCCCGCTAAAACACTACATTTGAGTCACGTGATGCCTGTGACGTCATACAACACGCTGCTGCTGCTCTCGTAAGATAAACAAATACCTGTATATCGTTTGGGCCGAGGCCTCGTGTTTGGGCTTTAACGTTTGTATAATGACCTACAAATATTGTTTAGTTCCGCACTGTACCAATACACCTGTCAGAAAAATTGTTCTTTCAAGTACCAAAAAATGAGAAGATACGCAAAAAGTGGTTGACACAGGTGCGAAGAGATCCAAATGAAATAGCTGCTACTTCATATGTAGGATCATTTTGATGGAAGTAAACAATATTATTCCAAGTGACATGCCTTTGGCTACACGAAATGTGCATTGCCAGCCTATGAGCGATATGAAAACTCCGTCGACACAACCCGCTGTCCCTGTTCTAGACTACAGATATATTGTATAACTATACACAAGGCATTTTTGCTATATTTTACAGGTTTTGATGATTCACTTTGCACCAGTATTGAAGTAGTTAAATAGAATCACTCCCTTAACTGCGTGCTTTACTGGGTTAAATTTTACTAACTATCCCGGCGGCTTCCTGTGACTATGTTGGCAACAGATGCTGAATAGCGAGAATCATGAGACGTCGCCATTAGCCAATCGCGTGACAGCGCAAATATTTTGTCATGAAACCTTTGATTTACGAGGGCAGTTACTTTTACTGACCGAACAAGGGTACATACAAGAATCATAGAGCAGGAACAGCATTATTTATTTACTTCATGGTCTGTATGATACACTAATCTAGTCATTCTATGTGGTGTGAACATCTGGACAAAGATTTTTTATCATGTTGTTGATGTTGCCAAATAATCACTCAAGGCCGCTTGGATAGAAGATAAAATTTCATCCTTTATTGCATAATATGGTGACTTCAGATTACGTCTGCTGACATCAACAAATAGGGTAATTTTTTCCAATGGCATAAAATACCTCTTGAAATAATTAGCTTTAAAATGTAGGTATGCGTTACTTACAATGCAGTTTTCACGTTTCTTATTTCTGGCACGTAAAAATTTGGATTGTTTTTAAAGAATGAAGACACTATAATTGCATCAAGTTTAGGGAGGTTTCCGCTGTCAGCCTTCACACAACCATCTTCCATTGTGGCATAAAAACTGTAAACGCGTTTAGATCACGATAAAACTGAACTTAAAGCTGCGAAATGGAGGAAACGCGTACAATAATACAGCTCCGACTTCTAGTTGCCGTGCTGTAGGTGTTCTATGACGTCACCAGTACTTCAGCCAATAACGGAGCGTACGAAGTTCAATGGCCTCTCTAATGACGCAGACCCAGTATCTCGACGTCTGTACCAGAATCCTAGTGCGTTCATACTCCATTGCGCGATTCTACTACAAACAATGTTCAGCGACCGCCGACTTGCTCGGAGATATCAATCGTGTGTGCCTTTGGTGTTCAAGGCATCGATCCTTGACGGTACGCATCGTCTGTCCAATATATGACTTTCCACACTGACACGGAATCCGGTACATGCCGGCCTTCCTCAAACCGAGATCATCTTTGGCGCTCCCCATCAGTGCAGGAATTTTATTCGGCAGACAAAAGACAGTTCCAACCTGGTGTTTCTTCAAAATGCGGTCGGCCTTCCCCGAGAGTGCACCGATATAAGGAATAAACGCAGTGCCTACATCCTCCCTCGTATTTTCATCCGTTTCCACAGGTTGTGCTGTAGTGGTTGGGCGGAGAGCTCGCTGAATCTGCCACTCTGAGTACCCATTTTTTCGGAATACAATTCGTGGGGTAGACGTTCTGCGTCGTAGACAGTGCACGCCCTATGTACTAGAGTTTTAAGTACCCCATTCCTCTGTGAAGGATGGTGACAGCTGTGTTCCTACATTTCTCCTAAATCCAAACCGATCCCCAAGGTCGGATTCCATCAGTTTTTCCATTCGTCAGTAAATAATTCGTGTTAGTATTTTGCAACCATGACTTTTTAAACTGATAGTTCTGTAATTTTCACGTTTGTTTGCACTTGCTTGCTGGAATCACAATATTCTTCTTGAAGTTGAGGTATTTTTCCTGTCTCATACAGCTCGCATACCAGGTGGATGAGTAATTTCCATTAATAACTTAACATTCATGCAGCAATTACGGGAAGAGAGATACTGCATGTACCAAAACAGAGGGAAGAAGATAGGTGCTACTTTCAAACAAAATGGGACAAAGAGGTGTCCCGCCAAAATCGGGATACTGGGTCCGCAAGTTGAAAACCAGTACTGTCCCATTCAATACGGGATATCAGGTTACATTAGGCGAGAGCTTACCTGGATGTTGACGTTGCACCCCTTCTTGAGCAGCTCGGACACGCACTGCACGTGCTGCTTATTGACCGCCACGTGCAGCGCGGTGCAGTGGCCGCGGTTCACGGCGTCGATGTCCGCACCTCTCGACAACAGCAGCTGCATTATCTCGGGCTGGTTTCTGCAACACGTTACAGCAATCTATTAAAGCTCTCCCTCTAGTACTGAATCTGTGAAATGAGCCATAAACATAACATTTTAGGCAGTACTGTCAAATGGGGTGATTTCTGACAGTTTTGGGATTATTTCACTATAACTTTCGTAGGTTTTGTCAGATTTCATTGTTTCTTTCGGAAGTGGTGGGGTATATGTATATAACCCTCAAAATATCCTAGAAACAGAACATCCATGTGCATCTAATTTCACAGACTCAGACAGACAAAGTGTCAGAAATCACCCCAAGGACTAGGGTGATTTTGGATACAAGTGTATTTTCAATCTCTGTCTGGTGTTGCGAAGTGTACGGGGTGATATCAGACGCAAATTGACTTTTTCTATATTCTTCTTTTTTATGTTTGATTTTAATGACTTTTAACGTTTTTTAAAGTTTTCCGTGATTAAAATAATGGATAAGAACTGAGATAAAGCATTTTATTTATTAAGCGCTTTTCTATATGTTAATTTGCCAAACTGAATACCTCGAGCTGTTTTCTTTAAAATTTACTGGTCATAATTACACCAATCTTGAAAACCTTTCTTACTTTTATACGTTCTCAGCACTGTCTGAAATCACCCCACAAAGTTCACAATTTTGAAGGGAAAAAAAAAAAAAAAAAAATAACTCTGTTACTTTGAAACTTTACATAAAACTTGTGACAAACTGGTACAAAACTTTCCACAGTGCCGCCGCCTACTTATCTCATTGGCAACTGACGCTACAATACTTTACTGCCATTCACAACAACACAAAGTTTTTGCTCCTTAACACAGCAAGAACTTTCCACAATGAGACTGTCCAACTGATTATTGCATCCTCAAACGTCAATCAATTCACATGCGGGAACGTGGGATGCAGGAATTACAGTCTCGTGCATAAAACAAGCAGAGCGCGGAGGTGGAAATTAGCACTAATTCGTTGCTATGTGGCGGGAAAGAGAATGTGAAATCACTGAATTTGCAACACAGAAGCAAAATGTCAGAGCAGCAACAACACTTCTCTGTGGGGAGACTTTCAGTCTCCTGACCCTATTACAGTTGATAAGCCAATAAACAAACTGCCACATTGCAGGACCAATATAATGACTTTTTAAACGAGAATGTCACACAACAAAATAATCTCTATATTGAAAAATTAGCATTGAACCTAAATTACACGAATCTTTAACCAAAACATAATGATACGGGAATTCACTGCCGGAAATGGAAACTAGTACACTCTCGAAGTTTTCCAACTCTCTTGAGGTTTATTGTTGAAATAGGGGACATGGAGTAGAAGAAATGGTGACATTTACAGATCAATAGCACACCAGGTTTTGAGCTACCAGTGCAAATCCATGCTGAAACATGACTATCATGTGTGTAGTCTCCAAAAACGGTAATGCAGGCACCAATTTTGGTATCCATTTCATCATAAACGCGGTGAATATTGTCTCAGTATACGTTATTCCACACCTGCTTGACCCGTTCACGTAGTTCTGCCAGTGTCACGGGTTGACGAATCATATGCGACAGTTGTTGTACCATCATATTTCACAAACAGAGAAGTCCAGATTTTGTGTAGGCCGAGAATGTTTCTGCAAGTGTGTCGAGTTTCATGGGCAGTGCATTATCCTGGTGGAACAGCACATCACCTTTCTACTGCAACAATGCAACCGTAAGGCCCGGAAGTGTCTCTGATGGATGTACTCTATGAGACAGCACTTAGCAGGTCTACAATATGCGCAAACGACCCATCGTGTCCGTGCCGGCAGAATTTCCTTTCATCTCTGAAGACCACAGGCTGCCTTTCCATCTTTAAAGTGATCTTTTGACAGCAGCACTCAAGCCGTGCACATCAATACTGTGATGTGAGGGGAAGACAGGCTAAAGGTGTGCATGCTGTATAGTAGCAGAGTCACATTACAATGTAAGATAACTGCATCACACTCAAAAGTAAGTGTAATGGTCAAGTTCTGCGGGGTATCATGTCTACGTGCAGGAATTTTACATCCGGACGAGCCGTTATGGGGTTTTGTAGCACCCGTATCGACCTCAATCATAGACACAGGCCGGCACAGAATGTATCTGCCAATTAATGTATTGTTATATTATGCACAGTGTAGATGGTGAAGTTTTTCTAACAAAGATGAAGCAAGAAGGGTTGCTGCCTATCGCCTTTCCTCTCAGACAGGAAGTTACACTCACCTGTCGATCTGCTGTCCTCGGACCGTAAAGGCATCGGACTACTACTCTTGGCAGGTGTTTCGTCGCCTTACTGAAGATTCATTAATTGAAAGGAGGACAGTAGGAAAGTTACTGAACAAATAGGCAGAATTGCGGTGAAAGATATGACTAATGTGAGGTAGCCCTGTTGCATGTTTAATGTTACTTCACCACCTTCCTGTACGACAAGGAATTACTTAATAGTCAATAACTTTTTTTTATCAACAGTATGCAGGGTAAGACGAATCTATATCTATAAAATATTGGATAGGTGCGTGTGTGTGTGTGTGTGTGTGTGTGTGTGAGAGAGAGAGAGAGAGAGAGAGAGAGTTTGGTTTCTGCCAAAGTTACTCATTTTGGAGTGATGAATAAGCCAATGCAGAGACCTCATAGATGCTACAACAAAGGTCATCCCATTCATGTGAAGATAATTTATGGCTTGTGCCAAAGAAGTATTCACGTGAATGTTTCAAGCCATGTTCAAAGTTACAAGGAAACAAGTTCTCTTGTGGCAAATATACCGTATATACTCGAGTAATCCGTGCACATTTTCCCCGAATTTATGAACAAAAAACTGGGGTGCACAGATTACTCGAATTTAGGTTGGTATTATACCATCTGCAACAACAAAACACACCAGGCAGGGATTACTGCACTTTAAAAAACATCCCTTTAGGCCGGTATTACACGATAATATTTTCGATCAAATCTTTGACGAAAAAATATTATCAAATATTTGTAATATTTATTAGACATAAATCTTAATCGTGGTGTTAAAAAGGGGCATTATGGTTGTCGTATTTCAAGATAGTGGATAATATTAACTTTTTATTGTACGCTGCTTTAGCCGGTCACAAACATAGCGAAGTAGCATATCTTTCTTTCTGGCAGCTTCTTTGTCAGCGCAGCTGGTGCATACAAACAGTTGCATTATTGATGGAAGAATGAGTAGTTTATGCTACCATCTTTCTGAGTATTAAAGTATGTTATCTACTTAAGTTAGGTATTATTTGGTTCAGTACCACCATATTACACACATCAGTATCGGGATGTGACAACGACTATATCTGGAGAAGACAGGATTACAGTAATTTTTTTGCTACTGTGTTTAAACGCTAATTACGGCACGGTGTTGCAGTTATGTTCAAACGTACACACACATCGAGTAGCAACAGCGATGCTCGTGCTCAGAGCGGATACATTTGCAGCGAAGAGAAGACAAGCAACTTTTAGAATCAAATATACAGCGAGGCGCTATATTTGATGACATTTCTTTGATGAAAAATACACGTATGTCGAAGCTCCGTATTACGCTATCAAATATCTTTGATGTAAATATATGACACATAGACTTTTACAAAGATATATGACCTTGTAATACCAATCTCAGCTACATTTATTTAACGGCTCAGATTCTATAAGTGTTCATTTTAGTGTGTTACTTTGAGTACGTTTTCATAGTAATACGTTACAAATGAAATATTTTTCAGTTTGTATGAGAACATTTAGTAGGTAAAATACAAGAATTTTATGGGGTTGGTGCGAGATTCGCACGCTCTGGATATGACAACATTGCACGCCTCTCTCTCTCTCTCTCTCTCTCTCTCTCTCTCTCTCTCTCTCTCTCTCTCTCTCTATCAATTAGTGTGGTGTCAATTGTTTTGATATTTATGTGTCGTTTTGAAATTTAATAGATGTGACATCCCAAATGGCTGCTCTCACGTACTTTAACAAGTCCAACAGGTGGTATCCTGATCTACACAAATCCGCGTGGTGTCCCCCCACCCCTCGTCAAAATTTAAGGTGCGCGGATTACTCGAGGGTGCAGATTACTCGAGTATATACAGTAGATAAAATACAACCATTGAAGCAAACAGTGTAAATATTAAGACTTACAAGGAATAAACATTCAAAACATTATAAACTGCTGTGTGGTACACATTATTGGACAGAGAGCACCGAAGCACAGGCCACTGCGCAGGCCGTGCTCCTCACCCCTCCCACCAAAACGTCACTGACCCGAACGCGGCGTAGTGCAGCGCGGTGTCCCCCTCGTCGTCGGGCAGCACGAGCGACGCGCCCGCGTCCAGCAGCATCGTCACCAGCTCCGTGTGGCCCTGGTGGCACGCCACCTGCAGGCACGTCTTGCCCCCACTCTTGCCGTCCACCTGCAACACGACACTCGTCTGTGGGACCCCGTCTATTTACAACATATTCTAATAAAGCTCCACGTAAATTTTTTCTCACACCTCTTACCCACAGCACACCAAAAGGCATATAAAGTAGAAACCCATTTTTTCACTTTTCAAGGTACTTAATTAAAATGGTGTAAAATATGGGAAAATGTAAAATACGGAAAGTGATGTTATAAACGGTAATATATGCTTACTGCATCACCCTCGCATTTTTGTACTTTATTTGTGATACATGTACATAATAGGCTACAAAATATTCTCAATTCGCAAGGAATTTCATTTATTATATAATCAAGGTTACCCAAATTTTGTTGTATTTTAAGTGGCAGGCGAAACTGGAACTGGTAACTTTATGACATTTTTAATGCAATTTCTATCATTATGATCAACTTTCTCAGCAAGCCTTTAACTGGCATTCATTATTTAGCAAATGAAACTGCACATCTTCTTTACTTTATGTATTTTTCAAAGTTTCGCACAACGATATTTGAGAATTTATTCACATTTTCGAGTGCAAACATATGCATAAATACTGTATATTTCCACAGATAAGACGACCTTCAGATAAGACGAGGTACAAATTTTCAACAAAATTTTATAGTTTAAGCATATATCTGGCCTATAAGACGACCTACATGTTACCGTATTTACCCAAATGCAACCCAACTTTTTTTCCAGTTTTCAGGATCTAAAAATACACATGCAGTTTAGATTCGGAGGGAAAGCTTCAGGAAGTTGCTAAAAATGTCACTAGATGCCACCATAAGTAGGTTTTGTTCATGGAGTTAACAATAAACCATGGTTTTGTGCACAGAGGTTAGAGATTCTAACCTCCTTGGTTTTGTGTAGAGAGCCTAGTTTTGTGAACGATAGTTCCAAAAAAGCCGCTAGAAGCCGCTATAAGTAGTTTTTGTGATAAAGCTCTGTACAAAACTTTATTTTTGTGATTGGTACTCCTGAATTTCACTCTTTGTTGCACTGTTTACAGCCTACATTTGAACTTTTGTGCCTGTAGTGCTACGTTGTATCCAATTGTGAAAAAGTATGTTTTATTTTTTACACTGCGAAGTTTAAGGGAAAGTAATTTCTTTCACCGATACGAAATTTAATCGGGCCGATGCACATTTTATGGGGGTGAAAACACATCCGACAACAGAAGATAAAGGATTTCAATGCAAACCACAATTGTTGCGTGTAGCTCTGAAATATTTTAACTCTTTCACTGCTTTGTAGTCTGTACATAAGAATATGCTAATTGTTTGTGCTACTCTGGATATATTGAGAAATTATTTTTGAAAAGAGACATTGTAAAATGAAGCTGCATTGCAAATAATTAATTCTATTCCTGATTTATGGCATATAGGTTATTGTATGTACCCTTGTCCACTCAGTAAATTATTAAAGCTCATAAGGCAAAATATATTTTGAAAAACTTTCCTGTGACCACAATTCGTAGTGTAGAAATTATAAATTCTAACGTCATACCGAATGCAGTAGTTTTAGTCCATGAACAGTAGAAAAGTAGTAAGGGAGAAACTTTTTTCCTTTTAATTTTGCTATGGTTGTCAGCTAGAAAAAGTTTAATAAAGGTTTGAAATTCTGTTTAAAGTTGGTTGCAAGTCACTAAGTACTGACATTCTCATACAGTGTGTGAAAATCTCGTCGCATTCTGTGGCAGTTTCTTGCAACTCCTATTGTTTGTGATGACATATCTCCTGAACCATGTGCCGTATGTGGTTCTTACCATTACAAAATTGGTACCTCACGATAAGGAAGATGTGTACCAAATTTGGTTGAAATCGGTCCAGTGATTTAGGAGGAAATGTGCAATACTGTTGCGTATTGCAGCAGTTTTTCTCGTATCTCATTGTATATGACATCATATCTCGTGAACTGTATGTTGTACATGATCCTTACACCTACGGCAACCGTCCTCATGGATTGAAGCTCACGTGTGCAAAATTTCATAAAGATTGGAACAAAACTGTAGATTTGTATGCAATACGTACGCACAAACAAACACACAAAGGTAAAGACACTCTGCTTTATATGTAAACATACTGTGACGTTTCATAGGAAATATTAAAGATCCAGAGTTAAAAAATAAATAAATAAAAAACCCTCATGATAAAACAGTCACTACTAAGATTATTTTTGAAACTAGAATATTATAAATTTTATAAATCTAACAGTTTGTCTAACGATTATATTAGTTTCGAAATATTTATGAAAACTAGAATAGTCATCTATTAAGTTTTAATAAACCATACACCTTTATGGACATTTTTCAGTTGTAAATTGTCATTACCTTCAAAGTTTGGTAAAATCTTGAATTTGAAGATCAATCATAAGACGTCAGGTGCGGACTTGTTTGTATCATGAACAAGGTTATTGTATCACCCAGCGTCCGGCCATGCAGCGAAATACGCACCACTTACATTTAAAAAATTAATTTATTGCATGAATTGTAACCTTTTTTTTTTACCAACTTTTGTAACCAGTTATATTATTTGTTAACCACTAAATAGAACTGTATAAATTTCTTCAAAATTTGTAGTCAATTTATTTGAAACAGAATTTGTAAACTTCACGTGACGTGACCTATTCGCGACTTGGACGCCAAAATCTATGTACTTAAACATGTCGCTACTGATGGCAAAGGGGAGTTGTTGTAAGTTGTAAGTAGTTGTAATCTGCTGAAAGTCGTAGACAGCTTTGGTACGTTCTTATAAGTTCCGTTGCCAGGAACTTTAGACCAGATGTGTACAGTGCTGTAGTATGATGGAAGAATCAATAAAAATCCATTCTCATCTAACAACGACTTTATTTTATAGAGGAGAAATTCCTAACAGGAAAAATATATATAAAAAATAGATGAAGATTACTTACCAGGCGAAGGAGCACAGGAAGTGATAGTAGCACAAATAAATCAATAAATTCACACACACACACACACACACACACACACACACACACACACACACACACACACACAAACGCTAGCTTTCACAGCCTAGCTGCTTCGTCAGGCAGGAGGGAAGGAGAGGGAAAAGGAAATGATGAGTGTTTTAAGGGAGTGGGTAAGGAGTCATTCCAATCCTGGGACAGGAAAGACTTACCTTGGGGGGGAAAAAAGGAGAGTAAACAAATACACCCCCACCCCCACAAACGCAAGCACACCTAGGCAGACATACTGTAGAACAGTAACAGGTAAGTCTTTAACCCGGGATTGGAATGACTCCTTACACACTCTCTTAAAACCCTCATTTCCTTTTCCCTCTCCTTCCCTTCTGCCTGAAGAAGCAGCTAGGCTGCGAAAGCTAGCTTTTGTGTGTGTGTGTGTGTGTGTGTGTGTGTGTGTGTGTGTGTGTAAATTTATTAATTTATTTGTGCTACTATCACTTCCTCTGCTCCTTCACCTAGTAAGTAATCTTCATCTATTTTTTTATAACGACTATTTTGGTAGAAGAGCTTTGGAGAATATCCTGCTATTAACTTGACCAAGAACTTGTCTTTTTTGAAGTTTGATTTGTTGTATGGCTTGGAGTGCTTTAGTAACAAGCAGCCCTAGCAAAGACCTATGCCCCATTCACACAGGCCACACACAGTCTCGATACACAATATAAATAAGTATTAAATATAGGAAGAGGAACACTGTTACTACAGATCTTGAAAAGTTCTCGGCGGGTCTGTTGTAAATTTTTACAACACACACACACACGCACACAGTCTCGGCGACTACGCACCTTGTCGGGGAAGCTGGTGATGAAGTCGCGCACGGTGTCGGAGTGGCCCTGGGCGGCCTCCCTCACCAGGCGGTCGATGCTGCCCGCCCCCTGCTCCACCACCAGGTCCTGCAGCAGCGCCGCCAGCGGGCCTGCGCCGACCCAACACAGGTACACTACACTGCCTTCGGCTCAGTTTTGTAATGAATAAAAGCAATAAGAAACTATCATTCTAAAGTAGAACCCCATTTTTACACTTTTAGAGGGGCTTCAATGAAATGGTGTAAAATGTGAGAAAACGTAAAAAGTGGGAAATAATGTTTTACATGGTAAAATATGCTTACTGGATCACTCTTGAATTTTCATAGTTATTTGTGATACATGTACATACCAGGCATCAAAATACTTGCCAGGAAGTTTAATATGTAATAAAGGTTGTCCTAATTTTTACCATTTTAAGTGCCAGGCAGAAGAGGAACTGAAATAAATCACAATTTGTGATCAAATATAAAAAATAGAAAACGGATGACTTACCCAAGAGGACCGGCTCGTCGATAGACACAAATAAAAATCACACTCAAACACACATACAATCTTTTGCCACCACTGGCAGCATCTTCAGGAAAAAGAGGAAAAAAGGGGAGGAGAAAGGGAAGGATATGGCTTTTAAGGAAGTAGAAAAGGAGTCATTCCAATCCCAGGATTGGAAGGACTTACCTTAGGGGACAAAAAGGAAGGTAAACAAATACAAACACACACACACACACACACACACACACACACACACACACACACACACACATCCAAATGCAAACACACCTAGACTACGTGTGTTTGCGTTTGGATATGTGTGAGTGTGTGTGTATTTGTTTACCTTCCTTTTTATCCCCTACTCCTAGGATTGGAATGACTCATTTTCCACTTCCTTAAAACCCATATCCTTTCCTTTCTCCTCCCCTTTTTTTCCTGAAGAAGCTGCCAGTGGTGGCGAAAGCTTGTATGTGTGTTTGAGTATGATTTTTATTTGTGTCTATCGACGAGCCAGTCCTTTTGGGTAAGTCATCCATTTTCTATTTTTTATATTTGTTTATCCCGCCAGGAAAGTTTCCTTCTATAATTTTTGTTTCAACAATTTGTGATCAGTTATGGCTGGATTTAGATGGTATACCAAAGTGTGGCGAATGAAAATTTGTGCCTGGCCAGAATTTGAACCCGGGATCTCCTGCTTACTAGGCAGACGCGTTGACCACTCCGCCACCGAGGACACAGTGACCAGCCCGACTGAAGAGGACTCTTCCCTGCACGTCTCCCGCCACATACAAATCTCCATTCGCCATGCTGTCTCTTTCCTATTACCACAGCCTATTTGTTCTATAATGCTCGCAGCCACAATACTGTATTCCCTCATCAGGGAGAACAGACCATGATGTATCGAGACAATTAATCATCGTCAGGAGCCCAGCCTCGGCTTCTATACAATTATATATTTTTGATGATGTTACAGCGTTCCATGAATGAAAATAATCACAATTTGCAATCAGTTATGGCTTCACTGTACTGGGTTTAGATGGTATACCAATGTGTGGCGAATGGAGGTTTGGGTGCGGCGGGAGACGTGCTAGGAAGAGTCCTCTGCAGTCGAGCTGGTCACTGTGTCCTCGGTGGCGGGATGGTCAATGCGTCTGCCTAGTAAGCAGGATATCCCGGGTTCGAATCCCGGCCGGGCACAAATTTTCATTCTCCGCACTTTGGTGTTCCTTCTAAGCCTTGTACGGTGAAGCCATAACTGATCGCAAATTTCTATTTACTTCAATTCATTGAACGCTGTAATGTCATCAAAAATATATAATTGTATACAAGCCGAGGCCGGGCTCCTTAAGACAATTAATTGAGTCTCGATACCTCATTGTCTGTTCTCCCTGATGCGAGAATACAGTATTGTGGCAGCGAGCATTATAGAACAAATAGGCTGTGGTATAGGAAAGAGACAGCGTGGTGAATGGAGATTTGGGTGTGGCGGGAGACGTGCAGGGAAGAGTCCTCTGCAGTCGGGATGGTCACTGTGTCCTCAATGAACGCATCTGCCTAGTAAGCAGGAGATTCCGGGTTCGAATCCTGGCCTAGCACAAATATTCATTTGCCACATTTTAGTATTCCATCTAAACCTAGTACTGTGAAGCCATAACTGATCGCAAATTGTGATTTATTTCAATTCATTGAATGCTGTAATGTTGTCAGAAATATATAATTAGAACAGGTACTGTTAACTTTATAAGAAGCAGAAATTGTTGACATAATTAAAATCATCATAATCGAATTTGTTAGCACGCCTTTAACTGGCATTAATTATTTACATAGGAAAACAGCACACGGTCCGTTCTTTTTGTATTTTTCAATGTTTTGCACGACAATATTCGAGAATTTATTCACGTTATCGAGTGCAAATATATGCGTACGTATCTTTGTGACATTTACATGGGGTCGGCATCTCACACTATAATCGATTTTTTGAGGTTATAATATACCGTTTCTTCTTCAATGTGCAGAAAAACACACATAAGCAAACCATCAGTCTGACTGTTTATAAAACGCCACAAAAAATACTTAGATAAATATTTGCATTTCACAACAAGAATAAATTATCAAAACAAGTCATGCAAACAACTACCAGTTGAGTAAACAAAGCCAAGCAAACAATCAGCGCAGTGATGGGATACTACACTCCCATCAACCACCAAGTCATTAGTCAACTTTGTGCATACTGCAAACAATGAAACGCGAAATATACATCTGAATAAATGGAAAGTGTTAAGAAACTTAACTTTGTAACATTTATAAAACACTATACTTTAAGGCAAAAGGTATGCCAGCACAAATTTATGTCAATTACATTATTGTTTCTTCATGAACATGGTTTCAAAAAGCATAAAACACAGAAAAGTGTAAATATGTTAACACAAAAATGGGGCGAATTAACATTGTGAACATAGGAAATCTGATGGGACTGACAAAAACTGGTGTAAATGGTGCGAAAATGTAAAATCTGGGAACGTAAAAATGGGATTTCACTGCATTTATGCTGTATTATGTTGTAGTGAGTACTGTAAACTTTATGTTATCACTGAAATATATAATGACAATAGTTAGCAACTTACCGCAAAGTCTCTTGTTGAGTTGCAATAATAGGTAGAAAATCACACTAGTAATCGACTGTTAGCCTTCGTCAGAAAAAACATCACTAACACAATCACACTTCACAGGAATACACAGCAGACATCTCTGGCGGCTCCACTCCGCATCCAGATCCGGAATCTGACAGCTGGAGGTGACGTGTGTCTGCTCCTGCCAAGTGTGAACAGTCTTTTCTGACAAAGGCTAATGGCCAAGAGCTTATGTATTGTATGTGTGAATGTCTTGCCTGTTACAGATTGTTGTAGTCTTTGTGGTGAGTTGTAAACTATCCTCATTACATTGTTAAATTCCAACCTGGACTTTCCAAAATTACATTAAAAATGGTTTTCTTTGTTTCATGAACGAGCATCGATACTGCGATGTCAGCCTCTTCGCCACGACCTCCACTGAGGCCAATTGATTTGACTGAAGTCTATGCCCCAGAAAATGATGCCGCAGAAGAATGCCAATGCTCAATGATAATTTATTTTAATATTTAATTTTAAAAAAGAAGAACACATCGAATTTTTAGCGGAGACATTTTTGAAATGTTAAAGGAATTTTCTTCAATTACTGTTGAGCATTCATAGCGTAACATTATGTGGAATAAAAGTTACATCTAAGTTATAATATGTGTCTATCATGATTGATAAGTTCATAATGGAATACATTTAAAGTGTTGTCAGAGAATTTTTTATTGACAAGATGCATAATAATACTTTGAAGTGGGAACTTTATTTGAATACTGTAGGAATGTTTGGATTTTTTTCCCCTCTTAACGGCATCAACTTAACTGAGATGAATATATATTTCTTTTATGAATTTTGTGCAGCTAGTCAGTGGTTATAGAGTGATATTTCACTTGTTGTAGAAGCACCTTGACCTCCAAGAACCTGAGAACTGT
Organism: Locusta migratoria; assembly: GCA_026315105.1. Taxonomy (NCBI): domain Eukaryota; kingdom Metazoa; phylum Arthropoda; class Insecta; order Orthoptera; family Acrididae; genus Locusta; species Locusta migratoria. Next base: position 126,322,651 of record CM048752.1, read on the forward strand.
TAAATTTGGGGAAAATTTTGTGAACTATTGCTCAATTTTTTCTTTTTCTTTTTTTTGCAAGTCTTCCCCTGGTGAAGAAGTCTAACCAGTCCAAAGAGAATTACTATTGAATTTTTCCTTCTTTAAACAAACAGTCAAACTAATTTAGACTTACAATGTTAACAAGAGACCACATTAAAGGCAAACATACCTTCCAACTTTCAAAAATAGAAATCCAGAAGATCGCAAATATTTAACGGGTAAATATGTCACTATTTCTTCATAAATATTATGGGGGAGAAATTCTTGACAGGAAAAATATATATATAAAAAATAGATGAAGGAGCACAGGTGCTGATTGTAGCACAAATAAATTAATAAATTTTCACACACACACACACACACACACACACACACACACACACACACACACACAAATGCTAGCTTTTGCAGCCTAGCTGCTTCTTCAGACGGAAGGGAAGGAAAGGGAAAAGGAAATGATGAGGGTTTTAAGGGAGTACGTAAGGAGCCATACCAATCCCGGGACAGGAAAGACTTACTTTGACTTTGCTTTTTACAGTATGTCTGCCTAGGTGTGCTTGTGTTTGTGTATATGTGTATTTGTTTACCCTTCCCCCCCCTCCCCCCTCCCCAAGGTGAGTCTTTCCTGTCCCGGGATTGGAATGGCTCCTTACCCCCTCCCTTAAAACCCTCATCATTTCCTTTTCTATTTCCTTCCCTTCTGCCTGAAGAAGCAGCTAGGTTGCGAAACCTAGCGTTTGTGTTTGTGTGTGTGTGTGTGTGTGTGTGTGTGTGTGTGTGTGAGAATTTATCAATTTATTTGTGCTACTATCACTACCTGTGCTCCTTCGCCTGGTAAGTAAACTTCATCTATTTTTTTTTACTATTTCTTCATAGTGTGAAAAGACCACACAGAAAGAGATTACAAATAATGTTAACAGACATACTGTAGGCTACATCTTAAAATCACAATTTTCGAATTCTGAAGTTAGGTATTTACAAAAGTTACTTACTGATGAGTCACTTAACATTAGGAACAATTCACACACACTACACAAAAAAGAGCTGTTCTGTACTTGATCTTGCAAGCTGCTATATTATCGACACTGTCAAAACTGCTGAACTGAACATTTATTTACACATACAAACAAAATTTTCTCAAGTTCACATAACAGTGTCTATATTCCATAAAAGGCTGCATTGAGTGGACCACTGTCTGAACAGAACACTACACAATTTTCAATTGGTATTTTGTAATACTCTAATTGTGAAATTAACAAATTCCTAAGACGTCCCACTGAATCACCCACCACAGCACCAAAGTAACTAACTTTTCATGCTTTTCCACAAAACAGGTGACGACTAAGGGATAAAGCTTAGCATCACTGTTATTTCTCTCATCTGTACCCAAAGTAAATGCTCCTCTGCGTGCTTCTAATGAGCTCTTTCTTGAAATTGCAGCCATTTCTTTCAAAATATGTGAAGTCTTTGTACTGCCACAACTGTATCTTTTTGCAATCTCCGAACCAGGGAACATTTTCTTAAAATGGCACCAGCACAATCAGTGGCAGCTATCTGAACATTACGTTAAATGAAGTGAACAAACATTCTGTTCTTATTACAACATCAAGGTCAGCCCCAGAAGTTGTAAGAAAATAAATTGATTTTCCTAATGTTATTCTTCATTTTTGTATTGTAGATTTGTTTAACAGATGTAATATGATTTATTAACAAGTTCTTCCCCCGTAAGGAATGTTTATATACTTGAAGAACAGAATGCAAATTTTTCACCTTTCCATGATCATGTAATACAAGGAAATGCAACAGATGTATACTAATGATATCATTTCTTAGTTGAATTCATCACAAAAACACTAAATCTCACAAAAATGTCACACAATGAATACCAGAACAACAACATAAATAAAGCTTTCCCACTAATGTGCAGTTGAATAGCAAAGATTCAGTCATCCTTGGTTCCTATACCCACATGGCAGATTTAGTGGAGACAGGTAGCCTTGCTCTCAGGATAGAAGCTGCACTATTGATTTGTAGCATTGTTCCCAGAACTAATTGAGGTCCTCTTGTTTGTGCTGAGTGAAAGGCATAAACTAGAGGCTTAGACAATGCTGTGGGGATCCTTGGTGCCACCTCTACTACTGGGTGGAGAAATGTATGATTCCCTTGAATAGGTAGGCGTGCACGACACACAGGGAGCAGTGTAACTGTGGAGTGCACATGTACATTTTTGTATCAGGGAAATCATTCCACAGGCCCAAAAAGATGCGTTCTTTACAGACCAGATCTGTACTAATTTCACTCAATTTTATTGTATTTTCAAGCTCTATAAACGTGCCTCCACTCTGTGTTCAGCCTGTACTTGTGATATACATTCCAGTCTGAGTTTAGAATTTCAGTATAGTTAACATTAGGTTTGAGCCAACTTTCCATCTCCAGGAACTTTATTTGTATAGAGCCTGGAGATGGTATTACTGTAATACTTAAACTGGTAGTTAAATAAAACAACATAAACTTTACGGCTGCTGATGGACACATTAATTATTTGGAATTAAATTTAACAATTGGTTTGAGAATGTGTCATTACATGGGTCTTGTAGCATTTGGACGTGCATATTTATTTTTAACTAAAATAGGCCCCCTTGCGTCTTGCTGGCCTTATTCACTGTAACACACACACACACACACACACACACACACACTCAAATTAAAAAAAAAAAAAAATTACTGATGGAAACCGATAACCTATTTGTTTTTACAAGCATAAAACTCTTGTGTATTATTAAATTCAATGTGTTGTGATACAAAACAAATGCAGAATGAAATTTCAAATAACTTTGTCAGCAATTAACCTTTCTGGTGAGTGTTATCTGTGTACGCATGTGCATAGGTGCAGGGCATGAGTTTAAAAGGACAGAGGAAGCACTGAATGTTATACAGCTGAAATATTAGCAGAAATTAATTTTATGCAGCTGAATTCCCAAAATTTAATGGAGCAACCTTTTTTTTTAAATGTCCTCGGGTTTCCAACTACATCAAGATGAAAAATACTAAAAAAAATTATGCATAGGGACACCCTAATCAGCTAGCAGTATGAAATATACTTTACGACCTCTTTCATACCTAACAAATACAGAGGCAAATAATAAATAAATAAACAAATAAATTAAATAATAATAATAATAATAATTTGGTTGAGCCGATTCAGTGTAATATGAACACAAATGCTGTGACATGAGATTTTTATTTGTAGAGATATATATACCTTGTTTTTCTGCATTATCTGCATAGGTCCTCGTCGACAGTTTATCATCTGCAAATATATGGCAATTATGTACAAAACTGTTTTATACTCAAATATTTGATGTGCTGCCTGTGTTTATGTTGGTTGGTGTTATTTTCCTCTGTACTGAGGTGTCAGATCTATACGCAATTTTTTATCCTTACTTATGTTGCCTATTCTATGGGTTGTTTGGTTGTTGGTGAGTGTTCCATTTCCTTGTAATTGCTGGTTTGCTTGTGTGCGTGTGTGTGAGAGAGAGAGAGAGAGAGAGAGAGAGAGAGAGAGAGAGAGAGAGAGGGGGGGGGGGGAGGTCTTTGGTGTAGGAAGGAAGGAAGCTTAGGGTTTAACATCCCATAGACAGCTGGGTCATTAGAGATGGAGCTAACGCTCTGAGTTTTGGGTAAGGATGTGGAAGGAAATCGGCCGTGCCCTTTTGAAAGGAGCCATCCAGCATTTGCCTGGAGAGATTTAGGGAAACTAGGGTTGTGTCCGAGTGGTTCGGCCGAAACCATTATTCGCCGAATCTAGCACACTGGCTTCGGATTCGAGATTCGGCGCATAATGGCCGAATACTACCGAATCCAGAATCCAAAGTGTTATATGGAAACCTTCAGTTACGAATGTACATTACGCCATAAAATCTTCCGTGTTACCTGTTACCATATTTATATTCTGTCCGCCTAACAAACCAGAAAGACAACGGCAAACGCAGAAGAATATACGTACCACGTTAATGTTTACATTTGTTTTATTCTTATGCTGAATGGGAATAGTTAGAAATGAAGCACGGCAAGTGACTTCTAGTAGCGATTTTTAAATCTTGTACGAATAAAAATTCTGTGCAGACTAGTTACGTGATCTTAAATGTTTGAAAGAATAAATAAATCTGCAAAATACCCTTGCTTAACCCTCTGGAATGCACAATCTTTTCACAGTTCTGAAATGTCATCATGGCAATAACAAGTACACACATGTCGAATAAACGTGGTTTTCTATGTGTCTGAATGTTCTGTCCGTCACTCATGAAATGCCTGATATGTCACTATAAAATTATTTAACATTTTCACATCCTAATTTTTAAGAATCTATTATTTAACTTCCAAAATATCTACTCATCTTTTCAGGTTTTATTTTTGAGTCTTCCCCTTTGAAAAGAGAAAAACAATTCGTAATCCTTTCATTTCATTATTTTATATTTCAAAATGAAACATTTTGTAATAGAGTGAAGACAGTTTCTTATGATCTTTTAGACCATCTCAACAACATATATATCGAAATGTCTCATACAAATTTCTTTTAAGGTAAGGGGCATTAAAAAACTTTAATTTCTTAAATTTTACTGTTAATATTGTCATTTGGGATTCACCCCAGAAGGCTTTATCTTCGTCACTGGCTGTGATAGAGTAGTAATTCTTTTTAAATACATGTACTTAAGTTGACTGATTATTTGGTTTCGAGATTCGATTCGGGTTCGGTATTCGGCACATGTTTTATTTAAGATTCGGTATTCGGATTCGACTCAGTAAAATTAGGGTTCGGCCCATCCCTAAGGGAAACCACGGAAAACCTAAATCAGGCTGGCCGGAGATGGATTTGAACCACCGTCCTTCCGAATGAGAGTCCAGCGTCTTACCACTGCGCCACCTCACTCGGTGGTCTTTGGTGTGTCGGTGTCAGCCTGTTGACGGTGATCTATTTGTTTTTGTGCCCTAGGTGCCCTCTTCATTTCTGTTTTAATTTTGTGATTTAATTTCTCTATAATGTTCTCGACTGATTAGAATCTTGTTCAGTCTGTGCAGCATGTATTGGAAACTGGCTAGTTTGTGCAGAATTGGAGGGTTTCAATTCTTGTGAAGGACCATACTCACAGCAGCAATCTTTCTGAATATGGAAAACTTATTTTCAGTGTTGTGTCTACATATGGTAAAGTCCAGGAAATTTAGCATTTTATTATTTTTTGTCTCTCTTGTGAATTTTATACTTGGATGGATGGTATTTACGTCATCGTGGAGTGTCTAGGAGACACATCGTCTACATAGCAGTGTCAGTATATTATCTGGGATTGTATTGGGTTTATTTTGGTTTCAAATGTGTTTTTATGTGATTGAGGAATATATTTGCTAGGAGTACACTGATGGGTGATCCCAAAGGGAGGCCTGCTAATTGTGAATAGAACTGATTGTCAAATGTAAATAATTTTGTTCTGCGATTAGTTTTAGAATGCTTGTTATTTATTTGATGTGTGATTTGGTAATGTTATGCTGCTGTTCTAGTTGCTGTTGAATGATGGTAATAGTTTTTGTGGTGGGGATGTTCATGTACATAGATGTGATGTTGAATGATGTAAAAAAGTGACTGGCATGGGTATGTTGAAGTTATATTAGTTATTCATTGTTGTGTATGCTTCTATTGTTTGTGTATACATAATGATTCTGTAGGTATATCTGTATTTCTCAGGCTAGGTAGTATGTGGGTGCACTTCTGAAATTAATAATCAGGCAAATCAGTTCATTTTTCTTGTGGACTTTTACTAACTTGTTTAATGAGGGTTGTATAAGACTTTCTTTGAACCATGTCACTCAGTGAAAATGTGTTGGATAGTTTTTAGCAGTGGTTCTGTACTTTTCTGGTATCATCCTGTTTGGTTAATGGTTAATTGTGTTATATTGTGGTCTTCCAGACATTTCAGGATACTGTTTTATATTCTTCTTGCTTTATTATCAACATTGTATTGCCCTAATCTGATTTCATTATGACAGTCCCATAGACTGTAGGTACTTTTCTTTATTTTCTCAGATGTTTTTCCTCAGCTGTCATTGTTCCAGTTACTATGTTGTATTTGTTTACTTTTATTATAACCCCAATTTCTTCTGTAACCAATTCTCTTATAAGTTACTGGTTCTTTCATGTTGTTTAATTATGTATTCACCTTCTGTGATTAGGTTCTGTATTGTCTTTTGCGTAATGTGTGTGTTAATATTATACTTTGGTCCTTTTGTTGGAAATTTGTATGTCAGTAAGGTTAAAAAGTCATCTGCAGAATGTGTGGTTTGACTGATTTCTGTTTTTGTATTTAAGAGTTTTTGTTTTATTTCAAAAGTGTGTGTAGTTTTTGTTGTCTTTTTCCCATTTTGTTTAAATGAGTGTTTCTGCATTTTGTGACTGGGTTCATGATGTCATTAAGTATTTCCAAGATTTCAATTTCAATTCCTAGTTATAGATGAATTCTGAACAGCTTTATATTGAGTTCATATGTCTTTGGATGTAGGTATTTAATTTTTTGTTTTAGCCAGGTAATTTCGGCTTTGTGTTTGGCTACATACAAACATGCACAAAATTAAAAATAACAGCATTACAAAATAAAATAATAACAGCAAATTAAATATATGTTTAAAGATATAAATAAATAAACACACACACACACACACACACACACACGAGTGTCAAAATTCCAACTTCCCACCCCAACACCGTAAACAAGATTGGAACTTCTCACTCAAAGCAGAGGCAGCTGTCTACTCCACCCACCATCTTATCTTCACAATTTATATTGAAATAATGCCATTTTCCTTCACCATTCGATCAATGAATACACTGACAAATGTAAGCCGAACATAGTTCATAAGCAAACAAACACATGACCACAAAGATGCCATTCACGTAAAATTAAATATTACTGGAGCTAACCAAAAAATTAAAAAGTAGATCAAATATCTTTTGTATAGAAGTGCTATATACTTGCAGATAATGTATGAGAAAAAGGTGTGTGTGTGTGTGTGTGTGTGTGTGTGTGTGTGTGTGTGTGTGTATAAAATGCTTGTATAAATTTCTAATTAAAAAATACAAACCTGTACAAGCTAAAATATTTCTGTTGTCCAATTCAAACCAATAAGAAGACCCACTGAAGATGTATGGGGATAAAAATCAGTGTTTTGCTAAAGGCAGATCCTCATAGACAAGAAATTAAATGTTCGAACTTTTTGAAGAATCAATAAGAATTGTGACTGCAGAAGAATGTACCAACTATGTACCCCTTGTGGTGCAGAAAGTTGAAGATCAAATGTGGAAATTAAGACTCCGCAATAGAGGAAAGAGAAGAGTGTTTTGTCTCAAACATAACTGAAATCAGTTCTAGTTTTTCAGAATCAACATGAGTTTTGTCGTTCTTATAAATGGTATTGTTACTGAAATCACTTGCAGTCAAATTTTCTATGCCATGTATTGGTATTTTAATCTACATTTCATTATATTGTAGCCCCAGTTCTTACCAGCAACACACTCCACTGTGATGTCAATCCAACTGCCAACAGCACCACATAAACAACAAATGCTTTCACTGGAACAGGTATTATCAAGTCTCGTGAACTTGTTTCTGTGCATCCCAGTGTTCAACAAATAGACTACAGTTGGAGTTTTTAATTTACTGGATATAGACTAGGGGACTAGCAGGGTGGCAGGGACAGAAAATAGAACGATATTGTCCTATCGCTTTATCTGAAAAGTACCTTGAGCAGTTAAATAGAGAACCAACTTTTGAAGATAACATATTATCCCTGCTGATGCTATACAGACCTGATCTTTAAGTCAGTGCAGAGCAGGGAAAATGTGCTCATAAGGCTGTCACAGCATCAGTGAATTACATCTCTAAATAGGAATGTCAACAAAGGTAGGTAGATCCTTCTGTTTAGCAGGAGCAACAGGAAACAGATTTCATACTACCTGGCTGCTCAGCATGAAAGTTTCATGACCAACACTGACAGTGTTGACCTTTAGTGGATAAAGTTTGATAGAGTAACACATTATGTGGTAGACTAGTATGTGCCAAGTAAATGTGTGACAGATGGGAAAGGTCTACTGTGGTCGAACAATCGAGTTAGAAAACTGCTACAAAATAAAAGAGAACTTCTCTGAAAATTTTAAAATAACCAAAACCTCAAAGATAAGAACTAATTATACAATGCCACAATTAGTGTGATGTGGGCAATGTGTGATGTGTTCAATAACTTCAAAAAATGTTCAAATGTTTGTTAAGCTTATGGGACTTAACTACAGGGTCATCAGTCCCTAAACTTACAAACTACTTATCAACTACCTTATACTAAAGACGGCACAATATCCATGCCCGAGGGGGGATTCGAACCCCCGACCGTAGTGGCCGTGCAGACCGTGACTGGAGCACCTCAGTCCCCTCGGCCACTGCGGCCGGTCAATAACTTCAAAAGTAAGGTTCTATGTACCAACTTGGCACAACATCCTGAGCAGTTTTGGTCTTTCCTTAAATCTGTGAATGGATTAAAACCATATGTCTAGACTTGACGGTGTTAAAAAAGATGACGACACACAAATGGTGAAATACTAAATGTCTCCTTCCACAGATGCTTCACAGTGGAGAATTGCACTTGTCTGGATTGCGCAGATGGGAACTCTCCCTACAGCATATCCTACGCTCCCGCAATCCCCCAGGCTAAACCTCGGCTAGTTCCTGCCCCCACCACTCTCCCCTACCCACACTCCAGCTTACGTATGTCTCCCTTTCCGCCACACACTGCAGTCCCTTCCTACCTGTCGGACAGCACTGTCGTTTGCTCCATCCCACCAGCATCACTTCCCTCCTTTCCTTCCCTCTCCATGCCGCTTCCTCATCCCCACCACTGGTCAGTTCTTGCCTCAGCTGTGCTGTCTGTTGCAGTCCAGCCGCAACAGCCAGGTGACAGTTGGGTGTGTGCGCGCACGTGTGCATTCTCTGCGGCAGATAGAGGCTTAAGAGCCGAGAGCTTGTTTTGTTTATCTGTTGTGTGTGCTTTTCTTCAGCTCATCGAGCATCTCTGTGGTGAGTAGCGACCTATCTTTTCTGAAACAATTTTACTAGTCTAATGCAGATGCAAACAAACACCCCCCCCCCCCTCCAACATTCACAGGGGTGATTGTGGTGATTTATTAAAATCCCTGAAACTTTGAATATCATTTCAACTGGGCCTTCTACATTTTCAAACTCAATTATACAGTACAATTACAAGCAAGTTAAAAGGTCACAATTTTTTTATTAAAAAATCAGTAGGTTGATTAGTTGGGATACTTACAGTGTTGTTTTGACAATGAAGCACGGTCACAGCTGTAAGAAAATTACTTTTTCTGAAAAAAGTTTCCAATTTTCATTTGTTTTCCTTTTATTTCTGAAAATTCTATATTTTTTCGTTTGCCATTATTTTCTACGTTTGTATAAGGCTGTGGGTAAATGGAAGTAGCTCGCACAGAGAATGAAGACGAAATTGCAGATAGCACTAATTCCCCTGTTGAGTTTAATTTGCAGAGTAATATATTTTAGAAGTGGACGGTTTATCCTGTAACTGATGAGTAGAACACTCTATTAGAACTAGGCTTCGATGAATCTGATGACTCGGCTTTGTGTAGTGTCGACTGATAAAGCGACCAACTTTTCCATTAAGTTTTGTACAAACTGTCTGTCCAGTGGTTCCTTTAATGGAACATCACTCGTTGTCACGTCTGACACGTAGCTCTACAAATGTTGCCCGAGCAGAACAGACTAGTAGCAGAACATGCAATTGTGATTTGTCGCGTGTAGCTGTCACACTCTTTTGTCGCCCATGTAGGTTACGCCGAAAGGAGGATGAATACATTATAGATCGCACGTTGCAGCTATACATAGAGAAAAAAAAAAATTTGTTTCATGTATTGAAAATTACTGATTTCCTGGGATTTCCTGTACGCAAACCCGGAACTATCCAGGTACATAATTAAAAAATCCAGGATTTCTGGGACAGACCTGGAAAACAATCACCCATGCATTCAGTAATGGTATAACATCATTCTTTACGAACTATAGCTTCAATTTTTTTAATTCAATAATACAGCATAACGTGAAATATATCTGTACGTAAGACAGTCTTGTGCCGTGTGTGACGGTTCTGCCCTCCACTACTCTCCTCCAATATTCCCGCTCAGACAGCGTAGCGGTCAGACGACAAGGAAAGGCCCGTGAGCCAATTCGGTGGTCGCCCCAGAATTATCGAACTAAAAATAATTACAATTTTGTTGCGCAACGTATTCACACTTCCTCTCCCGCCCCCTGGAACACCTCACATAAGCTCACCTACGGCACTACAAGTTTGCACAAGAGTCCGGTGAGGTCTCAAAAATTGCGCGCCGAGCAGCCGGGTACTCACTGGCGTGGTCCTGCCTGTCGGCGCTGCGGCCGCCCATCGTGTTGCTGAGCTCACTGTCGACGGCGGTCACCAGCGTCACCGACTGCGGGTTCAGCGTCCACGTCTCCCCGTTGACGCAGACTCGCAGGTCCCCGTCTCCGTACACCCGCGTCACCTGCCCCAGCTTCCCCAGGGCCTGTGTACATCCGTGCTAAATGTTACCTACGTAACATGTCAAGCAGTTACAGATCACTAAAAACTACCTTTACCAGGGCACTACTAGAAATCTAATTTCAAATCCTGTGGTTTTTTTTTCTCTCCAGTCAAGGTTTATTAAAGAGTAATTTTAATTTTTAAGATGTAGTGTAGTTAGTTACTTGGTCTAGTATTAAGATACTTATTGTGCCAATTTGATTCAGTACGATACATTCAATTTCATTCTGTGGTAGTGGCTGGGGAAGAAACAGTGATTAATGAATTAAATAATCAGCAGTCACTGTTGCAATACTTTTTTAACCCAATTACAATTTGTAGGGTTTCTTTATTCTGATTTAATGCTTTGGCTAGACGTAAATCGATTACCCTCCAAATTGGATGTAATGAATTTTGTGAGCTAGGATGTGTAAGGTAATTGTCTTTTTGCTCACAGCTTTAACAGTAAATGTAACTTTGTGATTTGGTCACCATTTAAATTCTTCTTTAATAATCTTGTAACCGTGTAATAAATATTTTTGGCATCACAGACTTCAATACACTCCAATCTTTTGCAAGGTAAGTGATCTTTTTGCAACAATTAATTTCATTTGTTTTATAGTATATTTTAAAATAAAGAGACGAAAACAGACTGTTGCATTTGACATCAAACTCTATTTTCAATACCATAAAAACACAAAATGATCACAATAATCACTTTCATATACATCAAATGTCTCATGAAATATTTATCTCGACTTAATGTCCTTCACATTTATTTTATTTTTTTCGTAACTCCATTCAAAATTCCACCACTCATCCGCTGTGTACTGTCTGATCTGCGTAAAAGATCAAAGACCCGTGCACAGTATATGACCAAATGATCTAAATTGAAGATTTCAAATATTTTTAAATATAATGACATCTTCCTTTCGCGGCCCAGTATCCAGTGGAACAAGCAATTTTGCTTGTTTCACTACAACTTTTTGCACAATTAGCGCATCATCAGCCTAGAGCAACATGCAAATGTTTTATTTCAAGTTTGTGTACCTGGAAGGTAGCGAATCTAATAAGGCTAAATTGAGCAATTTTGAAATATGTGTGTGTGTGTGTGTGTGTGTGTGTGTGTGTGTGTGTGTGTACAGTAGGACCCCATTTTTTACGTTTTTCAATGGACTTAAAGAAAATGGTGTAAAATGCAGGGAAAATGTAAAATTATGAAATAATGTTTTAAACAGTAAAATATGATTATTGGATCATCCTTGCATTTTTGTAGTTCATTTGTCATATATGTACATAATAGGCATCAAAATACTCGCCAAGACATTTATTTATTATGTAATAATGGTTATCCGAATTTTGTAGTACTTTAAGTGCCAGGCAGAATTGCAACTGGTAACTTTATAGGAAGTGGAAATTATTTACGTAATTTTACTCAGAGTAATTGACTTTGTCAGGAAGCCTTTAACTAAGCATTCATTATTTACATAGTGAAACTGCACGTGTCGTACTTTTTGTATTTTTAGATGTTTTGCATGATGATGTTCGAACACTTATTCGCGTTCACAAGTGCAAATATATGAATAAATATTTCTGTGACATTTGTACAGGTTTGGCATCTCACACTATAGTCGCATTTTTGAGCTTATAATATGCCATTTCTCCTTCAATGTGCAGAAAAACAGACACAAGCAAACCATCAGTCTCAACATTTATAAAAGTCACAAAAATATTTAGGTAAATATTTGCATTTCACAATATGAATAAATTCTGGAAATGTGTCATGCAAGGCATGAAAAACTATCAGTTTTGTAAACCGGCACAGTGGCTGATGCGATATTTCATGTCGTGAGTTAACTAGACACTTACTTCAAACAACAAAACACGAAATAAATGTTTGAATAAATGCGAAGTATCAAGAAACTTTACTGTGTAATGCAGGAAAAAGGTAAATATGTTAACGCAAAAATTGGGGGGGGGGGGGGGGGCGCATGACTTCTCATCCACTCCCTTAAAACCTGCATCCTTCCCCTTTTTCCCCTCCTTCCTTCCTCTTTTCTTGATGAAGTGGCCAACGGTTGCGAAAGCTTGAATCTTTGTATTTACAGTAGAACCCCGATTTAACGAACCCCCATTTAAGGAAAACCTGCTTTTAACGAATATTTCTGTCGGTCCCGGTGAAACTCCCATTAGAATAACATTATTTTTCCCCACTTTTAACGAACCCCACTTTAACGAAAAGTCCGCTTTTAAGGAACAAACATGAAAAATTCTGGAAATTAAAATTTTGTTTTTACACAATTCCTAATTGTGGGCAAGTTAATTTGTTCGTTTCTTCCACAGAATTAGTAATTTGTGTTTACGTGACGTCGGTTATCGATTCTTTAAGTCAATGCATATCGAACATCTTTGCAGCGATACCGGTATAAGCAGTCGTAATCGATTCTTTCCGTCGTTAGGTTAATGTATCGAATACCAGTGCAGCGATACCGGTGAAAGCGTTTGACAAATCAGCTAGCTATTTCCCTTATGTCTTCCATGTGTTATGGTGGTCTGACGTCAGTCAAAAATTACGAAGTGCGAGCTGCAAAGTGTTGTCTTGTGTTATTTTCTTCAGATTCACTTTTTCAGAATTGTAGGAGTGGAGAGAAGCTGATGACCAACCAGGCTCTGTGATAATGGCAAAGAATACGATTTCGTGCGTCTTCTTTGTGGAACTTTTAGAAACAGGGAACATTGTTAAATGCCAAATCTAGCGGTACCTTTGGTTGCAAAAAGACGAATATTCGTGTGACAATGTTCAGTTGTCCTTATTAAATGTATTGAAGGCTTGGGAATTACATAGCTACATTCCTGTAAGCGAAAAATTTATGCAAAACAGGTTCGAAAATCGCCATGCTAGATTAGTGTAGAAAATTCACTGTTTTTTGAAGTGCTTAGAAAACTTAATAATTTCTCGTTTCAGAGTTTAAGTGCGAAGTGTGGAAACTGAACCAGTGGAGAAAACATTACGACTAATAAAATGTTATCAGGCCAGGCTTTAAGTTACCCGAGAATTGTCAAGTATTAAGCTCCAAAGACGGGTGGGTTAAAAAGCAGATTAACTGTCGGTGGCCGACGATTGAAGTGTTACAGCGCGATGATGAACCGAAGTGAAGGCATCCAAACAGCTAATAACGTCTTTAGGCTACGTTTTTCTCTTTGTAAACAATTTGGTGTTATGGATTATTTTTTACGAGTAATATATCGCAAAATCATGACACACTTGTAGAGGATACGTTTAAGTTTTGATGAATTTACACAATAATGTTATTGCTGCTCCTTTAACTTGGAAAAAGAAAAACTGTTTTATTGTAGTTACCAGTGTAACAACATAATCGAAAATCTTAACATATTTGTAGAAGGGCTAAAGACCTATTTGTCGTGCGCCCAAACTCCCTATACATCAATATTTTTAGAAAATGTTTTTGGCGAATTAACAATGGAAATAATTTAGAAGAATGTACAGGTTGTTAAAAGATATTTATACCTCGAACCAGTGGGAAGGCGATGACGAAAATTTTGAAATTTATGCATTAATAAAAATTACAGATTGCATATTCTGCGGAAAAGAAAGCGCTGGAGAACTTTAGAAAAAGTACATTGAGTATCAGTTAGTTCTCGAGTATAGTGTTTTTTAAGTGTGATGTACGGCACCAATTTTTGCATTTGTAGTCAGCTCTTTTAAAGTAGCTGAGTCAATAAAAACAAACATCAACCACACAGTGATAACTTTGTTCATTACAGTATGTAGCACAAAGACAAAATATTTTCATAATATGGAAGTAGAAAAAAGAAATTCATGAAATACTGCGCGAGAGCTGAGCGAACTCTGAAAATGAAGTTACGCATTGTGAAGCTCTTTTTTCAACAAATGGAAGCGAAGGGCACGTGATGTTGTTAACCCATCAGAGGACAGAATTCCAATGGAACATTACAAGGCATTGAAGGCAACACATCGGAAAATACAATACATGAGAGTTGAGAAACATTTTAGCATGCAACAGGAATGAACTGTGCCCTTGTCCGCTCAGTAAAAGTAATTGCCCTTGTAAAAGGAAGATTTGGAATAATTTGATTACTGTTTCGTACAGATCATAAAATAAATAAATAATGCTGTTCTGCTCTATGGTTGACAGGTTCTCCGCTCAGTTAAGTAGTTACTATCATAAAACAAGACATTTCATAATAAAATGTTTTCTTTACTGTGAAGACACACACAGAGGAGATGGTAACACTTTACATTATCGGAGTACTGTAGTAGATCCGGGCAGTGTACGACGTGACGGATTTTGTATATTCTCTTCCATACTAAGAACGTTTGGAGGATAAATGGAACATAGCATTAAAGATATTTCCAAAACATGCATTTTATGACAAGGTATGTTATGAAAAAGTACTCAGAAGGGCTACTTTTCTAATGTAAAATGTAACCAACATAACGATATTTGAAAACAGGAGAAGGATTGTTTTCTGCTTAGCAGAAATCTGTGTATTTCGTGCTTGTAGGAATCACTAACAACATTTTTAACTGGGCAGAAATATTTATAATTTTTAGTTTTTCACTAACAGTCAACCTCTTATATTTTATATTACAACCACTCATACTGTATTATTCACTGGCACAATCAGAAGAAAAATTTAGTAGTGTAAAACTTCTCACAACAATATAAAATACAGTACAGCGTAAGTATACGTCCATGCAGTGCTGCCATCTCATAAATCTGAGTAGCTAGGTTCAATGTCAAACGTAGTAACATTTCGAAAATAAAATGTTGTTGGAGAAAAAAAACTATTTTTTACTATTACCAGTACTTAATATTGCAGGTTATTTGTCAACTCGATAAAATTTTAAAATTTCAAGTATTGTTCAATAAGTTATCGAGGTGCGCGAGAAAGTATCCAAATTCGAAAGTTAATGTATCGTGGATGCCAAAAGCCAACAGGAAAGCAGCAGTGTCACGTGATGCGATGCCAGCGCCGCGTTGTGGCGAAAACAGGAAATTGAAGTCACGTGACTGTCGACAGCCGTGAATTAGCCGCAACGTGAATTATGCGCCTACGAATTATCAGAAGTGCACAGTACGTGTTAACACAGGCGATGTAACAAATAGCGTTATGTAAGACATAATCTCGAGGCTTGTAGAAAATAAGTTGTTGCGGGATTTCAATAACACTTAGTTTTTAATGTTTATAACATGAAGGTCAACTAAAAGTGGCATTCTGGTTATACAGGACACACAGTGACTGACTGGTCCAGCTTCCTAGCAGCCACAGATCAGTTCTAATCTGCCGCTCCCACTCGGCGAGTGCAGACACCCACCGGGCGCATCGCCTCGCTCCACTCGCCGTGCCCTTTCTGGAACTCGCGCACCAGCGCCAGGTCGTCCTTGACGCGCACCGTGTCGCCCACGGCGAACGTGTTCACCTTGGTGAGCGCCGCCGGGTGCAGCGTCCAGCGGTTGTTGCAGCCCTCGTAGCGCACGCGGATGTCGCCGCGTTCCGTCACCCGGTGCACGGTGCCCACCGTGCCGATGTACTGCACACAGGAAAGGAGAAAGGCAGTAACTGCCGCTGCACCTGTGTCCGTACTCTGCAAACTACTGGAAGGTCACCGGCAGCCGTCACACGGCGGCAGACACAATCTTCTTCTCCTATTTATAAATACGAAGGTGGTTTGAAAAGTTCTCAAAATGGAATGGAGGAAAAAAATTAGTTACATCACATTATTTATTTATTATTTTATTCTTTCTTAGAGAGAGAGATGGATTAACTTACAAAAAGCAAAGGCTAGTTGACAGGCACACAAAAATTCAAGCTTTCGCAACTATTTGTTGCTTCATCACAAAAAGAGGAATGGAGGAGGGGACCAGAGGGAAGCATGCTGGTTTTAAGGGAGTGGATGTGGAGTCATTCCAATCCCGGGAGCAGAAGGACTCACCTTAGGGGAAAAAAAGAACAGGTAAACAAACAAACACACTCGCACACATATACACACACAAACACGCCAAGGCAGACATATGTGGCATATGTCTGCCTTGGTGAGTTTGCATGTATATGTGTGTGGGTGGGTGTGCTTTTGTCTTTTCCTCCTCCCCCCCCCCCCCCCCCCCAAGGTAAATCATTCTGCTTCCGGGATTGGAATGACTCCACATCCATTCCCTTAAAACCAGCATGCTTCCCTTTTTTCCCTCCTTCCTTCCTCTTTTCCTGATGAAGCAATAACAGTTGCGAAAGCTTGAATCTTTGTTTGTGTGTGTGTGTGTGTGTGTGTGTGTGTGTGTGTGTGTGTGTGTGTTTATTGGTGTTTTTGTGTATCTGTCAACGGACCTGTACTTTGGGTAAGTTAAATGATCTCTATATTTTATACAAATTTTTCCTACCAGGAAACTTTCCCCGCTATAATATTCATTTCACACACACACACACACACACACACACACACACACACAAAGGCAGACATTTGTAAAAAGCAAAGAAGTTGGACAGAGATACCAGCTGAGGCAGAGACTCTGTCCAGAGAACAGAGGCAAAGATGTTATAGAATGGTAGGCGTGAATTTGAATTTAACGGAAGTTGAGACCAGTTGGGCAACAGGAAAAGAGAATATGGTGAAGGGCAAGTTCGCACCTCCGGAATTCTGAAAAATTGGTGTCGGTGGGAAGTATCCAGATAACCCGGACAGTGTAACACTGTAACAAGATGTGCTGGCCGTGCATCGAGGCATGCTTAGCCACAGGGTGATCCTCATTACGAACAAACACTGCCTGTGAGCGTTCATGCGAATGGACAGTTTGTTGCTGGTCATACCCACATAGAACGCTTCACAGTGTAGGCATGTCAGTTGGTAAATCACGTGGGTGCTATCGCAAGTGGATCTGCCCTCGATCGTGTACACCTTCCAGGTTACTGGACTGGAGTAAGTGGTGGTGGAAGGGTGCATAGGGCAGGTTTTACAATGGGGGTTGTTACATGCATAGGAGCCGAAGGGTAGGGAAGTTGGTTTGGGGTTTTTATAGGGATGGACTAGGAGTTTACGAAGGTTAGGTGGGTGGCGGAAAGACACTCTTGGTGGAATGCAAAGGATGGATCTCATTTTGGGGCAGGATTTAAGGAAGTCATATCCTTGCTGGAGACCCACATTCAGAGACTGGCATTCAAGTGAATCTTCCGATTGGAACTGATAGTGCCTCACCACAACTCCATCATGCTTTACAGTGCTGTTCCCAACATTATTCCTCGATTACAGATATTGTTTAGGAATGATGGTGAACATATAGAGCATTTCCTGTAAAGAACATCATCTTTGCTTTGTCTTAATTTATTATGCTAATTATTGCTTTTCTGATCAGATGAAGTGCCATCGGTCGGACTTTCTTGAACTTTTTTTATCTTTTTGGTTCTAATAAATCCCCATGTCATTCCAAGCACGAGTGTCAATTTTTACCTCTCTATCTACATTATTCCATGTTTTATTAAGTTTTTAAATTTATACTGACTTTTTGACCACCCAATATTTTGTTAGCATCCACCTCCCTAGGGTGACATGAAGATCACAATGAAATAACAGAGATTGGATGAACACGGCAAGATTTAGGTGTTCCTTTTTCTTTTTCCTGTGCACTATCAGAGAATGGGACAGTCATAAATAATCATATCATAAAAGTTGTTCGATGCAGCCTCTGCAGTGCACTTCATCTTATTTGCAGAGTATTTACGTAGATGTAAACATAGAAATAACTACATCAACCCTCAGAATGCGGCACAAAGGATAGGAAAAAAGACTTAATTATCAATTCCTTTTGCTATCTTTATTGGTGTGGCTCCATGCAGTACAATAAGGAGAATTTATTCCCATTTTCAAGTATATCTCATGTAACGTCCTGACTTACAGCCACAACCTGCTCTCACGACACACAACAGGTGACTCACATTGGCCATGCGTGGGTTCCAACCTCCATGCCCTTCCTGCAGCTGCTTGAGGGAGGCAATATCCATCGTCACCTTGACACGCTCGCCGACGTTGAAGGTGAGGTGTCTCCTCGGGGCTACAGAAGTACCGCCATTTGGACTCGCGTGGCACATGCCGACGACAGCGCCTGTCGAAACAAATGTGCGATGAACACACTAACCACAAACATTAAACACTTTTATGACCATCCCTAACAAATGCAGTATTCGGAAGTTCTGTATAATATATAAGTAAAGGTAACAAACAATTAAAAAAAAAAAAAAAAAAATTTGTAATACAGCCAACTGGTTTCATAAATTTTATGGCTCTTGACCAGGTTTCGTTACCACTAAAGGTAACCTCATCAAAAGATAAAACGTTTACCTAAATGTTAACAACATAATAAGTATCTTACACGGAAAAGTATTACACAGGAAAGTGAAACTAACAGTACTTACTTACGTCAGAATTAAATAAAAAGCTGTGACATTTTTTAACCCTCTAATGGCAAAATATTTGAAGGAAACTGCTTGGCAGATTAAAATTGTGTGCCGGAACCGGGACTCGAACCTGGGACCTTTGCCTTTCGCAGGGCAAGCGCACTAACTGACTGTGCTATCCCGACACGACTCACGATGCCACCTCACAACTTCACTTCTGCCAGTACCTCGCCTCCTACTTTCCAAACTTCACAGAAGCTCTCCTGCAAACACGCAAGACTAGCACTCCTGGAAGAAAGGATATGGTGGAGACATGGCTTAGTCACAGCCTAAGGGATGTTTCCAGAATGAAACTTCACTCTGCAGTGGAGTGTGCGCTGATATGAAACTTCCTGGCAGATTAAAATTGTGTGCCGGAACCGGGACTCGAACCTGGGACCTTTGCCTTTCGCGGGCAAGCGCACTACCGACTGTGCTATCCTGACATGACTCACGATGCCGCCTCACAACTTCACTTCTGCCAGTACCTCGCATCCTACTTTCCAAACTGGTACTGCGAGGTACTGGCAGAAGTGAAGTTGTGAGGCGGCATCGTGAGTCGTGTCGGGATAGCACAGTCAGTAGTGCGCTTGCCCGCGAAAGGTAAAGGTCCCAGGTTCGAGTCCCGGTTCCGGCACACAATTTTAATCTGCCAGGATGTTTCATATCAGCGCACACTCTGCTGCAGAGTGAAGTTTCATTCTGGTATTTGAAGGAAGTTTAAATTTGTCTCTTTTGTGATCCTTACACCTCAGTAACATGTAAGATCAGTAATTAATACAATGCACCAAATTATGGAACATCCTAGTATGGGAACAGTGAACATGAAGATTACAATATGTGACACACAATAATTGGTCACCTTGATGAACTTCTTCTTCTTCTTCTGTGTATAGTATTCTATTCAACTACTATTTTTGGGAACAACATCCTGAAATTCGGCAAGCTAAAGGGAAATAAAATTTTTCTCTATGTTTGTACATGATTGTTCAGCACACCACTTTCTTAGTTTGTTCCAATATATTGCAACATGCAAACTTCACATGTAGTGTAATTACAGTAAAACCCCGTTTTACATTCCTGGATTTTATGTTTTCCCGCAACTATGTTCACTATTTTAATTCACCCCCATTTTTGCGTTGTTAACACATTTACACTTTTCCCATATTTTACGCATTTTGAAACCATGTTTCTGAAGAAAAAATGATGTAATTGACATAAATTGATGGTGACATGGCTTTCCCTATAAAGTATAGTGTTTACAAACATTACACAGTCAAGTTTCTTGACACTTTGCATTTATTCAAATGTATATTTTGCATTTCGTTATTTCCAGTATGCACCTAGTTGACTTACGGCGTGGTGGCTGATGGGAGTACAGTATCCCATCAGCCATTATGCTGATCATCAGCTTGGCATTGTTTACACAGCTGATAGTTTTTCCATGCTTTGCATGACGTGTTTCAAGAACTTATTCTTGTTGTGGAATGCAAATACTTAGATAAATATTTTTTGTGACTTTTATGAACGGTGAGAATGACAGTTTGCTTGTGTATGTTTCTCTGCACATTGAAGGGGGCGCGGTGCAGTATAACCTAAAAACAGTGATAATAGCACGAGATGTTGACCCTACGCAAACTTCACAAAAATACTTACGCATTTATTGGCACTCGAAAACACGAATAAATTCTCGAATATAGTCGTGCGAAACATCAAAAAATACAAAAAGAATGGAACTTGTGCAGTTTTACTACGTAAATAAGTAATGCTGGTTAAAGGCTTGCTGACTAATCGATTATGATGAATGAAATTATGTCAAAAATTTCTATTTTCCATAAAATTACCAGTTCCAATTCTGCCTGGTGCTTAAAATGGTAAAAATTTTGATAACCTTTATTATATAATAAACTTCCTCGAGAAAATACAAGAGGGAAAGTAAGGAAAGGTGTATTAGAATAACTGGAAGGGGGAGGAATAAGCTGCATCAACAATTGGCGTGGTTATAAAGCCCTCTGTTGAAAGCTGGCGGGATTGTTGGGTCGGAAGTCGGAATGTGACAGTTACAAAGGATTGAGAAGAAGGAAAATAGGAAAATACAAGAGAGAAGGAAATATTGATAGAGGGATGTTTTAGAAAGTAGTAACAAAGGAAAAGATTCGAAGTGCAGCAGTCAGAGGTGATGGTTGTACGACACTGTTGTGTGCCTGTGTGGTTGGCGTGAGTGCTCTATTTTCAGAAGAAGGCCATGGCCGATAGTTGAATGTGTTGTATGTGTGTGTCTTTTGTATGTGCCTGTCGTAGATCATCGCCACGTCTTTGTGGTGAGTTGTAAACTGTCCTTACTATATTATTAATTCCAACCTGGACTTTCCATTATTATACTTCCTGCAGAGTATTTTGATGCTTATTATGTAGCCTACATATATCACAAACTACAAAAATGGAAGTGTGATCTAGTAAGCGTGTTTTACCATTTAAAACATAATTTCCCGCATTTTACATTTTCCCACATTTTACACCATTTCACCAAAGTACCTTGAAAATTCTAAAAATGGGATTTTACTGTAGTTACATCCTTCAAGTGTTTTATTAAGAAATTACAACATTGGGTAATGTTTTACTCTTTTTTTGTGTTCCCGCAGAGTCTTCTATCACTACACACTCCACTGACAGCGTTGTGCAGCAGGCACACTGTTAAAACACACAAAAACAAAAGCACCCACAGTTCCTGCTCCCTTTGCTTATTAACTTAATGCTAAATTACATGCTGTATTTAATATTTTATTCATAATATCCCTTCCTTTCTTTTCTTATGAGTCAATACATAATGGAACTTGCTCATGTTTCACTACACCACACCAAAAGCTTACCCAATATATTCACATACAAAAGAATTACAGATAGTACATTAAGGCTGCATAAATTTATAGTCCTTTGAAATAACAACTACCTACATGAAGAGGGACCTATAATGGTGTGGAATCAGTTGTGGACCTAATAAAAAGGATCGGAATGGAGCTGATACAAAAAAATTAGAAGTTTTTACTAGAATCTATGAAACTACAATGTGGGTATAATTCAAGTCTTTATTCCAAACTAATCAGCAGAGACCCGAGCACAACTGTCCCACTGTGTAACGAGCCAGAGGATTCCCTATTCCCAGAATTCCTGTGGCTGTGAAAGAGCCAGTCCCTACTTTAGTTTGTTGTTCGAGTTGAAGTGCTTCCCTTTGGTCCGCTATAAAAAAACATCTCAAACAGGTGGAAGTCACAGGGCGACATGTCCGGGCTGTAGAGCAGATGCTCAAGCTTCTCCCACTTGAGCTTGGCCACTACACCTTGTGGAAACATGTAGACGCACATTATCACAGGGCAGAACCACTCCCTCCGTGATCAGCCTAGGCCGCTTGCTCTTGACAGACTTTCCTCTAGGCTCCGGAGTGTCTCACAGTACACGTCACTCTTAATGGTTTTTCCACGGTCGAGGAATTCAATCAGTATCAAAACTTGGATGCTGAGAAAGACGGTGAGCATCATCTATCCTGCGGAAGACACAGACTCGAATTTTTTAGAGGGGTGTGACGATGCGTGCTTCGCGTCCCTGTAAGTCTCCCTACATTATTCCAAAGTGGCATATTGATATTTCAACTGGTTTGGATGTTAAGATGTTTCATACATTTTCGTTTGAACATCCCCATGTACAATTTTTACTTCAATTCTGAAAATTTATCAGGAAAAAAAGTGTCACAGAGAAGCGAAAATGCCGCTAAGAAATGTACAAGCTACGTACCGAGCACAGGCAGGTGGTCCCTGTAGTAGGAGCCCCCGGACGCCTCCTGCACACACTTCAAGTCCACCTTGCCCCGGTGGCCGACGCGGTACACGTTCGTCGAGCCCGACGTCCACGTCACGTTAGCCACCGACCGACCCGATTCGTTGTCCCAGCCGTGGATGTCTATCACTCTACCGGTCTTCCCTGTAACACGTGTAAAAGTAAACGTACTGCTCCCCATTCTTTCGGAGGTCTACATTTACACACTTATTCTAACAATTCTGTGCAAGTAATCTAACAAATTTGTAGCCAGACATCTTCCATTCTGCAATTGGAAAAATAAACAAATTCATATAGCACACTAATCTTACAAATCTCAAATAATTATTTACTTTTCAGGTTTTACACTTTTTTCACACACACACACACACACACACACACACACCACACACACACACACACACACAACGCTGAAACCCAGCGTTGCATGGGTATTTATTTCTGCTAATTTTTTAGGTATATATTCATTTCTATAAGGAATGTATGTATGTAAAATCTCTTGGGAATACAATTAGTAGTAAAGAAGTAATAGATTTAAACTTTGTGCATGATGGGGCAGTTTTCCATGAACATTACTGTGTATTTGCTCATATCTCATGAACTACATGTCATACTGTGATACAATTTAGGAGGCAAGTTCAACAATATGTGTGTATACTGTCTGTAAAATTTCCAGCGGCTACAATTTGTAGTGTACAAATCATAAACTGCAACATCAAACTGAATGCCGTAGGTTTACTCCACAAACAACAGAAAAGTAGTAAGCTAGAAACTTTTTTCCTTTCATCATTTTGTTATGGTTGCCAGCGAGAAAAAGTTTGCTAAAGGTTTGAAATTATGTTTAAAGTTTGTTGCAAGTCACTAAGTACTCTCTTTCTCATATAGCGCATTTATAAAGTCTCATTGCATCGTGTGGTAGTTATTTGCGATTCCTATTGTTTATGATGTCATACCTTCTGAACCATGAGTCGTATGTGATTCTTAACCCTGCAGCAATTGTTATCTCATGTAAGGAATGTGCATACCAAATGTAGTTGAAATCAGGCCAGTGGTTTAGGATAAAATATGCAGCATTGTCGCTAAATGCAGCAGTTTTCTTTCTTTCTTTCTTCTTTTTTTTTTTTTTTTTTACACATCTCATTGTCATTATGACATATCTCATGAACTATGTATCGTACGTGTTTCTTACACGTACGGTGACCGAACCACCCTCCTGGCCTAAATCTACGCTAACCTCTCCCGCTCCTCCATTCTTAACTCACCTAACCATTACTCATTTCTCACCTCCCTTCCTTATTTTCCTTTCCGATATATTTGTGTGCGAGTGTGTGTGTGTGTGTGTGTGTGTGTGTGTGTGTGTGTGTGTGTGTGTTCTCTCTGTATATCTTTCCACTTTTCCCTGTTAATTAAAAACATTTTAGTCCTCTTTGGTTATATATCCTCTTTGACATGGCTCGGTACTAATACACAGTTTTTCTGACTTTCAGAATCCACTAACACCATCCTCATGACCTAGGTCGTGAATTACCTTCCCCTTCTGTTTTGATTTCATTTTTCTTCCCTTCTTTCCAACCTGAAGAAGGAACCCTTTCCAAAAGCTTGTTGTTTTTTCATCCTTTTTCTTTCTGTGTGTGACTATCGGCAGTACAGCACAAAGGTAAGTACTAGCCAGCCAATCTATCTCTCCTGACAAATAATTTACACACACACACACACACACACACACACATTGCCTATGGTCAAAATTTGACCAGTTGCATTTGCAAAGTTGTTAAAATGAAAAAAAAATGTAATTGGAGTTTATTGAGCACTGCAAATTTATAGGTTTTATGTGAATGCTATGAGAACAGGTGACAGAAAGGGCAAAGATGAAACATGAGAGAAGGAAAGACAAAAATGAGTTAATTGCTTTATTTCACAATTTAGCATTACAAAACTTCAGTAAAAATGACACTTTTAACAAAAATCCTTTCATCATTCACTACATGTCCTTGTTCCCTATGCTCACAAACATAAAATTTCAAAACATCAAAGGAGCGAACTCTACTTGCTGCAACATATAGCTGACCATCTGGGAAAACAGGTTTTCTTAACAGAATCCTAACTTTTTCAAATGTTAGTCCTTGAGACTTATTAATAGCAATTGCAAATTCAGGAATTATTGAGAATTGTGTTTTATGGAACTGGAAAGGTGAAATACTGCCCGAATAAGTCATACGTAAACAGAGATTTAAAATTCACCTATTTTCTGTGATCTGTGGAAAATCAACGGAGACACTTTAAACATATTATTTTTAACAATTGCTCTTTAAACACATTAATTTGAATTATTGTAATGAATCTGAATATATTAATACCGCATTCATAAACTGAATTGTTTGATTAAGTTTAAAAACTACATTTAAAAGTTAAGAATAGAACATTATGAAAAATTTTAAAAGGGAGGGGGGTGGGGGCAGTGGGAATCGAACCTGGGACCTTACGATTGGAACTGAAAGTGCTAACTGACTGAGTTAATTTGAACTGTACCAATGTGTCACCTACAATGGCTTATAATATAGTGGCAAAACTTATGGACAATTTGGAGATTATCCTAAAATTTCTTTTTCTTTTTATCACCCTTAACAGCTACGTGCACACACAATTTTTATATTCACAAGATCTATGACAAACCACCTTTCAAATTGCATTTGTTTCATTGGCCTTCTTGTAAGCTTAGAAGGTGTGACTTATCAGACGAAAAGGCAGTGGGTCGTTGACACACACACACACACACACACACACACACACACACACACACACACACACACACACACAAAGTAAACTTTTGCAACCATTGGTTGCTTCATCAGAAAAAGAGGAAGGAAGGAGGGGAAAAAAGGAAAGGATGCGGGTTTTAAGGAAGTAGGTAAGGAGTCGATGGAAACACTCCTGAGAGGAAAAACATGTATAAAACATGGAGATGGTTTAACTTACCCAAAGCACAGGCTTGTAGACAGATACACAAATAATAACTCATACAAATACAAAAATTCAAGCTTTTGCAACTGTTTGTTGCTTCATCAGGAAAAGAGGAAAGAAGGAGGGGAAAAAAAGGGAAGGATGTGGGTTTTAAGGGAGTGGATGAGTCATCTCAATCCCGGGAGTGGGAGGACTTACCTTAA
Organism: Locusta migratoria; assembly: GCA_026315105.1. NCBI lineage: Eukaryota > Metazoa > Arthropoda > Insecta > Orthoptera > Acrididae > Locusta > Locusta migratoria. The sequence continues at coordinate 126,348,771 of CM048752.1, forward strand.
GGGGGGGGGGGGGGGGGGGGGAAGAAAGGTAAACAAACACACCCACACAGATATACAGGCAAACACACCAAGGCAGACATTTGGCTTCTCACAAATATCTACCTTGGTGCGTTTGCGTTTATATTTGTGTGTGTGTGTGTGTGTGTGTGTGTGTGTGTGTGTGTGTGTGTGTGTGTGTGTGTGTGTATGTTTGTTTACATTTGGCTTCTTACAAATGTCTACCTTGGTGTGTTTGCGTGTATATGTGTGTGGGCGTGTTTGTTTACCTTTCCTTTCTTCCCCTAAGGTAAGTCCTTCCACTCCCAGGATTGGGATGACTCCTCATCCACTCCCTTAAAACAGCATCCTTTCCTTTTTTCCCCTCCTCCTCTCCTCTTTTCCTGATGAAGCAACAAATAGTTGCAAAAGCTTGAATTTTTGTGTTTGTGTGTGTTTTTATTTGTGTATCTGTTCAAATGTTTGTAGAACTTATGGGACTTAACTACGGGGTCATCAGTCCCTAAGCTTACAAACTACTTATGAACTAGCTAAGACTAAGGACGGCACAAATATCCATGCCCGAGGGGGGATTCGAACCCCCGACCGTAGTGGCCGTGCAGACCGTGATTGGAGCACCTCAGTCTCCTCGGCCACCGCGGCCGGCTGTGTATCTGTCTACGAGCCTGTGCTTTGGATAAGTTAAATGATCTCTATGTTTTATACATATTTTTCTTGCCAGGAGTGTTTCTCTCGACTCCTTACCTACTTCCTTAAAATCCGCATCCTTTCTTTTTTTCCCCTCCTTCTTTACTCTTTTTCTGATAAAGCAATCTTGGGTTGTGAAAGCTTAACATGTGTGTGGCTAATAATGGAAAGTCCATGTTGGAATTAAATAATATAATAAGAATAGTTTACAACTCACTGCAAAAACATTACAACAAGCTGAAACAGAGACATACAACGACACATACATACAACAATTAGCTATCAGCCATGGCCTTCTGCAGATAACAGAACATTCACGCAATCACACGAGCACACGACACAGGCCACAACTGTCATCTCTGAATGCCAAAGTGAACACATACTTAACATTTATACCACACTATTATGTACAGCAGGGGAGAGTTTTGTGATTAGGGGTAATCCACACACAAACTGTGTTAAAGTAATTATTATGGTGTGGGAAGTACGTATCTGTCATAGCATTTGGATGGACATAATGAGATTTGTGCACTGGCCATGAAAAGGAGATTTTGGGGTTTATTTTTTCATTTAAGTGTCAGCTAACTAAAATCCATCATGTCAACTACATTATTTGTGGTGGACAAGTGTTGACCCCAACTATTTCAGCCAGCAGTTACCAAGAGCGCAAATGATCAACAGACAAGAGTATCACCAAACTACAACACAGATACATTACACTAGGATTAATATCCTACATACAATGTTTACTGTTTCATGAAAAAAGGGTGGAAATTATTCAGCTGTAGCAATGTAAGGTAAATAATTTATCAGCGTGACATAACAAGAACAATATCAAGAATACCTCAACTCACCTTCTCCTCCATCCTGATTTCCCCAGTCCCAGCTCGGCCCCCTGACAACTTTGGCTCCTATGAATATGCCCTTCAGCTGAAGCTTCACGCCTCCCTTGCGAGGTGGCATGTCTACCCTGGAAACGACAGAGAGTAAACAAATTACAATGCTACACAGGGAGAAGGGTTATCCAAACTGTAACCCATGAAGAACACACCTTTTGAGTGATTAGAAACAAAGTTATTGATGAAATGTACATAATAAATTATATTATTCCACTGTATGATGTCTGATTATTTATTCAGGATGCATAATCAGACAAGACCAAAAATTCCCAGATTTTTCCTATAATTGCTGGTTAAAATTACACTTTTTTCCTGGATGAAAATTACTGTTTACAGAGCAAAAACACTTTCTACTGGGAAAGATGCACTATTTCTGTGTTAAGTTACAATATACTTTCCGTTCACGTTGTAAAACTTTTCAATAGTTTGAAAGATAAAAGTAATGTACACCAATGCATCCTGTGTTCACTGATTCAGTGTACAAGAGAAAAATAGCTGACTGTGCAAAAAAAGTAAATAAATTAAAAAATAATAAATAAATGAATAAATAAAAGACTGTAAGATTTGAAAAAAAGTCCAATATCCTTTGATTACACCTGTTGTTTACAAAATTCCTTGTATTTTTGAACAGTTGTGGTACAACAAAAAGAAGTGTTAACACCCATCTGGATGAAAATAAAAGGAAATGCCAACAGGACATACAGATAAATTATCCGTCACGGAACATGTTTATCAGGGTGATTACAAAATAACGTTCAGCAAGACGAGCATCATAGCAAAAGAGGCTGAATTATTATGTGATTATGTATAAAGGAAGATGAGATAGGTGATACAATACTGCAGGAAGAATTTGACAGAGCGCTGAAGGATTTGAGTCGAAAAGAGGCCCCTGGAGTAGACGAAATTCTGTCTGAACTGCTGATATTGTTAGGAGAGTCAGTCATGAAAAAATTGTTCCACCTGGTATGGAAGAGGTATGAGACAGGGAAAATATCCTCCAACTTCAAGAAGAATATTGTAATTCCAATACCAAAGAAAGCAAGTGCAGACAAATGTGAAAATACAGAACTATCAGTAAGTCGTGGCTGCAAAATACTAACACAAATAATTTACATATGAAGGGAAAAACTTGTGGAATCCAACCTCAGGGACGATCAGTTTTCATTTAGGAGAAATGAAGAAACACTTTTAAGCAATACTCACATTATGTCTTATATTAGATGGTAGGCTAAGGAAAGACAAACCTATATTTATAGTGTTTGTAGATTTGGAGAAACCTTTTGACTATGTCAACAGGAATACACTCTTTCAAATTCTGAAGGTATCAGGGGTAAAATATAGGGAGCGAACAGTTATATTCAACCTATACAAAAACCAGACAGCGGTTATTAGAGTCGAAGGGCAAGAAAGGGACGCAGAGGTTGGGAAGGGAGTAAGACAGGGTTGTAGCCTTTTCCCAATGTTGTTCAATCTGTACATTGAGCAAGCAGTGAAGGAATGAGAAACAATTAACTGTTAATTCCACAGTTCTTTTCAAACTCAAAGCACAAGAAGGCAGTATTCAGGGCTATGTTACATTTAATGAGATACCATGGTTGTAGATGTTTCTCCTCGCTGCTGTAAATAAAAGTAAGTTCTCCTTTTAGTGTCTTGCTGTCAAAGGAGGGATGCAGTTCAAGCAAAATTTCAACATAACCTGTCTGGAAATAATTGAAACAATACTGGTAAACATACAAATTAGATTGAAAGACTCTAAAGAAATAGATTTTACAGAACTTGTAAATAAGAAAAAGTTTTCAATTTATAGTAGGTCAAACAGTCTCCAAGTAGGTTATGTTGAAATTTCACTTGACTGTATCTCTTCTTTGACAGCGAGACACTAAAAGGAGAACTTACTTTTATTTACAGCAGCGAGGATAAACATCTACAACCATGGGATCTCATTACATGTAATGTAGCCCTATTGTGAACAATTGGTTAAAAAATGTGTTCTCTGACTGTGTGAAATTAATGTCGTTAGATCTTGCAATTCCAGCAACCACCCACCATTTCTTGCAAACAAAGTACGAGCACATTATAACATGTTAAAACCTACTTTCGCAACACAATGACAGATTTTCAAACTTGGGGATTTTGGGTACAGAGAAGGAAACAGTGAAATTGTCACAGGAGTTCATATCTCGCATTATTGTTGTCTTCGCCCTGAAAAAGGAGAGGAGGATAGAACTAATTTACAAAAAGATTTAACAGTAAGTTATGTGCATTACAGTACACTGTTTTGTTAAGTGTTTCTATGCATTTATTCATAACAATGTCTGTGTGGTAACAATCTTGGTAGAAACATAACTAAGTTACTTTGCAGTCTTTCTAGCCTATATTAAGTTTTCGTTTGAAGGTTTTTCCTGTAAATAATCTAATTCTCAGCCTACCCTACAAAAAAGGTTGTAGTGTAACGAGTTGCACTACATTCCTATATCCTGACACGAGATGGCCAAATACATTTATTTTGGGGATTAAGGTGGGGGAGTAGGTACTGCCCCTAGTTTTTATCTGCCCAGGTGGATGGTCGAGGAAAACATTTACCATTACAAGGAGAAGACGTGGTCAAGGAATACGAGTAATTCAGAAAGTGAGACGACATGTAATACATGGAATTGACTGTGTTAATAAAACAATGTGGTATGTTCTTTTGTTTTGAGTACTGTGTTATGGAATTCTGTGTTAAGACATGAACGAGTTAACATGTACGGAGCTTGATAAGCGCTATGGCTTACTGATTGTATCTGAAAGTGCTATAAAATGTTAATCAATTGCTAATACACTTCATGTCCTAGGCTTTATTGGGTATGAACTGCCCAATTTCTCTTTCTCTCATCTTGGTCCTGAGAACAGTCTTCAGAAAATAAGAAGTTTGGGTATTTAAAAGAAGATGTTCAATCTGCAGCAGGAACAGATTAGCTGGGCCTCCAATTACCGTATATTTCCACACATAACACGATGGTTGAATCATAAAAAAAGGCCCCAAAATCTGAGGTTGTCTTATACGACAATAATAAAAAGAAATATAATAAAATAAAATTATGCTTCTTCACAGCCAGATACAACATAGCATTACACACACAAAAGTTCAAAAGCAGACTGCAAACACTGCAACAAAGGGTGAAATACAAATCACAAAAACCAGTCATGGCGGCTTCTAGTGGCATTTTTCGGAAGTATCATTGCAAAACCTACTTACGATTGCTTATAATGGCATTTTTCGGAATCTAGGCCGCAGGTGTATTTTTAAATCCCAAAAACTGGAAAAAAGTGTGGCTTGCATTAGGGTAAATACAGTATCTTGGGAGCTGTCTTATAGGCCAGATATATACTTAAACTATAAAATCTTGATGAAAATCCGTCTTTCCTGACAGTTGTCTTATCTGTGGAAATGTACAGTACGTTTGCAGTTAAAATAGAGAATAAGAAACCTTCAGGTAAAACTTCCTGGCTGATAGGCCGTGGTCCAGGTATAAAACTTCCTCCTGATGTTTCGTCTATAACGGCGGTAGACATCTTCCAGGGTCTTCCGGCAATTGTCACTGTCGTCCGAGGGGCTCTCGCATTTATAGAGGGCACCACCATACATCACGTGAGGCTGACTGTGTGGCTATCTTTGGATGACGTCGTCATTCTCGATTAAAAGAAATCGATCGTCGTCTTGTTGGTGCAATGTCGACATCCATATTTTATCCAACTTCACACCTCCTTCTTTTCTATTAAAATTATTCTGATGTTTGTGAATCTCTATTGCTTCTCTATACGTGCGTGCACGGTAATGTGATGTTCTAGCTAAAACGCTCGTTTCATTAAATATTATTTGACGGTTCCCATTTTGAAAAACATGTTCTGCTACTGCCAATTTTTCCGTGTGGCCCAGACGACAGTTCCTTTTATGTTCAGTTAAACGGGTGTTGATGCTTCTTTTAGTTGTTCCAATATACACTTGACCACAGCTGCAAGGAATTTTGTATACCACAGGTGTTGCTAGGGGGTGACGTGCGTCTTTTGCTGATCTCAAGTATTTTTTTTATCTTCTTGGTGGGTCTGTAGATCGTCTCGACACCATGCTTGGCCAATACCTTCCTGATTCGAACAGTAATTCTGTTAATGTATGGAAGGAAAACTTTTCCAGACGGTTGACGTTGTTGCTGGACCACGGCCTATCGGCCAGGAAGTTTTACCTGAAGATAACGCCAGCCGTGAAAGCTCACATTGTAGGGAATAACAAAAATCGCACTGACGTGTTTTACGGTCCACTTTAGATTTGTAGTTTTATAAGTTTTTGCAAACATTTTGGACCAAAATAATAATCTAAATAACAATAAATTAATTAATAAGAGTGTCTGAAACCCTATTAGGAACAAAAAATTTAGTTAGTGGCAGGTTTCGAACCACCGACCTTTCGCGTCACAGTCCAGCACCTTGCCCACTACGCTACGGCTATAAATCAAAATAAGGGTTCTTTAAACTCATGCTATTGGTGGCCGTTGTTAACTGATGTTAATATGGCATTTGTAGACATTAGATTATCATTTATCGTACGAAGAACGATGCGTTTTTGTTAATTCCTCAGTGTGCCGTTGCTTTGAAATGACAATGTGAGAGTTACAATAAGAAAATCATCGAATACGTGAGGAATGTCACGTGACATCTCCGAACGGCTGGTTTTCGTTAATTTAATGGAGCGTGTCAAATCTCAGTTATTTTTGCAAATATGTCTCAAACGATACGAGATATGAAAAAAACATAAGACAGCCAAGTTGTAGAGAATTTTCTCCTCTACCAATTAGGTTATTCAATTTTTGTGTCAGATGAACGGTTCGTTTGAAATTACAATTATATTACAAACGGCTTTTTTTTGTGTTTTATTACCATATTTTTTGTCCGAAAAATAAGAATAAAGGGAGGTTCCGGTCTCTGGCGGCCTACAATCATGTCTGTAAAATTTGGTGCTGATCGCAGTTGAACGGTTTGTCTTAAAAACAGGGAACACGTTACGGACAGTCAGACAGACGGATAGACAGACATACATTCCAAAATCACTGTTATTTTTGCAAATATTCTTGAAACGCAATGAGATATGAAGAAAAAAATAAAAATAAAAATTACATAAGCGAGCAAAGTTGTAGAGCATTTTCTCCTCTACAATTCGATTATTCAATTTTCGTGTCAGATGAATAGTTAAGACGTTATTTTCATTTAAATTTCTAACTGTCAAAAGACGATCGCAAAGGCCCACTTTTAGTGTTACTACCATAACCTAAAGTGGGCCGAAACACTATACGACATGAATTTCACATTCCAGAAAAGACAAGAGAAAAAAAAAGACCTTATGGTGTTTGGAGTTCATGCGTAGCTGCTCACAGTCACTGGCAAACACTACAAGGTCACCCCTTGCCCGGCCGAGAGCGACTCGGCCTCGGCAAGCAGAATACTCACCCGACAGACCGACTGGTCTCGAACCTCTCGAAGGTGTGGTCGGTGTCGTGCTTGTCGGCCATGTAGCACTGCGTGCAGATGTCGAAGTCGTAGCACTGCATGCACTTCCAGCGGATGCCCCGGATGCCGTGCTTTAGGCAGGCGTCGCATTTTATGTTCGAGTGTCTCACACCTGCACCGGCAGAAGCGAACATGTTTCATTCACAGACGCACAAAGACAATTTTTCTGGAAGGTGTAAAACCACAAACTGAGTCAGTTTTAAAGAGAATTTATGACCCCAGCTGTAATTTAAGTGTCACGAGTACGGAATGGCGGCACGAAGACTGGGACACGAGCTCGGATTCATTCTTTAAGCAAGTGGTTCCTGAATGTATCAGCCCTTTGGCAATATCTTTGCCAATATCTTGTCCAAGCCTCCTTCATGCAAATTTTCATGTGTTGCCACTGTTTTCTCATATTGACTACATTACAATATTGACTACATTACAGGTGAGATCATAACTTATCTAATTCTTAAGTTTACAACTGTAGACTCTACCTGAAGTGTCTATTCTTTTAGACATGCAAGTCTAAGACAGCAGACACTGCAAATATAAATAAATTTAGTTTAGTTATGTATATAACTATCAATTTAATAAGGTATGTTTGCAAAATTCTAACACAAATTATTTACAGACCAACGAAAAACTCGTGGAAACTGACCTTGGAGAAGATCAGTTTGGATTTAGGAGAAATATAGGAACACAGTAGCCAATACTCACATTACAAGTTATCTCATAAAATATGTTTGCCTTTCCTTAACCTATGTATTTACCATTTGTACATCCGGAGGAAGCTTTTGACAATGTTGACTGGAATACATTCTTTCCAATTCTGAAGGTAGCAGGGGTAAAATATAGGGAGTGGAGAATTATATTCAACCTATACAAAAACCAGACAGCAGTTATTACAGTCTAAGGGCATGAAAGGGATGCAATGGTTGGGAAGGGAGTAAGACAGCATTGCAGCCTTTCACCAATATTGTACAATCTGTACATTGAGCAAACAGTGAAGTAATCCATGGAGAAATTTGGAGAAGGAATTAAAGTTCATGGACAAGAAATAGAAACATTGCAGTTTTCCAATGACGTAGTAATAGACATCAAGTTGTTACCTATCCTCCATTATTGATATTTTTATTGGTAAATCATTCAACAATTATGGGAGACACAAAACACAAAAATAAATCATGTCTTTTGTCTTGGTATTCCCTTTAAAATGGCGGTATGAGCTTCCCCGTACCTCGCTTGGTTTGCAGGTAATTAATTTTCTTACAAATATTGCTTTTATTGAATGTTTTGAGATAGCCGCCAAAGTAGACCATCTCGTGGCCGCTACATGCCCACTGGTCACTTTGGGTTTAGTCAGTCACGTGATTTCCCCCTTCATGGACCATGCCACTGCAACGGCGAAGGCGGCAACCCAAACATGCAATTGCTACCAATGAGCGCAAGCGCCTATATTCAAAATCTAAGTTAATATAGGGGCTGTACCATCATAATATGCAGTATGTGTATGACAGAATTCTAACCATGCCAAACAAGTAAATATTGCCCTAACAGGACAAATTGTAACCAGCAATTCCTGTTGACAAAATCTACCACCTCATGGGTGTAGCACCTCCAGACATCTGAAGGAGAACAGCAGCTGAAATGGAAAGAAAGAAGGAGCCGGAGCAGAGACACCTCGTTTGGAAGTGAACATCAACCACCAAGACTCAAGTCGAGTAAAAACTTCCTCCAGACAACACGACCAATCCAGACATCAGCTGCAGACTGTAGGATACAACTCTGGGGTAGCTCATCATCAGAGAAATATTGGGACGGCCCCAAAGAAGAACTCGCTACAGGTTAATACCTCCCGATGAGACATGGAAGGTAGGCTGAGAACTGGATTATCTTGGTGTAAGGAGAACATGAAGAAATGGGGATACATCTCAGGGGACGAACTATGACAATTTGGTGCACCTCAAGACCATCAGCAGAGGTTCCAACCATTACCATTTAATCGTAATTGTTACAAAAGTTGTTTAAAATTACGAGTTTACAATTGGAGTGATTCGAATTTTCAGGTTTGAATATATAAAAATCGATGTCATTTTTTCCTGTCGGCAAAACCTTTTAAGAGTTCAGTCGTATGATGCAATTGACAAAAATAAATTGGTTGTGAGTGACACCTTCTAGTATGTTCTTTTGGAAATCGCTAGTAATGACAGTAACTTCCCACAAACTCGAAAACTGTAATATGGCATGTGGGATAAATCCATAAAGGTGTGCCATTATGGAATCTAGGAGCAGTCAATGAAAATGCACCATGTCACTTGACTAGTAGCTGCGCCCCTACAGAAAAAATCTTCAAGTGTGTGGGCAATAATACACAACATTCATCATATATCGTAGTTCGTTAATCTGTGTTTAGAAGTTTATGTGTTGGTTCTTATTTTATTGCATCGTATCTACTAATATTGCAACTCAGTGTGCGTGATGTGCTGTGTCGAAGTGTGTACAATTCAAGTTTTACGAGCTCCACTGTCACTTCAGGTTCTCTCTCTTCCAGTGCTGGAACTTTCATGAATGTGTCAAAAAATAAGGAAAATGATTTCATTAGGCCTAGTAACATGCTGGAAAAAGAGGACGTAGGCGGAAATATCATAATTTGATCTTTTCTTTAACTTTCTTAATCTGCACACTCGCTGAATATCTTAACCTGATGATGTAATGTCATTTTATGTTTCTGTGCAATTTTTAGTATGTAGATTCTTCTATATAAATCTGGAAATCACGAAACCTAGGATGTTAAGTTCTGAAGAAGAAAGTAATAGGTTATGAAGTTTTGCTCCGCACCCCATACATTACTGCTGTACACAACAGAATGCTCTAATAGGCTGCTCCTGTCACAGCTGAAAACTTACTGGCACCAATTTCACAGTTTTGACGATTTCTTATTCACCACTTCCCCTCGGACCCCTTCTTACCCCTCTCCTTCCCTGCTCATACACACTAGGTCGCATTACTATTTACCATATTCCAAAGTTGGAACCCTATGCATCAGCAACATCTCAACTGAAGGAAACTATCAGAACCTGTTAGCATGGACGATCTGATTATCACCAATGATAAGGCAGTCTGTGCAGTGGAGTTCTGAGCAGCACATGGAATATAAATATGTACATACTCTCTGTAATCCTTTTAATATATATGTATGATTTGTACTATTTGTTATGTTCTGGACACATATTGTAGTGCAACAAGTTGCACTACATTCCTCCTGAATGACCCAAGATGATCAAATAATTTATTAGTGAGATATTTAAAAGCTATAATTATGAGTACTGCCCTGTATAATATTGTTTGTCCAGTTGAATGTCTGGGCAGTTAAACTTCAAGTACAAGGAATATGCAAGAAGGAAATTAAAACTCAAGAAAAAGAAGATATATGAATTAATTATATAAGATCCATGGACTAGAGACATTGGTTCTCTTTTGTCATTATGATTATTATAAGTTTAGAGATGGAAAAATAGAAGGGCTAACTATGGAGAGGGGTTCTTCAAGTTTTTTATTTGAAAGATGTTAACTCAGTTCATTACAATGTAAGGTATTATTGGAGTTCCAATAAACCCTTTTGTTAATTCAGCACTAAAATCTTTGAAGTGTGTTTATTTATCATCAAAATAATCAGTAAGTTATTATGAGTTTCCTTTTTTTCTACAACTGAATAATTCGGAGACGAATGCCCGAGCCTGAAAAGAACAAAGTAGTTAAATTTGTGAGCAACAGTATTACTGGGCCTCTAATAATAATTATATGCAAAGTCCTAAACTGGTGTATAAAAGTAATTTTGTGGTGGTTTGAACTAAAATTATACACGGTGACACCACAATATAAATAAACAAAATCTGGAAGAAACACAGAAACTCTGCACATTTCGCAAACACTCAACACAAAATTGTCAACAGTTCAAAATAGTTTAAGTTTCCCAAACACCAATTCTACACTCTTGACGTTCCTGTGAAAAAACACACACACACATATCATCAGCTGCACTGGCGTACACTTGTTCTCGCCAAATTTAGTCCCGAGAAGTGACCATTTGCTGCGCAAAACTTAACACTTTCCCCGATCGAATCACTCCTACCGCCCAGATGGATCCTCCTCCTGCCAAGACTGCACACTGAGTTCACTTTTCCACACACCCCTTCACTCACCTCCTCCCTCCCAAACACACACTCCACGCCAGTTCTGTCCTACGGCCACTTCCACATTGGCCGAAGGTCACCTCTTCGAAAATCGTATACACCACCACCGAGAAGACTCATCTGTACAATGCTTAGCTCTTATGCAATAAATAATTGAAAGTGATCCCGGACTTCACGTATACCCCGAATAAAAAAATTAAAAATAAGAAAAGGTCATTTCGCAATCACGTTCGCCTCGCCGTCATTTATTTTTAAAGAAACCTCCCACACGTACCGCAATTACACGCTTGCAGGGAAGCGAGCGACTCGGCCTCTCCGACGGCACGTACCTGCGGGCGCATTGTCGACGACGCGCAGGTCGTAGGCGCCCTGGTAGCCGGTGCGGTAGTTGGTGCGCATGCCCGCGTCCCACTGGACGACGACGGTGCCCTCGGGGGAGGTGCCGGAGCCGGAGCGGCCCACCTCGACGACGGTGCCCGCGTGGCCCTCGCCGCCGTCCTGCTCCCCCCAGCACCAGTCGGGGCCGCGCACCACGCGCACGCCGAGCTCCACCATGCTGCGCTCAGGTCATGGCCGCAGCACCGCCACCTGCACCCGTACCGACAAACTACGTCACACTTTTCCAGAAATCGTGCTTCTGTTACGTGTCTCTCCTATTCAATTTAGGTTGCCTGTAGTTTAATGATTTTTAAAAATAATAAGTGATATAAAATTAAATACAAGCTAGAACAATGACTTCATATTTTTATATAGTTTTGTATTATTTACATTTTTTGTGTGAAATATTTGCAAAAGTGGGCCATGAATTTTTAATGCATTTCTTATTTCTTTATAATAATGTAGTTTCCTGCACTGCATTAATCCATAGATGAAATATCAACCTTAAATCATTCTTCAAACATCCATGAAGGTTTCAGTAAGCTCCGAATGGACGGACACACAGAAGAATGAAATCTTTAGTTAAAGCATTTTATATATTTTCTTTATGTTTTTCTTTTCTTTCCTCGGAAAAGGGTATGGAAGGCAAATGTTCATATTTACCTTTTCGTTCACTTTGGTTTCACATTATATTTCGAACAGAATACTGTTCAGGGTATTATGATTTTCCAATATTTCTAATGGCGATGAAGCCGGCCGAAGAAGGCACCCATGGTGTGAGCAAGGAAGGGCTGAAGGGGAGGTAGGAAGCCCCCCCCCCTTTTTTTTTTTTTTTTTTTTTTTTTTTTAATTAAGGCCCATTCTTACAATGTCTGGTAAAGTCGGAGTAAGAATTAACTACAAGTTAATTTTACTGAAGGAAATAAACCGCAATTTGCGATCAGTTATAGCTTCAGTGTACTAGGTTTAGATGAAATCCCAAAGTGCGGAGAATGAAAATTTGTACCCGGTATCTCCTGCTTACTAGGCAGACACGTTGACCACACCGCCATCGAGGACACAGTGACCAACCCGACTGCAGAGGACTCTTCCCTGCACGTCTCCTGCCACACCCAAATTTCCATTCACCACACTGTCTCTTTCCTACACCATAGCATATTTGTTCTGTAATGCTCACAGCCACAATACTGTATTCCCGCATCAGGGAGAAGGGACCATGAGACACAATTAATTGTCGTCAGGAGCCCAGCCTCGGCTTGTATACAATTATATATTTTTTTTTGATGACATTACAGCATTCAATGAATGAAATACATCACAATATGCGATCAGTTAGGGCTTCACTGTACTAGGTTTAGATGAAATACGAAAGTGTGGAGAATGAAAATTTGTGCCCGGCCGGGATTCGAACTTGGGATCTCCTGCTTACTAGGCAGACACGTCCTCTGCAGTTGTGCTGGTCACTGTGTCCTCGGTGGCGGAGTGGTCAACGCATCTGAAGAATGTTTGAAGAATGATTTGAAAATAAAATCATTAAAACAAGATGTTAACACGTTGATTTTCAGATCGTATGAAGATTCTGTGCCGCCAATCGTTGCAGCAGCTATTGCTAACAGAGCCACACCATGTCACATAGCCGACCGAGACTTCTAGTATATGTTGTTGTTATGACTCAAAGCAAGTGGGTGGAATCCTGTCATTAAAAATGGGGGAGGGGGGTATTTGGTAGGCCGAGTTTTGATTGACGTTGGATACCTGTTTTCTCCGTTATTTTGAGGCTGTGGTGATCGTTTCGTATCCGAAGTTTGATTTGAGCTGTGATGTAGGACTAGTCCGATACCAACTTCCTCTTTTTTTTATGTTTTGGGATTGTTTGGTATGCAGAGTTCCATTTTAAGATGTAATAAAGGTCAATTGAAGTTTCCGATACCAATTTTCTATATTATTTCATTCCTATGGAGATTGTTTGGTATCCTGAGTTTAATTTGAGGTGTGGTATAGGTCAATTGATGTGTTCGATACCAGATTTTTAGGTCTTTCTTTCTGGGGGTTGTTCAGTATACCGAGTTTCATTTGAGGTGTAATAGATGTCAATTGAAGTTTCTCATGCATTTTCGTCTTTTTCTCGGTGTTTTTGTTATGGCTTCTTTTATGGGATGCTTTTTTTGTGGCTGGTATGTTGTCATTTTTCCGCTTAGAATGTCCCCAAAACCCCCACATTCCTGCACTTGTCCTGTTAGGATCATTTTATTGGGTTTTTAGAATTTTCGCGCGTTTATATGGGATTTTTTTGGCCATTCACAAGATAGTTATGGTGGCCATATTAGATACGAGTATATACATTATTGCCACCATGTTGATGATGTCGTGGGCCAAAGCTGACAGGTGGTATCCCGGTCTTCAGTTATGCCTAAATTTGCAGCAACCAGTGTTAATGGCTGACCCTTTTAAATGTGCTAGTACTGACAGTTGCACAATGGGGGCCTGAATAGGGTGAGATTATAACACTGAAACCGGTCATATAATTGAATAGATAATATTAATGCAGCTGCTGGTACTTTCTTCAACCTTCAGATCACATATTAGCCCATGACATATTTTAGCATCTAAATAAACAATACTATTTTTGTTCAGTTTATCCCCATAAACTCACTCTCACGGGATGCTGACAGATGTAGATTTTATTCTTCTCATTTCAATGTGTTTAGGAAAAAAAATAATGCAGGCAGAAGGCTTTATTTTTTTTGTTTTATGATTATGAATTAAATAATTATGCTGTTTCTGCACTATGGTTGACAGTTTTGTATGTACTTTTGCACAATTAATAAGTGTTAACTATAATAATTACAATACTTTTTAACAAATAATTTGCTTTAAAGAGACAATGTTCTGCAAAATATCACCAAATGTCATTCACTACCATGTAATATAACCTGACTGGTTAACGTCACATGCAATGGCACTGCCAACATACCCACACACGAGGACACAAATTCTGGATAGTTGCTTGGACAATGAAAACAGAAGAAAACTGCCAATAAGGTGGAGTCGCATACACTTGGCAAGAACTCAAATACATTTAAGAAGTTGCAGTTAAAAAACAGAACATTGAATATTTAACCTATATTATTATAGGTATTTAATGATGCACAATCATACATCATCCCAATGTCATTCAAAAATATTCAGCACTATCACCTAATTAATCATTATTTGACTGAACTACAATCTGCACCGCAAGTAGTGTTTTATGTAAAAGCAGTCAAAAATGTTTGGAGTTACTGACAGGGTATAAAAGTAACAAGCAAAGAACCTACTGCTTAATACTCTTCCGGCATAACTGTAGACTGGGATACCACCCGTCTGCTTTGACCCATGACGTCATCAAGATGTCTGAAAACCAGTATATGAGATATATCTTAATACTTCTATATTGCAGATACAAATAATCTGTAGTTATTATAGACCATCGATCACAGGTCTTAGCCCAAAATGTGGCTTCAGCGCTCAAATAATTAAAAAAAAAATAATAATAATAAAATAAATAAATAAAAAAAATCTCAGTTAACCTACAGCTAACCATCAGAGAGAAGATAGAAATCACTGTCAACATAAAATATTAATCTGTTTTGTTTGTAAACAAACTATCATCTTTAACTCAACCACCATATAATCACTCACGCCTTCTACAAACATGCACGCACCTCAAAACTACAGCACTGCGATGACGTCTCTAGTCAAAGCTTACAGGCAGTATCCCCGCCTACAGGTGAGACAGTTTTCCAATTAATTTGTAAATTGGAAATAATTTTCAACATAAAACGTGTCATTACCTTTAATTAATGCAGACAACTAACAGCATTTTACCTGCTCTGTTTTCCAGAATCATTTGTGGTAAAACAAGCAAAATTTGGCTATTTAGATCATAATACTGTGTGTTTATGGCATGACAGATAACATTACAGAAAAAAATCACTATATAATATACCTAGCCTGTTAAATGCAATAGCCTACAAGCTTTTCATCCTCAGGAATTAAAGTAATACTGGCCCTACTGTCGATTTTGGTCTAGAGAGATGTCAAATTTGTTCTGGGTTCGATCATTTTAAGTTACATTTAAATTTATTTGTTAAATTTGAAGTAATGCAGTTTTATGGTATTTCCTATAATATGAGCACTGGCGTCAACCACGATTAATATCAAACTGTAGTTCCAATCACATGTTCAAGAACATAAAAAATTAATACATGCAATTAGTATAGTAAACAATCAGGCTGCATTAAAGTACCCCTTCTAAAGCATACGTATCGCCGTGGAAAACGTGCAATGTATACTTACTACAGTAAACTTGTGAACCAGACATCTTCAAAATCCTGGAAATTGGGAACTGTTTTGACAGAACGAACATGTCATCTTCTTGATATTGACGTAAACTGCAGGGCATGTTATTTACCACGGTTCATTACCGCTTGACAGTATTTCCTTCAAGTGTTTCCGCTTTCACAACATTACCACATGATAAAAAACTTACGTCAGGGGAATGGAAAATCCAATTATTCCCTCCGTTGTTTGCATTGTTTCACAGGCAACACAACACAAAAGAACTTTCAAATTTCTGCGCGTTTAAACAAACATCCCAAACGGATTCGGATTATACTTGAATAATTTTCGCAGCATGTCCATATCATTAAATTCTGGTAGAACATTCATGTGCTGTTCATTACTAGCTTTTTGCATTTTGCTTTTCTGTTTGCAACTGTTTCAACATGGCCACATCTGAGGGAGCCCGAATTACAAATATTAAAAAATCTTTATTACAGTAGCTTAATATTTGAAAACTTTTTCAGCGTATATATTGAGATTGTTAGATGTATTTCTTGGAACTCATCTTTCTGCTTCCGTCAAAAGTGAAGACGACTATTTGTAACTGTACCTATGACAGTATAGTGATCTCTGTGAGGTGTTTCATTACTTTGTCTTTCAATCTTTGACTGTGTACACAAGAAGAGACGGGGATTGGGGTGTGTCATTGCCCGTTGAAGATTAAGTGCTGTGACTGATTAGTACAAATTTTGCGTATTCGTAAGCTGTAGGCATGATTTACGACAACGAAGGGTGACAGAGATTGACGCAGTGTGTAGAATGAGACATAGGATTTGGTAAGTGTAATCAATCTAAAGATAATCGATGGAACAAGAAGCTGTCAGTCGTTGGTGCATTATTTACTATTTGCAGAGCGATATATGTTAAATCTTGTACAGAGCGCCCTATAAATTTTACTTCTGGCATCAGCGGCGGAGTGTGCTAATGTTGGCTACAGAATGCTCGCTTTACGAGAATAGGTAATTTATGACCGGTCGAGAACCGGAAAATAACCTGTCAACCATAGAGGAGGAAAAACATTTATTTCACGGTCAACAACAAGAATTATTCCGTTACATTCTATGCGAGTTTTCAACGGTCGTTGCCAACATCAGCACACTTCATTGATTTCTTCTTTAAAAGGTTACGCTACCGTCACATAAGGAAATACAACGGTAGTGCTGGTAATCCATCTTTCTGAATTTTCAGCATGGCTTCGGATTTCTTCTACCCGAACATGGGAGGAGTGGAGGAACACATTTATAACTTGTCGCAGTGCCTGATCGCTCGTGGACATAAAGTGATTGTTCTAACCCACTCTTACGGCAATCGCAAAGGTGTCAGATACATGACAAATGGGCTCAAAGTAAGTTCGCTGGGATTCATAAACGATTAGCTTGTAAATCAAATGTTTGCATATTATTGTGCAAAGACTCTTGTTTGTCTAAAGAGAACAGAGTTTTAATAATAGTCCATAAGAAGTAATGCACTTGAAGGGTTAAATTGTACGGTACGACGCTTCTCGCCGGGCTGCAGTGTTACGTTGGCACAAATGGTAATAACGGCAACTCAGATGACCAATAAATGTTTTTTCCTGACAACTTCAATTAAAACGAAAAGTATTTTTTTTCTGAACGGACAAGGGTACATACAAGAACCTGTCAATAATAGAGCTGGTATAGTATTAATTTTACAGCGAGCGAAACGAGCAGCAATAACATTTACTCTGTAGCTTGTGAAAAATATTAACGCAATTCTACACTTTGTTACCAACATAAGCCCTGGAGCCCGGCGAGAATCGTCGTAAAATTTTACCTACTTGAAGTGATCAGTGTGTGATTGATTAGCTTTTGCACACTTTATCCTAATTACAAATGTATAAGTACGCATATGGCATAGTGGCTCAGTGATAATGCCAGGCTACAAATCCACATGTTGCTGATAGTTTGATCCCCAAGTCAAGCCAGTGTCAATGTTTATTGATGTGAAAACTTAGGAGTGGAATTGTGGTGCAGAATGCACAATTAAATGGATTTTCTCCTGTAAGAGGCTGGGTAAATCAGCTCGAAGGTAGAAAAAAAGGAAATGGTATAGCACCTCCAACAGGACCATGGGTTCGTTCAGAGCTACAGGGCTGCTACCGCGCATGCGCAGTACGGAAATTCTTGCCCAAAGAGTAATCCGGCAACTTGCTGCAGCCTACCTGCTGTTCAAGGAAGCTCCCGGCTGCAGCTTCCGGGCTGCAGGGAAAATTTCCTCCTGCACCCTGAGTGACGTCATTGGTACCCCGCATGTGCGGTAGTGCTGCTTTTCTGCTGCAGGAAGGTGCAGCCCTGCAGCTGTTTGAACGAACCTTGTGCCTCATAAAGCACTTGCAGTATTCAAACCAATACAGTAATCTTCATATTAATGACTGCCTTCTTATAAAGTATGCCTACAGTTGGTCTGCCAAGATACAGTGGAAAGAAAATGACATCCAAATTGAGATGTCGACTGAAGTGTGGGATACTTCAGTCAGCTTGGACACCGGAAGTCAGTGTGTTGTATGACTTAAAACAGTGATCATTTGCAATGGGTATTTTTCATTTGTTATGAATGTGACCTTACTTCATACAATGCAAACTAATCAATTTGTTCACCATCCTCTGTGTCAGTTCTGGTGTTAGATACCATGTGTTGGCTTTGGCCAAAAATCCATGTTACATCATTGTACCCATCACAGATTACATTTGTGGTTAAAGTAACAGATATTATAGTTTATCAAAATATTTCTTAGGCAAACATCCTGAAACACAATCCAAAATCATACAATAAAACTTCCCATTATGCGTAAAGAAACTTTCCTTTGCCACAGTGCTCTGGCAAGGAGTTGTAATTATCAACTACCAGTTGTTTTTTAATTAAATTGGGGGCTTGGTAGATGGCTAGATGAATGTAATGACAAACAACAAAACAAAAAGGTCCATTGCAAATAAATTTTGTCATACAATATAACAGACACCAACAGGGGTCTAAGCAGATGGGTGTTGTCCCGTGCTTCAGCTTGATTCTCTTCTGTTATTCTTAGTGGTAAAACTGCATAATACTTGAGATTCAAAACTTTCCATGTTCTTTATGTGGTTCAAGTCACTTTTAAATAAGATTGTCTCTTCACCATCCCTGTCCCAATGGACCCCTACTCCTTCTATCTGTACCAGTTCAGGAAAGTATCTCTTTCCCTGGCCTAAACCCAATCCTACTCCTAAAATGCTGCCTAAGTCATGGTATCCCTCCCAACGATCTAGCCTTAAAAATTCCATTGTCTGGATCCCACCCCTCCTTCCACAATGACCTGCACCTTTTCAGATTCCACCAATCCTTATCCCTCACGAACCTAGTCCCACAAAATCACCTCTCCATGGCTCATAAATCCCTTAGCTACCTTCTCTCCCTCCGTGATATTACTATTGTGTAACCAAAACTACCTACATCACACCTCCCAGATCGAATCATTTGCTCTCCAGAAACTGGAGGAGCATTCCTAACACCACCTCCACAAGTTTTCCAACCTGCTGACATTATATTGCCACGTTGGAGCACCCATATCCAATCCTTATCCAACCCACAGTGTTCCTCCTCGTGAGCCCCTCATAGCTCCCAGACCATGCTTAGCTGACCTCTTGAACCTACCTCATCCCTCCAAACTCCCTTCCACAACTCCACAACATCCAATACCAAAACAACCCCAGAACACTGTGGTCAACCTATCCACAAAAAACCTAAACCCCCACTGAAGTTTCCGTTTTATCCAAAGATCTTACCTTTAGTCCTACACCCTAGTTCAATCATGTTGGTCTTGTCAGAGATCTACTCTCCTTTTCCCGATCCCCTACGATGGAAACACTACTTTGCCACCAATCCCTCTGACTGCAATCTACCTAATCCCAATATTGAACCCTGCCTGTCCCAATTCATTCCACCATCAAACAAAGATCCCCCTGCACTCCCACCTAACCACCCTCTGGTTACCCTCCAAGAGTCTCACCTCCAACTTGTCCTCACCATCCTTTTCCAAGTCCCTTCCCAAGCACTCAAACCTTTCAGCAGAAGAAGAGCCATCCAAAACCTTAAAACTAATCCTGACATAATCATCCTCCCTGCAGATAAAGGTTCCACCCTGTAGTTATGGATCACAGTGACAACCTGGCAGAAGGGCTCCGCCATCTCTCTGACTCCTCCACCTAAAAGTTGTGCCGGATTGACCCCATCCCCAAAGTCCAACAAGAACTCCAATCCCTCCTAAAATCCCATTGCACATCCCAGAAACTCTCCCCTGAATCCATCTCCCTCCTCACCCCAGCAGCACCCCACACACCCACCTTCTACATGCTCCCCAAAATCCACAAAGCTAATAATCCCGGACGTCCTATTGTGGCTGTTACTGTGCTCCTACCGAACGAATTTCAGCCCTAGTTGACCGACACCTCCAAACAATTGTCCAAAATCTATCTTCCCACATCAAGGATACCAACCACTTCCTTCAGCGACTCTCCACCATTCGCACCCCTTTGCCTCCTGGATCCTCACTTGTCACATTGGATGCCACCTCCCTATACACCAACATCCCACACGCCCATGGTCTTTCCACTCTGCAACACTACCTCTCCTAATGTCACTCTGAACTCAAGCCTGATACCTCATTCCTCATACCTCTCACCAATTTCATCCTACTTGACAACTACTTTTCCTTTGACGGGAAAGTTTACCATCAAATCCAAGGCACAGCTGTGGGCACCCGCATGGCACCCTCCTATGCCAACCTGTTCATGGGCCGTCTGGAGGAATCCTTCCTAGCATCCCAAAACCTCAAACCTGTGGCCTGGATCAGGTTCACTGATGATATTTTCATGATTCGGACTCAGTGCCAGGACACCCTATCCTCCTTTCTTCAGAACCTCAATTCCTTCTCTCCCATCCACTTTACCTGGTCTTCCTCAACCTATCATGCCACATTCCTGGATGTCAACCTCACTGATGGCTTAATCCACACTTCCGTCCATATTAAACCTGCCAACTACCAACAGTACCTAAACTTTGACAGTTGCCATCCTTTCCACATAAAAAAATCCCTACCTGGCCACCCGTGGACGGCATATCTGCAGTGACAAGAACTCCCTTTCTGAATATGCTGAGGGCCTCACAAAGGCCTTCACAGGCGGAAACTACTTCACAGACCTAGCCCGCAAACAGATCTCCCGTACCATATCCTCACACATCCCAAATCCTCCTCCTAACACCAGTAACGATCCACAAGAGCACTCCCCTTGACACCCAGTACTACCCTGGTCTCGAACAACTAAATTCCATCCCTTGCCAAGGTTTTGATTTTCTATCCTCGTGCCCAGAAATGATACATCCTGCCCAAGAACCTTCCCACTCCTCCTAAAGTGGTTCTGTCAGCCTCCCAACCTCCACAACATCCTAGTTCATCCTTATGCCATCCCAAAACCCAGCTCACTGCCACAGGGAACATATCCTTGTGGCAGACCCCACTGCAAGACCTGTCCAATCCACCCACCCAGCACTTCCTATTCCAGTCCTGTCATAGGCTTATCCTACCATATTAGAGGCCGGGCCACCTGTGAAAGCAGCCACGTAATTTACCGACTGTGCTGCAAATACTGTACAGCTTTCTATATATTGGCATGACCACCAACCAGCTATCCATTAGGATGAATAGCCACCGCCAAACTGTGGCCAAAAACAAGGTGGACCACCCTGTGGCACAGCATGCAGCGGAGCACATGCTTGATTTCAATGGCTGCTTCACAACCCGGGCCATCTGGATCCTCCCTTCCACCACCAGCTTTTCTGAACTGCACAGATGGGAGTTATCCCTACAATACATTCTCCGTGCGCTTGTGTTAAAGATGGTGGTCATGTGTGATTGAGCTATGTCTAAGGGTTTGAGTGAATGTGTCTTTTTCTTGTGAAGTCCACGGACAAAAATTTGTGTGAATGTGTCTATTTTGTGTGCCTGTCTGCGGTTCAGTGATGGTGTCTACGGTGAGTTGCATCTAGTCTGTTAAATTTCAATGTAGCTATAAGAAACACTGATTGCTCTGTGTGTGTGTGTGTGTGTGTGTGTGTGTGTGTGTGTGTGTGTGTTTTAGATTAGTTTACCTAAGCATAGGTACTGATGATCAGAGTAGTAAGTCCCATAGATTTACAGACATTTGAATAACAAATTATGCCTTTCATTGTTTGTGATAAGATTTTCAAAGGTTGTTTCAAACAATAGCACACTGTCTCCACTGCTGTTAGCAAAGTGTATCAGTGCCAGTCTTCCTCAGTGTCGAAGAAACATGTGGAAGTGACTCATAACTTTTTTAATTCTCTTTATTGTATGGTACAACTATTTTGAATTATCAGTTTCTTCAGAAGAATGGTTTGCTTTATCATTCTGGATGGTATGACACATACCCACTGTTATATTCAACATATTAACATATATATTCATAAATCTTGAAATTTTCTGTCTTCTGCTGTTGAACCACAGATGGACTATCAATCTGCAGCACACAGAAGTTTGTGCGGGGCTGGGACTCGAACTCAGGTCTCTCACTTTGTGAGAATTCCAGTACATATTTCCATGTCTATTATAGAGAATAGATCTCTCACCGTGAAGATCACTGAGCCCCCCCCCCCCCCACACACACACACACACACACAGTCACACAACTTAAATTTTCAGAAAGAACCACCACTCGGGCATAACTCGAGCACACATGACCACATCTCTGCCTGCTCCAGTGCAACAAGCGGTGAGTGAGGAGGGGATTGGAGGAGGAAAGATGCTGGGTAAGTTTGTGGATGGAATTTCCATGGCATAATTGAAGACCGCAATACAGCACATTGACTTTGACCAATGACATCTTATATCTCAGAAGGTAAAATACGTAGATATACCAAGGAGCAAAAAAAAAAAATAAATAAATAAATAAATACATAAATATCAATGAATATAAACATACAGTATAATATTATAGTATTACCTGTTCACTTTACAATTGCAGATTTGAACTAAGGGTGCAGCAAATGGTTGAAGTGTTCTGCTATTGGTTGTTTGAATGGCGCACGAGCAGTATAGCTGCGCTTAATTACAATGTTCCAGTAACGCGGTTCCTCAGCTGAAGCAGATAAACAAATGTACATTCTGTTATCAAATTCTTGTTCAGATAAACAATCAAAATGAAAAATGAAAGTATAAAACTTTTTTACAGTCACACAAAACAGCAGTGCTTTTACAAAACATTACATTCGATTTTAATGTGTTTTTCTGCAGAAAAGGTTGTTCTTGTTGTGGTCTTCAGTCCAGAGACTGGTTTGATGCAGCTTGTATTCATCTCTTGGTCTTCCTCTGCGGTTTTTACCCCACACACTTCCCTCCAATGCTAAATTCACAATTCCTTGATGTCTAAGAATGTGTCCTACCAATCTATCCTTTCGTTTAGTCAAGGTATGCCAGAAATTTTTCTCCCTAATTCTGTTCAGTACCTCCTCATTAGTTACGCAATCCACCCACCTAATCTTCAGCATTCTTCTGTAGCACCACATTTCAAAAGCCTCAATCCTCTTCCTGTCCGCACTGTTTATCGTCCACGTTTCACTCCCATACAAGGCAACACTCCATACAAATGCCTTCAGAAAGGATTTCCTTAGGCTTAAATCAATATTTGATGTTGACAAATTTCTCTTTTTCAAGAACGCTTTTCTACCCATTGCCATTCTGCATTTTGATCCTCTGTACTGCGACAATCATTTGTTATTTTACTGCCCAAGTAACAACTCATCTACCTCCTTTATTGCTTTGTTACCTAATCTAATTCCTTCAGCATCGCCTGATTTTCTTAGACTGCACTCCATTGCCCTAGTTTTGCTCTTGTTAATGTTCATCTTATATGCACCTTTCAGCACACTGTCCATTCCGTTCAATTGCTCCTCCAGGTCCTTTGCTGTATCTGACAGGATTACCTTGTTGCAGAAAAGCTTATGAAATGAAAAAACTGCATTGTTACTATTGAACAACTGAAGCAATGCATAATACCGTTGCTTTTGATACTTTCTTCTACAAAACAAATTAAAACTATTTTACGATCTAACAGTTGGTCATGTAGCTGATAAAATAAATTTGCTGTTGTTTCATTATTCTACAGTAAAGTGTAATAAATTACAATCAAATATAAATTTCTGTGCATGATCTAAAAACTAGGAAGAAGCAGTGGCTACTGGGAGGATTGAAACCATTATTATTCGCTAGTGCAAGCTGCTCATTCACCCTGGTGAGCGACAGAAAAACGAAATTTTACACAAATGTCGCACCTTTTTAGTTTTCCCCCAGTGTTCTAAAACAAAATGTGCACGACATGCTAAAATATCGTCCCTCTCAACCAGAAACATTTGTCTTTCTACATTTTTAAAACAAAACCCTATATCCTTCCAAATTCACCAAAAAGTGTTTAGTTTTCCCGTGAAATTAATACCTGGTTCCTCCTTCACCCATTTATAAAGTTTTTGAAAGGTGGGTATCTCTCTTTTAATGTCATAACTCTAAAAGCTTTCTTTTGTGTACCAGTAAGCACTTACCAAATTTGTCAAGACACTTGGTTTTCTTCCTCAGTCTCTTCTTCCTCGGTGTTACAATTTTCTGACCACTCTGTGTGGCCTTCTTAATGTTGTTCACAATATTGTGCACTGTTCCTACTTTTCCTACCACTGGTGTTGCTCTGTCCATAGCTCTTTCCAATGGTATGAGCAAGCCTTTTCATTTTTCTTCTTTACAGAAGTGAACATTATTTATTACAATTTTCCCATCAGAATTTAATATTTGATAGTGTGTATTTTCGCAATGTCTGTCCATTTCACCAGCCACTAAGAATACTGTTGCACTAAGACAGTAATGTGACTGAACAATGTGCATGACACATGTGTGAATTGTGTGGTCAAGAGTATTGTCTGGCACCTTTGGCTCTATCCGAGCATAAACAAAGCTGAGTTCTGGGTTCTGCTGTCTGCAGTAGTAAAGTGAACGGGTAATATCTATGTAATGTAGATAATAAATAATCTGTGATTATCCTCGTTAATTACAGATTACCATGACAGAATGTACCCTACTATTGATCGCAGGTCTCAGCTCAAAAATCCATGTCTTCAGTGCTCTCTTGCAAAGAAAAAAAGAGGGTGGGAGGGAGGGGCCGGGGGGGGGGGGGGGAGAGAGAGAGAGAGAGAGAGAGAGATAGAGAGAGAGAGAGACCTAACCATCTGAGAGAAGCTACAGATCACATTTTGAACACAAACACCGCATGTGCCATTTGGATACTGCCAACAAACACCAGTCCCTCAGCTACGGAGGTGGGAACTTGCCCTCCAACACATCCTCTCCTCCCGCCACCCCCCCCCCCCCCCGGCCTAAATCTACGCTAATCCCTCCCCTTCTTCCATCCTCCGCTCACCTCTTCATTATCCCTTCCTTACCCCCCCCCCTCCTCCTCCTCTCTCTCTCTCTCTCTCTCTCTCTCTCTCTCTCTCTCTCTCTCTCTCTCTCTCCTCAGCTTGCCGGTCGGTTTGAGTGGTATGCACTTTCTGACACATACTCAAGTGACCATTTCCCTTGTATCATCCACTTCCTGCATCATTCCCCATCTCCTCGTCCCACCAGTCGGAACATTTCTAAAGCCGACTGGGGGCTTTATTCTTCCATGGCTGTTTTTCACAATCAGAATTTTCCCAACTGTGACAGTCAGGTCGACTACCTCACAGAGGTTATTCTCACCGCTGCTGAACGTTCCATACCTCGTACATCCTCTTCTCCATGTCGTGTCCAGGTCCCTTGGTGGACTGCAGCCTGCCGCAACGCGCTTAGAGCCCGGCGCCGTGCTTTACGCACCTTCCGCCGCCACCCAACTTTGGAGAATTGCATAAATTATAAACGTATGAGAGCGCAATGTCGTCGTATCATAAACGACAGCAAGAAAGCTTGCTGGACTGCTTTTACTAGTTTTTTAACCGTTTTACTCCCTCCACGGTTGTTTGGGGTGGCCTACACCGTCTATCCGGCATCAAGGTCCACTCCCCGATTCCTGGCCTGACCGTGGAGAACGTAGTCCTCGTGGACCCCGCTGAAGTTTCCAACGCATTGGGCCGTTTCTCTGCGGAGGTTTCGAGCTCTGCCCGTTATCACCCTGCCTTTCTCCCTCGCAAACAGGTAGAGGAGGCACGGCCGCCTTCTTTCCACTCTTTTAATCGTGAAAATTATAACGTCGCCTTCACCATGCAGGAGCTAGACCGTGCTCTCGCGCTGTCCCGATCTTCTGCTCCCGGGCCCGATTCCATTCATATTGAGATGCTGAAGAACCTCTCTCCTGCGGGCAAGTGCTTTCTTCTTAGTACCTACAATCGCATATGGACTGAAGGTCATGTTCCCACAAGTTGGCGTGAAGCCATTGTTGTCCCCATCCCCAAACCAGGGAAGGACAAACACCTTCCTTCCAGTTATCGCCCCATTTCTCTGACGAGCTGCGTCTGTAAGGTGATGGAACGCATGGTTAACGCTCGGTTGGTCTGGCTCCTCGAATCTCGCCGCCTTCTGACTAATATCCAATGCGGCTTTCGTCGACACCGCTCGGTTGCTGATCACCTCGTTACGTTGTCGACCTTCGTTATGAATAACTTTCTAAAGAAACGTCAAACAGTAGCAGTGTTCTTCGACTTGGAGAAGGCATACGATACCTGTTGGAGAGCGGGCATTCTCCGCACATTGCACACATGGGGCCTTCGGGGCCGCCTTCCTCTTTTCATTCAAGCGTTTTTGGCGGATCGCAAGTTCCGGGTATGGGTGGGCTCTGTTTTGTCAGATACCTTTTGCCAAGAGAATGGGGTACCACAGGGCTCCGTCTTGAGTGTGGCGCTCTTTGCCATTGCAATCAATCCGATCGTAGATTGCCTTTCAGCCGACGTCTCCGGATCTCTTTTTGTTGACAATTTCGCAATTTATTGCAGCGCCTCGCGGACGTGTCTCTTGGAGCGTTCTCTTCAACGCTGTCTTGACCGTCTATATTCCTGGAGCATCGCAAACGGCTTCCGATTCTCCACTGAGAAAACTGTGTGTATAAACTTCTGGAGATACAAGGAATTTCTTCCACCTTCTCTACGTCTCGGCCCTGTTGTTCTCCCTTTCGTGGAGACTACGAAAATCTTGGGACTCATGTTGGATCGTAAACTTTGCTGGTCCACACACGTGTCCTACCTGGCTGCCCGTTGTGCCCGATCCCTTAACATTCTTCGTGTCCTCAGTGGCACGTCATGGGGAGCGGATCGTACGGTCCTGCTTCACCTTTACCAGGCCATTGTTCAGTCAAAGCTCGACTACGGAAGCCTTGTATACTCTTCTGCACGGCCGTCGATTCTCCGCTGTCTCAACTCTGTCCACCATCGGGGATTACGTCGGGCAACTGGTGCATTTTATACCAGCCCTGTTGAATGTCTGTATGCCAAGGCTGCTGTGTTACCCTAGACCACTCGACGTGACATACTCTTGTGTCTGTACGCATGCCGCCTGCGGTCAATGCCTAACCATCCATCTTACCGATTATTTTTTGACGACTCACTCGATCGCCAATATCAGTTTTCTGCGATTGCCTTGCTTCCACCTAGAGTTCGGTTTCGCCGCCTGCTACAGCGGCTCGATTTTACCCTTCCTTCCACACTTCGGTTGAGCGAAAGCCCATTGCCACCGTGGCATCAGGCCCAGGTTCACACACACCTTGAACTTAGTTCGCTCCCCAAGGAGAGCACTCCGGATTTGGTATACCGCTCGAGGCTTGTCGAACTCCGTTCGCGGTTCGATAATGCCATATTTATTTACACTGATGGTTCCAAGAGCACTGCCGGTGTCAGATCTGCCTTCGTCGTCGGGGACAACCGTTTCCAATACAAGCTCCCTGACCGGTGCTCGAACTTCACAGCTGAGCTTTTTGCCCTCCACCAGGCCGTTTTGTATACCTGCCGCCACCGCGAACCTTTCTATGCCATATGTTCGGACTCCCTTAGTGCCCTGCAGAGTCTTAAGGACCCTTTCTCGAACCATCCTCTCGTGTATCGGATCCAACGCTCCCTCCAGTTGCTAGCAGATGACAGTTGTCACGTTTCTTTCCTGTGGGTCCCTGGCCACGTGGGTGTGCCCGGGAATGAGGCCGCCGACATAGCAGCCAAGGCCGCAGCTCTTTTGCCTCGCATGGCTACCTTTTGCATCCCACCGGACAAAGTTAAACGGGCTCTTCGCCGGAGTAACGTGTCGTCATGGCACAGTGCGTGGCTTTCACTGTACAACAATAAATTGCGAACTGTCAAACCGATCCTGACCGCTTGGAGGACCTCGTCACGCCCCTCTCGGCGGGAGGTGGTCTTCCTGGCCCGGTTGCGGATCGGTCACTGCCGTTTCAGCCACCGTCATTTGCTAACCGTCGACCCTGCACGCTGTGCTCCTGCGGTGAATTGCTGATGGTGCGACACATTTTATTGTCTTGCGTAATTTTTAATCATCTCCGTGTAGCCCTTCACTTTCCGTCTACACTGGAGGAAATTTTAGCTGATGACACGCACTTTTTATCAACTTGGCCAACTTATCGAAGGATATTTAACCCTTTTCATTGTCCTTTATCTTTCGTTTTTAGCCTCTTCTTGATTTTCTAACAGTCACAAAAAATTTTTTTTTAGAGCTAGTGAATTTAAGTTCTTGTCTGGGCGCTAATGAGCCTAGAAGTTGTGCGCCCTAAAACCACAAAAAAAAAAAAAAAAAAAGAAAAATCTCTCTGTCTGTCTGTCTGTCTGTCTGTCTGTGTGTGTGTGTGTGTGTGTGTGTGTGTGTGTGTGTGTGTGTGTGTGTGTGTGTGTGTGTGTGTGTGTGGGGGGGGGGGGGGGGGGGGGGTAGATGAGTTATGTATCCTCTATTGACATTCCAACCTGGATTTTCCATTGTTAGGCATATTTTTGTGTGTTGCAGAATTAAAGTCCAACTTCATTAGAGCAGAACAAGTCAGAAATTTTGCCTGAAATGGACACAGTGGTTGGGGAAGGGAGTAAGACAGGGTTGTAGCCTTTCTCCATTGTTATTTAATTTGTACATTCAGCAAGCAATAAAGAAAAGCAAGTAGAAATTTTGATAAGAAATAAAAATATTTTATTTTGCCGATGACATTGTATTTTTTCATACAGCAAAACACCTGGAAGAGCAGTTGAACGGAATGGACAATGTGTTGAAAGGTGTGTATAAGATGGACATAAACAAGAGCAAAACAAGTGTAATGGTGTGCATTCTAAGAAAATCGGGTGATGCTAAAGGTATTAGATTATGTAACGAAACAATAAAAGTGGTAGAAGAGTTTTGTTACTTGGACAGTGAAATAACTTAATGATGATCACAGTACAGAACATATAAAATGCAGAATGGCAATGGGAAGAAAAGTGCTTTTGAAAAAGAGTAATTTGTTGACATGGAATATTAGAATAAGCGTAAGGAAGTCCTTTATGAAGGCATTTGTGTGGGAGTGAAACATTGACGATAAGCAGTGCGGACAGGAAGAGGATAGAGGCTTTTGAAATGTGGTGCTACAGGAGAATGCTGAAGATTAGGTGGGTGGATCGCGTAACTAATGAGGAGGTACTGAACAGAATTGGGGAGAGAAGAAATTTCTGGCCTATCTTCACTAAAAGAAGGGATCAATTGGTAGGACACATTCTTAGACATCAAGGAATTGTGAATTTAGCATTGGGGGGGAATTGTGTGGGGTAAAAATCGCAGAGGGAGACAGAGATGAATACAGTAAGCAGATTCAAATGGATGTAGGTTGCCGTTCTTAAAAAGAGATGAAGAGGCTTTCTCAGGGTAGAGTAGGATGGAGAGCTGCATCAAACCAGTCTCCGGACTGAAGACCACAACAACAGTAGGACTTAACCGGCAACCTGTGCTTCATAATCGTAATTTACTCTCTACCTCTTAAATGAGGGCTTGCTCACTCACATCTCTTCTTATATCTCTAGATTTCTCCCAAAGGAGGAACAATTTAAACATGTCGAAAACTAAAAAATTGTCTACTAGCTGTGCTCTGTTAGTTTATGGTGCTAGCAAGTTGACTCTTCTCCTGTACATCGAAATGTGCGTGTTGGTTTAGAAACAATGCCTAAAATTCCTGAAGCACACTGTATTGTTGTGTATGCTGCCACAGGTTTTCTACCTCCCAGTGAGAGTCTTCTACAACGAGTGTGTGCTGCCAACGATGGTTGCCTCGCTGCCTCTTATCCGCTACATCCTGCTGCGCGAGAGGATTTCCGTCGTGCACGGCCATTCTGCATTTTCGACACTAGCTCACGAAGCCATGATCATTGGCAGGTTGCTTGGCATAAAGGTCAGTATTTCATCTGTACATATAAATGTAAAAAGTTTGTGTGTATTCATTATTCTCTCACACTGCAACAGCTGGACAGTTTTGAACGACATAGCTTATTGCCTGCATTAATGCATTGGCTACTGTACAAGGTATTGCCTTAAAATATTTACATGCTATATAAGTAATTACAGTTTATTCTACCGATACTCAGCTTTTCAACATTGCGATGTATAGGGGTTCTGCTCGCTGCAACATTCTCCTGGGGCGTCGTGGTAGAAATAAATACTCGTTATGTACAATTTTTCACTTCTTCTTTAATTTGAACCAAACTTCTTCTCCACCAAAACATTACAAATTCAAAAAAAACACAATACATCAGAACGTAGCTGGTAGTACTTCCATTTTCAAAACACAGAGTGATATAGCTTCCAGAGCACATGACAAATGACTAAAACTCAAATATATAACCTCGACAATAATGACGTTACATTAAGCATTGTTCATAACAATTGAATATATTAATTTAAAATTACCAAACACACAAAGAAAACATTTCATGTACAAAAAAAATAATCACAATATAAAATGAAAAGTATACATACAATAATTTTACAAGGCATGTATTTTTTTTAGTCGAAATCTCTGATCTTTCTGTTGACAACAAAGTGCGATGTTAAATGTCAATTAATTTGTTAATGAGTACATCATACATGTTCCTAACATATATTGAACCATAAAATATCTCCGCAAATCTAAAAATATACTCAAAATCTCACGTCAGTCAATATATACAAAGAATTCAATATTGTAAACCTCGACTATTACATTCATTAACACAATTAACTGGTCAACACAACTTGTCTATGAGCCTAACATAGAAACAATGCTATTTATTTTCATTTACATAAAGGTTCTAAAATTTGTCTACCTAGTTCTTGAAATAATGTACAATGACAAAACTATTGTTTATAGAACTGTCTGGAAAACATATAAACAAATGTCTTAATTAATGAAATCTAATACTTGTTTTAATCACAGTATCACCGAGACACTGTCCTACACTGATTCCTAGGCTGGCTATTTTGTTTGTAACTTCACACGCAAAATGTATCACTATTCAACCACACGGATCCGATGCAGACAGTATCGTACAATAACATTGAGATGATAGGGCCAGCAGTATTGTCACAGCCTGCAATAATGCATTGGCTACTGTACAAGGCATGACAGAGGATACTTAGACACTAGATTACTGGTAGAAATTCTACAGAGATGATAAATTATTCTTGAAAAGATATAGATTAGCCGGCCAATACTTACCTTTGTGCTGTACCACCAAGTCGCACAAAGAAAGACGGAAAAATTGGACAGGCTTTTGGAACAGTGTTCTTTCATCAGGTAGGAGAGAAGGGAAGAAAAAGGAATGGGAACAGAAGGCGGGCCTAATGTATTTATGCGACTTGAAGCGCCAGTGTTGCCAACAGTCGTTGTGGTTGCTGGGATGAATGGCGGCACAGTGTTTACAAGATGTGAAAGTGAATGTGTTAACATCCTGTTTGAATGATTTTATTTTCGAAATGAATCACAGCATTCGAATGTAGATCACACACTACAGAACTATGTTTCTCAACATGCACTGTCCTGTTCAGATGTAACACTTTATGTAAATTGAAATGTGTGTGTGTGTGTGTGTGTGTGTGTGTGTGTGTGTGTGTGTGTGTCTCAAATGATACAAATTACAATATTTTTTTTCAATGTCCATAATTTGGTAAAACCTTGCAACAATTTAATCTGTACTCTTAGGTTCCTGCCTAACCACTTCCTTTAATATCATGACATATTCGTAAAAATCGTAACATTAGCTCACAAAAATTGAAGCTGTACTCTTAGGTTCCTGCCTAACCACAACCCTGAAAATCACGACATACAGTAGAACCTCGTTTTTATGCTTTTCAGGGGACTTCAGTGAAATGGTGTAAAATGCAGGAAATAATGTTTTAAATGGTAAAATATGCTTCTGGATCAGCCTTGCATTTTCGTAGTTTGTGTGATATATGTACACTCTTTGACAAAAAACCTGGCCGTATGTTGCAAGCATAATATCAGTATTTTTTTCTCTAGTCATTTGCTGAAATATCATAATACTGCAAAGCTTCAAAAAATTTAAACGATAGTTTCGGCCTCATTGGACGAATTTAATATCTGCATCGTAAATGTGACGACGGAATCTATCAGGAGACAGCGCCGCATATTAACCGAAATGCGCGACTCCCCTCTAGAAGCCCGCATGAGAGTAGCGCGATTTCGAGTCGCTTATCGCTTCACAGGTCTTCCTAGTACAGCTAAGAACTGGCAACATCGTTGCTGATATTTGGCAACACTGTGACAGTGAAGTTACTTCCTCAAGTGGTACTGAATTGTCTCACTAAGTTCACTTGACATTCCTTTTCTAGTTTCATGACTAATGATTTGTAATGCCGTCGTGAAATGAGAGACAGAAATTTAACTTTTGCACTCAAGGAATGTAGTTATTTGTGTAGGTGACTTTCAGGTTCTTTCGCGATGCGTTAGAGGCTCAGCATTGAATATGTGAGAGACTGAGGGCACGATGCAACAGTGTGTGGTTGGCTGTGTGGTTCTGCTTTTGTCTTGTCCTGCAGCCCTCGTGTGAGTCGGCAGTTCTAATCCTGGTTGGAGAAAGTGCGTTTGGGGATGGAATTTAATTTCATTTTATTTTACTTTATACGCTGCAGATTGCAAGAAGAAACTCTTTAACGGAATCATAAGAAAAACTTTATACAATAAGTCTTTCAGAAAGGTCGACTTCAAATTATGGAAATGGTATTAGATGTCTTCTTTGCTTCACCATACAAACGCCTTCGAAGAAATTCGAATTCATCTCCATTGATGTGAAATATCTCCTGTAGAAATGAGACATGAAGACACGAACCTTGCAGTGTGCCTGTATTGCTTTAGAACGTGCACTTAAACGTATTCACATAATTTAGCTCATTCATTTACCGTACGGAGTGAAACAACGACACTAAAACATTTTAGTGAGTTACATGTTGTGTCTTGATGAAAACATATGAACTGATGACAATAACAAATTACATGGAAGGCTTTTCTGAAAGGAAAAGGATCGAGATTTAAATCACAAATAAGTGTTAACCATCGTAGAGTGCCATTAGATTGGACAATGACAATTTTTTGCCTCTCTAATGTATTATATGCTCATCATTCAAAATAGGTGGTCTGCTTCGTTATATCCTGTGTGAAATACGAATCTCAACGTTTTTTGTGGATCACCACTCAAGAGTAACGCGTTTAACACATCCAGGGCGATGAGCGGTGGCAGGCGCTGTGGGCAGAGGGCGAGGCAGCGCTGTGTAGCGCCGCCACCGCTGCTGCCGGCGAGTGGGCTGCGGAGAGCTCTGCCAAGTGCTGCGGCCAGAGGCAGCGATGTTATTGGACCGAAATGTTATTACCAGTGTACCAAAAATTGAAATAGCTTCCCTTACACATGGGGCATGAGCATGAACGAGTGACGTGAATTAAAAATTTTTGTCAACAGTCGGTTTCGATGGCTAATACTGAACATGCAAGTCGCGCACTTTACCGCAAGACCAAGAAGGGAGCTGACCAGTTTTCTTCTAACTGCACACAAGAAGTTCTGTATGAACTCCCGCAGTCTGCAGTGTTGCCAGATTGTGCAGATAGCTGGACTTAGAGCGAATCAGCGCGGCCACTTTTATTGTCCCATGTAGCGATCGGCTCGGACTTAGGCTCAGCGGCGGCCGGCCGGCGGCCAGGTTTTTTGTCAAAGAGTGTACATAATAGACATCTAAATACTCGCTAGGGAGTTGATTATACAATAAAGGTTATCCAAATTTTTACCATTTTAAGCGCTAGGAAAAACTGGTAATTTTATGGGAAGAAGAAATTTTTCACGTAATTTCATTCATTATAATAGAGGACGGCACTGCTAGGCTATAACACATCTTCAAAATTACCCGAACCGCTTCGATAGATATCCTTTGACGCCGCTGCCAGGCTATGTAACACATCTTCAAAATTACTGCCTTTTACCGGAATTAATTATTTACATAGTAAAACTCTTACAGTTCCGTTAGTTTTGTATTTTTCGATGATACCCAACTGTGACAGATAAAGTTCTTTATTAACCAGAAATATGTATCACAAAAACAACGCAACTATTTATTCTCACTTCAACAAAGCAACTGGTTCTGATTGAGTACTCGCCAGCCGCTCTGACAAAGAAGCTAGCGGAAAGACAAACTAAACCGCCACAAATCAGCGTTATTCTCTCTTTAACAAACCGTTCTGTTTGTCTGAGTACATGCCAGGCGCTCTGCCAAAGAAGCTGGTGAAAAGAACTACAACATTGCCACAAATAGCATGTCTTTAAGTCAACAACGAAACGCGAAATATACGTTTGAATAAACGCAAAGTGTCAAGAAACTCGAATGCGAATAATTTGTAAGCGCTATACTTTAAGGGGAAAGCCATGCTAGTGTCAATTTATGTACATTACGTCATTTTTCTTCACGAACATGCTTTCAAAAAGTGTAAAACGCAGGAAAATCGTGAATATTTTAATGCAAAAATGAGGGTGAATTAACATTGTAGACATAAGAAATTTGATGGGACCGACAAAAAATTGTGTAAATGGTAAAAACCGAGAATGTAAAAACGAGGTTTTACTGTATTTGCAAAAACTATAATATTCAGCGATGTAGCCTTGTACAGTCAGTAATTGAATTATCGTGCACAAATAAGCTACTCGAAATGTACTATGTTGCCAACCTAACACTGCTACGGACACACCGCAACGCTACCCGTGCCGCTGATCAAGACTTTAGCCCAGAAGAGGAAGGTAATTCATGATGTAGGTCATGATGATGATGATTGAGGATTGTGGAAGTTAGACTTCCACATTCCTCAAACATCCATCCTCATGAACTGCATCGTGAATTACCTTCCAGTTTTCTCTTACCTGATGCAGGAACACTGTTCTGAAAGCTTGTCCTATTTTTAGTCCTTTTTCTTTCTGTGACTATCAGTGGTACAGCACAAAGTACTGGCCAGCCAGTCTCTTATGAAAAGTACTTAAACACTGTCTGACCAATCAGCATGATAGTTGGAACATGGATATATTTTTTCGTAAAGGTTTTCACACTGAGTGATCTCCATTAAAGTGGGCACTAGTAGAGTAAAACCTCGCTTTTATGTTCCTGGATTTTACGTTTACACCATCTTTTGTTGGTCCCGTCAAATTTTCTGTGATAACAATGTTAATTTGCCCTCGTTTTTGCGTTAACGTATTTACACTTTTTCCGTGTTTTACTTTTTTGAAACCATGTTCGCCAAGAAAAAATTACGTAATTGACATATATTGATGCTGGCACGGCTTTCGCCTTTACGTAGTGTTTATTTCTTGACACATTTGCATTTATTCAAATGTATAATTCGCATTTCATTGTTTGCAGTACCCACCTAGTTGACTCACGACAATCTCGTCAACCACCGCTTTGTTTTACACAACTGGTAGTTTTTCATGCTTTGCAGGCCACGTTTAGAGAATTAATTCTTGTTGTGAAATGCAAATATTTAAGTATTTTATGTTATGTTTTATAAACTGTGTGTTTTTCTGCACATGGCGCACGGTATATTATAACCTCAAAGATGTGATTTTTAGTGTGAGATGCCGGCCTGTGTAGAAGTCACAAAAATACTTATGCATATATTCCCACTCTAAAATGCAAATAAATTCTTGAATGTCATTGTGTGGAAAGTCGAAAAATACAAAAAGTACAGAAATTGTGCATTTTCACTACATAATGAATGCCAGTTAAAAGGCTCACTGACTGTCGATTATAATGAATAAAATTACATCAAAAATTTTGACTTCATATAAAGTTGGCAGTTCCATTTCCGCCTGGCGCTTAAAATGGTACAAAATTTGGTAACCTTTATTACATAACTAGCTTAAACCCGCGGCTCTGCTCGTGTGTTGGTTGATTGATAGATAAGCTATCTTTCAGTAGTGTGCTATGAGACTGGTTTTGAAGGATGAAATGAAATACAATACCTTCTTTAGAAACAAACATTTTTAATTAACATGATCAGGAAAATAAGTAGTGTACATCAAATAAACGTAAAAATGCACTCCTTTCGAAGAATCCAATCACGAAATTCAACAATAATGATTGTAATAATATCACAGCTCGATCACTTGATGTAATGCAAGAAACGTCAAATTGATTTTTTAAAGAGATGTATTAAAAGAAATTTCTTTTTTACTGCTTTATTCTTATTTCCTTATTCATATGCTTATCCTTACAGAGAAAGAGCTGAAACATTGTAGCACACATAGACCAAAGATTGGTCTGTGGCAACACATTTTGCTGTATGTAACCACCTTGCTACAGAGTCGCAAATGTCATCGCTGGCCTTCAGTCACCATTCGTTTGCATTCTGTAGTTTTTGCTACAGAGCAAAATTCTCTCTTTCTCTCTCTCTCTCTCTCTCTCTCTGTCTCTGTCTCTGTCTCTCTCTCTCTCTCTCTCTCTCTCTCTCTCTCTCTCACACGTAGAATTTTATATACACCGATAATTTTCCTTCCCAATATACTCGACCCTTTTATCATTATCAACCCTCAAGCAACAATGCAACCAATAAAACCATTTTCAGAGAGTAAATATAATTTTCTAAGAGTAATTGTTGTTCCACATTTACTGTTAGATATTCAGTAATTTGAAGAATATATCAGATTGCTATAAAACCTTGCCTAACACCTTCCTCGGGTACAAATATTTAAGTCTGTGTCTTGACGTTTGGGCGTGATAAGCGTACACCGAACAAACATTCATATTAAGATATATAGATAAATATTATAGACAAAAAATTCCTAGCAGGAAAAATTATATATAAAAAATAGACGAAGATTACTCACCAGGCGAAGGAGCACAGGTGGTGATAGTAGCACAAATAAAACACACACACACACACACACACACACACACACACACACACACACACACACACAAACGCTAGCTTTTGCAGCCTAGCTGCTTCGTCAGGTAGAAAGAAAGGAGAGGGGAAAAGGAAATGATGAGGGTTTAAAGGAGTGGGTAAGGAGTCATTCCAATCCCGGGACAGGGGGGGGGGGGAAGGAGGGTAAACAAATACACACACATTTACACAGACGCAAGTACACCTAGGCAGACATACTGTAGAAAGCCATGTCTGCCTAGGTGTACTTGCGTCTGTGTAAATGTGTGGGTGTGTGTGTATTTGTTTACTCTCCTTTTTTTCCCCCCAAGGTAAGTCTTTCCTGTTCCGGAATTGGAATGACTCCTTACCCACTCCTTTAAACCCTCATCATTTCCTTTTCCCTCTCCTTTCCTTCTGCCTGACGAAGCAGCTAGGCTGCAAAAGCTAGTGTTTGTGCTACTATCACCACCTGTGCTCCTTCGCCTGGTATATAGATAAATAGCTATCCGATCGCCATAAAACTGTTCCTAAAGCCTTCCCAAGGTAGACATAGGTAACTGTACAAATCTTTAGCTCTTTCTGTCTTGTGGTTTGTATGTGATAAACGTACACCGAACAGACATTGACGTTTATAGATATAGATAAATAAAACTTCATTGCCAGTCTTTTGATGCCTATTACATACATGTATCACAAATAAACTTCAAAAATGCAAGGGTGATCCAGTAAGCATATTTTACAGTGGAAAACATTTCCCGCTTTTTACGTTTTCCCGCGTTTTATGCCATTTTCATTAATTTCTGTGAAAAGTGTAAAAACGGGCTGCTTCTGTATGTATATTGGCAGGAGAACAATATTAACTTGCCAAGTCATGCTGTTGTAGTGCTTACAACTTCAGATGTTGAAGCGGAGTTGGTAACTAGGCCACAGGCAGACAGCAACCATTGCTCATTGAACTGCATCGCCAGCTCTTCTCAGATAACACCATGGTTGAAAGTGTCCCAAGTACTCCCGGTTATGCCACAACTCTCTAAAAGCTGGTAGACGTGCAGTGTGGAGCTACTATCCACACTTATAACACCTTTTAAAAGTGGAGTAAGAACCATGGTCAAAGGAGAATTCTGAAGCTGAATTTTCTCAATGTTTCTGTAATCGAGCAAGTGAGTGGCATGTTGGGCCACAGGGTTTACAGGAAGGCTCCTCAGACTATACGCTACCTTCATAAAGACTCCAGCAGCCATCCAAGACAAGAGTTGTGGTTAAAACTTTGGCCGACAGGGTGCACAAAATTTGTGTACTTCTTTACATAAAAGATAAGGTAGAACATCTATCGTAGACCTTTAAGAAGAATGGCTATTCTACCAAAGAAATAGACCAAGCCCTTTGTTCTAGGAAGAAAATCAAAACTAATAAGGAACAACAACCACCCAAGGGAAAGTTTTTCTTCTGTTTATTAATAAGGTTTCAGACCACATTGAAAAATTGTTGAGAAAGTATGGGGTGGAAACTGTTTTCAAACCAATCAGAAAGACAAAAGCATATCTGGGCTCTGTGCAACCCAGAATACCAG
This sequence comes from Locusta migratoria, assembly GCA_026315105.1. Lineage (NCBI taxonomy): Eukaryota > Metazoa > Arthropoda > Insecta > Orthoptera > Acrididae > Locusta > Locusta migratoria. The sequence continues at coordinate 126,387,823 of CM048752.1, forward strand.
AAATTGACTATTACAATGGTAACTGAAAAATTTGTGACAGTTTCTGTCTCAATTTTTTTCTTTTTTTTTTTTTTTTTTTTTTTTTTTTTTTTTTGCCATAGTGTTAGCAACACTGTTTTGCTGGTCAATATTCGGTGTGTAATGTTATTTACAGCAGTGCATTTATTTTGAGGTCTGGCTCAGTGATTTACTTTGTTAGTTGTGAGCTTATGTTTCAACAGAGTGCTACAAAATTAGTGACATGAAGAAAATCCATTTTCTGGAGCTGCAGGCAACGTTCATGATCCTGATTTCAGTCCAGACAAAAAGTGAGGGAAAACTACAATAGCCAATACACACTTTAACTTATCTGAGAGCTCATCTTCATTGTGTTAAAGATATTGTTAGACCACAAGCATTAGCACCCTGACACAGATATCTGCCAAATGACTCCTACTTCAGGGTAATTGAATCTGAAATGAGAGAGACCAATGTATTCTCACCAGAATATTGGTGCAGTATGATTCAGTTGCAAAACGAAGAACCCTTTTGTTTACGAAGATGCCATAACAAACCACAAGAAGACAATGACTTACTGTAAATTGGCTTGACATTGGATGGATTCAATTGGAGATATCACGAACTACCACTCTACAATATAAAATGACTTTTTCCAACAATTTTCTAGTTCTTAGGATTCATTTCAAGAAATTTACACTGGGTAGGCAACCTGAATTTTCTTTCAAATATAAAGCATGATGTCCTGTATGCAAGTATTTGTCCCATCAGTAGGATAAAAGGCAGATCTCATGCCCCTCCTGATGTATATTCCTCCTGTGAACCACAACTTCTACAAGAACTTACTGACCATGTGTGGGGAATGGAACAGTGAAGTGTCAAAGAACTGTTATTTATTGTGCTGATAAGCCATATTTGAAGTTAAAGTGAAATACACTTTTCAGGTGACATTGTGATTAACTCCTGGAAAAATACAAATTTAAATTTGTATAATAATGGAAAGTCCAGGCTGGAATTAATAATATAGTAAGGACAGTTTACAACTCACCGCAAAGACGTGGTGACGAGCTACGACAGGCTCATACAAAAGACACATACATAGAAATCATTCAGCTATCGGCCATGGCCTTCTTCAGAAAATAGAACACTCATGCAATCTCACAGGCACACAACAGTCTTACAACCATCACCTCCAGCTGCCGCACTTCGAATCACACTCTGCGGCTAGTAAATCGGTGACGGGAGGGGAGGGGCGAGGGGATAGGAAGGTTACATCATGGTGGTGGGGATGGGTTAGATGGGAATAACGAGATGCAGCTTAGGAATGGAGAGGGGAGGTGGGTGCGGCAGCTGGAGGTGATGGTTGTGTGCCTGTGTTGTGTGTCTGTGTGATTGTGTGTGTGTTCTATTTTCTGAAGAAGGCCATGGCCGATAGCTGAAAGTGTTGTATGTGCGTGTCTTTTGTATGTGCTTGTCGCAGCTCGTCACCATGTCTTTGCGATGAGTTGCAAACTGTCCTTACTATATTATTAAATTTAAATTTGTTCTGTTTGTGATTATCTTTGTTGTCTTTTCATTATTTCTATGTCAAACAAAATTGTAATTGTCATAGCCTTACTATAGTAAATAAACAATTGGGACATATTACAGCTGTAATTTCAGAATGCTCTTAACTTTGAATAAGTTTCTCAGTTTCTGTTCCAATGGACTTAATCAGTTGTGCTTCTGAGTGGCACATTTAAGATAACTCTTTGGATACTCCAGTTGTGAATAAATTCCTTGTAGCTGTGGTTCAGTATACATCGGAACTACAAAAGTGTCAACACGCATGTAGGTGAACATAAGGTAAATTACTGCTTGAGATGTGGAGAATTCAGCAGTAGTGAAACACATTTACCAAGAGAGCAACCACAAAATTGAGACAAATGTCATCTGTAAAACTTCACACTATGTTCACACATATAGAGAAGCAGTTGACATGTAAAAGTATTAAAATTTTAACAAGAAAGGGGAAGTATTAGACAATTTGAATTTCACTATTACACCAGCGGAATGACACTAGATTCTACTGTCAGTAAAGCTGGTAATTCCAGAGACAATCTTGGAGCCAAAGTCATGTGATGGCTTGTGGCGCCCTCTACATTGCTTATATATATGGCGCTCAAAGTTCTGGTCACAGTTCACCTCTTTACATCTGAGGACATCTTCCACAGACGAAGATGAAATATTAGGTATGTTTTACTAATCGATCATAGCATATGAGCTCAGAAATTGTAAGTGAAGTCAACACTGGCCGTGAAAGCTTATATTGTATAATAAAAATCAGGTTTATGAACTGTGTGATGCCTGCTACTATTGTTTTCTATGGGGAAATTAAAATGCCTACAACCCCGGGGGCTTCACTTGATTGTTATCATCATCATCATCATCATCATCATCATCATCAACACAGTTGAAAATCTTTGCTGAAATGTTAATATTCTTAGAAATTCATATTGAAATACTTGATAAGTGTTTGTTTCGTACGGACCACGAAATAAATAAACGCTGTTCCTGCTCTATGGTCGACAGGTTCTTGCGTGTACCCTTATCTGCTCAGTAAAAGTAATTTTCCTTGTAAAATGAAGATTTAAAGACAACACCTTGGCTGTGTCGTGTGGTTGGCTAATACCAGTGTCATGTGATGGCAAATATTATCGTGCAAGGCTGCCGGGGTGGTAAGAAAATTCAACAAAAATGTCTATTGACCTGAGCAACCACACACACTTCTGGTTAACACACGTCACTTATTCAGAGCTCTGGTTGGGGATGTCATGATAAAAGAAAGATTAAATGCAGAAAGATGACAAGTTGAAGCTGGAGTACAGTAACAAGAAAAACACAACCATTGAGTCAGGTTTATAACCACAAAATCAAATAGGCATAGTGGAAGAGTAAAACTAATAAACTATAAATGTGTACCTTGTGATGAATAACCCAGAATGATACACCAAATAAATGTTTGCACTATTATTGTTGTTGTTGTCGTTGTTGTTGTTGCCGTCCTTGTCATCCCCTCCTCCTTCTTTAAGTATATTGCCCTGGATATTGCAAATAACACTCAGTATGTAAATATCAGGTGCCTAAATGGATAAGGTATGTTAAATCTTGCCTTATGGGCTCGTTTACACAGCTGATAGGCAGTTGCATTCACACAATTTAACTTTTCGGCCATGACGCTCATCAGAAAAGAAACACAATCATACATTTACGCAACTATACAAACACAACTACCATGTGTGGCCAATCCAATGGCACAAGCATCTAGACTGAGAGTGAAGTGATGGACTGTACAATGAATACAGTTAAAGGAAGGGGCAGAAAAGGATAAGTGAGGTGTGAAGAAGTGTGGGGAGGGAGGATTTTAAACACTAAAAATAATAAGGAATAAATAATAAAGATAGGAAGAATAAGTGATTAAGGAGATAATGTAATGGGTGACACAGTCGCAAGGAAGACATAAATCGGAGAGATACCTGTTACAGCCGTGTTCACACTGCAAACTGCGCCAAGCTGAGCCGAGACATAAAGTACATTGTTTTAAATTGTGGTGCTCACACTGCCGGCCAGGCCGAGTTGACTCAGCTTGAGCCAGCTCACACTGATCCGATGACATACAGTATGTTCAATATTCCTGGTGTGAGCAGATTGGGCTATGGTGTTGCTTTTGCAGCACAAGTATTGCTTATCTCCAGCCTGCTTTCAACAAAAGCCTCTCTGAATTATTATATGATAAGTTTTTGATTTTTTATTACTATTAAAGAGACTCATGTTCTCGGCAGCGGAAGGTAAGAGGAATCGAGGTAGACCAAGTAGAAAGTACTTAGATTTGGTGCAGAATGATTTTGAAGTAAAAGGCATAACATCAGACAAGGCATTAGTGTTAGCATTGAATAGGGGATCATGGAGGAATTTCATTAGAGGTACTATGCTCCAGACTGAACGCTGAAAGGCATAAGTCGATGATGATGATGATGATGATGATGATGATTATATTATTATTATTATTTATTCTGTAATATAAATAAAAAAATTCAAAATTGGTTTTTAATTGTTCTCCTAAATGTCAAACCTTAACTTTCCCTGGCATAATGAATATTCAAACAACTTGCGGGTATGCTGCCGGTAGACATCAACAACCACAGATATTTCGACAGGAAGACACCCTTCCATTCTCAAGGCACAACTGCATTCAAGGAAGCAATGTGCCAGCGTATTTAACACCTTGGTTTTGCAAAGGGTAAACAAGGAAGGTAACACACACAGTACAAATCACTACAGAGTCAACACAACCAAAGAAAGAAATGCCCACATTCACACAACCCTCCCCCCCCCCCCCACACACACACACACACACACACACACACACACACACACACACACACACACACACAAAGCACAGACGCACAATCGTAGAACTACTTACAAACCCAGGAATCTCTAAAGTAACCTTGCTTCTCCCATGCATGCAACATGATCCCACCATCTCAACCTGTTCACTCTACCTGCTTCATCTATGGTGTTCATTCTATTTTTCTTTGATTTCCTCATTATGGACACTTACCTGTCATTTTTCCCCTCTTTTAGTATCTGCAGTCATTCTTGCCACTTTCATATCCATAACCTCAGCATTACGAGTAAGGTAACCTGTACCCACCCAGTTTTCACTCCCATACAACACAGTTGGTCGAAAGACAGAGTGGTCCACTCCTAACTTGGTACTGACTTCCTTCTTGCAGAAAGAGTAGGTTTTAGCGGAGCACTCACTACATTAGAATTGCTACAGCTTTATTCCACGTCTTTCACTATGTTGCCACCCTGTAATTAAATACATCCAAAGTACTTGAAACTGTTCACTTGTTCTTTTTTCTTCCCATTTGGAACTCCTATCGGTTTAAACCCATTTCCCACAGACATAACTTTGGTTTTGGAGAGGTTGATCTTCATACCATAACCTTTACAATAGTTATCACAATGAAAACCTGTCAGGTAATTTGGTAGATAATCGTAAGAAATTCTAGTCGTATGTAAATTATATGCAGCTCGGTAGCACAGTGGTAGTGTCAGACTATGAATCTAAAGATCACAGGTTCAATCCCCGCCAGATCCTAGGATCTGTCACTTCCCACTCCTTTCACCTCTTGCAGTATTTCTGATGTGAAAAATAGAGAGTAGCACCATGGTTTGGAACCCAAGTTAAACTGTAGGTCCCCCTATAACTGGCTGGGTAAGTCAGTTTGAAGGTCAGAGGAAGGCAGCATACCACCTCCAAACGAGACCATGCCTAGTAAAGCACTGTGGTGTTCAAACCAATCTTCGGATTGACTGCTTTATCTTTTTTTAATGTAAATTATACTAGCGGCAAAACACAATACCTTCATTACAGAATGGAAATGATGTTACCGACCAATTCTGCCAAAGCAGAATTGCTTAACACAGCTTTCTGAAATTACTTCACTAGAGAAGAGGAAGCAAACACTCCAGAATTCATATCAAGAACAGTTGTCAGTATGCATAATTTAGAAGTAGATAAGCCTGGAGCATTAAAACAAATCACTTAACAAAAGTCAATCTCCCAGTCCCAACTGTATACCAATAGGAGTGACCCACAAAAGTACGGGCCTATATCATTGACGTTGGTTTGCAACAGGATTTTAGAACATATACTTCCCTCAAATATTATAAACTACCTCAAACAGAACAACATATTGCCCCAAGTCAACACAAATTCAGAAAGTATTGTTCTTGTGAAACACAGATAGCTCTTTAATCACATGTGATGTGTGCTATTGACAAGGGATGTCATCTAGATTCCAGGAAGGCTTTTGAATCTGTACCTCACAAACAACTTTTAATTAAATTGTGTGCTTATTGAATATCACCACAGTTGTGCGATTGGATTCATGATGTCCTGTCAGAAAGAACACAGCATGTTGTAATTGACGGTAAGTCATAAAGTAGAAGAGAAGTGACATCTGGCATTTCACAGGAAGTGCTGTAGGACCGCTACTGTTCCTGTGTTTATAAAAACAATTTAAGAGACAATCTAAATAGCTCTATGACAAATTACAAAATTTCATCGATTTGTCGTTAGTATGCCTGTGTCATCAGCAAACAGTCTGTCCTTTATAGTCATTGGTATAACCTTTATTTACGTTAGACAAGTGTGACTCTTTTTTAACTAATATACATGTGTCACAGTTCATTTTACTGTCAAAAATAGTCATTTATAAATGAGTAGCTCACTCAGGTTGTTCACGGATGATGGTGTCACTTATCAGTTAGTAAAGTCACCAGAAGATCAAAAGCAACTGTAAAATGATTGAGATATCTCTGCATGGTGCAAAAATTGGCATTTGACTCTTAATAATAAGTACGAGGATATCCATATGACCACTAAAAGAAATCCATTAAACTCCCTTTAGACAATAAGTGAAACCTACAGGCTACCAATTCTACTAAAATACCCAGGAATAACAATTACAAAAAACTTGAATTGGAAAGAACACACAAAGTATTGTAGAGTAGGCAAACCAAGGGCTAGGTTTCAATGACAGGACACTTGGTAGATGTAACAGTTCTACTGAAGAAATTGCCTACACCACACTTGTGCGTCCTAGTTTGGAGTATTGCTGCACATTGTGGGGCCACACCAGGTGGGACTGACGGACTATTCAGAGAAGGGCAGCTCACGATATAGGGGAGTGTGTGTCATGGAAATGAAAGAGTTGGGGTGGAAATCATTAAAAAAAAGGCATTATTTGTTGTGGCAAGATCTATTTGTGAAATCTTTCACCAACTTTCTCTTCAAAAAGCAAATATATGTTGTTAGCACCCACCCACATATGGAGAAATGATCATCACAATAAAATAAGAGAAATCAGATAGAAAACAAAGATTTAGGTGTTCCTTTTTCCTGTGAGCTATTAGAGAATGGAATGGTAGAGAAATGTCATAAAACTTGTTTGACTACATCTCTCCTAGCTCTGTGCCATTTCAATCGAATCTGCTAGCACAACTAAGTCATTCACATACATGACACACTTCTTAACCCCCTTTTACCTACTTTAATCTCACCCTGCCAGTCTATAGTTTTCAACATATGATCCATAAATAGTATGAACAGTAGAAGTTACAGGTTACAGCCTTGTCTTGCCCCTGAAGCTACCATGAACCATGAACTCAATTTACTGTTAACACTAACTGCTGCCCGACAATCTGTTTAAAGACTTTAATTGCCAGCAGTAGTTTGCTTCCTGTGCAATAATCTTGTAGAACTGGCAAGTTTCCTCAAAGGTACATGGTCATAAGTCTTTTCTAGATATATAACACATAGATAAAATTCCCTGTTCCACTCGTAGCACATCTGCAATATCTGCCGTAAGTTACAGATTTGGTCCCAACAGCCGCTAAGATGCTGAAACCCACACTGATTTTCATCCAACTTGTCTTCCACTAATTCTCTCTCTCTCTCTCTCTCTCTCTCTCTCTCTCTCTCTCTCTCTCTCTCTCTCTCTCTAATATCTGAAAGGCTTTTGCCCACAACATTGATTAAAGAGATACCTCTGTAGTAGTTACAATCTTTTCTGTTTCCAGGCTTAAAAATTGGTTAAATTGGTTAGATTACTGCTTTCATATAGTTGGACAGAACCTGACCCGACTCCCATGCCATTCCAATTTTCTTGTGTAACCATTTGAGACATGGTACATGGCGTGGATTCCTGTAGTCACATCCTAGTTCATGAAACTGTCTATGCGTCGGTGGCCAAGTGAGTGGTCGTGGCAGTTGGGAAACGAGTTACTTTGAAATAAAGTTTGGCATCGTGCACATATCGGGAGACATGGCCATCTTTATGCTCAGGTGGCAAAGACTACCAAATCCACTGGTTAGTCCCACAACCATTAGGGGTGAAACGCAATGGGACCTTGGGCAAGTAAGGCTATAAACCTGCTTCCCAGGTACTCCAATCTGATGTTGGCAAAAGTCGGAGCAAACGCCTCAGACCTTGGCAGATGACATAGTACCTCCTCTAATTGACAGACCAGGCACTCCTCAAATGTAAATTTTAAAACTGAAGTGAAATTTACTACGCATCATACACACACAAAAGCTTTCGCAGTCGTTGGTCGCTTCCTCAGGAAAAGAGGAAGAAAGGAAAGGAGAAAGCGAAGGATATGGGCTTCAAGGAAGTGGAAAAGGAGTCACTCCAATCCCAGGAGTGGAAGGACCCACCCTAGGGGATAAAAAGGTGCACACACACACACACACACACACACACACACACACACACACACACACACACACACACACACACACACACATCCAAACGCACACACACACCTAGACAGACATTTGTAAAAGCAAAGAAGTTGGGCAGAGATACCACTTGAGGCAGAGGCTCTGTACACAGAATCGTGGCAAAGATGCTAAAGATGGTGGGCGGGAATTTGAATTATTAGAGGAGGTTGAGACCAGGTGGGCAACGGGAGGAGAGAATAAGCTGAAGGGCAAGTTCCCATCTCCGGAGTTCTGAAAGGTTGGTGTCGGTGGGAAGTATCCAAATAACCCGGACGGTGTAACACTGCGCTAAGATGTGTTGGACGTGCACCGAGGCGTGTTTAGCCACAGGGTGATCCTCATTACCAACAAACACTGTCTGCCTGTGACCATTCATGTGAATGGACCTGTTTGTTGCTGGTCATTCCCACATAAGACGCTTCACAGTGCAGGCATGTCAGTTGGTAAATCACATGAGTGCTGTCGCAAGTGGCTCTGCCCTCGATCGTGTACACCGTCTGGGTTACTGGACTGGAGTAAGTGGTGGTGGAAGGGTGCATAGGGCAGGTTTTACAATGGGGGCGGTTGCATGGGTAGGAGCCAGAGGGTAGGGAAGGTGGTTTGGGTATTTCATAGGGATTGAGTAGGAGGGCAATGCTGGGAACTACAGCTAGGATATATTTTAATTTATGAAGTCATTTTACTCGTTCCTCAAAAATTGCTCATCTTGTAGGCTGTCGTCGACTTCAACCAATTCCATGCAACATTGATGAATTTAAATCTTCTCCAATCCTTCCACTGTTAACGTCTCTCTTCCACCCCATGTTACACCCCTCCATAAAATCACTATGAGGCGTTCCTCACGACGAAATTGGTATGCAGCCGCAGGACTGGAACAATTGTCTATTGTCACGTGTGCAGTGTGCACGCTAGAGTTGTGGCGATTCGTCGATGAGTCGTTCATTTGAACGAATACAAATAAAGAATCGAATCGGGATTCGCACGAATCGTCGTTCAAAAGAATCGTCTGTCTCGTGACGATTCCAAGTTCCAACGATTCACGATTCGAAGGCTACTGCCGAATCTTGCCGAATGCCGGAGAGAAGAGGGGGGGACGAATCGTCGTTCAAAAGAATCGCCTGCCTCATGACGATTCCAAAATCAAACGATTCATGATTCGCAAGCAAGTGGCGAATAGTATCAAATAATTACGAAAGCCAGAAAGCGTGTGAAAGAAGGAAGCACATAACGAAGATCGTGAGCTGTTAATTATTAGCCTATTCACGAATTACAGATGACAGAAACATGACGCAGCGAAATACACAGCTGCCAATACATACGAATATACGTCTTTTATACAGTTTACATATTATGTATTTAAACGAGCAATCCTTACACATTTATATTTCGCGTATCCCGGAAATAGCTGTAACGATTTGGATTATATTTTATGTTTAGAGAGGTTTAAGCTTTTCGAGTTCATCTACATAGTTTGTTTTTGTAAAAACATAATTTTCCAAAAATATTCTTTTTATATAAAAATGCGATTTTAAATGTTTTTAAAGCCATCTCAAAAATCATTTTTACCATTTTGGTTTTTACATTATCAGCTATCCTGAAAGAAACGGATTTTACAAAAAAAAAAAAAAAATAATAATAATAATAAACGTGAATTTCTTACATCTCGAAAGAAATTTAATATTTAGAGACGGATTTTCATTTTTAATGTTTATTTCGTGTTTTCTTAAACTAATTGATTTTACATAAGTATTTTATGATTAGATTTCTGTTAATGACCATAGATTTAATTAAATTTTTATTTAAATGGCCGAAGTATTCAAACAGAACGAAAAAAGATTTATAAGGTTACAGCAGGATTCGAAATAAGTGACCTACGTTCACTAAACCTACAACGCTACTAAATGAGCTACGATGACAGCAGAAATAGTTGGTACTGTAATATGTATTTATAACCACTCGCAAAACTTCAGACTATTTTCTCGAGATTTTTTGAGAGCTGAATCGAATGGCTTTGCCTCACTATTATTTCAAGTCTGAACGTTACGCACCATAAATATTAAATAATCCGATACCCATATTTTCACCTTTTTCGGCATTATGTAAGAATCGTGCCGTCGCAGACCAGAAAGAATCTTGAAGAATCGTAGGAGCAGATGCAATAAGTTAAGATTCCAACATCCACGACAGACATGTATTGCCATCTATGAGCAAGATGTAGAAGTAAGAATCGCGCCAATGCAGACTAAACAATCGTGAACGAACCGTAGTAATCCATTCACAATGTGGGATTGAATCGCAAGAATCGATTCCTAAAAAAGAATCGTGTTGACCAACTCTAGTGCACGTGAACCGTTAAACTCCGCGCCCCCCTCCCCCAGCGCACCATTTAGCCGTTGTTGTAACTGCACCAGGTGGGGATGCTCACACTGTTTCCCCCACAAGTCTGGTGGCAGTGGCGTAGCTATCATAGGGCTGGGCGGGGCAGTGCCCCGGGGCCCCCGAACTTAAGGGGCCCCTCGGCCTTCGTGATCTGCCTCCGGAAAAAGTTACAATAGAGCGTCGATTTTTTTTTTTTTTTTTTTTTTTTTTTTTTTTTTTTTTTACTCTCCCGCCCTAACGTCCATCACCTCTCCCTCCCCTCCCACCAAGTTTCCAATAGTAACCGCATTGGGCCACCGCGTGGCGGAGCAAAGCTTGCTATTGGGGGCCTTCACTTCACACGACGCCATTCGGAAGCGCATCTGACAGGCCAAGACTCGCTGTGTGCAACAACCGGCACACTTCAGTCGGTGTAGCTGCAGAAGTAGCGGCAGCATCAAAGCTGCTCACAACAACACCTGATATTTCATAGTGCTGCGGCGTGCTGCTCGGCGCAGTGTGAAGGATCGCGCGCCTCCAAATACTGTATAAATTTCTTATTGGTAAATAGAAGTGCACCGTACGATTACCTGTATAAACCGGCTTTTCGAACATCCATGTCTCCCAATTACTTTGGATAATCCACGTTCTACTCTATATTTTAGTTGAATGAAGGACTTTCAACTTTACCCTAAACTAACAAACCTCAAAGGTACGAAGTGAAATCCAAAATTATTCCCACCTCGGTATATAACCATAACAAGGTCGACTGCTTGTCCGCTAAGACGTGTACCGTGTCGCTATTAGCGTGTTGTCGGTTGAAGTCGGAGTTGCGAAATAAGTCAATGGCGCTGAATTACGAGCAGTGTGTTTGACAAAACATTTAAATATGAAGTCTCTATAGTGTGTTATTAAAGAACAGTATTGTTATACTAACTCCTCTTTGTGTAGTGAATACCCCCGAAGGAGTGCTCCTTAATCAAAAATCCCAATTAAGTTCTGTAACCAAATGCACTCTGAAATTTGTGCAAGAAGAAGAGAATATATGGATAGAGGGTAGGTGGATTGTATTACTGATCGGCGCGTCATCAGTGAAGCTTCTGCCTGCAACTTCATTCGCATAGTTTGGAGCAACTTCCAAAACTATCTCATGGGGTCGTTTTATCTGTGTCTTACCCAGGTCGAACTCTATTCCTCTGCAAAATTTCATCCAAATCCACCCATTAATTTTTGCTCGAAAGCATAACAAACAAACTCACACAGTTATATTCGAGCGTACGAATAAAAATTATCTGCTGCATCGCACATAATACTTAGTAGTATTTAGGTTTGCCTTATTATGTCTTCCAGTGGACGGTAAGAAACTGATGATCAAGTAGTTTTGTATCTGTATAGTTTCAGTTTAAAGAGGACCCCAATGTCATTTTGGCCCCGGGGCCCTCGGTGATACAGCTACGCCACTGTCTGGTGGTACTTGCTAGATGACCGTGTGCGCACATGTATGTACAGTGTGTGTTAACCTCAAACGGTCATTGTCGGAAAGCTTACCTGTCGGTAGCACAGCTAAAGTACTTTCACCCACCAACTAATTTGTATCATGTAAGTAATGAAGTTTTGTCGACCGGCGTCGCGTTATGTAATAATTTTCATGATCCGGATGGAATACCAGTTGGGTATTAAAATTAATTCTGCGGTATTGGCCCCAGCGCCGGCCCAAACAAATTCGGCGCCTTAGGCAAATTATTTTAATGGCGCCCCATTTAATAAAATCGCAACAAAACATCAATGTAAAATACACAATGCATCTTTTGGCCCACTTTAGTGGGCCTTTGCGATCGTCTTTTGACAGCTCGAAATTTAAATGAAAATAACGGCTTCACTTTTCATCTGACATGAAAATTTAATAACCGAAATTGTAGAGGAGAAAATTCTCTACAACTTAGCTCCCTTATGTTTTTTTCATATCTCGTATCATTTGAGACATATTTGCAAAAATAACGGAGATTTGACACCCTCCATTGAATTAACGAAAACCAGCCCTTCGGAGCTGTCACGTGACATTCCTCGCGTATTTGATGATTTTATTATTGTAACTTACACGTTGTCATTTCGAAGCAACGGCACACTGAGGAATTAACAAAAATACATCGTTCTTCGTACGATAAATGATAATCTAATGTCTACAAATGCCATATTAACATCAGTTAACAACGGCCATCAATATTATGAGATGAAAGAACTCTTGTTTGGATTTATGGCCATAGCGTAGTGGGCAAGATGTTGGACTGTGACGCGAAAGGTCGGTGGTTATTTTGGTCCAAAATGCTTGCAAAAATTTAAACTAAAACTCTAAAGTGGGCCGTAAAAACGTCAGTGCTATTTTTTTTATTCAGATACATAATCACAACATATACATTACCTACACATTTCTCCATTTAAAATGGGGTACATCATACACTTTCATACAATAATGTTCCTTTTTCATTCGTGTTGACATTTTATAAAAGACAAAAGATTTTGGTTGATAGCTTACAATAATTGATACAATTATAAGCTTCATTATACAAAGTCATGCAAATTTCATATTTCTTGACTTGGCTTATGCAAAATCTTTGGCGATCTCCTTTAAATCAATTGTCTGCTGTTTCTCGTTCAATTAACAAAGTTTCCAACCCCCACATGTCTTTCTTGGGTCATTGTGGATTGCAGATATATTTTTGTTTTAATTTAGAGAAGCTGTGCTCTCCACTGGTTACCGACACAGAGTAAGCAACACTCTTAGTGCAGTAACTAAATTAGGTACAATGTATGTAAGCCTATTTTTACAAAAATAACTCCGAACGTCCTGTGACTCTGAGTTATTGGGTACTCTGCTGAACAAAGGCTTGTAATTCATTGCATAGATCAGTAGCATCAATATCTTTAGAGTCTTTGTGAGTTAGAATCTCTTCCAACACATTATTAAAGAACAGCTTTGTGAGTTTTATTTTGTATATCATTTATTTTGTACAAACAGCCAAATACACTATTTAGGTTGTTGATCTGATGAAATCTCTCGTCAATTGAATTTACTGCAGTATCGCCAGCTTTGATCACGTGATGATTTAGCTGCAAACCGCGACTTGCCTATTCATTAAACGCTTATTAGCAAAATTCATGCAACATTGCCTTGCGTCTTGCCTCTTGCCTTTAGTTTCTATGTGTAGTATCCGGGAATTAATGGCTCCTGGGACCGAGGCGCAAGAGGGTTGGTCGCGCACGACAAGTTTGCCGCCCTCCCAGGCAATTGCCTAGTTTGCCTGTATGGACGAGCCGGCCCTGATTGGCCCCCCTGCCTAGCTTGCATTTATCGCAAATCGTTAATTCAGCGCAAAGTTCCTAGTGAATGGCAAAAAGCGCAAGTGACTTCCGTTTATACGGAAGGTACAAGAACTGACCCACTTAATTACAGGCCAATATCGTTGACATCAGTTTCCTGTAGGATGTTGGAGCATATTCTTATTTCGAATATAGCAAATTTCCTTGAGACGGATAAACTTTTCTGTGAATCAGCACGGGTTTAGGAAACATGGTTCGTGTGAAATTCATCTTGCCCTTATGCAAGCCATCGGTGAAGAGCAACAGGTTGGCTGTGCTTTTCTCGATTTCAAAAAAGTCGTTTGAAGCGGTGCCACACTGCAGACTGCTGACGAAAATACGATCATATGGAATAGGTTCACAGATTTATTGGCTGAAAGACTTCCTGAGTAATAGAACGCTGTTGTTCTCGACGGTGAGTGTTCATCAGAGACGAGTGAATCGTCAGGCGTGCCCCAGGGGAGTGTGATAGGACCGCTATTGTTTTCTATCTATATAAATGTTCTGATGGACAGAGTAAGTTGTAATATGCGGCTGTTTGCTGATGATGCTGTGGTGTATGGGAGGGTGTCGTCTGTAACTAACTGTAATAGCACACAGGATGACTTTGACAAAATTTCTAGGTGGTGCGAAGAATGGCAGCTAGCTCTCAATGTAGAAAATGTAAGGTGATGCAAATGAGTAGGAAAAACAATCCTATAATGTTCGAATATAGCATTAGTTGTGACCTTCTTGATGCTGTCGCGTCGTTCAAATATCTATGCGTAACATTGCAGAGCGATATGAAATGGAACGAGCATGTAAGGACAGTTGTGAATAAGGCGGACAACCTACTTCGGTTTATTGGGAGAATTTTGGGAAGATGTACTTCATCTGTAAAGCAGACCACGTATAAAAAGCTTCTACGACCACATCTTGAGTATTGTTAAAGTGTTTGGGACTCGCAGCAAATCAGTTTAAAGAAAGACATGGAAGCAGTTCAGAGGCGAGAAGCTAGGTTCGTTGCTGGTAGATTCGACCAGTGCGCGAATGTCACGGAAATGCTCCGGGAACTCAAATGGAAATCACTGGAGGAAAGACAACGTTCTTTTCGAGAAATTGTGTTGAGGAAATTTAGTGTCGGAATTTGAAGCTGACTGTAGAACAATCTTCCTGCCGCCTACTTACATTTCGCATAAAGATCACAAACTGCGTATTTTCATAGCAAACAAGTTTCTGACCGAAGGCCCTTGGTAAACATATCCTAGCTCGTATTCAATAGGCTTGCGGCATCTGGTCGGTTTGATGTAATCAGCTAATCATAGTTCCTCACTGGGTGCCAAGGAAATGTTTCTGGCGGCAAAAGAGAGTACCAACATGATTTGTTTCAATATTTATTAGATAATTTATAGTGGTTGTGATCATAGCCTACGCTTTCGTTGTAGTTAGGCAGAAAGATAAGTCGGTTACGTTACCGAAGGCATTAAATTTAATACATCAAGAAGCAATTTGATGGAACAAAAGTATTGATGACAGGTTAATATTGTAGCCAGATGTTTACAATGGTAAATTATGGTAGCTGCAATCACCCCGTTTACATGGACTCCCGGATTTCGTAAACAGATTTCCCAATTCCGCTTTTGGTTGGTCATGTAAACACTCCAAAATCGATTCTGGAAATCCGCTTCTCTAAAGCGGTTTTCCAGTTCCACAATCGATTTTCGTGCCCATGTAAACGCAACCGGTTTTGAAGCGTTCTTGGCTTGTCAGGTTGTTTTTGGTAAATTTTCGGCATATATCGACAGTGATATTTTCTAATGTCAAATAAAGGTATAAATATTAGTGTGAGCATGAATCTATGTATTTAAATAAAGAAAAATAGCGGTTATGCTGACTAAATCGGGGACTGAATCAGCTGTTCTTCAGCCGCCATCTTAACTGGATTAGGAAATCCGATTCAGGCTGTGCCATGTAAACACGACAGCGAAAAACGGTTTACGAAAATCGGTTTTCGTCTTCCGGAAGATGTGTTACATATAAACGTAGTGAATGTCTACTGCGGTTAAATTTTATTTGCCGGCCGCAGTGGCCGAGGGGACTCAGGTGCTCCAGTCACGGTCTGCACGGCCACTACGGTCGGGGGTTCGAATCCCCCCTCGGACATGGATATTTGTGCCGTCCTAGTTCGTAAGTAGTTCATGAGTAGTTTGTAAGTTTAGGGATTGATGACCCCGTAGTTAAGTCCCATAAGCTTAACAAACATTTGAACATTTTTGAAATTTTATTTACGGCATCGGCGGTGTAGTTTGCTAATGTTCGCCACAAAATGTTAGCTTTATGAGGGTAAGTAATTTACTCATCGGACAAGGTACATTCAATAACCTGTCATCCATATAGCAGGAGCAGCATGAATTATTTCACGCTCAACAGGAAAAAATACCTCATCTCATTTTCTGTGACAGACTTATCACAAGGCAGTCAAAAGTCGTTGCCAACGCAACACATTACGTCGCCGAGTCTGACTTAAATTGTACCTCTGTTATAGTAATTCTACATAAAGGTCAGACTTTGTCCAGTTGACATAATGCAGATTAGATTAATACTTGTTCCATAGATCATAAACACATTTCGCAATTATGTGGAACGTGCCAGTTAAAAAATTAGTGCATATACACGTTTCTCGGTATTTTAAGGGATGTAGCGATTCTGAAGGAATTGTATTAGGTAATGAGGCAATAAAAATAGTAGATGAATTTTGTTATTTGGGTAGCAAGATAACGTCTGATGGCCGAAGTGAAGAAGATATAAAATGCAGAATGGCTATGGGAAAAAAGGCGATTCTAAAGAAGCGAAACGTAACATCCGATATTAATTTAAATGTTAGGAAGTCCTTTCTGAAAGCATTTGTCTGGAGTGTAGCATTGTATGAGTGTGAAACGTAGACGATTAGGAGTTCAGATAAAATGATAGAAGCTTTTGAAATGTGGCACTACAGACGAATGATTAGATGGGTAGATCACGTGATTGAGGAGGTGCTTAACCGAATCGGGGAGAAAAGGAGTTTGTGGCACATCCTGACTAAGAGAAGGGCTAGATTGGTTGGACACATTCTGAGACATCAAGGAATTGTCAACTTAGCATTAGAAGGAAGCGTGTGGGGTCGAAATCGTAGAGGGAGACTGAGGGACGAATGCAGTAAGCAGATTCAAAAGGATATAGGTTGCCGGACGTATTCTCAGATGAAGAGACTTGCACAGGACAGGGTAGCGTGGAGAGCTGCACCAAACCAGTCTGCGGACTGAAGACCACAACAACAGTGATAACACGTAAATACTTTCGAAAAAACGTATTTACAATATTTCTTTACTTACTCATAGTTAATGTTTAAAGGGAATTCATAATTAACTTCCATTGTTCTTATGTTTTCGTAGTTCTATATTAAAAGTAATTGATCATGTAGTTGAGAGCTTAGGTAATCCTACGAGAATGAGACTGCATATCAAGTATTACTCTCTTCGTTCCACCATATACGACATCGCGATGTTTCGTGACGTCACATCCTGTGAGGTTTCCGCCCACCCAGTCCAGATCCTCCACTGCGGCACGAGCCATGCGCTACGTCGCACTTCCAATACACAGCCGCTAGTTTGAAACAAAAAAGGCGAACTACTGCTGCTGGGATCACTGCGAAATTTTAAGCTGAAATCCTGAAAGCAGAATACCGCAACGGCGGTATCACCATTAACAGCTTGGTATGTTACTGTGGTAGGCATTTGTAGATGACTTCTGACCTATATGACTGTAGTGATAAAAATGTAGTTCTAAACATTTATGTTGCGGCATCAGTATTTAGTGGGTGCCTGTTTCGTCTCCGTCGCTTTGTAATTTAGTGGTTCGTTTATTTCTGGTTGCAGTATGGGTACGTATTTAGACCTCAAGTACTCTGTACCGAAGTCCAAACTTAAGCTTCAAAGTTTCTATTCCTTTCTGGTGATTTCAGTTGTCAGGTGTACTTTTTGGACTTTGTTGAACGTTTGACGTAATTGTAACTTTTGTGTATGAGATGTGTAAATAACTTCGAAATGTCCCATTGATTTATTGTGTTTTGTGGTTATTTGTAGCCGGCCGCGGTGGCCGAGGGGACTGCGGCGCGCCAGTAACGGTCTGCACGGCCACTACGGTCGGGGGTTCGAATCCCCCCTCGGGCATGGATATTTGTGCCGTCCGTAGTGTTAGCTAGTTAATAAGTAGGTGGTATGTTTAGGGACTGATGACCCCGTAGTTAAGTTCCATAAGCTTTTTTTGAACATTTTTAGTTATTTGTAACTAGTTGAAGTCTTCAATTCACCACTGATCAAATCTCCCCTTCTAGATAACAGTATCCGGTTAAATGTTAATATTACCCAACGCACATCCCACTTTATACACTTTTCACCACCATAAGCAATTATATTTTTCTTAAATTTACAATCCGTAGGCTAACAATCTGTTTCCAGGCTAGTGATGGTACGGGGATGTCACAATATCTCCAATCAAACGTGGAACATTCAAAATCATTTTCGGACATGCTAGAACCTTTTATAAATGTTTCAAACATTCTAGAAAATTCTAATTTTCAGAAATTATACAATTTACTTGCTACCCAACGTGTTGATCGGGAACGTATCAAAAATACTATAACAGTGTAGATGTGGCATTCTGGCAAATTTAGGTTACAGCTGCTTCATTGACATATCATATAAGAAGTCTAATCGTACACTATGTCTCCGTTAGAGCTCTAATTCCTCGTATCTTATTCTGACGATCATTTCTACCTATGTAAGTGGGAGTAAACAGTTTATTTTCGCATTCGGAGAATGTTGGCGATTGGAGTTTCGCAAGTAGCTCACGCCGCAGCGATAAACGCCGTTGTTGTAATGATTCCCATCCCAGGTCCTGTATCATTTCCGTGACGCTGTCTCCCCTGTATCGTGACAATACGAAACGAGCTGCCCTTCTCTGAACTCTTTCGATGTCCTCCGTCAAACCCACCTGATAAGGATCCCACACTGGGCAGTAATACTAAAAAAAAAAAAAAAACCGCACAAGCGTAGTGTATGCAGCCTCTTTAGTACTTTAGTAGTTCTGTTGCATCCTTTAAGGGTTCTGCCAATAAAACGCAGTCTTTGGGTCGCCTTTCCCACGACGTTATCTACATGTTCTTTCCAGCTTAAGTCTGAAGTAATAGTAATTCCTAGGTATTTTACGGAGTTTGCAGCCTTCACTTTTGTTTTAACTTGTAAACAAAGTTTAACGGATTTCTTTTCGTACTCATGTGGACGACTTCACACTTCGCATTATTTAGTCAATTGCCAATTTTACACCATACTGATATCTTATTTAGATCGTTCTGCAGTTGGTTTTCAGATGATTTTACAAGACGGTCAATGACGGTGTCATCTGCAAACAACCTAAGAGAGCTGCTTAGATTTTCTCGCAAATCATTTATGTAAATAAGGAACAGCAGAGGACCAATAACACTACCCTGTGGAACGCCCGATATCACCTCTGTTTTAGTCGATGCCTTACCATGGCCTCTCTGACAGGAAATCCTCTATCCAGTCGCAAATTTGGGGCGATTTACGATAACCGAGCCATTTCTGAGGCACGGTGTCAAGTCATTTGGAAATCAAGAAATACGGTTTCAATTTGAGAACCTTTGTCAGTAGCACTCCACTTTGTGTGAGTAAAGAGCTAGTTGTTTCGCATGAACAGTATTTTCTAAATCCGTGTTGACCTTGGGTCAATAGATCATTCTGTTAGAGATAATTCATAATATTTGAATACAGGATATGTTCCAAAATCCTGCTGCAAATTGACGTCAGTGACATAGGCCTGTGGTTTATTGGGTTACTCCTACTGCCTTTCTTTAATATAGGTGTGACCTGTGCAACTTTCCAATCTTTTGGTACAGATCCTTCTTTGAGAGAGCGGTTGTATATGGCTGTTAAGGAGCTATCGCTTCAGCATAATCAGAGAGAAATCTAATGGGTATACAGTCCGGACCAGAAGACTTGTTTTTGTTAAGTGATTTTAGTTACTTCACTACTCCGATGATATCTACTTCAATGTTACTCATTCTGGCCTCTGTTTCTAATTCGAAATCTGGAATATTGGTTTCGTCTTCTTTGGTGAATGAGTTTCTAAAAGCTATGTTTAGTAACTCTGCTTTATTAGCGCTATCACATTGACACAATAAAAACGACCAAGATATTTCAAACCAATTACAATACTTCCTATTGTTCACTCTCATCGTGGAGTCAGGAAGCTGCTACCAGTCAAGCCGCGTGTATTATTTTGCCGCATAGAACGTTTGACAGAACGTTCCTGGTACCCAGGTATTCCCGTTCTATTACAGTCGAAGCCGGATTTTCAAGTCGAACAAATCCGATGAGAGCATGGACATAATCATATTTTATTTATTTAACTGATTTAATCGCATATTATTTTTTCTAAACTAAGAAATGTAGCGTCTGTTTGACTCACTAAAAAGGTCGCAGATTTTTTTCTCGCTGAAACCAGAATTTCGTCCACGAAAAGTTTATAAAATCCGCGAGATCTAGCGAATTTGCCTCTAGAAGGGCATTCCTGCAAAACTGTGTGGCCTTATTCAAACCGAAACATAACTAATATTCACAACACTTGTTACGGTACGCAAGTGACTTACGGGACCAAGATGGCGGAAAAATCATGTGACGTGATTTCAGCCATTCACGAGCGGCAGATAGTAAGCGGTGCGGAAAATGGACATAGAGCTTTAGTCTTAACGGCTGAAAATAAGTTTCTTTACTGAAGTGTTGTTCATTCGCGTGCTTGTTGTACTGTACTTATGAAAAACTGATATTTCATTTCACATGTAAGTTTGGATTAAGGGGATACGGAATCGGATTTTGGTTTAAAAAATAATTTTAATTTTATTGCCTTATTATATTCTGCCAAGTTTCCTCTTCAAAATGGCGTACCGGTATCCTACATAGCTCTATTAGAGTTATAAATATTTTATATTTATAGATTTGTGAGATGGGGTATTGCGCTTTAGTTACAGACATCTCAAATGACTGACCATAAAAGTTTTGGCAATAAATTTATATGACGTGTATTCCAGCGACTCTTTATACACTATTTGTCCGAAAATGTTTCTCTCTGGTTTCGTAAAGTGACTCGTTGACTTCGTGAGTTGGGATTGTTTGTAAACAGTGTGCTATATGAGCTTTGTATTTCCACACCGCAGCCACAGATGAGCATTCAGAACACGGTTTGTGCCCCAAAGGTGAAAAGATCTGGTGTAAATACAATAGGGGACTAACAACTGGAGATAAATACATTCTCCACCACAGTCTTCATGGAAGAAATAAAGCCATTTTCAGATATCTGGATGACAGAAGTCTTCTGATGAAATGTCTTCACGGAAAAACGCAGAACCCCAAGGAGTGCTTGAATAGTGTGATGTGGTGTCGTCTCCCAAAAACAGTGTATGTTGGAATTAACACATGCATTTTGGTAGGTATGATGCTGTGGCAACCTTCAATTTTCGGAATAGAAACAAATGCCAGGTCATTTAAAAGTTTGGTTTGTATGTTGGTTCGCACACAGTATGTGCCATGTTGACTTAAGATCAACACACTGAGGCATGCTGACAATATAATCAAGACATGAGTGAAAAAAAGCAAGACAGGTGCAGAGGAGTGCCAAAAGAAGACTTGAATATGATTATAAAGACTGTGAAAGGGTATTAACTACTGATCACGAATGTTTTTAATCTTTTTCTCCGTTTCCCATAAGTTTGCCTTTTTCTTCTAGGAACATTATCTCAGGTACTGGTGAATCTAGAAATCTGAAATTTTTATGACTTAGTCACATAGGTTTCTTTTATATACTGAAACGATTTTGTAATTACATGATTTTCACATAACTTATAGGAGATAACTAGTAAAAAGTGATGGAAAAATTTCCTTTGAAATAAATGTGAAATACGTCTGTAAGAAAAACTTTGACAAACTGTTCTTTCAGTATTGTTATAAAATGTCAATCCACGTGCAGTAAAAATTTTATCCCTCTATATCCCATAGTTTGTGAGATAATGTTCCCTATCGCAGGCAAAGTTTAACATTGCGGGGATAGGCTTTTGCGTTTCCCTTAACATAGCAGTATTAAGCGAACACGCGATTAGCAACTAGTCGCTGACTGTACGTATTATATAGCTGTGACCGAGTAATTGACGAGTATGTAAATGTTATACATATGGCACGTACGTATTGCGATATAGTGAAGTAATTTTTTTGTGCCATACTGTTAAGATTTTCTAGAAATAAATTCGTAAATCTCCATGATTCTCAGGTCAAAAAACTGACATTTGACGAAGGTTGAGAGGAGGTAAAATTTTCTGCGTATTTTGTACCGAGTGATTAACGAAAAGATAACTTGGAAGAAGCGTTGCATATCGCAGTCGTGGCCTACTCTCGATACATTTGGAACAAGCGAACATCGCAATGCCATGGTTGCAACAGTTTCAGCTGTACTCTTAGGTTCCTGCCTAACCACATCGTTTTAAAAAGTACTTTCTACAAGATAACTGTAGATGTCTATTCTGATAAAAGTATTTTACTATTTTTTACGAATGTCATGATTTTAATGGATGTGATTAGGTATAAGAGTACAGCATAATTTCAGTCTATCAGAGACAGTCGCCAAAATCTGTAGGGAAAATTTGCTGCTAAAGCGATACTAACGCTCCAAGCGGCCAGTAGGGAATAACAGTGGAATGGCATGACACACTAAAGTTTTCGTTTTTAATGCTGTTACTTTCATATTTCCTAGTCACTGAATGTTACGAAGTTTTTAATAGAAATATGAAAACATCACTAAGGTAATATCACTGATTCTTTTAATGGCCGTCTATAATAACAAATTGTCAGTGCAGTGTACTTCATACAGTTCACAATGCCCGAGTTGTATTCATTTCGTCCAAAAGTTTTTGAAAGCAGAAATGAATTGCAGCCTAATATGCCCTGGTATAAGAGGAACTAATTACGATTATGTTCTCGTGCTCGGTGCGAACTGAAATGATGCAAGAGTTTTGTTTTAGTGGATTTCGGACATTGTAATATTTCAAAACTATATATGATTTTTACTTTGTAGGAGACTAGACTCTACACCACCTTTAAACCCTCTTTCCACCTTGTCCTTCTATGCCTTTCGTGTACCTATCATAATTTTTTTAGCTACTAGGCAGGTATAAAACGGAATACCTTCTAGAATGTGACGTGCTGCTATTAAGTTTATATGTTGACATATTATTTGTAGCTACACATTCACTTTATCAAACTAGCTGGTAACTGCCAAAATATTTTGGTATAAAGGCTTATTTTTGCGAAACTAAGCAGGTTCTACTGAAATAGTTTACTGCTGTTCGAAGCATTCAACCATTTCTTTTAATAGTGGTAAAGTATGTGTGATTCTAATTAAGAGCAGAACGTTGGACGTGAATTGTTAAAAATGTACTTCTATGACTAAAAGTGTAACTAACCACCGTAAATGAACACTTGTTATTCATAACAGTATTCTTACTTCCGAGCATCCTTTGCAAATGAGGTTTCCGACGCTCCTAAATACGAAGGTATTTTTAATGTGCTGCTTCATTGCAAATACTCATTACTCAATCGTTCTCGCGGTATGTTTTTACTATCCCGTCACATGGCAGCGCTGCAGTCGCGAAGTTGCAAAAAATTCACTGGGAGTTTTTCGACTCTTGCGTTACTCATAAATTGAGTGAATAAAGACATGGTAGCACTGCGATGCCCACGTGTTCCATATGTATAGATAGTAGGTAGTATGACTTGACTGCATTATGTAACGCCGGCCGCAGTGGCCGGGCGGTCTGTGGCGCGCCAGTCACAGTCTGCACGGCCCCTACGGTCGGGGGTTCGAATCCCTCTCGGAGATAGTAAGTTTAGGGACTGATGACCCCGCAGTTGAGTCCCTACTTAACAAACATTTGAATACTTCGAGCATTATGTAACGCTTCTTCCAACTTAAAAATCTATATTTTTGTAAAAAAGAAACTCTAAAGTTAACTACCAAGAACAAATACGCGAAAGACTCCTCATAAAGTCTCTCTCTCTCTCTCTCTCTCTCTCTCTCTCTCTCTCTGCCACTAGGCGAACACATCGATCACAATATTCCGAATCGATCTTACAAGGAGACCACGTGGATATCGGATTTTAGAGTTTCTTAATATTTACGGTACGTGAAGTTCAGGTCTTGAATAACAATCAGCCAAATCCGTTCGACGGAACTCTCAAAAATTCTCTTTGAAGTTTTGCTAAGTACACGTAAGTATCAACAATAAAAAGTCCCAGCACCTGATGGTGTAGCGGAGGTGGTAGTGTTCTGGACTCACAATAATAGTCGCGGGTTCGAATCCTATTGTGGTAAAATATTTTTAATTTTAGAATTCAGTTATGCAAGACGTTTTGGGGTCTCTAATGCCACGTGTTGTCAGTCTTTGTGTATGTGTATGTAGACAAGCTGAAATACTTGGTTGGGTAAGTAGCTGCTTGGAAAGCTATTAGTAGCTACGGAGATTACTTTCCAATACCAGTAAGACTACCACCGTCAAATAATAGCTAAGCCAATACTGTAAAAAATGCTGTTTGTTTTTATTACAATTACTTTCTATAAAATATAGAAAATTACGAATAAACGAAAATACGTGCACTTTTCGTAACAATTATCATTAGATATTGAAATTGTGGAAGTATTCGAACACAATGAACGAATAAAAAATATCTGCCTTAAAAGTATTCGTATCACTATCCCTACGGTTCAAACGCCAGAACGCTAGCACCTGAGCTACGTCGACAGGTAATGGAATTCATTTAGTGATTGGTACTTACCGTTACTGTCGGGCCCGGTGGTCTTGGGGTAAAGAGCTCGACTGGAAACCGAAGGGTCGGACCTCTGATGTTTTCAGTCTGCACTTTAACCCATTCTTCAACTCTCGACAATGTGAGGAGTCGCCAGAAACGACACGTAGTTCGGATTCCACGTTAAGCTGTAGGTCCCCTTTTTTTCCCTGGTTGGATAACTGGGTTAGGCTAGGGAACACGCAAGTCGCCGAAGTGGCGTCCAATTGAAAGACTTGCACCAGTCCAATGACAACATGAAATTGTTATTATTATTATTATTATTATTACTCACCCTTACTTGCAAAACTTGAGAGTCGATTTACTCGGGAATTTTTGAGAGTTGCGTCGAATGTCTTTGGCTGATTGTTGTTTGAGTTCTGAACTACACGTACCATAAATATAAAAAAAAACTAAAATCTGATACCAATGTGGTCTCCTAGTTAGACGCGATCGGGTTTCAATTATTTCCGTCTTTCGCAAACCGCGAACTAACTTGAATAAAACCAAAGACGTGAATTTGTGTTAAATGACCACGACATGGAGTCAAACTGACTCCATATATTTCCATTGTTATTTACTTATTTCTATCGCAACTTTTATTTATGGGTTTTAAACAATCATGGATGGTAATCACCATGCTTAGAAATCATAATTTTATTTAACACTAAAGAATTCATAAAACATTAAACCTGCTAAGTGAATTGTTTTCAAAGATTTACTTACATAGACTTACTCATTTCTTAGAAAGTAATGTTTTTTTACTATAATTTCGCATAAAGATAATTTAAAATGACTATTACAAAATGAAGTTACAATTGTTAGGCACAACTGATCACTGTCCACACACTGGGCGACCACAACGTTTGCATAATGTGATGGTTTTTCTCTTCCGTTTTCTAGGGCATATACAACGATATTTTCCAGTTGCCAGCTTGTCTCCACCGGATATTGTTTGCTCTTCTCCTTTACCACGAACTTTCCTGTTAGCAGTAGGATTATAAGGAACTAGCTGAACCCCCGCTGCTTCGCATGCGTAGGCTGGTTGGTCTGCACAAGTTGTTTCTTTTTAATCCTGATGAGGAATCCATATCTTAAGTTTCGTAGTTATAGCTTGAAATTTGAATTAACAGCACCATATTTTTGAAATGCTTCATCCCCTATTTCACCCCCTAATTGATTAATTTTCTGAAAATACCGAAACACGTGTCCTTTAAATTCGAAATCCGAAAATTTGCAGTTCTAACTTCAAAATTGCCTAAATACCAACATCTTTTCGAAAAACACCTTCTCTCCAATTTAACCCCGTTGATGGTTGAATTTCCAAAAATACCGAAACACGTATTTTTTAATGTCTAACCAACTATCCAAATACCAATTTTTGCAGCTCTAGCTTCAAAATTGAATTGCTGGCCGCGGTGGCCGAGGGGACTGAGGCGCTCCAGTCACGGTCTGCACGGCCACTACGGTGGGGGTTCGATCCCCCCTCGGGCATGGATATTTGTGCCGTCCTTAGTTGTAGCTAGTTCATAAGTAGTTTGTAAGTTTAGGGACTGATGACCCCGCAGTTAAGTCCCTTAAGCTGGAACATTTGAACATTTTTTGGTTTGTGCTGCGCGTTGAGGAGTCAGTCAGTCAACCGGGACACTTCCTTTTATGTATAGAGTTGTTGTTGTTGTTGTTGTTGTTGTGGTCTTCAGTCCGGAGACTGGTTTGATGCAGCTCTCCACAATACCCTATCCTGAGCAAGCCTCTTCATCTCCACATAAGAACGGCAACCTACATCTGTCTGAATCTGCTTACTGTATCCATCTCTTGGTCTTCCTCTGCGGTTTTTACCCCACATACTTCCCTCCAACGCTAAAATCACAATTCCTTGATGTCTAAGAATGTGTCCTACCAATCTATCCCTTCTTTTAGTCAAGGTATGCCAGAAATTTCTTTTCTCCCAAATTCTGTTCAGTACCTCATTAGTTACGCGATCCACCCACCTAATCTTCAGAATTCTTCTGTAGCACCATATTTCAAAAGCCTCTATCCTCTTCCTGTCCGCACTGTTTATCGTCCATGTCTCACTCCCATACAACGCAACACTCCATACAAATGTCTTCAGAAAGGACTGCCTTACGCTTAAATCAATATTCGCTGTTAACAAATTTCTCTTTTTCAAGAACGCTTTTCTACCCATTGGCACTCTGCATTTTATATCCTCTGTACTGCGACCATCATTTGTTATTTTACTGCCCAAGTAACAAAACTCATCTACCTCCTTTATTGCTTCGTGTCCCAATCTAATTCCTTCAGCATCACCTGATTTTCTTACACTGCACTCCATTACCCTAGTTTTGCTCTTGTTAATGTTCATCTTATATGCACCTTTCATCGCACTGTCCATTCCGTTCAATTGCTCTTCCAGGTCCTTTGCTGTATCTGAGAGAATTACTATGTCATCGGCAAAACGCAATGTTTTTAATTCTTTCCCCTGAACTTTAATTCCTTCTCCAAATTTCTCTTTGCTTTCCTTTATAGCTTGCTCAGTGTACAAATTGAATAACATTGGAGAAAGGCTACAACCCTGTCTTACTCCCTTCCCAACCACTGCATCCCTTTCATGCCCTTCAACTCTGACAACCGCTGTCTGGTTTTTGTACAAGTTGTAAATAACCTTACGCTCCCTATATTTTACTCCTGCTTGCTTCAGAACTTGAAAGAGTTTATTCTAATCAACATTGTCAAAAGGCTTCTCCAAATCTACAAAAGCTAGAAATGTAGGTTTGCCTTTTCTTAATCTATCTTCTGAGATAAGCCGTAAAGTTAGTATTGCCTCCCGTGTTCCTACATTTCTCCTGAACCCAAACTGATCTTCCCCGAGGTCGGCTTCTACCAGTTTTTCCATCCTTCTGTATATAATTCGTGTTAATATTTTGCAACCATGTCTGATTAAACTGATGGTTTTGTAGTTTTCGCACTTTTCTGCACCTGCTTTCTTTGGAATGTGGATTATAACATTTTTCTTAAATGTCTGAGGGTACTTCGCCTGTCTCATACATCTTACACACCAGGTGAAACAGGTTTGTCATGGCTGGTTCTCGCAGAGACTTCAGTAGCTCTGAGGGAATATCATCTACTCCAGGGGCCTTGTTTCGGCTTAGGTCTTTCAGGGCCCTGTCAAATTCTTCTCTAAGTACAGTATCTCCTATTTCATCTTCATCTACATCCTCTTCCCTTCCTAAAATATTGTCTCGAAGTTCATTTCCATTGTAGAGCCCCTCTATATACTCTTTCCACCTTTCAGCTTTCCTTCTTTGCTGAGAACTGGTTTTCCATCAGTGTTCTTGATATTCATAAAGCTGTTTTTCTTATCTCCAAATGTTTCTTTTATTTTCCTGTAGGCTGTATCTATTTTTCCCCCCATTTATAAATGTATGTATAGAGATTCCTGTAAAAATCAAATATCCCGTATACAAAAACTCTACAATTAATAACGAGCATAATACTCCGTAGTAGGTAGTTTAGTGGCCCCCTTAACCGCCTGTTATCTGTAGCGACGATAAGAAGAGCGGCTGTGTTGCAACATCGCAGGTCTCGAGAGGTTGAGTGTTACGCAAGGCGTGTAGTCAAGCGAACGTGGTGGCCACCGCCTAGTGCGTATCAGCGCTGGGACACGTATCACTAGCGGCGACTCTTACATAACAGGCCGCCGCTAAAAACTCCCATCATGTGTGGCGTGGTCCACAGTTGCGGCGCGATCACGAGGTAGGTGCCACCGTTACGTTTCTCTCTGTAAGGAGTGGGCTACCAAGATCCCGGCAAACTACGTACGGACTCTTTCTCTCCTTCATGCGCCTGTCTGTTGATCTTTCCTCAAAAAAGGAAATTGGAGGACTTGTCTAGAAATTGTTTCCAACAAGCTGATAAGTTACCCAATCTTTCCGTTCCGTGAGTACGGTGAACTAAATGCATTCTTGTAAAATGATTTCCAATCCATGGTGTACAACAGCAATCAGTTAGAATAAATATTCCTTAAAACCGTCTTGATTGCAAATTTTTTATTAATGACGCGTTTCGCCCTTTAGCAGGGCATCTTCAGATTATCTGCGTGACAGAATTTACACATAATTACAAGGCGGAATTACAAACGGTTATAATGGTACATCGAATATTGATTTAAGCCTAAGGAAGTCCTTTCTGAGGGCATTTATATGGAGTGTTGCCTTGTATGGGAGTGAGACATGGACGATAAACAGTGCGGACAGGAAGAGGATTGAGGCTTTTGAAATATGGTGCTACAGAAGAATGCTGAAGATTAGGTGGGTGGATCGCGTAACTAATGAGGTACTGAACAGAATTGGGGAGAAATTTCTGGCATACCTTGACTAAAAGAAGGGATAGATTGGTGGGACACATTCTTAGACATCAAGGAATTGTGAATTTAGCATTAGAGGGAAGTGTGTGGGGTAAAAATCGCAGAGGAAGACCAAGAGGTGGATACAGTAAGCAGATTCAGGCAGATGTAGGTTGCCGTTCTTATGTAGAGATGAAGAGGCTTGCTCAGGATAGGGTATTGTGGAGAGCTGCATCAAACCAGTCTCCGGACTGAAGACCACAACAACAACAACAGGCTTATTTTGTGTTAAGAAGACAGTATAAATGGTAAACAAAGCTTACAATGCGCTCTCCGTGGTGTGACACCGTAAGTTGTTATTGCGGTGTTTCTATTTTCTTGGAATGTTTTTTGGTTTTCCTTGTGGCCCTATAAATGTTCGGGGAACAACGATGTTTCTCACATCTTTACCGAGTATGTTCCAATTGTAATTCGTTGTTACCCGAACATTTATAGGGCCACAAGGAAAACCAAAAAACATTCCAAGAAAATAGAAACACCGCAATAACAACTTACGGTGTCACACGACGGAGAGCGCATTGTAAGCTTTGTTTACCATTCATACTGTTCTCTTAACACAAAATAAGCCCATGTACCATTATAACCGTTTGTAATTCCGCCTTGTAATTATGTGTAAATTCTGTCACGCAGATAATCTGAAGATGCCCTGCTAAAGGGCGAAACGCGTCATTAACTAATAAAAAATGTTCAATCAAGACGGTTTGAAGGAATAAATGCATTCTTTGGGAGCATTCGACGAAGAAAAATTCTGGCGCGTTTGCAGAAGCTTCCCAGGTATTCGAGGTGGTGTTGGAAACGTGCACAATCTGATCACGAAACACGTTAATTGGGATCGGTAGCAAAGTGGTAGTGCGCCACATTACGAATCCAAAAGCCGCGGCTTCGATTCCCGCTAAGTCCTAGGATTGTTGTCAGTTTCCCGTTCTTTCACCTCTGGTAGTGTCGTTGATGTGAAAAATGCCGAGTTGCACCGTGGTTCGGAATCCATCTTAAACTGTAGCTCCCCCTATCAGGGTTGCCAACCGTACGATCTGGATCGGACATGTACGATAATTTAAGATTGTAAAATTATTATATATTAAATATTGATATTCATTACGTCTGACGTAATCAATTATTTTGATTTAAATCTCTCTTTAAAAGTCTCTGGTCAGTTTCTGATAAGATGCTACGAAGTTCCTGAAAAGGAACAATTTTATTTCTTACGATCACAGGTGGTGTCGGTGCAGCTCGTAGTTTCTTGCTTCATGGTCTGCAATGATGTGTGAACCTGTAAACTTTTTAATTTCTTGGATAACAGGTCTCTATGTACCGAATGGAAAATTCACTACTCAATCTGGAATTGCCAGGAGTACCTGTGCCGGCCGCGGTGGCCGAGGGGACTGAGGCGCTCCAGTCACGGTCTGCACGGCCACTACGGTCGGAGATTCGAATCCCCCTCGGGCATGGATATTTGTGCCGTCCTTACTATTAGTTAGTTCATAAGTACTTTGTAAGTTTAGGGACTGATAACCCCGTAGTTAAGTCCCATAAGCTATACAAACATTTGAACATTTTTTTGGAGTATCTGTGTCTAATATAACAGCCAATTTTATAATTAGCTTCAAATAAAGTCCCGTGTGTAAAATCTGCAGATTCGTAATTCCAGGTGAGGTATCTCCCGTAGACACTCTTTCTACTACACCAAAATTACATGTTTAAGAGATTAAATAAGTGTAGACGAAAGCAGAACTTAAAGTTGAAATATGTATATTGAGCGTTCGTAATACATAGATTCACTTTCCATAACATCCCAATAACATACTCCTATAGAATAATCTAAACTCTATCAGCAAAGAACAACCACTTTTGTTCTTCCTAGCAATTACATGGAGATTCTATATGTTCTGAAAATACTTAACGGTAAATTTTGATATATATTAAATACAGCAAACATTCTAATTAGCCTTGAAATTAATTTCTAACATAAAATCTTTTATCGACAATTACATCGTTAACAAATATGTCACACATAATACTAACAGGTGTCTTAGAAGATGTATGAGCATACGATCCACACTTTGGATAGTGCGTATGTTGTACGATCTCATGAAACGTCAACTTTTAAGATTTCATGTTTGTTATTGTTTAATTTTTATGGTTTATTTAATTATTTACAGTGACTTTAATACAAATAAGATTTTGATCTACATGCTTGCCAGTCTTTAGAACTGTTCGAGTTCTCAACCGACAACATTGGTTTGGCTGCATTGCACCATGAGCAGTATTAATCCGTTAACGTGTTGACTTCGCTGAGGAGAGTGAGTGATAGGAATGGGATGTTAATAAGGTGTTCAGTAGTCAAAAATGGAAACAGAAAATAGTGATAATGCTCGTATGAAATATACTGCAAGCGTGTTTAAATGCAAAAGGCTTAAAGCTATAAATAAAGGTTGCTTGTGCGCTGATCAATCGAACACTGAAAGGATACATGTAGGCTCTGTATCGTAACTTTCGTGTCTGAATTGGGCCGTATTAGAAAGCATTCTAAAACAGGAAGTCGTGTCAAATGAAAAGTAATATATACAGGGTGTTACAAAAAGGTACGGCCAAACTTTCAGGAAACATTCATCACCCACACAGAAAATGTTATGTGGACATGTGTCCGGAAACGCTTAATTTCCATTTTAGAGCTCATTTTAGTATTACGCATGAGGCTTCATTACAACGTGATCAAATTGTAAATTTTCACAATCAACATCTGTGGGCTGACGAGAATCCGCACGCAATTGTGCAATCACGTTATCAACAGATTTTCTGTGAACGTTTGGGCAGGAATTGTTGGTTATGTCTTGATTGGGCCTCATGGCCTTCCACGTACGCTCACTAGAGCACGTTATCACGATTTCATACGGGATACTCTATTTGTGCTGCTAGAACATGTGCCTTTACATGTACGACACATGTGGTTCATGCACGACGGATCTCCTGCACATTTCAGTCGACGTGTTCGTACACTTCTCAACAACAGATTCGGTGACCGATGGACTGGTAGAGGCGGACCAATTCCGTGGCCTCCACGCTCTCCTGACCTCAACCTTCTTGACTTTCATTTATGGGAGCATTTGAAAGCTCTTGTCTACGCAACCCCGGTACCAAATGTAGAGACTCTTCGTGCTCGTATTGTGGACGGCTGTGATACAATACGCCATTCTCCAGGGCTGCATCAGAGCATCATGGATTCCGTGCGACGGAGGGTGGATGCATGTATCCTCGCTAACGGAGGACATTTTGAAGATTTCTTGTAACAAAGTGTTTGCAGTCACGCTGGTACGTCCTGTTGCTGTGTGTTTCCATTCAATGATTAACGTGATTTGAAGAGAAGTAATAAAATGAGTTCTAACATGGAAATTAAGCGTTTCCTGACACATGTCCACAACACATAATCTGATGTAGTGCTTAGAGGGGGGTTTCTAAAGCAGCCACGATTTTATTTATTTTTTATATTTTTCCCCCTCTAGAACGAAAAACTTACAATGTATGAACCTCTTGACGAAATGTACGATAATTGCGATGCTATTATGCGATCCGGTAACGCTGAAGGATTGGTAACGCTGCCCCCTATAACTTGACCAGTTCGAATATCGAAGGAAGGCAACTGCCTACGACCTCCTAACGGGACCAAGTCCAGTACAGCACTGTGGTTTGAACACGAATCTTCGGATTGTTGACTGTTTTTACTTGTTAATTATCTACCTGATAGCAAAACTTACGTGAATTATATTGATAAAAGGGTTAGCGACGTACTAATGCACCAAATCGGACAGTTCAGTACATAAAAAAGAAAGAAAACCATTTCGTATAACGGATAGTAGAGTACACCCGTTTCTACATTTCGCAGTGCTGACTCCGATTTACTCGTGGGAGCAACTCTCCCATGCAATGAAGTCACAAAGGGGGTAATGACGCAGTCTCATTATTCATAATGGACATATTTGTTAACAATAAACCAATGTTTATATACAACATGAATTTCTTCCTTATCCAGGACCTAATATATGTCGGGGTGTGTGGAGTATGCACCTCTGAACAAAGTTACTTTCGCATTCGGTGGCCGAGGAGACTAAGGCGCTCCAGTCACGGTCTGCACGGCCACTACGGTCGGGGGTTCGAATTCCCCCTCGGGTATGGATATTTGTGCCGTCCTTAGTATAAGGTAGTTGATAATTAGTTTGTAAGTTTAGGGACTGATGACCCCGTAGTTAAGTCCCATAAGCTTAACAAACATTTGAACATTTTGATGTTTTATTTATTTTAGTGCTTATATGGATGACCTCATACTTTTCATTATTCAGGGTCAATTGCCAATTTTTGCACCATGATCTAAATAATTTTTTATTTGCTTTTGATCTTCGGGAGACTTAACTAACTTATAAACAATAGCATCATTTGCGAACAGTCTAAAGAGAACTGGTCACATTGTGTATTAATAATAATAATAATTTCGTGTGGCTCATTGGCCTGGTGCAAGTCTTCCAATTGTACACCACTTCGGTGACTTGCATGCTCCTACATCTTTTATATAGGTAAGCAATAGCAACGACCCTAAAACATTTCCCTAAGGAACGCGTGTTATGAAGTCGCGATTATTAAATAGAGTTCACACAAACAACTAATGGCGTGCAACAGCTAGATGCATATTGAAGTTGTAGTTTCGTAGCAACTGTGAACGTCCTGGTTTTAGTAGCGCCACTAAAGAGGCTCTACTTTTTCACGCAACAAAAAGTTCTACTTGTACTTTGTTTCGCTACTTTCTTCCCACACCACCAAATATCGACATTCGACTGTCACCACGCGGGGTATTTCGAACCATTTTACTTCGTATCAATGTGTTTGCGTTCGAAGTTTACGTTTAGGTGTATTTGTTTGCGGCTAAAATGTCGAAACAAATTAAAGAAACACTTCGAATGAAACGAGTCGTGCAAATCGCGATCAGCCGAGAATGCGGATATTGAAAAGTGCACAACTAAGTAGTATTTGTGAAGTTCTGTGTGAACGGTAGCTCACAGTGCAACTGCAGAAAAACACGAATTGTCTCGATTTAGTTGCTTGTGTTGGACCCGGCTTAAAATGTTTGGAACTGAAATCGTGGCAACACTGCTATGGAGACACTATGCAATGGAATCTACTATTGTCGCTGACAGAACACGTTGTTGACATACCTACCTTACCTCCGAGCAAATTGATTCTACCGTTCCCCGTCACTAACGTATGCACAATCGAGGGAAAATGCGGTGACTTGCGAGAGAGCGGTCTAAGGCTGCCACACACGTAACAGCGTGCTTGATAAGCCGCTTGTGCAAGCGTACTTGCACAAGTATGTATGCACATATTGCTCATGAACTACATGGCTCAAGCATGCTTGTACAAGCAACGGTTTGTTAATCTGAAAATGTGGAGCTCAGACGACGTTGTGCTGGTTGTGGCAACTTTTCTGCTCGTGTTGAAGAAGAAAAGAAGAAGAAGAAGAAAAGAAAAATGGAAAACTTGGTGTAAAGAGTAGTTAAAACAACGAAAACGTATTCACAAACAAATTTACTCAGTGACCTGAAGATATATCCTCATGATTCATCATAAATTTCTGATTTGAAACTCATTTTTTTTTCTTCTTCTCTCTTCTGTAATTAATTCTTAAGTAATTTTTCTTCACAAGTCTCTTTTGTTGCTGTTGGATCTAAATGTTTATATTTTGCGAGTAGTATGTCACATGCAGCGTCTCTTATTTTTATCACGATAGTCCTTACATTTAATATTTCACAAGCATGAATGATGATTAAAACTAATTGAAAACAAAGGACGCACGAGCTATGCAGCCTCACTCAGATCGTCAAAAGCTTGCACTAGTATCTGTATTGCCCTCATACGCTCAAGCACGCATACGCTTGAACGCTTGCACAAACATGCATAATCGAAATTCGATCCAGCAAAAAGTTGCTTGTACAAGCCTGATGATTGATGAAATTTATCCCACACACGGTCAAGCATGCTTGTGCAAGCATGCTATTAAGTGTGTGACCGCCTTAAGGTATCGGTGTCACTGCGGTATCGCAAGGCGTCTTGCTTCGAAGCGCGCGGTTGCTCCCCTCGGAGGTTCGAATCCTCCCTTGAGCATGGGTGTTTTTTGTCCTTTGGTTATTTTAAGTAGTGTGTAAACTAGGGACTGATAACCACTGTAGTTAAGCCCCATAGTTCCACAAACATTTGACTTTTCCATCAATAACGAATTAATGGTTAACCCGTAACTGGTACCTCTGGGTCTCAGGGACCCGATCGAAATTTATTTTTTCCACAGCCGTGATGTGCGTCGTAGCACTGACTTGCCTCTCCCTGTACTCTCCTAGCATCCAGTTGGCTACCAGCCCACCACATTGTGGCAGGTGTGTGTCTATTAGTTTTGTTTATAGAAAGATGAATATGTCTCAAGGACCCAGGTGTACCTTTACTGAAAGTTTTTTTTTTTGTAGCTTTGTTTTCAGTACCTTCGACTTACTGCACAATGCTTCGGAAAAGTAAACGTGGAATATACTATCTAGATACTCTGAACGAATCAATGGCTTATGGGAGTCATCTACACTAGGCTAGTTATAGCAGATATAAATGCTTTTTGTTCTGTTCCATGGGAAATGAGATACTGATGCTGTGACAAGCAGAGAATTCCTCATTGAACTAGGAACAACTTCTAAGTGATTGTGTTAAGTGATAAGATTCACCATTTTTAGAAAAGATGTCAGAAATTCATTTTCTGATATTTTAGGCATGACTCCCTCCATGCATCAGGTATATTCCAAGCTCGCAGTGAATCTTCTGCTATTAAACCAAAGGGGAAAAGATGCTCAGTGCGCCCATCTAAAAAGATAGGAAAGCATCACGGGAGTGTGCCGATGAGGAACAGCATTGTTTGAAATGTTCCACTGTTTTATGTCCAAACTGATTTTGTAGTTTGGATGTATAAATAACTGAAACGGGCTGGTAAATACGCAGAATAATTAAAAACTAAAATTTTGCCATAGTTCCTGCTATCGTGTACAATTTTCATAGATCACGTAGTCATTCGGCTGAAAATGTCACGCTAAAATCGTTCCAAAAGTTGTGCCTGCAGAAATTTTTATATGGATCTTGAACTTTCCTTCTGGTTTACAGTTGCGAAGCATAGTCTATTCTGTATTTAAATGTGAAGTTTCAGTTGTATTGCTAAGTATTTGTTACTGATGTGTAGGAGTTTGGAAAAGTATGTTTTCCACCTTTCGTATTTTATGCAGTTCAGTCTTTTTCTCTAACGTTTTTAAGACATGCCCATAAACGAGGAATGTAGTGATAAAACAGTAGTAATATTTAAATTTAAAATCTGTTTTAACCAGAACATATTCAAACCCTATGTGTGTCCTGAGGACCCAGTTGTACCTTATGCATTAAGATTGTTTAGGTGTACCAGTTAAGAGTTAATGACAAATACCATTGCTCTGCTTTTGATGGTTTGGATAGGCTCCTTACGGTTGATATTGAGTTGCTATTCATGTTCCGTTCAGTAAATCCTTTATCTCTCGGTGCCCCGCGAGAAATTCTTGTTTCGTCCGGTTTTCGTCTATCGCGGGACCGGACATCTCCGTAACGATTGCGTGACGTTGCATACACTGCTGTGATTGGTTGCTCGAGGCAAACCAACCGCGCATGCGCGCACATTATAATCAGTCCAGCGCACTGCGCAGCCATATTGGATTGCTACGTGTTAAGTGCAAGGCCTATTTGGTGATCTTGCATACTCACTACTAAGAAAACATGCGATTTCGATGTAGTGCAGTTAGATTTGTCACGAAAGGAGATCGTTTGTGTCAAGATTTGTGACACGAACATGGTTTTAAACATAACATTATGTTTCATAGATTTCAAGTAACGCCCGCATTTCAGTGTTACTGGAAATCTTCTATGAAACGTAATGTTTTGCCTTTAAATACCGATAAATATGTAAATAATAAGTTTTCTTACTCCACATGAAAAGGTAAAATATTACTGTTATTTAAAAGGTATTTAAACTAATATTGTAAAAAATTTAACTGTGGTATAGATATATTCTTAAAGTATGTGTGTGCATATAGTCTCCCGACTTTAAAACTGTGACGGAGATTTCTATTGTATTGCAAATATTTCCTTGTAAAATTTTATTTTTATCTGATAACGTTTCTTTGCGTTTAAATTTTACGACATTCTTATTGCGCACCAGAGGTAAGCTAATATCTTGTCCGCTGACACACACACCACACACACACACACACACACACACACGCGCGCGCGCGCTCTTGGTCTAATGTCATTGTGTTAAAGTTCATTTGTTTTACGATGATGATATTTTTTGATACCCCATA
This sequence comes from Locusta migratoria, assembly GCA_026315105.1. Lineage (NCBI taxonomy): Eukaryota > Metazoa > Arthropoda > Insecta > Orthoptera > Acrididae > Locusta > Locusta migratoria. The sequence continues at coordinate 126,425,599 of CM048752.1, forward strand.
CTTCAAAAAATGTTTTCTCTGAATAGAAGCAAGTGAAGATTTTCCATCTGTGCTGGAAAATTTCCCTGCGCAAAATAACTAATCTGTAGTTCAAAAATAATTTTGATAAAGTTTGAGAATAGAAATCGCTACCAGCCACGACTGGTTTTGGGCTTGTGCCCATGTTCAGGTGCTTAAAATATTCAGAATTTTACGTGGGTAGCATTTTGGTGGAGCTCACAAATTTGGTATTAATGATAGCGAAACCAGTAGTATGTGGCGAGATATCAAGAAAAACAGTATTTAATTGTATCCAAATCGCAATTTTCAGAGTGACGCAGTTTTTATATGCAGGATTTTATTCTCAACTGTATATTAGGAACAGTTGTAGAGTTAAAACACATCCATCATGGATAAAACACACTTACTTTTGGAAAACGTTTAAGGATCATCACAGCTGTGTAAAAATTAACATTGAAGTTAACGGTACTTTGAAAATTTTTTAAGCAATAACTGGGTACAATCTAATCATCTGTCATTTCGACTCATTTGGGGGTTAATGTCTACTTCCATCATCAGATGCATAGTGTGCTAATGTTGGCATTGAAATGTTCACTTTACAAGGATAATTTACTTACTGGACAAAGGTACATTAATTATTTATTTCAAGGCAAACAAGAAAGATTATTCCCTTCATTCTGTGCGATGGTGTTTCCAAAGGGCTTTATACAGTCTTTGCCTGCCTTATGTCTGAAAGAAAACACTGCAGAAATTAAATTCATTTTGCCATCAGTGCATTGGTTAAGCAGTGTTAACTTGTGAAAACATACCCAAAATTTTTAGAATGTTGCTTCCTCAGTTTCTAGAGAAACTATGCATTTCATAATGTCACAACATGAAATATAGATATGGTTTTTCTCAAAGGTGTTGAGTCCAAATCGCCTCATTTTTGGTCATACACAAGTGTACTGGCAAATGTGAACGTAATGGGTTGACTGTGCCAGTGTTCTTCCCCTCATTACTAAAACTTGTACTTCTCAAGAATTTGCTGTTCTTACTGTCTTAAAGCAGTTTCGGACTGAGACATGGAATGATGCTGTTCAGCTAATATTTGCTCAGAGGCAGTAGTTAACAAATTTGTTACTCTACGACCTGAGAGAATGATCGTAAAACCTGAGGAGTTCTATTTTTGCTTGCTAACTCTTACGGGGTTAGAATAAAGCAACTAAAATCAGTTACTTTTTATTTTAATGTTTTAGATTCTGGTAAAATGGCATGAAGTGTACGTACTGAGGCCAGCTGCCCAAAAGATTTCACTTTGTAGCTTACACGTAAAAATGTACATTTTTATTATGAGTATAGTCGGCGTCAGCTTCAAAGGTGGCCCAGTTTTCAGCCGTTCTGTGCATGCGTTACTGCAATGATAGCCACTAATATTCATTCTGTAGGCGCGTGGCTGGCCAGAGGTTAGGTAATGTATCTCTCGCAGGCACAACTTTTGGCGCTCAGCCATAGCTCCTCCCCTCCGCGCTTCCCCTGTTGCTCCGCCTAGTGCGCGGAAGTGCCTTCTAATGTGACGCCAGCTATAGACAATGAAGTATGTCACATCTAAAAGCTTCATATGTCAAAGTGTACACCTAACAAGGCAGTAAGGAGTGTCATAAGATCTAAATATGGGAACTTAATTTCATTTAAACTAGTACTCAACAGGAATGTAAAAGCAATCTAGGCAAAGAAGTGTGAAACTCGGTACATAGAGATCACCTCCTTGCTGACAATGTCAGGTAATCTCCAGCATTTTGAAAGGATCTACCAATAAGCACTCCACTGCCGTGCCCCAACTTTTTGCCTACAACACATGTGTTTTATTCACTCAAAGCTCTAGTAAAGAACAGATTTGAGCTCTGTAACAGCTAAAATATTTAAAAACTGTTGTTAGTTGTCTCTGCCAGGCACTTAAATGTGATTTGCAGTGTACCGTATCCCGTGTAGATATAGATTATCCGTTTAAAATGTTACACAATTAATTGACCCTTCTCAAAATGCTGCTGTGTTGTAAATAATGTGGTGTCTCCATTGATTGCAGTCGGTGTTCACGGACCACTCACTGTTCGGCTTTGCCGATACGTCTGCTGTCATCACCAACAAGTTCCTAGAGCTGTCGCTGGCAGCATGCGATCACTGCATCTGTGTCTCCCACACTGGGTAAGTTCTATTCAGTAGTTTGTTTCAAAGGTAACAAGTGCTCAAAGTTTATCCAGTTAGTTTTCTCCCTCTCCAAATATACTACATCAGGTGTGTGAGCAAACGGGCAAGCCTTCTGGAAACACTGTTGTTTTTTACTTTTGTAACCGAGTGTTTTCATCCTTTCCAACTTTATCTGATGAACATTTCTTATTGAGAGCACAAGTTTTTCTCTGGCAGAACTCGGCTTTGGTAGGCTGAGAACGTTTTGAAGGTAAATGAAGCTCATGGAGACCATCTTCAAAAACTGCTGAACATGGGAGGGCTCTTGTGGGATTCAGAAGGCAATCATTGTTTGTCCGCAATGAAATTTTGCACTGTGTGTGCGCTCCAATGCAACAGATAGTGTTTTTATCTCAATGGTATTTTAATTACAAATTAGTCTAATTGTTTCAGTCTGGTTTGGGTAAATGGCCAATAATTGGTGCTTTTAACTTGAATTCAGGCCTACGGTAGTACCAAAGTTCTTGGTTGGACAGCGAAAGGTTGTGGGTTTGAAACTCACCGGTGTCATATTTTTTCACTATTGAGTTTTAATCTAGCCGTGCCGGCCGCGGTGGCCGAGGGCACTGAGGGGCTTCAGTAACGGTCTGCACGGCCACTACAGTCGGGGGTTCGAATCCCCCCCTCGGGTATGGGTATTTGTGCCACCATTAGTTGTAGGTAGTTCATAAGTAGTTTGTAAGTTTAGGGACTGATGACCCCATAGTTAAGTCCCTTAAGCTTAACAAACATTTGAACATTAATCTAGCCGTATCCTCTCAACAAGGAGTATTCGCCACGAACATCACTTGGTTCAGTTTCTATGTTAAATTATTGTCTCCCTGTTCCTGACTGGATAACTGAATTAGGGTAGTGACTTGTTAGGTGCAAAAGTGACATACAAACATAAGACTTACACCAGGTCACTGAGCCACACACAATTTTTATTGTAATTGATTTTGAACGTTTCATTGATGCTACAATTTATTTCTCATTACATGTGGTTTATCTCGTTAGTTTGCAATTCATACAAATCTACAATTTTATTCAGATCTTGATGAAATTGTCCACACTTGACCTTTAAAATAGGACAACTGCTATGTACTTAATATTTTGTTCAGTGCAGGGCAAAGGGAGCCTTACGGTATAACACACGTCTATGCTGTTAGACCAATCACCATGAAATTTATCACATGCACGAACATAAGTTTCTGTTGAAGGTATTTATTCTCCACATAAAACTGTTTGTTGTAATAATCTATGGGCTTTGGCATTCTGTCAGTTATTGAATCACCTCTCCATTCTGTTCTAGTTGTAAAGTTTGTACTTGAAAAGGTTCGAAAAGCAATCTAAGGAATAAACGAGTAGGCTAAATCAAAAAAGTTCAGGTTTTCTGTGATTATACTGACTAAACAGTTAAGAATTCTGCTATCCAAATGGGCCCTAATAATGCTGTGCGGTTGCTTAAAATTCACTAAATTATTGTGACGTGTTCCGGTACTAACCCATCCTGTAATCACTATTAATATGAACAAAAGGCAAGTTCTTTACCAGATATTTTGTATTACTTGTACAGTGAAACACTTTACAGGAAGCAGATATATACATCAATAGTCCATCTCGTAATATACATAGTGGTGCCACAATGTAAGGGTCACAGTTGTGTTAATAATGGTCCAACATAATGTGTTACAGCACTAGGCTCCACACAGTGTCAGGACTTTTATTTTATTTTTTTATTTATTTTTTTTTTTTTTTTATTTATTTATTTATTTATTTTTTCTGCAAACACATGTAGGAGTGCTGCTAGAGGGCATTACTGCACAGTATATCAGTGCTAAGTAGGTATGGCCAACATAGCAACAAAGTCACAGATTTCCTTAAACAGCTGTAATAGGAAAAATTTAGTGTGGCTCACTTTTACCTGTCTTACATTGAGCCAGTCTTGTCAAAGTTTTCCTTTGCTGCTACTCTCCAAAATCAACATTACCACACTGCAGTGCTCCTCTCTATATAATCTTTCTTTCGTTAATATTTTTGCTTCTATTTACTTATTCATATTTTAGAAGCCTTAAAAAAGCACTAAATTTTGCAGTGACTGTTTTCTGCATCTGAGTCGTTCCATTTGTTATAAAGAAGCCTTTAGTTTATCATGGGTGGGATGTTTCTATTCTCGGAGTAAGACAGAGCCTCTTTGCATTAATAATAGATTTTTCAACAACAAAAACTGAGGAATAATGCTCTTCATAATTTTCCAGTTTCTTTACTTTAAGCATATTACTACAATAAGCATTATTGTAGTAACTGTAGTCACTACCAGAAACAACCCATTTCTGGTGACAAAAAAAGAAAAAGTAGGTCAGAAGAAGAGAGCAACAATCTTGAATTTTTGCCCTTTTGTGGAACAGTGTTGGCTCCTGGGTAAGTATAACATTTTGTCTGTGTTCAGGCCCCTAACAGAATTGACACCTGATTAACCCTGTGAAAGACAATCTAGGACTCAAAATAGCAGGGATATATAAATTGGGAAAACTTTATGCACTGGGGATAAATGCCAGAGATAAGAGGTGCTGGCTTCTTCGCTAATCAGAGAAATCGGCCGTGCCAGAATGTTTCTAAGAAAATGGGTACCGAATTAATTTTGACGAAACATGTCATATCTAAAATGAAAGGATATTGATATAATGTTATCAAGGAAGCAATTGAAATTAAAATTTTGGGAACACCATGAATAAGTCAGCTTATTGCTCAGCACATGTTGGACCGCGCCATAGTGAGGATAAATCGGATGCAGTAGACGCAAGACAAAGAAACGAGCCCCATTATTGACTTCACAGCCAACAGCCAAAACTGGGAGTAACAGTTTCAGGATGTAAACTTTAGCTTTTATGGCGAGGCAGCTGTCTCTAGCAAGGCAACACCAGTGCTCCACTTGACAGTGGCCAAGGAGAACTTGGCCGAAAGCTCGTGGTATGGTAACGACTTGATGTAGCTGTAGGCATGAGATTTTATGCGTCACTTAGAGCCGGTTCGCCCATTTCTTGTTAGTCTTCTTGTTAGTAAAGGAGAAGATGCCTGTAACGGATAGTTAAATGAGCTCATTAAGTGCGTTGCGTATGTCATTGCCAGCTACACCTCTTGTTTGCTAACCTGGAGAAAACGAGGTACAATGTATTTAAACTATGTTGGCAATAGAAACAAATAATTACTCTCTGAATAAACAGCTATTCGCCATATTTCACCATCAGAAGAGGTTAGCAGACAGTTGCCATTTGGCGCTATGATAAACGTGAAAGAAGCTCGAATTTTACAATAAGTTAGAGCGAGAGTCTTGTGTTCTTAATAGAGAAATATGACACATTGAAATGTTAAAAAACTGACGCTACAACATGGAAGGAAAAGGAACTGACATTGTGGCAAATGAATTCAATGCTGGCCATGGAACATATAGGAAAGCAAAAGTGCTTAGGGCCTAGTACGATAACATACTGCCAAGTGCGTAGTACCTTAGTGCAAGCAGAAACTTGCACATAGGTGAAAGTGCACTGTTCCTGTAGATCGGAGGAAGAAATCTTAAATACTGAAGTAATAAGTTTGCAGACATAAATAACATATTCTGTTTTCTGTTATGACAGAGAACTTACACAAAATACGTACATATCTGTTGGACTCTTCAGACGGCCGTGGAATTTTTCGTGCAGCGTTTCCAAAGTGGCTTTTCGAAGACGAAAGTGCGTAATGAATTCTGCATCATCCCAGCATTCAAAATGATTTGGACGAACATAAATACGTCTGGGACACCATGTGGGGGCAATGACCTAGATCGTCCAAAATATTGACATCGTTGTAATTTTCAACCAGATCGTATTCCAGCCATTTTCATCATACTGATTCTCACTTAACTAGTCATTACCCGTAAGTTTGTATTTTAATATTGCAACTATTATTTTAAGGTTACGTTGCATATCTACAATAATAGCAAACTCATCTAATTGCTACAGACATGGATAGGGTGAGAAATATGATACATTTTCCAATAAAGCTGCTTTCCACACTATTTTTTGATACATGTAGTGCTTCTGTTACTTTGTTCGATATATCGGTGTTTTCACGTGAATATATTGCGGTATTTTAGAGCTTTGGAATCCTGCCATTTTCATACAGATTCTCACTTAACTGGCCATTAGCTGTGTAACGAGCAGAATTTTACTCGTTAACGACCACTTTGAGGTCCTTTGTCTGGTTAACTCATAACGAAACATTGACAAACGCGATTCTCCTCTAACGACAAGTTAAAATCTTAACTGGAACTTAATGAGACATTGACAAACCGGCCCTTAGTGTTGGGAGCTCCTTCCACTCCCATCTCCTACTGTGGAGGCTGCGTCAACATGCTGAGTTCTGGTGGCACGGAGCACGTGGAACAGATGTGATTGGCTGATGCTCAGCCCCTCCCACTTGACTCGCTGAAGTCCGCCACAGATGTAGTGAGCGAGCTAGGAAGTTCAAATTTACTTCCCTGCAACTGTTAAGTTAAAATGAATACTTGATTGATCTTTGTGTAATATGCATAGCTGATTGATTTGTCTGAAAGTCTTTTGCATTTTCTAGGAAGGAGAACACCGTTCTGAGAGCCAAGGTGCATCACGACCGTGTTTCGGTGATCCCCAATGCGGTCGACATGACGGTCTTCGTACCGAAGCCCGAGTCGGAGGACCAGGAGACTGACAGGAGTAAGTTGTATTCAAAACTTGTTATTTGTAGGTGCTGTTCTTCCAGTCCTTTAACCCTTTAATGTATGACTTTTTATTTGAAGCTGCAAAACTACCACGATTTAATGTATAGTGAGTATATACAGAGAAAAATATATTTTTTTTAAATGTCCTTAAAATTTGCTCTACTGGCAACAAACAGCTCATAGCTGGTCAGCTATACAGTGCTTCCATGATGTACCCGATGCAGTAAATGCCACTTTCGTACTGCTGATCTTTTCATAAAGTAACTCTTAATGCAACAGTAGTATGTGATTAACTATCTTTACATGGCAAAGGAGGTATACTAAAGTAAACAAACACATGTTAGAAGTAACTCAAGGCAGCTAACTGCCAAACTGATTCAGTAGCACTCTGCAATTTATAATTTCTAAGACAAGCTACTTGCATGTGTAACACTGTATAGAAGCAGCTACAAATGAACTTGTGCTAAAATGTTGATCAGTTTTAGAGATAATGGAAAAATGTGGCTGCTCAGCTACACTATGCACTGAAGGGTTAATATTGCTCTATAATCATAGTAGTACTAAATAAAATTTTGCCAATGCCTTGCAGGTGTAAAATGTATTTTCTTATAGCGGTTGATACCATGGTAACTAGTCTTTGTGGTGCACAAGTCTTATGGTCGGCTGAGTACTCTATCACACTGCAGAGGTACACCTTCCTAAATTAGAAACTCTACTATTCACAGGCATTCACACCTCCCTTCGAATGTTGAGATTGGCTCCACAAATAGATGCCCCTTACAGTCAGATGACAAATGCTTGTTGGTGAATTTTATATTCAAAGCTCTACACTGTCGGGAGTAATTAGTTCACGCTTTTAGCGTGTTTCTAATTGCTCTTGTTGAAACAGTTTGTATGGAGTACCTGAAAAGATTACATTTCCTCATCAATAGCTCAAGCAGTATTGAGGTACCAGGTGTTGACCCATGCTTCCATTGCAGATCATCACGGCCCATCAACGTATCTTGCCAGTGATCCTCTGACAGCGCTAGGCGAGCAGTGCTTGTTGATGCTGTGGCATGGAAGACAAATCTAGATGTGTGCGTGCCTGGAAGCCCTGTTAGGAAACAGTTCTTGTTCACAGTTCTGGTCTCGCAAACCACCTTGTGTGTACTGTGGTAGCTGTACAATCTGCCACTGTTCCCCTAACAAAACAACAATCTTGGCAGACATCTGTGCTGCGTGAATGTTCTAAACCTAGTCCGTGGGTGTGGCCATTGTCCAAATATGGAGCTTAAGTGTTGGAATCAGTCAGCTAAAAAATATATTGTAGGTGTGATTAAGAAAAGAATACATGCCAAATTACTCGTCTTCTAGAACCACATTATCATGCATGTATGAAATATGAAGATGTGAACATCTTAGCCAATCATGTGATAGAGCACAATTCTGGACTAGAATATACACTAGATGGATTATATAATGACATTAACACATTGTGGACGGCGCCTGAGCCACTCTCGTTTGGTGGTAGTCAGGCAGACGGTGTCAGTCTGACTCGTGCAACACTAAAAGAAAATGTATTTATAATGAAAGAATTTTCCATTTCCAACTCTACACACAAGCACCTTTCCTTGAGAGGTCATTTGTGTAAGATGTCATTCTGTCCTCATTGACGTCTTATACCACACCACCATATACTTTGAATCATAGATAGTGATTTTAAAAAAATGCCTGAAATCACCTCAATTTCAATTGGTGGAGTGATTTAGGACACTGTCTTGCTTAACTATAGGTAAACACACACAACTTTTTTAAAAACTATATATAATTTATTCTCTTCTCCCTGTTATACTCCACCACTTCTGTAACAGAAAATTAAGTCCTATGCTACCCATGCAAGTTATGGTGAAAATAAGATCTGAAATCACCATGTTTGATTGTAACAATAGTAGTTCCAACCAGGCAAACTGTGTTGAGGTTCCACTACATTAGTGTACAGCTCTGAACATGAAGACTGGAGTCCTGTGCCTCACAATAATCGTGTGGCTACAGAATGTGATCTTCTCCTAATTGTATTGTGTGAGTTAATCAGTTTTAATATTTAATAATGGAAAGTCCAGGTTGGAATTAATAATATAGTGAGGACAGTTTACAACTCACCGCAAAGACGTGGCGACGAGCTGCGACAGGCACACACAAAAGACACACACATACAACACATTCAACTATCGGCCATGGCCTTCTTCAGAAAATAGAGCACTCACGCAATCACACAGGCACACAACACAGTCATACAACCATCACCTCTGACGATCGGAGGTGATGGTTGTATGACTGTGTTGTGTGCCTGTGTGATTGCGTGAGTGCTCTATTTTCTGAAGAAGGCCATGGCCGATAGTTGAATGTGTTGTATGTGTGTGTCTTTTGTGTGTGCCTGTCGCAGCTCGTCGCCACGTCTTTTTGGTGAGTTGTAAACTGTTCTCACTATATTATCAGTTTTAATATTATTTGATTTCCACTGCTTCCTTTGAGCTGAAAAGTAAAATATTTAGCAACAGTGAAATGTTACTTTCCTGTAAAAGGTGGTGTATATTATTTGCTGACATTTGTTTCTTTTTACAGTAACAATTGTGATAGTCAGCCGACTGGTGTACCGCAAAGGAGTGGACCTCATGGCCCAGATAATTCCGGAAATCTGCTCCAGGCACCCTGATGTAAGTGAAAGTGCTGCTGCTACATTGTCTACTTAATTGAATTTGACACCATCTGTGATTATTACTTTTGAGGAGTGATCGAATAGTTTCCATTCGATGACTGTAAAATACAGAATTGGTATAGCAATTGAGCAAAATAGACAACGATTACTGCGGCAATTAAGTTTGCTGGTGTTAGTCCTTAAATGGCAAAAAATAGGATTAAATATTAATGCTGTATGGACGCACTCAATAATAAAGTAATGAACATTGCTATATTTGCCACTCCTGTCGGACTTGAATGGATCTCTAGTGCCTCCCTTGCCTGCATGTTGGGGTGTGTGTGTGTGTGTGTGTGTGTGTGTGTGTGTGTGTGTGTGTGTGTGTGTGTACTTACCTCAGTCATGCTGCATTGCATATTAAGGATGTGTCAAAGAAGACATAATACCCCATTTGTTTTGTGAACACTTCCAGATATCACAATGAGGTTTTAGGGTAATTGTTGTGCCCTGAGGTATGTAATTGCAGTATGTATGTTTTTCGTAGTGGAACAGTGTATGCATTTTGTAACTCTTGGAAAGACCATTACAGTGATGTAGCACTTCTTACTGGTCCAGGCATGGTGGTCTCGTGCTCAAGTGCTAAACTTGAAACCTAAGTGTAGCTTATTCAAAACCCCCATTAAATCAAGAATTGTTTTAATCCAGATTCACATCTCAAAAGCGTGAGGCGTTGCCAGAAACTACACATGGTTTGGATTCCACACTAACCTGTAGCTCCACTTTCCTTTGCCTTGTTGTATATCTGGGGTAGGTTAAGAACTCCATAAACCTCACATATCTCATTTCACACACATTGTGATTTTGCATAATCAATTCCACTGCAAACAAAAACTATGACGACACACAGCTCACAGTTAGCACTGCTTGAAGCAGATATACTGCTGTGCTAGTGGAAACTGTGATAGTAGCATTGCTGTGGAGAAGAATAGAAATTGAACTTGCTTACCAAACTATCCTTGTATTTCACAACTTACCAGAAAGAGGCTTGAATTTCTAGCGGGCACAGCAATATTCATATTCAAACAACTTAAATTTTCAGCCATGGCCTTTGTCAGAAAAATACACACACACACACACACACACACACACACACACACTCACTCTCACACACACAGACACACACACACACACACACACACACACACACACACACACACACACACACACACACACACACACTTGGTCAGCCACTCCAGCATGTATACTGTGAGTGGTGTGTGTGTGTGGGGGGGGGGGGGGGATGGAAAGTTCTGCATTGTGTGATGGATTGTTACCTATCCATCATTATTGACATTACAATCAGATTTTCCATTGTTAAAATATCCTTGTATTTAGAATTAAATTTTCAATCTGCAGTGGGGTATGTACAGATATGAATTGTATTGGCAGATTAAAACTGTATGCCGGAATGGGATTCAAACCTCGGGACCTTTGCCTTCCATGGGCAAGCGCTGTGCTGCCTGAGCTATCCTGACACATTTGGTGGCATGTCTCCTACTTTCTGAACTTAGAATTTTTGCTGTAAATCTCTCAAGTCAGCTTCCTGCTGACTTGTGCAATACCTCTATTGACCCCCACAAATCAGTGTGGAATGTTTTCTGTGTTGTTAATGATCTGTTGCCCATTGTTACAAACAACAGAAAATACTAAAAAAAGTACTGTGTTAAACGTTTCAGTTTAGCCCTGTAAACATGTATAGGGATAAAGTACAAGCTTTAATATAATTTTCAGCTTAAAATACTAAAGAAAATTATTTTTCCTCATTATTCTAACTTGTCACAAATTGATACAGGAAACCTTTTCATAGGTGACAAGCTATAATAGTTGTTCTGCTGGAGAAAATAATTGTATTGTAGCATATCTGAGTTTTACAGTCAATCTTCTCTGTAATGCTGATACATATTTTCCTTCTTATAGCCCTAAAATGCCTTTAAAATAGTTACTAAAACAAAATAAACAGGCTGTCGTCGTAACTCAGTACTGCGTTGAGTAGATCGAAGCTTGGTGTGTTTTCCTAGGTGACTGTAGACATGAGGAGGTTAATTAAAGTTATCACCTGAGATTTATTTATTATCCACCACTCCACAACCCCCCTCCTGAAAACTAATCTTGTGCAAAGTGTGAAACTTCCACTTCTCGAAGTAATCTCCCAGCAGCTGTAAACATTTTTTTATGGTGATGCCACTGTGGGTCTCTGGCTGCTGTGAATGCTTTCTCAGGAATCTGCTTTGACCACTGGAAAATCCAGATGCAATTGAAGCACTGGCGCTTTGTTTCAGTTTTGAAGAAAGGCTTCCACATCTTGTCCATAGTCACAATTGGTGAAAAAGTTCCGGTTATGCTGCCGCCACACGGTCAAACTTCCTGACAACATGACACGCACACAGCCTCGTGTACATCGGTCGGCAGTCGTTGCCTTCGCCCTGAGCACACTTTTCGCATTTTCAGGTCCTCGTGAAGGATTGTATGCACAGAGCCCACAGAAATCTCAACTTTAGATATGGCATGTTCTACAGTCCTTCGGCAGGCCAGCTGGTGCGAGACCATGAGTGTTGTGGTATGTTGTCACATAACATCCAGTTTCCTTTGAACTGTCAAACACACTTTGGACGTGTCCGTGACACTGTCACGACATGTCACTCAACTGGCAATGAACTTCAATCGGTAGCACTTAATGCGTGTGGAGGAAACAAATTATTACTCACTGTTCTCATGCCGAGTAAGTCATATTGATAACACACACAATCTCTCTGCTGCCATCGAGTTGTGTGTGCCGTACATTGCTGCCGTCTCTCTCTCGCATTGACATTGAGTTGTTATAACTTGAATGCACCCTGTAATAAAGAGAAAATAAAAAAAGTGGTCACTCAGTTCTGGGCCATACGATACTATTTTTGATGACGTTGCAGATCACTTCTAAGAATTTACACTTCGTGTATCCATCTTGATTAGGACGATGTTGGGATGACAGCGTTGTATTAATATAATAATGGAAAGTCCAGGTTGGAATAAATAATATAGTGAGGACAGTTTACAACTCACCGCAAAGATGTGGCGACGAGCTGCGACAGGCACATACAAAAGACACACACATACAACACATTCAGCTATCGGCCATGGCCTTCTTCAGAAAATAGAGCACTCACGCAATCACACAGGCACACAACACAGTCATACAACCATCACCTGGCAGTCGGAGGTAATGGTTGTATAACTGTGTTGTGTGCCTGTGTGATTGCGTGAGTGCTCTATTTTCTGAAGAAGGCCATGGCCGATAGCTGAATGTGTTGTATGTGTGTGTCTTTTGTATGTGCCTGTCGCAGCTCGTCGCCACGTCTTTGCGGTGAGTTGTAAACTGTCCTCACTATATTATTTAGCTTTGTATTAATGTAACAAATGAAAACCTCTGTCAGTTATTTTTGGACTTTTAATTGAAGACCTTGGGGGAAAGTAATAACCCTCATTTATAAGTTGTGATTTGATGAATTGTATGTGTGGAAAATATTTTCTATTACGTGTTTCAATATTTCTTTTAATATTTATGTTTGCCATCTCTCTGCAGATTCATGTACTACTTCAAGAAAATGAAACATTGTCGGATATGATTGTGTGCACCAAATACATTAAAAATACAGAAGTTGAAGGTTATCATTATTTATCCCCGAGGCCTTAATTACTAGTTTTGAGAATACATTAGTCTCTTCTTCAGACCCTTAAAAGTAGCAGTAATGCAAAACTAGCCTTCCATTATGCATAATGTGTGTTGCATAACCACCTCTCGCACCAAGGTGTAGTCGACAACTGTTGGCTGAAGAAGATGCTAATGTATTATCGAAACTAGTAATTAAAATTACAAAAATAACAGCTGGAGGTTTTCATTTGTTACATCCAAGAATTGATGTTAAAAATATAAACGAGTGGTTGAACCAGATCCGTATACACACACACATTGTATGAACCTGTCACGTAGAACAAACAGATAATGTTGTGGGAAAGGCAAACCAGAGACTGTTTTATTGGCAGAATCCTTAAAACATGCAACAGAACTACAAAAGTAACTGCATACACTACACTTGTCCATCCATTTTGGGAGTATTGCTGCCCAGTGTGGGATCATAATGTGGTGGGTCTGCCGGAGGACATGGAAAGAGTCTAAAAAGGGCAGCTCGTTTCGTACTGTCACGATACAGGGGAGACAGCGTTACGGAAATGATACAGGATCTGGGATGGGAATCATTACAACAACGGCGCTTATTGCTGCGGCGTGGGCTACTTACGAAACTCCAATCGCCAACATTCTCCTTCGAATACGAAAATATATTGTTGACTCCTACTTACATAGGTAGAAATGATCATCAGAATAAAATACGAGAAATGAGAGCTCGAACGGAGAGATTCGGGTGTTCTTTCTTCCCGCATGCTATTAGAGCATGGAATGGAAGATAAATAGTATAATGGTGGTGCGATGAACCCTCTGCCAGGCACTTAAATGTGATTTGCTGAGTATCCCATGTAGATGTAGATGCTTGGTCCTAATTGCTCCATCCCGTTCCCCTCCCCCCACCCCTTTTTCACCGGCCAACTGGTCACTTGTTCACCTATCCATGTCGTCTCCGCTAATGACTGGAACTAAAACTAATGCACCGGTGGTCGCAGGTGGACTTCCTGGTGGTGGGCGATGGGCCGAAGCGGTGGCTGCTGGAGGAGACGCGGGAGCGGCACCAGCTGCAGGAGCGCGTGGCGCTGGCGGGCAGCCTGCCGCACGAGCGCGTGCGCGACGCCCTAGTGCGCGGCCGGCTCTTCCTCAACACCAGCCTCACCGAGGCCTACTGCATGGCCATCGTGGAGGCGGCCGCCTGCGGGTGGGTGCCCCTGCTCGCTTGCGGCCGGAACATTGTGACCGCCTGCCTGGTGACGTCGTGTCTGCCTCTGGCGTGGATAACGACGGCGATACGTTTTTGCGCCGAAGTGACGAGGCCTCTGTAGATCCCCGGAGGAAACACTGCTGGCATGGGTCACCTTACTCCTGTACATTCTTTGGAGGGGGCGACGAGTTCTCGACACCGCGTCCCAGGTGCGATCGATCGATTTTGTATCTGTCGAGTTCGACGGTTGGGAAGGTGGGGAGAGTGCGCATTGACAAATACTATCCACTGTCTTCCTCAAACCACTTTGTGACAGCCCTGACCCTGTGGCACAGTCTCGTTAAAAAAAAATGCCACTGCTCTCAGGAAATGTGTGTTTTACAACCGTTGTATGATACCTCTTGGGTGTCCTGTTGTAGTGCAGCAGCTCTGCCACATCTCTGGACAACCGCTTGTATGTACCAGACCCCCACTGTCTGGTCTCCGTTCTGCAGTACAGGTGCCGACGTAAGAAGTACCGGGATTTTTCAGACTGTGCAGTGGTCTACCACGTCCAGTAACAATCGGGTGCCCGTGTCGGTCACAATTGTTGACGTCGGTACGTGAGCGAGTCGGTGGGTGCCGTGGTCTGTTGTCGGGTATATTTGGTCTACTTTGTGTTAAGACAAACTTTACTTTGCTCATATTTAACTCGTGATATTGGTTCACCTCTCTGGTTTTAGCCATCTTTCCAGCCAATAGTGCGGGACATCTGTTACGAGTAGCTGCCTGACCCCTCGACTTTGCGTTGTAGGTTCACTTTGGTTTTGCCACTTGAAGGCAGACACCACAACACACCCAAGTTGTGCACTTCCAAAAAGCATTGTTTCAAGCCTTGTGGCCAATGTGTAAGATAAATTGTGCACTTCCCCCATTTTATACACACAGCACATATATTGTTACCGTGTGACTAGCTGTCATTCATCAGGCGATGCTGCAATCACCTGTAGGGGTGTATATCATACTAGGCAGGTGGTCGTAATGTTCTGGCTGAACGGTGCGGGTATAGCCTAGAATTTATCAATAGTGTTTTCTATCTAAACGAGGTGATAGAAAATCTAGCCATGTGTATAGTTTGTGGTCATTGTAAGAGGCCTTTGACTTCTTATGAGAGTATGCCATTCCTCAGCATTTAATGTTCATTTAGAGTTTATATGCCAATAACAATTTTGAGATATGCACCAGCTCAACCTTCAAGTGCAAGAGTTAGAAGAATCACTGATCTATAACCTGCAATATGTAACAAACATAAAAATGAGATCAGTTAAGAGTAAAACCATTACCACTAAGTGAGCAGAATGTGTCTAATTTTTGCAAATGGCATGGTTATATTGGCAGGTGTACAGCAGGTAACCTACAATTAACTGTAGGTTCCATGCATATAATGGTAAAAATATATTGTTAAATTATATCTGTGTATTAAGAATGACATACTGGATCAATTCCATATATTCAACTATTTGGTCTGAAATCTGTTATGCTTAATGTAGTGTAACAGTAAATTCTGTAGTACACTGCACCCACATTCCTCCACGAGATGTGCGAATTTCGTAGGTAAGAGACAGGTCGATAATTCGCCATTGTACTGGGTGCCTGGTATGCGTGAGGAGAGGTCCACAGATGTGAGTGGGTGCATCTGAACCGTGGCAGAGCAGACACTTGCTGGTGCCGAGGGCTCAGATCGGTCAGCCAGTTCAGAGTGAAGAAGTTACTTCTGGGAAAATTATGTTGCAGATACAGATGTTCTTTTGTTAATAAAAGAAATGATTATTCTGTTTATACTAGTGCATATGTGCTAATGCTATGAAAATTCAGGTGATGCATTGACATTAGCTGCCCCCAAAGCTCTTCAACGTACCGTTGTATAACTGCTGTCGGACAAGGCTGGAATTTGTTCCTGTAGGGGGGGGGGGTAGATTTATTAGTTTGTACTCTATATGAATAACCGCCCCTACAGGAACAAATTACAGCCTTGTCCGACAGCAGTTATGCAACCGTACGTTGAGGAGCTTTGTGCGGAAATGAATTCCGAAGCAAAACTCGAGAGTAAAGAGAATTCAGAGAGCCAATCAATGTGAGTGGAGGTTTCTATTGATCTTTATGGGCCCGGACAAGGGGCAGTGCGGAAAGAGTTTACTCTACACATTCACTTGGGGACAAAACGTAAAGAAGTTGGCAACCATGTAGAGGCAACTCTTTCCACACTGACCCTTGCCTGGGCGCACATAGAGGACAATAAATACTTCCACTTGCCTCGAGTGCAGTACTATCGACCTGTCCCTTATCTAAACAAATTGCACATTTAATTGTAGGATAAGGATGTATTCTACATTACAATAATGATTGCAAAAAGAAAGAACAAAGTTAAAATGTTAGTTACAATTAATACAACAAAACCAGTAAAGAGGCACTACTTAAATTCTGCAATACTATGACTATAATTGTACCAATCGATGCATCTGAAGTATGCATTTTAGCAACGAACAATTATAGAGAATTGAAGAGTTACAAATGATTCTTCTGAGGCCTCTGGCATTGTAGAGTGTACAGTATTTATGTGAATCTACTGTGCCTCCAGTTTTAGCAGTCATTCATAAAATAAAATTACACTGGTGTGTTTTACAGCCTACTTTACGTTTTTCTGTAGCTTTAGCATTTTTGATAAAAATAATAATATACAATATATTAAAACAATGAGAAATTAAATTATAAAAAAATATATTTTTTGTCTTATTTATTGATGAAAAGGTTTAGGCTTAGAGGTGATACCTGGAGTTCCCCGGGTCTTATTGGTTCTTTGCTGTTTATTTAAAACAATTTGTGCGGAAATGTGAGCTGTCCTCTAGGTTTTTTGCAGTTGATGCTGTCATTTATCTAGTAAAGTTACCAGAAGTTCAAAACCATTTACATAAGGTATCTGAATGGCGCAAAAATGGACAATTCACCCTAAATAAAGAAGTGTGAAGTCTTCCACATGATTCTTAAAATGAATTTGCTAATCACTGTTTATAATATAAATGAATTGAATCTGAAGGTAGCATTGGCAGAGGACCCCTAAAGAGTACAAAGAAGAGCAGTTCATTTTTTACTGTCAACATAGGGGGACATTGTCACGGAAGTAATCCACGAGTTGGAGTGGGAATAATTAATATGGCGTTGTTCTCCAGATGGGAAAACGTATTGTTGACCCCCATCTACATCTGAAGAAATACTCACCAAAACTAAATAAGAGATCAGAACTTGAACAGAGAGATTTGTGTGTTATTTCATCGTCCATGCTATGACAGTGGTGGATAAACAGTATGAAAGTGGGTTGATGAACCCTTTACCTGTCATTTCAGTGTTATTTGTAAAGGAATGATACAGTGTACAAAGCATTGATGGAAATACAGAAATCTCATCAGCCTGAGAGTTTTCTTGATTTCAAACAGTGACATTATCGGGGTAACACCTTTTCATTTGTAGGGCTTTGGCGCTTGTTTTCCACTTGAAGGGCAATGAGGTGTAAACAGTACACACGTCTCCTGCGACTGCCATCATTAGTTATGCTGTTTCTGATGTCTGACATAAATGATTTGAGTGGTTGAAGCATTGTAAGAGTTTCGTAGGAGGGGACGGGGGAATAATTGCGACTTTGATCATAACTGGTATTGCCTGTGGTTGAAATTTAACCAATCGTTTTGTTTGATGTAAATCTATAGCAAACCTACTTTTAAATTGTGTATGTTTCATTGTCCACTTTATACAATTAATATAAAAATCAGTACATAAATTTTTGTGTTAGTTCTTTACATAAAAAGATTTTTGGTGCAATGCTAGTTGGAGCCATAGCTTCTAGTTATAAATAACTTTTTGGCTCAAATGTGATTTATTTGAGACATCAAAAGCCATTAGTTCTGTGGTCTTCACTTTTAAATAATTAGAATGTAAGCTAAAATAGAAACTTTTCAGTGGAGCACTTCCGCAGTTACTATTAAGTCTCTATCAGTATCCTACAAATGTGTCATTGTTCTTGTCAGATAACCAAAGTGCACAATTTATACAGTTTGTGGTCCATTGTTTTGTGCAGGTTGCTGGTCGTGAGTACCAAGGTGGGAGGGATACCAGAAGTGCTGCCACCTGATCTCATCTACCTCACAGAACCCACCGTGCCAGGTGAGTGCCCCCTCTCTCTCTCTCTCTCTCTCTCTCTCTCTCTCTCTCTCTCTCTCTCTCTCTCTCTCTCTCTCTCTCTCTCTCTCTCTCTCACACACACACACACACACACACACACACACACACACACACACACACACACACAAACACACATTTATGCGATGTATAGGTATGAAATCAATACACTTAAAGTGGATAGAAGGAAATTTAGAAACAGGTAGCTGATGTCAAACCAAACTACGATGAAAATCAATTGAGAAAACAAGGCTCCTTCAGATAACTGGACGAAAGCTTTTTACAGAAACAGAAAGCAGAAAACTGAAAGAAAAGGAAAAAGCAGGGAAGAGAGAGAGAGAGAGAGCAGGAGTATGAAAACTGTACATTTTGTGGATCACAGTCACTGACTAATGGACTTGGCAACTCACATTCATTTGAATCTTCTTACTGTATTAGTCTCTTGGTCGCCCTCTGCGATTTTTACCATACATCATAACAAATGAAAATATCTAAAGTAGACTATTTTTCGTGTTGGACTATCATTTCAGAAACTGTTCTAATTGTAAACAATGTGGCAATTAGTTTTTGAACAAGATCCTGAACATGGGCTTTCCACAACAGCTTACTATCTATCAGAATTCCTAGAAATTTGAAATTTACATCACTTATGGTGTGTCTGTTCTGTGTAATCAAAATGTCTGTTTTTGTTGAATTGTTGGTAAGGATCTCTAAAAACTGAATCTTACTGTGATTTATTATCAACTCATTTTGTAAAAGCCTGTGGCGTATTGTAGTTCTCTAAAAGAGCGTAGCGTTCTAAAAGATTGGAAAATGGTGCAGGTCATTCCCATCTTCAAGAAGGGACATCGAACAGATGTGCAGAACTATAGGTCTATATCTCTAATGTCAGTCAGTTGTAAGATTTTGGAACACGTATTACGTTAGAGTATAATGACTTTCTTGGAGACTAGAAATCTGCTCTGTAAGATTCAGCATGGGTTTTGAAAACGGCGATCGTGTGAAACCCAGTTCACACTATTCGTCCACAAGACTCGGAGGGCCATAGACACGGGTTCTCAGGTAGATTCTGTGTTTCTTGACTTCCACAAGGCATTTGATACAGTTCCCTCACAGTTGTTTAATGAGCAAAGTAAGAGCGTATGGCCTATCAGACCACTTGTGTTCTTTGATTGAGGAGATCCTAGATAACAGAACACAGCATGTCATTCTCAAAGGAAAGAGGTCTTTCGAAGTAAGAGTGATGTCAGGTGTGCCACAGGGGAGTGTTGTAGGACCATTGCTATTCACAATATATATAAATGACCTTCTGGATAACACCGGAGGTTCACTGAGGCTTTTTGCGGATGATGCTGTAGTATACAGGTTGTAACTACGGAAAATCGGATTGAAATGCAGGACGATCGGCATTGAATTGACGCATGGTGCAGAGAATGGCAATTGAATCTCAATGTAGACAAGTGTAATGTGCTACAAATATGTAGAAGGAAAGATCCTGTATCATATAGATACACCATGCAGGTCAGCAACTGGAAGCAGTTAATTCCATAAATTATCAGGGATAGGCATTTGAGCTGATTTAAAATGGAACGACCACATAAAATCAATCATTGGTCAAGCAGATGCCAGACTGGGGTTCATTAGAAGAATCTTAAGGAAATACAGTCCAAAAACAAAGGAAGTAGATTACAGTACACTTGTTTGCCTATTGCTCATTGATGGGGATCCGTACCAGCTGCATTTGAATTCTGAGTGCCCCCCATGAAGACATTTATTAAGCAAAACAGGGTCATGTATCATACGTGTAATCGCTGGAAACAAAAACTTCATATAATTCTTTTCAAAATAAGACTGGTTTCTGTAACAGAAATAAAGTGGGCGTGATGGTTCACATGACCGTAACTTAAAACTTTCGTGTGCATAGGCCATTTTCCATTTGATATGACTACAGAATTTAATAAAGTCAAAGAATTTTGATTTTTTTCCATCATTTTTAAGTACCTTGTATCCTTAATGAAACAGTGTACATGGCTAAAATTACCTTTATTTACAGCATCATATTGGCATCTGACATTATTTTATGCCCATACTGCTTCGCAAGTTCAGAGGTTTTTTAATCTGGCAATACCGGATGCCTGAAGGATGTCACGAATGCAGATCTCTTTATAACTACAAACCTCTTACTTAGTTCTCAACATTATATAAAATGTGTGCCACAGCTAGGGAACTTCACCGTAGAGAGAGCCTCCAAGGCACTGTATACACCCAACGGGTACGGGATTAAACAGAAATACATCAAATCTGCGTCAATTTTTGCTGCACAACAGCCTAGAAGCACCTCAAACATAATAATAAAAATCCAATACACAACAGAAAGCTCTTCTAATATTTAAAGTAATGAAGGCTTACTCAATAGTTGTTAGGGTACAGTTGTTATTCCAATATTTTCTTAATTTACTAAACACCACAACTGTAACATTATATCACCAGTTGTTTGATCTACCCATCTAATTTTCAGCATTTTGCCGTAGCACCAAGTTTCAAAAGCTTCTATTTTCTTCTTATCTGTACTTACTGTTTCATTTATGTACGAGGCTACACTCCAGATAGGTTTAAGTTTCTAAAATGTTCGCCCATTCTGTCGGCAGCTCTCTTGGACGGCCTGGAGGCGGCGCTGAGGGACCTGAGGAGTGGGCGCGGTCCGGACCCCTGGAAGCGGCACACGCGTGTGTCAACCCTGTACAGCTGGCCCGACGTGACGCGCCGCACCGAGAAGGTGTATCGCGCGGTCGCCAACTCCCCGGCGCACACGCTGGGACAGCAGATGAGGAGGTTCGTACCTGCCTGCGTCGCAAATGGTTCTTTGAGAACCTGCTGTAGGGTGTCAGGAATGTCGCATTTGTGCCCGAGAAATGGGTTCACTAATCCTGTGCGCACCAGGTCTGTGACCAGATTCCCCTGCGTATCACAGTAGTTTAAACCCGGCAGTGGTGTGGCCCGGTATTCTTATGCCAGCAGTGTTTGGGTTGTAGTACACTTGTGGAGATTTTTTTCCTTATGTTGTTTAACACTGAAATTGGCGTTTTAATCACTAGGAATTGTTTTACTATGGATTCCCGGAATTACATTTTCATGTCATTTACAACATTTTTTGTTGGTCATGTCAAATTTCGTATGTTAACAATGTTAATTCACTCCTGTTTTTGCGTTAACATTTCTACATTTTTCCCCACAATTTATGCTTTATGGAACTTATTCGTGGAGAGAGAAAAAAGGACGTAATTTTCATAAATTGATGCTGGCACGGCTTTAGACTAAAAGTAGTGTTCATGAATGTGGTCTTGACACTTTGCATTTATCTGAATGCGTATTTTGTATTTTGGTGTTTGCAGTATGTACCAAATTGAATCGTGCCCACTGGCTGATGGGATCTTCGTAATGGTGTTCCCCCACTTACAATCACTTCCTATTTCCTGCTGCACGACTTGTTAGTTTTTCGTGCTTAAAATGAATAATTATAGAATTAATTCTGATCTTGAACAACAAATATATTACAAATTTACAAACATAATGATGGTTTGTTTCTTTGTTTGTGTTTTCTGCACACTGGAGGGAGCACAGAATGTTTAAACCTCAAAAAGATGACTACAGAGTAAAATGTAGGCCCCGTACAAACATCACAAAAAATACTTCGGTATACATTTGCACTTGATAATTTTTCTAATACTGTCATGCATCTATAGAAAAAATACAAAAGCGTATGCAACTTTTACAGTGTTTCATTATTTAATTAACAAAAATGTTGATTATGGGGAACAAATTTAAGTCAAAATTTTATAGGAAGTAAAAAGTTACCAGTTTCATTTTCAGTTGGGACTAAAAACAGTACAAAGTTGAGATAATTCTTATTACATAATACAGAACTACTCCATTTTTACACTTTTCAAGGGGTTTATAAAAATGGTGTAAAATACAGGAAAACTTGAAACACAGAAAATAGTTATAAACGGTAAAATATGCTTATTGGATTATCCTTGCATTTTCGTAGTTTGTGATGTACGTACATAATAGGAATCAAAATAGTCGCAAGGAAGTTATGTAATACTTCACGCGTGACATTTTTTTCAAAGAGAGATTTGTTTGTCGAGATGTCACCCTGCATAGCGGTGTCGTTTGTGGTGTTGCAGCTACTCTGCCAGTGGGGTGTGGCCGTTCCTGCTGGTGATCTCGCTGTGCTACCTCATCCTGCAGCTGCTCGACTGGCTGGTGCCGCGACAGGTGAGTCGCAAAAATATACGAATGAATGATTACTTCCTGCATGCTGGACGACAGAGGCAGCAACTAGATTACTGGACCAGTAATGTTGCAAATATTTTAGACTATTTTCAGATTGACAGAGTTGAGACTTATAACGACATTGTTTGCCACAAGATTATTTTATCATCACATTTGAAATTTTGTCATGATTCCCTTGTTAACAAAATGGTCACTTGTGTTTCTAATTAAGAGTAACACACAAGCATTGTCATAATGAACTTTATTTTTGCAGTACATAGACACAGCGCGGGACTACACCAACCCGGGAAGAGGCAACTGTGCAGCCGGTGACCAGTGGCAACGCAAGCCGCAGCCGCGCAAAAAGAAACCTGTGTGACCCACCGCCTACACTGCATTGTTGCTGAATTTGAGCGGCCCCTCGTGGCCGAAGGTATTGTCGGTGACGCGTCGCAGCGCGAGAGATCGGAGGAGGTTGCACCCCCGTGATGAGTCAACAGCGTGTATTTGTTTGTCCGACCTCTTGTGCTTGGTGCAAAATTAAGGAGTCGCAGTCCGGACCCACCTGCCGCAAATGAGCAAAAAGCCGCTAGCTTGTGGACATTGCGTGATATTTCATTGTAACCTGATGTGATACTTTCCTAGTCAGAACAGTTCAATTGCTTTTTGGTGGCTTGTTTCTGTTACGATATGCATCAGAGTACAAAACTGATTAATCTCTCTCTCTCTCTCTCTCTCTCTCTCTCTCTCTCTCTCTCTCTCTCTCTCTCTCTCTCTCTCTCTCTGTCTGTGTGTGTGTGTGTGTGTGTGTGTGTGTGTGTGTGTGTGTGTGTGTGTGTGTGTGTGTGTGTTTGGGGGGGGGGGGGCACGCACGCCTCCACAGATCTGTCTTTAAGGTGTCCACAAGTTTGAGACAGGGTGCATTACCTTACACCAGTCTTGCACTAACCATTATCTTAATTACACACGACTGAACACTTTTTCGTTTCAGACATGATGAACTTTAAAGAGCTTCTATCATCATCTTGACAGTTTCCAGCCACAGGCAGTCTGTTTAGGACACAAGCCCCACCAGCTCATTCTCTCTGCCCAGTCCCCCCTCTCTTCTTTACTCCCTCCTCCACTTCTTTTTGCCATTGATCCATTGGTTGTTTCCTCTGCACCTGTATTTCATGTATCCTGTTCTCCTACATTCTCTTTAAATGGCCATACACTGCAGTCTTGATCCTAACCTGTTAGAGCTCCTACCTATTTCCATGATATTCTCATGCCTCATCCTCTCTCTTCTTGTTTCCCCTATTCTGCTTTGCAGGAATTTAATTTCCCCTGCCCGTATTCTGCTCCTCTATCTTCTTTGTTACCAGAGTTTTCAGCACACGTGTCGGTGTCAAAATATCTCTGGTATGACACTCCTTTGCTTTTGTGATACAGCCTTACTCCCCACTAAACTCCCAATGTTTCGTAGAAATACTTCTGCCTGTCTGCCTTGTCCTGTAATCCTGTTATTTCTGCCAGTTTCCTCACTTGAACTTAATAAGGAAAGTATCATTTTCGCAATGTTGCTCCCTTTTCTCATAGATATTTGTTAGCACTGCAAATAGGGCCATTTACCTTCTCCATTAACTCCGTTCCCTGACGAACATTGATCATTGTGTCCATCTGTTTGCCTTTCCAATATTGTGAGGATTTTGAGAGGCAATTTTCCCACTGTACATTGTGAGAGGAGTCTCTGATAGGTTCCTCCAACCCAGACTTGTCCCCTACCTGACCCTTTTTGCACATAGAAGTATAGCAGTATATTAAGCCAATTGCTGTCATACAACTTGTTCGTCTTTGTGACTTCTTAATTTGGCTGGAAACATATGCATCATATTGGAATCGGCATCTGCATCGTCTAAATGAGGATATGCAGTTATGGACGAGGTGGATGTATTCACCATCTTCTCACCACATAATTTCTCCAGGATATTTTTCTATGAATTGAGCAAGTCTTCGACGTAGTTAGTTTCATTTTCTGTTCTGCACTCAATGACGTAAGTGAAGAACCACCATTCACTGACTTCACATATTGTGAGAAAGTCGTTAAACCGAATGAAAATTGTTATGAACTCAGAAGATTCACAAATGTCAAGTGAATGAATCCCATACTCTGTTACATTCAATTTAAAATACTGTACTAGTACGGAAAAGCGACTTCTCTGGAGTACACTCTCTTCCTGAATGTCACACATTGTTAAATGACATAATTGGGGCCATGATTTTGACCTGAATTTTGAACTGAATTATATGGCATTAGTTAAAATTTTGTGAATCATAGGAGCATTTTCTGAATTCTAAAAAATTTAATTATTCTGCAGCCTAAAATTGTCAAGAATAATATATTCTGTAATTTAAAATTATATCCTGTTTCAGCAACACAGAAATTTGCAAATGTATTGCATCTAATGTTTTCCAAATTACCTCAAAAAACATTTTGAGAGATTATACAAAGATGAAATGCCCATTATTCTGTAGTGTACTTAGAGGTTGGTCAGGTTCATTATATGATTGGCCACACACTGGTTTCTCCGTTGAAGACATTGTGATTTCAGAGGCTCGGGGTACCTTTTTTATACGCCGACTTTATCGGTGTGGTGCTAACGTCTCTGATACTAAAACTTTTATACGGGGCAACCTTTTGCTGGTGTGGGTGCTTGCCCAAATAATGTCTTGACCGGACTATTATCTCGGAGTCACATTGGACGTGGGCCATCTCGACCTTGGAACCCACCAGACCTTGGGGTCACATGAAATGTGGCACACAGTGCCATTTTGTTTAGAGACTCCTCCTTTGGTTGTTCATGTCCAAATCTTATTTCCCTCACTGCTATGTTTTCCATTCCTATAAAGAGCTTTTATCAAAAATCAAATTACTGTCTCGTGGCTGACCTCTTCAGCTACAGAGGCTTGTCTCAGGTGATATGAAGCAGTTGATGTGCTTCATAGTTTTGTACGACTTAAAAATTACCTCTTTAATGCTGAAACTGAACATTCGTAGTGTACCACTAAATTGTAACATCTGGGAAAGGCAGAAATGTTTCATTACTATTTTGTGCAATGAAGACACTAAAATTGTCATTCAGATTTAATTTGAAAAACTGTGTAGTCAATGTATTACTCATGCCTCATCAAAAACTAGGTGGCTGTGCTGTGTGTGTATAGAATTGAGATATTTTCTTCAGTTCGTCGGCAGAGCTTCTTGGAATAAACTCTGTACTGCAATGCTACATGTGAATCTGCCAAAGTACAGATGGTGTTCACACATCTTATCAGAATGGTGATTGGCAAATAGTGGTTTCTAATCATGAATAGCTTACATCATAGTAACTCCCATGTCTTGAAACTGCAGTGATGTAAGATACGTTTTAAGAAATCTTACTTGAATTTGTTTCTTTAAACATGACATGTGTTGGGTAGGGTTTCAGTAACGTATTGCTGAGGTAATCTGAAGACACAGAGACAACGCACTGCCCTATTGTTTAACAAATAAATATCAGTCAGTATGATAGCAGTGACAGAAACAACAACAAAGTGTTAACTTTGTGAGAACATAATAATAAACCAGTTTGTGATGCAATAGTCTCGGCTGTCAAGGTAATGTAGCAGCACAGTCCCGACAGAAGGTACAGGGTGGCGCAGGGAAACGGGAAATTTCGAAATAACGTCATTTCCATGAATAAATTCATAAAACTAGTAATTTATTAATGAAAGTGAATGTATTCTGTATGTCTTTACAATCAAAATATCAAGCGGATGTTACTGTCACTGCACTATCATCCTCACGTTCACAAAAATAACAGCTGATATCACCATGACATGACACGGCACACCATATTGTGACCTTGACGCTATGTAGTGGTCGCTGGTGCAACTCACAAGGATTGTCCTGTGCCCAATAACGAAAATTCTGTTTGTTCACGAATCCGTTCAGCTGGAAATTGACTTCGTCTGGTATCCATAAGTTACCAAGGAAGTTAGCGAGTATCTAGCTACTAAACTCGATACGTGACACTGAGTCTAGTTCATGTAAGTGTTGAACAATCTGTAACTTGTAGGGATGGAAGTCTAATTCGTGCAGTATTCTTTGTAAGCTTTGTCGCTTAATCCCTAGCGAAGATGCCTGCTGTTGAACGGAGCAGCGAGGAGTTCTCTCTATTGGAGCTCTAGCAGCTGCAATGTTCTCTGGGGTACGTACCGTTGGAATGCCACCTGGAGGTTTCTTTTTCAAGGCGGATCCTGTTTCTTCAAAATTGCGCATCCACATTGTAATCGCATTGTAATTGGGACACGTCCAAGTTGGTAATGCTGTCGAAATGTTCTCTGCGCGGCAGTCGCATTATCACCATTTTTGTAAAACACTCTCACAGCTACCGCATGTTCCGCATCACTCCAATTCTCCATGATTACTAAATGGCAATGCGTTCACATCAATTGTGCAAAGTTTCGAACATCTGCTGGCGCTACAGTGCTGCCAACTGTAACATTCATAATTTCCCGTTCCCCTACGCCACCCTGTAGATGTTCCATTTGGCAATTGTAGTGATGTTACATTTAGTCAAAATAGAAGGAAATTGTCTGTTGTACTGCAAAGCAGCTTTTGTTCATTCATCATGTACCACTGTTCCTAACATTTTTCTACACATGTTACTGAGTACGTTATTGTATTTTGAGCACAAGAGAGAGCATTTCTAACTCGTGCAGTACTTTTCAGTTGTGCCTGAAATCTGTAAGGCACACAATTTTTGGAAATATTGATAAGATTATGCAACATTTCTAACATGAAATTCACGATTATTTTGATTGCACAATGACTAAATAGAGTTTAATTGATCAATGTTCATATTGTCGGTGAAATAAATTCAAAGAACCGCCTTAAAAAAGAAAAGGCAGTAAATTGTCACACTGTCATAGCTACCAACTGATAGAATTAGCAATACCAACTCACTCTGCCATGGGTCCAAAGCAACAAATGACATGTTATCACAGACCTGTCACATCGTGTTTATGTAAACTGAAAAACTTGTTGGCAAAATAAGATATTGTGAGATCAGTTAATACATAGCACTATCAGAAACTTAATAACAGTGTAATTAAGATGTTCCCATTTGTCGTGTACTGAGGAAGAGAGGACGCGTTGTAAATAGAAGGGCTTACTTTGTTTGATGTAATCGATGGATGAATTTCCTGTAGGCAGCTTGCAGAATCCTACCTCTGCAAAGAATCTACAATCTGAAGATGGTGTTCAGTGATAGGACTGTGTAAATCTCAAGGGAATTCAGGTCTAGTCAAATTCAGACTAATAAAGTTCATCGGGGTTCACTTCTGGCACTACTGACTTTAGCTGCTTCTGTTAAATGTGCATTATTACGATATACAGTTTTAAGTAAGTCTCAGCTGGGTGGGCTCACTTAGTCATCCCAGTAAATTTGGGTTATTCCAAAGCAATGACTCGATTCCCAAAGTATTCCTCAAGAAAGCGAAACACTTGTTCGGTCCAAATCACTAGTTACACTAGGCATTACATATTGCGATTACAGCGCCATCTGTTAGCAGCTTTTGTAACTATTATTTCAAACTGCTTTAAACTTCTTACAGCTTTCACACTGAACATACCCTTTACTGAATTCCTCTATCAATCTTTGTTTTCGAGATATTTAATTTTGAAGTCTGGGAGTCCTTTTCTGGACACCCTGTACAATGGACATTGAGCACCCTCTTGGGTGCAAACTTGTTTACAGAATGGTCACATCGGACATGAGCAGCAGACCTGTCTTCTACTGCCACACTGGTGGGCTGTCCGCAAGTTGGGCAGGCTCTGTTATGAGAAGGGCCGGAATCCCTATTGTCTGTTGCTGTTGTGCTGCCACCATCTGTAAGGAGAGGTTATGTGAACGACGTCTAACCCTGAAGTTGTCGGTGTGACCTACGCTCGGAGAGGGGGAAGACTGCAAGTGTGGGAGAGGCTGTAACTTGGGTTTAATCACACCCGTGTAGGGTTGCACAGCCTCGTACCGAACACGTCGTTTGTTCAGTATTAGTCATCCGAATGCCGAGTCCACCTGTAACTGATACGTCTGGCGGGCATTACTCGGGCCTTTGCGAGGATCGTAGTTACTCGTCACCCTGGTGCTGCCCGACACGGCGGCGGTGTCCCGGACGACTACCGACTGTGTCCTCCTCTGTTTTGTGGTGAGTCCCCTTTTCGTAATGCCCGGGAAGTGTCTGAAACATTCTCTGAGATACACACCGCCGACAAGTTGCGCGTGTTTGGGGAAAATCTCAAATCGCTTGTCACGGTCACGAGTCGCTCTACGAGATCTCGGGTCACGTTTCGGTTGACCAAAAGCTACTTCCACGTGTACTGACCGTTGCCATTTGAATACAGATTTCACAAAATCTTCCATCGACTTCTCGGGCAGCCCCCTCACTTGAAACGTGAAATTCATTTCCAGTATTTTACAGCCACAGCCAAATCGACACATATATTGTGGCAACGATAATGTTGTACAAACATAGTATCTTCGTATGGCCCAGTGTCGAGTTTCTGCACTAATACGAATCTGTTCACTCCGTACTTGTCTGCTACGGCCAGCAGCTGGGGAAAAGTCCTGTGGGGATCACGAGAGTGCAATGGACAGACTCCTCCGTGAGGGTGCTACAGCTGTGTCTGATGGCGAGAACAGACGCTGCTCGCTCCGCATCTTTATGAAAGTACTTAAGTATCGGATACCACCCGTTGACTACTTCGTGTGTAGTCATTCACCCGACACAAAAGGCATTCTGCATGTATATAATTTGGCAGCTGTAATGCAAACGAGGATGCCGTGTCGGTACCGTTCGTCGAATGTACTGTACATTAGTTGGTACCGCGCATTCACACATTCGTGTAAAACATTATACTTGGAGATTTCAATGGGATTTCATAAAATTGGAAATCTATATGACAAATCTATATGACAAATTCAGGTGATGTATCACATGTTGCCATAAGACAAATTCGGTGCCATGATTTACCACAGTCAATTTTAAATTTTTTACCTTATTCTAACCCATCAAGTAAAATTTTGTGTATATTAGGTAATATTCCTCTTCTAATGCATATCTATCCAATACATATCTAATTTTGTTTTTGCGATAATTATTAAGCAAATCTTCCTTTAATGTAGTGGGTAGTTCCAAAAGCAACACATCTAATGCTTTTTCTAAATTACCAATTACAACACGACAAGACAATTTATTCAGAGACACTGGGTTCACCATATTTTCAAAGTGTACTTACAGGAAGTTCAGCAGATGATGTAGATGATCCAACAGGAACCGCTTAAGAAGACATTGTGCTCTACATTCAAACTTCGTGTCCTTATATTCCCATATGGCGCCACTGGTGGCGCATAAATCGAGGATTTTCGCTGGCGTAACCTCTGTCGTGGGTGCTTGCCGAGATAATGTCCTAACCAGACAATTAGCTTACGGGACAGCCAGTGCCGCCATGACCTTCGCACCCAGACGGACCCGGCAGACACATGTCCTGGACTGTCATGAAACGTGGCACTTAAGTGCCGTTTAGTTTCGACAGCCCAGGTCAATGTAATGCTACATCACCACGCAACAATATCTTGTCATTCCAAGAGTACTTTACGACCAGATATATTTTCATAATTGAATCCTAAGTTCAGTAACACCAACCACTACTGCCAACAAAAAGACTAGCTTCTTTAAGCTTTACATGCAGTTTTTGTAACATCGGATGCTCTCACCAATGATAATATGCATACAAATATTTGTGAATCTCATCCTGCTGAAAAGAAACACTTTGTCTGCTCCCCTCCCTCCCCAGAGTTTCTTACCCTGCGGTTCTGAATTGAGATTTAATGGTCGGAAATGACTATTCAGTTTCTCATTTCCCAATCCCTGACGTAGGGACCTGCACTTGCTAACAAGACACAATGTAACCGTAGTATCTTGCTCTCCAAATACCTCTGGCATGGGGGCCAGAATAAGACTAGCTGTTCCTGTCTCATCCTGCTGTCCCGACAGTGCTGTGGGAGTCAGCAGAGGTCACCAACAGCAGGAGCAATCACAAAGTAAAACTTATCAGAGATCACCTCTGACAGGTGCATTAATGTCACAGCTTCCTCCCTTCCCAATTGTGGCATGGGACACAGAGGATGCCAGGACTATCATTGCCCCATCCTCAAAAGTCTAATGGTGCGTGCAGATCTACAGCTGTGCTCCACCTTGACCTCTATATTGAATGCCACACTAGATTACTAAACAAAGTATCACTTTGCATCAGTATGGCCCTGAATACCACAAGTTGTTTCTCACTAACAAAATTCAGACTTTTAATAATTCAAATTATATCTTTATAACACTGTATACTTAAATGTTAGCCGCCGCCGCCATGGTGACCTTTGGACCTTTTGAGATTGTTTTGAATATGCATATGCCTTAATGTCAAGGGCCTTGACACTGTCATTCTGTTCCGGTGACTTTCCAACGCGGTTCATCAGCATATACTGTCATTATACGTCGATCAGAGGCTTTATCAATTTTATCCAAATGATTTTAAACCACAATGATAGGCCCTCGAAATTTAATAGTTCTTTTATCTTGAAACAGTAAAATTCTTCCCTTCAAACAGTCTCTTCAATTCAGGACTATAATATTTCCAGCTGTCCCAAGAGAACTCCTCAAACAATATCACTCTACAAAAGTCATTTAATTCTGAAAAGCATAATCACTTTGTTTAGGGCAATAAACATAATCAGCTATCAAATCGTATTCATATTTTCCACTAATGTAGATTTACTTACACTGGGAAGCCTGTAGAAATACAATACTTTCTGAAACTCATTATGCATGCCACTATTCACTCTGGTGATTACACTTCCAGCCAACCCAGCATGTTGAGGCAAAACACTGAAGTTCACAAGACAACCACTGAATATAGTTGGTCCCTGTAGAATAACTTGAACACCGATGTTACTTTCACTGTCTGTCTGTAAATTGGGTTGGGTTGTTTGGTTGGGATAGGGGTACTAAACTACTGAGGTTATCAGTCCCCCAGTGGGGAGGGGTAGGAGTGAGGATAGGAGAGGACGGGAGGGAGAGAGGAAATGCCAACCGGGAAGTAAAGAAGGAAGGAAGACTGCATTAGCTCGGGGCCCTGTGCTCGCCATGCACGTACTCACGAAAGAACCGCGAACCCCCTGGGGGTATTCGTGAAGTGCCAATTGCTTTGTACACAGTAGCACGGCATCTTCTGTATCTCCTTGAACGATACATCGGACTCGGCTATCACACGCGGGCACACTGCTGCGACTGCTTGCAGTCCCGCCTTATATATACCAGGTGTTTAAACGAGAGTTTGTCTCGGTGCAAAAATTTTCTAACTCTGAAGCAAGAGCATTGTCGCGTACACGCTCTGCTCCTAGTAGCACAGCGCGTACTGTTTTACTTGTCTGTATAGCCTTGACTCTGTAATAAGCAGTGCCAGTTGCGTAAACATAAGGCTATCTGAAGGCTGCCTATGCGGGGTGCCTGCTCACTAGGTGCAATGGCTGACGAGCCAATTCGTCAGTGGACAGATTTCTTCCTTGAGGGTGGTGCAAGTGTGTTTGATGGCGAGGACAGATGCTGCTCTCACCGCATCATTATGAAAATATTGAAGTGTCGGATACTATCCGTTGGCTTTTTCGTGTGGAGTCATTCACCTGACTCCACAGGCAAATTGAGGACATTCTTTGTGCAACATTATAGTTGCCACAATGTAACATAGTATCGTTCAATGGCCCAGTGGTTTT
The DNA here is from genome assembly GCA_026315105.1 of Locusta migratoria. NCBI lineage: Eukaryota > Metazoa > Arthropoda > Insecta > Orthoptera > Acrididae > Locusta > Locusta migratoria. The sequence goes on from CM048752.1 coordinate 126,458,473, forward strand.
ACACCACTAAGAGTCCGTATGCTCCGTACTTATCAGCTGCCGCCAACAGCTGGCAGAACCCCTGTGGAGGTCAGCAGACTGCAATGGACAGACTCTTTCCTTGAGGGTGCTGCAGCAGTGCTTGATGGCTAACACAGAGGCAACTCTCACATCATCATTATGAAAATATTGAAGTGTCAGATACCACTCGTTGGTTTTGTGTGTAGTCATTCACTTGACGTCATAGCCACTGTCACTTCTGTTTCATCAGAACACCTTGAAAGATGAAAATTTTTCTTAGCACTACTAAAAATTCGTCTACACCATGTCTTTACATTGCGGCATATACTCACAAGCTGGAAGTGTTGTTTTAACACTGAAAAAGTATACATATCAACTTGCTCGGAAAACTCGCTAAAAACTTCCTACGAAAACAGCAGCACCTCGATATCGTGGCTGGCACGCGCGCGCGCCATTCTTACAATAACTCTTCCTCTAGAATGACTTTATTCAACAAAGAATCGTTAGAACAGGAACATTTCTGCTATTGTCAACTCTCACTCAAATCCCCTTTGTAAAAATTAAGGTTTACATTGTCAAACCCACTGCTTCACTGCCACTTAATCCTCACCTATCTCCTGGAATTGTCATCCCCAAAACTGTCCTTCATTGGGCTAAATTACGTCTATTGGTGGTGGTGATCAGAAGCTGCTAAATCTGTACTGTGCAGCAGGTGAGAATCACTGATCAGCCCAGTTTGCCAGAATCGCAAGAAGTGACCATTCTCACAATGAATTTTAATTCATTAAATGAAAGGTCTCTTTCCTATAGCCTCTCGAAGCTTTCTGGGGTGTAGCTGTTGCTGTTCACGTTACAACTGTATTCCAGAAAATCGTCGAGAATGACTCCCTCGTCATCCCGATCGATTTTCTTTGCCGACTGCCAACTTTCAGACTTTCAGAAGAGACCCCTAAAAAGTACAAAAGCTGGCGATCAGCAAAGAAACTCGTAATGCCAGTTTCTTGGGATGAAATTCCATCCCCAGTGACGTGACTAATCAAGCCCTCTGGCCCTACACGCAGTACTTATCGGCGGCAGCCAGCAGCTGTCATAGTGTCGGTCTTCACCGTCTGTGACGGTGACCCGGACACTGCCGGCCTCCATTGTGCCTTGGTCGAATGGGGCATCGAAGACGGGGCTCTTGGCTGCCAGGACGGCCCTGTGTGCCACCAGCCTATGATCCGACAAGCTTCCTCAAAGAGGTATCATTATAAAATAATGACACTGTAATCAGCGCAAAAAACTGAACCAAATACACTTTACACGGTAAAAATACGATAAAATTCCATCCGGACCTAAAATCGTACGCGTGCTTAAGGAAGTCTAGTAGCACGCGTAAGCGCGGCGGTTGGCGTCGCCGCGGCTAAGTCCGTTATCGCTGACGTCACATCGGCGCGGGTTGCATACCGCGCAGGGGCCCGTAATTACGCGGCACTGTTGCGCGCTGTGTTATAAGCATGGTTAGGGGAGTCGTTACTCCCCCCATTGCTGGTACCCCCCACGATTTCTCCATTTGTTGTTGATGAATCAGTTACTGGGATGACTTGGGATGGGTCACTGCCCGTGACCCAATAGGTTTCTTTTTTGCTGTGTGTCCTTATCTTAAAATAAAACTGTTATTGTAACTAAAAATACTTCTTTATTTCAATGACGATAATAATACAACAATAACTGGAGATATTTATTCATAACATGAACAACACTTTCTTTATCTTTAACTTCTAATTGGCCCTTAACCTTCTCAGTCTTCTGTTGTCCAAAAATACTCCACTGTTTATACTCAATGCCCCAAATTTTTATAACAACTCTAGACAAGACAACAGATTCATACTTCAATACCATATCTTTTAGTTCATCATCCAACCCGTTCCAAACAGAATTAGGTGTAAGTTCTGCTAATTGCCAAGAAGTACGGTAGACAGTGTAGAGATGGGCCACAGTCAAGCAGGACAGGTCCAGGACAGGATCAATTGGAGAGAAATGAATTTCAACACCACGTAGATACCTTCGTATCTGAAAACATTTATTATATATTAGCCATACGGCGACCAAACTTCCATACAAAATTTACAGAATACTTAAATTCTATAGCATATTCATTCATTCTATTTTTCTCTTCACTATTTAGTTCATCATACTCTGGAATTACACCACTGTTCGCCGTCCGTGATGATGACCCGGACACTGCCGGCCTCTGTTGTGCCTTGGTCGAATGGGGCAACGAAGACGAGGCTCTTGGCTGCCAGTACGGCCCTGTGTGCCACCAGCCTATGATCCGACAAGCTTCCTCAAAGAGGTATCATTATAAAATAATGGCACTGTTCACCGTCCGTGATGATGACCCGGACACTGCTGGCCTCCGTTGTGCCTTGGTCGAATGGGGCATCGAAGACGAGGCTCTTGGCTGCCAGTACGGCCCTGTGTGCCACCAGCCTATGATCCGACAAGCTTCCTCAAAGAGGTATCATTATAAAATAATGGCACTGTTCACCGTCCGTGATGATGACCCGGACACTGCCGGCCTCCGTTGTGCCTTGGTCGAATGGGGCATCGAAGACGAGGCTCTTGGCTGCCAGTACGGCCCTGTGTGCCACCAGCCTATGATCCGACAAGCTTCCTCAAAGAGGTATCATTATAAAATAATGGCACTGTTCACCGTCCGTGATGATGACCCGGAAACTGCCGGCCTCCATTGTGCCTTCGTCGAATGGGGGCTGCCAGTACGGCCCTGTGTGCCACCAGCCTATGATCCGACAAGTTTCCTCAAAGAGGTATCATTATAAAATAATGGCACTGTTGCTGTGACACACTTTATTAAAAATACGTATATATTTTTAGTTATGTCTGCCCTCGATATACAGATTCTGCCAGAAAAAGGACGAGTTTGCAAAAGAAACTTCTAATTTGATCAAAAAGTTCAAAATGCATGCCAAGTGTTGTTGTAAGAGTCCACTCTCTGTTCCGATGCTAGAGTGCAACCTCGTCACCAACTAGACTAGGGCTCTCAGCGATGGGGATGGTATTGCTGCCTCCAGCAGGGTGTAAAGAAGCTGCATCACTTCTGTTACATTCTCCATTACCAATCTGCAAGCAACATTTCGTCTAAATTATCATTGTCTTCATCAGAGCCAGAGACATGGCAAAGTCGACCACCTCAACATACACTCCTAAATAAAGGTGTATTTGCACAAAATATTTTTGAGTTCATCAAACCTTTTCCACCTAATGGTCCGCACATGAATATTATTCAAGTCTGGATGGGAACATAACAATAGGTTGTGAATTTGAAATCAGTAACGAGAGTACGTCTCAAAATGGTGTCTCCTTTATATTTGACACGAATATTACAAGCTATGCCTTCACAAACTTTTTTAAAATCCTCCATTACACTTCCTAAATTGAAATTTCATTCCCAACAATAACAAGTCTGTTAACTGCATCTTTTAGAGCAAATTTATTTGTTTTATTATTACATCTACCAATGTGACCAACATTCAATGCTAAAGAAATGAAACAATCAAAAAACAAATATTTACCAGAATTTGTAGGGCCAACAATACAAAATGTGTTCAATTTTCTATTGGGAGCATAACATTCTGTATCATTAACATCTTGCCACTGAAAGTAACCCATTCCGATTAAAACAAGATACCAGATTTGTTAAAAAATTTTTAGTTTAATCAGTGCCATCATTACATTGAAATAAAAGCAATTTATTTAACCAACATAAATAATCTTCCAACGTATAGTAATATTCCCACAACTTGAAAAGTCACCTTACTTTTTGAACTGACCTCGTACATCACAGTTTTCTAGCTCTTGCATGTTTGCAAATTTAACGTTCATTGATTAGAACCATACAACCAATCTAGGTTCATCCATATGTATCTTATCATTTGCTTTAAAATATACATATACACGTGTTGTTACCAGCTGAAAACGGTTCTTCACAAACACAATTCTCCTTAACACCATTATCTTTCACTAACATTGGAAGAATGTACACATTCTTAATGTTTTCACAACTGTCTGAAACTTTTGCCCCCACTTCACTCACTTGTCTTACTCATAGTACAGGGTGTTTGAAAATGAATATCAGGGTTTTAATGCATTATAATATTTATTATATTAAATTTACCATTATGATATGTTAAATGAAAAAGCCACTCAGAATTTTACCAAGAACCTTATAAACGTTCATTGTGAGCATCACAGGTCACACAGCACACAGTCTACAACAGAGTTCTTCTTCCTAAATGTTGATAAGCATGTCTTCAGTGATGGTAGCAACAGCTTCTACAATCTGGTTTCTTAATTCAGGAAGGTCAGCTGGTGGTGGAAGCATGTACACATGATCCTTAACACGTTTGCTGCGGTATAGCTGCAGGTGCACAACTCTCCAGAGCGACCCAGCAACGTGCAAGTGCGGGCCAGTAACGCTCTCCCTCTATTCTCAAACAGCAGTTCTTTCTTCCAGTAGTATTGTAATGCGGATATTTAACGTTACCCATATGTAATGAAACGCCCAGGAAATCTAGTAATTCACTTATACTTAGAGGTTTCCATTTACAGGTCCTAGATCCCTCTTTTGTATTTTCAGTCAGCAATATGTTGACTGCGTTATTATTCGTTTGGTCAACTACAAGTTGCAACAATTCGTCTGTTACCAATAATATGGAGAAATCCATAAGAGAATTGCCAGCAGGATGAATTTGCAAAACTTCTTCCTTCGTAAATGAGTGGATACTGCATATTATGTGGTTCTTTATGCCAAAACTCACCTGGATTATTTCCGTGGGGCAGGTCAGGCTCTTTTTTTTGTCCTCGTGATCCGTGTCGTCAGACTCGGAACTGTCGCGAAACAGATTCGAAAGCTGTGCTTCCATGCTATCATCACTCTGCAATTCTTCTGCAGCCTCTAAATAACAAACTCCGTGGTATGCCTCGTCCTCACTACACACGAAGTTAGTCGTCTAGTACACTAAGTAACTGCTCCTCTGTCAATTTACGCATGGGAGGCTCCACAAGTCCGTTCATTAGCCCTCAATACGAACAATATATTTTGATAACTGACCACACAAAACAAAAGTTTACACACTTTCATGCTAGCTTAGATGCTGCAACTAAACGGAGTAATCGGACAGTGAGCGTGGAGGCTTAAAAGAGTCAGCTGCTCTGGCTCATGGCTTGCGGTGACGTTTATAAGCGTCAGGCGCAGCGAGCGTGTTAATGAAGCCACCAAAGGAAAAAATTGTATGGCATTGGGTCGCATAACTGCGGTTGTACCAATTCACATCTTGCTGAGCCCAACTGCCTCCAAGGTATGGCTTATCACAGCCATACAAGACCGGGCACTTTGAATTCTTCAATTTGTATTGATAAACAAACTGCTCAATTAACCGTAATTTGTTGTACTGCCGCACAACAAATGGATGTGTATAATCAATCACAGATGACACACTCCTCTCAGCAAACTTATTCTAACTTATTCCATTTTCATGACAGGAAGGGGAGGTCACAAATAATTAACACAAGTCTTCAAACCCATTTATTCAATTCATATAATAGTGTGTTACATCACCAATTATGTTTACACTTGAACAACAACCAAATCCTTTATGCCATATAGCCACAGACTACATCTCATTGATTCTCCGGGGATTCCTGGTCCTTACAACAAATGGCATGTTAGATGACAACTCTTGCCATAGTCATTGTTAACATCACAATACACGCTCCATGTAAGATATGCAATTACATCTCGAGTATTTGCACTCTCAAGTCCAGACAATGCTTTCACTGGAGCTCCAATACACCGCAAAACAGCCACAGTTAACCAACAGTTGTCGGGTTGGAGATTCGTACCTTTAGAAAATATAGAAGTTCACAATACATGCTCGAAACAGACACGGTCCTTTAATATTTCTTGGGCTCCAATATTAGTTTCGCTGGTAAGATCCATATTGTCGATGGCCTTATACATGACAGCACGAGTTCTTCTGCAGCGCGGCGACTACGTCACTTCTGAGCGGCGCAGACTGTCCAACGCTGAGGCGTTATCCCGTACACGCGCGTAGTGTGTTTTAGGTGCTTGCGTCTGCTGGTGCATTGTTATATAGCTCAGCTCTAGCGATAACAGCTCGTATGCAGCCGAGTCAACACTTACGTAATCACGCAACTAGGCGTGTGTTGCCTATGCAGGCAGCATACCCTGCCAGGCGCATTCAATAAACATGTGAATATCGTCATCTTTTACAATAAAATATCCCTCCTTCAAATTATTTTAATTTATATCATACTGTTGCATCCTTGAGCCAATGGTTCTAGATGTACAGGACAGCAGTTCTCAACTGACGCTACTAATCAGTATTATCTATAATCATTCCATTTTCATGACAGGAAGGGGAGGTCACAGATAATTAACACACACAAGTTTTCAAACACATTTATTCAATTGGTATAATAGTGTTACATCACCAATTATTTTTACACTTGAACAACCAAATCCTTTATACCATATAGCCACAAAGTCCGTCTCATTGATTCTCCGTGGATTCCTGGTCCTTATACCAAATGGCATCTTAGATGACAAATAACTCTTGCTGTAGTCTTTAACATTTTTTTATTTGACTTCTGTAATAATATACAAGATCACCACTCAATTTTATTTTAAAACAATTATCATGACCTTTCACCAAGATACAAACACCCTCTTGCGTATTAATTTTTTAATGATTCCTCGTCCTCAAAATAAAAGTCATGCTAGAGCTGAAATAAGACTTCCCAACGTCACGGTTGTACATTTCAACAATTGAAATGTACGAAAAGCAATCACGTCTGTCATTAAAACTCTGCAATCCAGAAACTGCCTTAACAGTACTACCATCATACCTTACTATAGCAACAGTTATCCATCCATTGCTATGACTAGGTGCATCTTTCTGAGTAATTGTGAAGTTCAAAACACCTCCATAAAAAACACAGTCCCTGAAGAAAAGCTTGTCCTCAAAGACCTGATGACAAATTAATTTCCACATCAATTCCCTTGAAGACAGTTAAGAGAGCCAGAAGTTTTATAGCAGCTGCGCATGCAGCAGCGTCGAAGACTACACGGAGACCATGCTCCGTTATAGGAGATTCAGGCGTTTGCGCCTTACAGTCTTCAAGGGAATTGATCATGTGGAAATTAGTCGTCAGGTCTTGGAGGACAAGTTTTTCTTCAGGGCCCGTATGTTTTTTGTGGAGGCCGTGCAAAGCAAGCCCTGTCACTGGGCCCCTTCTGCCTATCCAGTGCTTGGGTAAAGTGACGTTCAGCCAATCGCTTACTTTGCTATGCCAGTGAGGGACTCGCCGTCTTGCTGGAAAATGAAATTCTTTGGTTCATCTTCTTCCAACTGAGGGCAGAGTCATTGCTCTAGTGTATGAAGGCAAGATGTGCCAGTCACAATAGGTTCATCAAAAAAAGAAATAGCCATAAACTTTCCACCGGGATACGGCACAAAAGCCACTTTAGGGGAATCTCGTTGCATTTGTAGCATCTCATATTTTCTGAGCCCCAGATGCACACATTGCATAGTAACAGATTAAGTCTTTGCAAAATGCTTTCTGTTCACTAGTTGCCATCTTTGCTATCAGTGGATTTTTGTTAAAACATTGTGCGCTGCACACGAGTACTGGTGTGAAACGAAACTGTTTGGAGTTGCTTTTTCATTTGACATATAATTTATAACTTAAAGTTTAGTAAGTATTACAAAGCATTGAACCTCCAATATTCATTTATAAACACCCTGTATATTTCCAAAAAGCCAGTCAACATTTCAAATAACATAGTGCACTTGATTCAATTTTTCAAGCATCCATATTTTTAGTATTAAAAATTTTCCTACCTCTCACGTGTATAACCTTTTTGTGAATTTGAGATTATCTTCTCAGATGACGGCCTCTGCTGACACACTGCACGAAAAGCAGAAAGAGGTACATTTTCACCAACACAACTGCTTCTCCATTCTGTCGGAGCACACCACCATAATCCTCAGTGGCGACCAATAACTTAGCAGTGCCCAATGTTTGGCAGCTGTTGTAGTTTTGAGGGTACAGGTGGACTGCACGAGACTGTTAGAGGTGCCTCACTTTGAGCAAAATTGTGGCTCTTGCACCATTAACAGGCTGTGTACTCCGTACTTGTCTGCCGCCACGAACAGCTGGGAGAATCCCTGTGTGGTTCTCTCGTGCAGTGGACAAACTCCTTCTTTGAGGGTGCTGCAAGAGTGCTTAATGGCGAGAACAGATGCTGCTCTCACCACAAAAAATAGGCAAGGTCTTGGATCTTTGATTTGCTCGCTCGCCATTTCTTCAGTAGATAACTGAGTGCGCTACTCTTTGCTTTGCCGCTTTGTTCTAGGATCATATGCAAATATCCAGGATTCATAACACAATTGTTCTTATCCAGATGTAGAATATGTTGTGGTATGCCTTCTTCTCTACCATAAAGATTTATATGGTTGGATATATTTGTAATTGCAGTATGAGTCTTCAGTTTTAACCAAGTTTAGCACAATTTAATTGCACCATTTTGCTCTAAATTTAGTGTCTCCATTTTCATATCACACAACAAAAACACAACTTTACTTACAGCACTGTCAAAACTACTGTGGTAGCTGTAACTTGGACTGGGATAAATAGTGGTCCAGCACAGGCCATTAAACACAACATTGTCAGATTGCCTTGTATGGCTTTTTGCAATCCACTTTGTCTTTAAGAAATTTGGAGAACTGTTTTCGTAATTAAAATGCATTGTTCTTGTATTCAGTTAATAGTTTTACTTGGGCTTCCATGCTAGAGTGGGGAAGCAGAGGCGTATGGGGTGTGTACAGGTAACCCAGGAAGTTCCGCAGAACTGACTCCTCGGCATGTTATACTAGGGATTGTCCTGTGAGCCAGTATTTGAGAGTCCTTACTGCTATATTTCACCACATATACCTTTCCATTATACAGAGTTGTAACATGGACTGAGGAAATGGAAGGGATAAACAAAGTGGTCTAGCACAGGCCGTTAGACACAACATTGTCAGATTGCCTCGTATGTGTTTTTGCAATCCACTTTGTCTTTGAGAAATTTGGAGAACTGTTTTCATAATTAAAATGCATTGTTCTTTTATTCAGTTAATTGTTTTACCTGGGCTTCCTTGCTAGGGTGAGGAGGCAGAGGTGTATGGGGTGTGTACATGTAAGCCACCAGTTGGCGCAGCACCAACTCCTCGGCATGTTGTCATACTAGGGATTGTCCTGTGAGCCAGTGTTTGAGAGTGCTTACTGTTATATTGCACCACACATACCTTTCCATTATACAGAGTTGTGATTTTGTTATGTCCTGTATCGTGTCCATAATGTTGAGTATGCCAGTACTCTGCACATTCTTCGAGGAACTTGCATAGGTGTAGATAAAATTTATAGTTCTTCGGTGCTTGAGAACAGAAGCACACATTTTACAAGTATCGAAATAATTGCTTCTGGTGATGATAAAATATAGTTCACTGTTTTGTCACTTTCATCTAATTCATCTCTTTGTGTTTCACATGGAGGTTCCATTTCAGCTTCCAAATTCAGGAGCCTCTGCAACTGAATCCACATCTGAATCATTTTCAGAATCAATATATTTCAGGAGCAGTTTCCCTCTTGTAATCCAACATAGATAAATTCTTCCATCTCAAACTTCGTAGGTTTAAAGTATTTCGCCGTCATCTGAAACAGCCAAAGGATATGGCACTCTTAGTGCCATAATAATTTAGATGTCGGAACATCTCTGTATCATGCAGTTTCATCTGGTACATCATCACCAGCAATTACACAGAATTATTGACTTCTACATCTGTTACACCATAAAAGATCTTTGCTAGTAGTTAATACTCTTAAAATGTTGTTTAACCTCCATTTCCTAACATATTATTAAATCCCATGGTTCTCACATGTCTTTCATAAGTTGTTGCATGACTATGTACTTCAAATTTGACATGATTTAAAATACCAAGTATGTTGTATTCATATATTCATAGAAATCACTATAACATCAAAAACAAAAAAGTTAAATACATAAATGGTAATGTAATGTTCATTCCTTCTTCATAATCAAGAAATTCCCATTGTCTCACTTCTCCACTAAGAGAGTAACCATGATGCACAATCCAGTAAAAGTTAGTCACCCACATCAGCAGCGTCAAAGTGACTGGAATCATATTCCCAATTTGTAAATGTTAAAAACTTCTGAACATTGACATAATTGTTTTTCATCCAAGAAATTAAATTCAATTTCAAATACAGCATTGCGAACATCTGAAAGAGCCATATCATGTTTTTGAAATTCACATATATGTTCCCAGTGAGGATTATAGTGACATACAAGCTAATCATTTCTTCAAATAGATAGAAACCATTCAGGAATTCCATTATATACTGACATACGTAATGGACATGTTACTGCTAGTTGCCAATATTCATCTGTACTGTAATATAGAATGCCATCTACATTACCAACTTAAAGAAAATTCATCCATTCAGAAGTTGTTTGCATACGACGTTCAGCAGAATCTACACAATCCCAAAATTCTCTATTGATACATTTCGAAGACATACCTTGACAAGTTTAATACACTGAAGTTACTAGGCGAGTTCACTTCAGACTGTGTTGTCGATAAATTTTCTCTCATATTTATTCACACTTTTATCTCTGGCCGTTTTGCTACGACTGACTCCTTGCATACAGCATCATCCTGACTCCTTACATACAGCATCATCATACACCCACAGTGCAGGGGTCACAGACTATCACCCGCTGCGCCAACTCGGACTGAGGAAATGGAAGGGCTAAACAGTGGTCTAGCACACGCCATTAGACACAACATTGTGACATTGCCTCGTATGTCTTTTTGCAATCCACTTTGTCTTTAAGAAATTTGAAGAACTGATCTCACAATTAAAATGCATTTGTTTATTTAGTTAATTGTTTTGGTTGGGCTTTCTTGCTAGGGTGGGGAAGCAGAGGCGTATGGGGTGTGTACAGGTAAGCCAGGAAGTGGCGCAGCACTGACTCCTCGGCATGTTATCGTACCATGGATTGTCCTGTGAGCCAGTGTTTTTCCTTGTCGTGTCCCACTGACGCGAGTCCTAGAGGAGGCGAGGATTGCAAGAATTCATGTAATGGACTTACCGAGATGGTCTATCTCGAATGACGGCAGCTGACGGGTCGCCTACTCTTCATCTGCTGACTTGAAAAGTAGGCTATTGGACGGGGTCGAGTATGGAACTCAGCTGGGGTATTGAGGATACTAGGAAGAAATTAGCTTCCAAATGGATGTCTGTAGGAGTGAGGCCAGGTATCCAGGGATCAATCGGTGAATAATTGACTTCAACACACCGCATGCCAGTCTGAAATATTTATTACATAAAATTAGGATCTCGGGAAGCGAACTTCGGTACAAAGTTCACAGACCATTTAAATTTAATTTCCAATTCATCAAGCCTATTATTGTCACCACTAGGAGTAATATCAGACGGTGTTATGACACTGTGAATTAACCTCCAATTTTGAAACTTAACTTAGCAGTAGGTATGTATTTACATGCTCGAGTATACAAACAATATTTCTTCCCAAGCTTTGACTTCAGACTAACTCTAGGTAACATTTCATTGTCCTCCAACTTCAAACCACTTGCAGTATTTATAGTACACCTCCACCAACAAAAATAAATTTGAGGCCTAGCAGAATACAACTGAGGCCCATTAGCAACGACATGAATATAATCGTTTACATATGCAGCTGCAACTGATAGCTTTATAGTACACTCCTCCTCAGGTGTTTCAAAATATTTATTAACAAAAGCCCGGCACATTCCCTATGTACAGTTTTATATACAAGTACTGTAATTATACATCTGGTTGCAAGACCTCCCATTCTTGAGCCTAAGTCTCTAGCAGCAGAGGCAAGTGCTTCAACTCCTGTCATCCTGTGACTCGAGACTGCTCCACTTGACCGACCACCAGACGAGACCTTTCTATGAAGACGGCAGGACCTTTATAGGCGGTGATGCACCTGACCCCCCACACCTAGAAGCTTCCAGGACGTACATCGTCCGGTGGGGTTGCACACGAGGTAGCACGACTTCCGCCCAAACTTTCCTTAGCGTATCGGCGAGTTCAGGGGTCGAAGGCTACAACTCTGGGTTGGCCTGCCCTTGTGGTGTCTCGCAGTCCGCACTCTAGGATTGTGCACACATTAAACAGTCTTCTTATCTGTTGTGTGTACACTTCTGCGCGTGTAGTTATTGTCCAAAAATACTCCATTGTTTATACTCAATGCCCCAAATTTTTATAACAACTCTAGACAAGACAGCAGATTCATACTTCAATACCATATCTTTTAGTTCATCATCCAACCCATTCCAAACAGAATTAGGTGTAAGTTCTGCTAATTGCCACGAAGTGTGTGATCTCCCCATACCAGACTGCCAAGTTACACCAGTTAAATTCTGAACTTTTTGAATATAACAATGCCTCAAACGTGGTACAGATCTAACACTCATTCTATTCCGACGACGAGCATACATCCTCTTCCTCATGTAATAACCTCTTCGACGGCTGTGCCGACGGTATCTCCACCTCCGAATCATCCTGCGACCATGCCGACGGATGTAACCACGAACATGCCTCATAAGACGATGACGCCGACGGTAAATCGGGCGCCACACATACTTCCTCAACAACTTCATTAATAGTCAAATTCCAATACGGATCAGAGGCACAAACAGCATGCAACCTACGGTCGTAAGCACAGTCATGAATATCATATGAATTACTCACTAAAATAACAGGACCGACATGAGAAACCAAACGATCCAATTCATACTTGACACGAATTGTAAATTTCCTACCTTCAAACAAACGCTTTAATTCAGCAGAATACTTCCGCCACCTTTCCCAATCAAACTCTTCAAACAAAATGGGGGAAGGAAGTCGAGTAGCACGCGTAAGCGCGGCGCGTAGCCTCGCCGCGGCTAAGTCTGTTATCGCTGACGTCACATCGACGCGGGTTGCATACCGCTTAGGGGAGTCGTTACTCCCCCCCATTGCTGGTACCCCCCACGATTTCTCCATTTGTTGTTGCTGTTGCATTCCTGTTTAACCGGTAACCTATCCTCCTGACCAACCTCACCAACTCAGACTACATTACAGTTCAATATGTATAGTGTGTCCTTATCTTAAAATAAAACTGTTATTGTGGTGTCTCGCAGTCCGCACTCTAGGATTGTGCACACATTAAACAGTCTTCTTATCTGTTGTGTGTACACTTCTGCCTCCTCTGATATGAATTACTGTTCCACTAAACTATGGAAATTAGCTTGTTTCTATGCATACGCAACATCCTTGCTGTTACATTGCACCAAATACACCTTTCCATTATAGGGAGTTGTAACTCTGACTGAAAAAGTGAAAGGGATAAACAAAGTGGTATAGCACAGGCCATTAGATACAACATTGATTGTCTCGTATGTCTTTTTGCAATCCACTTTGTCTTTATGAAATTTGAGTTTCATTTAATATTTTCTATTGTACATTTTTAGCAAATTAAAAAACACCAAAGGATATGGCATCTTTTAATTCATCATATTTCTTCCATCTTATTGTTTGAACTAATATATCTTTAAAATCAGGGTGGACACAAACAATAGGCTGATGATTTGAAATTAAAATCGCAGGAGTATGTTGAAGAATTGCATCCCATTTGTACTTTACACATATATTACATGCAATACCCTCACAAACTTTTTAAAGTCCTCTATTGCTTCATCTTCAATGGAAATTTCATTACCAATTATAATCCTTCAGTTAATAGCATCTTGTAAAGCAAACTGATTGATTTTGTTGTTACAACAGCCAATATGGTTGACATTTAAAGCAAGAGATACAAACCATCAAAAAACCATTTTTTTTTCTAGAATTAGGAGGACCAATTACACAGGAAGTATTAATTTCTTTGCTTTTAATATACACATTAGCACCGTTAACATCTTGCCATTGCTTATTGGTTCCTCTAAACCAAACTTAACCCTACTTGTCCGTTTTTGCAAGTAGAGATATAGAACAACATTGAGCCAGTCGATTCTGACATGGCTCAGATTGCTCTGGTGCGTCTTGTGAAATCCGTCAGTTCGAAACTTACAGCGGCTATGATGAGTAGATGCAGTCATGTATGAGGTGTTCCCCATTATGTTTCTAAATGATGATCTCCCCAGGGTAGGTTTGTACTATGTTATTAATTTGTCTCGAGAATTCAATTTCGTTCTCTCCTCTGAGGACAATAACATCAGTGTAGTACCCATCTTTGAGATCTCAGATATTCGGAGAAGCTCTGGAAACCAAAGGATGAGGCTGATGAAGAACTTTTGCATTGAGTCGAATAGTTCAAAATGGTAAAGATGTATTTGCCAAAGAGCCCCTCCCCGGAACTCAGCTTGCAGTTAATTTTCATTCCAATTAGAAGTGGTTGCAGTGACACATTTCGCCGTAAGTCGGCTAATTTATGTAAAAAAAATTCAAAAATCATGTATACAAAATGCTTGTAAGTTACTTTGTAGAAAAATACTTTGATTCTGAATCTACTTTGCCACAATGTACAATCTTCGAAAGAAGACATTGTAATTAAACCAACTGTTGCCCAAGGAGTTGGAATTCCGGATCTTATTTTTTCACAAGCTACTGAAGAATCATTTATGATATCACAAATCATTGTAACACTCTCACTTCTATTAAATATATAACATTCTGGCAATCTATAAGAATTTAACATGAAATTCCAACAGAATATCTTCCTGTATGGATCTCTGTAAATCTAATTCAAAAGCCTCCAAAGCCTTTTGCAGTCTTCCACAAACAGCAATTCATGCAAGTTTGTACAAAGATTCAATTGTAATAGAAGTGTACTTACTATTGCTGGCAGCTTGTTCACAACAGTAGAAATTCTCCGAGTCGACTCGGAAGACATTATGTACAGACCACAATTGTGCCCCTTATGTACTCCAGAAACGGGCTTCGTTGCTAACCGAGTTTGGTTATCAAGGCTCATTCGTCTGTCACCGCTGAAAAATGAAAAGTTTTACACATGCTAACCTTTTGCTCGCATGGGTGCTTGCCCAGAAATTGTCCTAAAAACACAAATTATCTCGGCGGGACAGTGACAGCGCCATGCCGATCTTTGGACCCTGGGGGCCACAACAGGTAAACCACCTTGGACACTCGAAATATGAATAACGATGCGCAGCAGCATGTGTTTAGTTTGACGAGCATCCAATCTCGTTACTTGAACTATAAAAGACATTATTGCATCCAGGATTGGAAGATAAATTTTCGATCTCTCTTACAGTTATTACATATAAGCCTTAGGGACGGGTAATGGTAATTACATTAGTAATATTTTCAGGTGGTATTCAATTGTACAACACATTTGTAGGTAGGAAGGGGGTCACAAAGAAGAAACACACATTAGTCATCAAACACATTTGTTAAATTCTATAATAACGTGTTACATCACCAATAATTTTGATACTTGAATAACTACCAAATTCTTTATACAATATAGCAACAGACTGTCTCATTGATTCTGTGGAGTCTGCGTTCTTATAACAAATGGCATGTTAGATGACAGATAACACTTTCCATGGTCTTTGTTAACATCAGACAAGACATTCCACATACTATAGGCGGTTACATCTAGACTATTTGCACTCTATATTTGTATTCTTGGAAAATATGGAAAAAGTTCACAACACATCCACGAAACGCAGAGCGTCTGTGACACCAATATTCGAATTTAGTAATACATGGTGGGGCTATTCCACCTCTTACTACTTGGAATGGTCAAATTATAAGTTTTGTATTATACATATCAAAGAAATTAAATATTAGTCTCTAGCGATCATTTACACACTCGTGGAAACAAGTTACACAAACTTGGAATTTAATATTTTCTGAATTAAATGGTATCTGATAATATTGCACTTTCACGTGAAAGGTATTCCTAATAATCTAGTCCGGTGATCATCAGGCACATTTGCTGCCATGACTTACAGCTATCAATTTTAAATATTTTTCCAGGCTCTAAAGCGTGAAGCAAAGTCATTCGTATATTAGGTACGAATTGTCCTGGATGATAGTATTTGGGTTCCAATACATAACTATTCAATTAGTACTTAAATTTATCATTTTGATAAATCACAATCAAATCCTTTTGAATTGTTTGGGGAATGTCCAATGTGTGACATATAAAGCATTGTTAATTTCCCCAAGAGCAATACATCTAGCCATATTATACAAAGACAGTTAATTGTTTTAGTTGGGCTTCCTTGCTAGGGTGGGGAAGCAGAGGCGTATGGGGTGTGTACATGTAAGCCACCAGTTGTCGCAGTACCGACTCCTCGGCATGTTATCATACTCGGTGTCCTGTGAGCCAGAATTTGAGAGTCCTTACTGTTATATTGCACAACATATACCTTTCCATTATATGGAGTTGTAACGTGGATTGAGGAAATGAAAGGGATAAAAAAAAGTTGTCTAGCACAGGCCATTAAACACAACATTGTCAGATTGCCTCGTATGGCTTTTTGCAATCCACTTTGTCTTTAAGAAATTTGGAGAACTGTTTTCGTAATTAAAATGCATTGTTCATTTTTTGGTTAATTGTTTTAGTTGGGCTTCCTTGCTAGGGTGGGGAAGCAGAGGCGTATGGGGTGTGTACATGTAAGCCACCAGTTGTCGCAGCACCGACTCCTCGGCATGTTATCATACTCGGTGTCTTGTGAGCCAGTATTTGAGAGTCCTTACTGTTATATTTCACCACACATACCTTTCCATTTCATAGAGTTGTAACCTGGACTGAGGAAATGGAAGGGATAAACAAAATGGTCTAGCACAGGCCGTTAGACACAACATTGTTAGATTGCCTCGTATGTGTGTTAGATTGCCTCGTATGTGTTTTTGCAATCCACTTTGTCTTTGAGAAATTTTGAGAACTTTTCATAATTAAAATGCAATGTTCTTTTATTCAGTTAATTGTTTTTACTTGGGCTTCCATGCTAGAGTGGGGAAGCAGAGGCGTATGGGGTGTGTAGGTGTAAGCCAGCAGCTGGCGCAGCACCGACTCCTCGGCATGTTGTTACACTAGGGATTGTCCTATGTGTCAGTGTTTGAGAGTCGTTACTGTTATAAGTTCCAATGATATATTTCCACATCAGTTGAGCCAAATATATATTTACTTTGCAGATGTAACTGTCTTCTTAATTGAGACAGTTAAAACATATTGTCCTTAGATTTGTGTATTAAATCTACATTTAGTTAAAAGGTTGATCGAGAAGTAAGGTTCCCTTCAGTTTTAGAAATACACAACATTGTTTATTCTCATTACAATCTACATTCTTGCAGAGAAGAAACTTAACTGTATTATTCTATGTAAGTATAGCAGAATATTGAGCCAGTCGATGTCTTGACGTTGCTGCAATAGATCGCATTATTCTTGTGAATTTAAGTCGGCTGGAAATAAATAGGATGCGGCATCTGAGCGCCTGGATGAGTATATGCAGTCTCGGATGACGTGGAAGTGGTCTCCGTCTTCTCGCCACATGACAATTTCTCCAGGGTATTGCAATATGAACTCAACCTATCTTCCATGTATTTCATCATCTTCTGTTTGTGTTCTATTGACAAAGATATCACTGAAGTACCATCTTTCTGAGATTTCACATAATTTAATAGTGTCCAAACCGTACAAACATGACGAAGAACTCATTTTGAACTGTATCAAACGGTTCAGAATCTGCATTAAGAATTTGCTTAAAAGTCCATCGTCGTCATCCATTAAGTACAGTATATTCGAAATTAGATACGTCAAGTGCTGTAATGACGGATTCTTCATCGTCCCCTACAGCATTGAGAATACTGATGTAAGCAGATGAACAGCGTCCTCCATCGTTACCAATCTGCAAGCAATAATTCACTAATGTCAATATCCTCTTCAGAATCAGATACATTCACTACTGAACTATTATAAAAAGTACACACCGAAACAATGGCGACCTAGCACACAAATGGCACCAACATTCATATTTTTGCATATGTGGAGGTGCTACGCCACCTGTGACATGCACTATTTCCCGAAAAACAAGTGTTGTTTTATATACATCGAACACACTGTACATTAGTTGGTACCGCACATTAAAGCATTCATGTAAACGTGTTTCACAGCCAAATCGCAAACATATATTGTGGCAACGATAATGTTGTAGAAACGTAGTATCTTCGTATGGCCCAGTGTAGAGTTTCTGCACTAATACGAATCTGTTCACTCCGTACTTGTCTGCTACCGCCAGCAACTGGGGAAAAGTCCTGTGGGGATCACGAGAGTGCAATGGACAGACTCCTCCGTGAGGGTGCTACAGCTGTGTCTGATGGTGAGAACAGACGCTGCTCGCTCCGCGTCTTTATGAAAGTACTTAAGTATCGGATACCACCCGTTGACTACTTCGTGTGTAGTCATTCACCCGACACAAAAGGCATTCTGCATGTATATAATGGGGCAGCTGTAATGCAAACGAGGATGCCGTGTCGGTACCGTTCGTCGAATGTACTGTACATTAGTTGGTACTGCGCATTCACACATTCGTGTAAAACATTATACTTGGAGATTTCAATGGGATTTCATAAAATTGGAAATCTATTCGTTATGACAAATTCAGGTGATGTATCACATGTTGCCATAAGACAAATTCGGTGCCATGATTTACCACAGTCAATTTTAAATTTTTTACCTTATTCTAACCCATCAAGTAAAATTTTGTGTATATTAGGTACATGTTGGTTTTGAAGATAATATTCCTCTTCTAATGCATATCTATCCAATACATATCTAATTTGTTTTTGCGATAATTAATAAGCAAATCTTCCTTTAATGTAGTGGGTGGTTCCTAAAGCAACACATCTAATGCTTTTTCTAAATTATCAATTACAACACAAGACAATTTATTCAGAGACACTGGGTTCACCATATTTTCAAAGTGTACTTACAGGAAGTTCAGCAGATGATGTAGATGATCCAACAGGAACCGCTTAAGAAGACACTGTGCTCTACGTTCAAACTTCGTGTCCTTATATTCCCATATGGCGCCTCTGATGGCGTAGAAATCGAGGATTTTCGCTGGCGTAACCTCTGTCGTGGGTGCTTGCCGAGATAATGTCCTAACCAGACAATTAGCTTACGGGACAGCCAGCGTCGCCATGATAGCATATTCATTCATTCTATTTTTCTCTTCACTATTTAGTTCATCATACTCTGGTATTACACCAAAAACTAAATGCCATGTTTTAAATGAATCACAAAAATCACTTTCATCATACATGTCTTGCAACGTAGTTAATTTACTAAGATCAGCTGTACTATAATACTTCTTAGCCTTCGTCATTAAAATATACTTCTTCACAAGTCTAGGCTTTACAAGTACTTTAGGCCACATAGCATGAGTTATCAAGTTGGTAGACGTAATCTTCTCTTTAGTATGAAAAGGACCAAAATAAATCTGAGCATGAGGATTATAACGACTCTGTTCACCATTAACAACTTGAAACAAATCAGTGAACGATGGTGCTTTCAAACTAAACCTATGTTTATACAATTCAAACGGATCTAGATCATTAACTTCAGCACGATATTTATTCATTACATGAACAACACTTTCTTTATCTTTAACTTCTAATTGGCCCTTTAACCTTCTCAGTCTTCTGTTGTCCAAATATACTCCACTGTTTATACTCAATGCCCCAAATTTTTATAACAACTCTAGACAAGACAACAGATTCATACTTCAATACCATATCTTTTAGTTCATCATCCAACCCGTTCCAAACAGAATTAGGTGTAAGTTCTGCTAATTGCCACGACGTGTGCGCCCTCCCCATACCAGACTGCCAAGTTACACCTGTTAAGTTCTGAATTGTTTTAATATAACAATGTCTCAGACGAGGCACAGATCTAACACTCATTCTATTCCGACGCCGACGAGGTTGCATACCACGCGTGCTAAAGGAAGTCTAGTAGCACGCGTAAGCGCGGCGGTTAGCGTCGCCGCGGCTAAGTCCGTTATCGCTGACGTCACCTACTGGCGCGGGTTGCATACCGCGCAGGGGTCACCTACTGGCGCGGGTTGCATACCGCGCAGGGGAGTCGTTACTCCCCCCATTGCTGGTACCCCCCACGATTTCTCCATTTGTTGTTGCTGTTGCATTCCTGTTTAACCGGTAACCATTGCTGGTACCCCCCCACGCTTATAACTGTAAACCAGACGCGATTTTTACCTGTTCGTTAACTCTACGATGATTACGAGTTCTAACAACAAATGGCATGTTACAAGAGTAATACGATTTACCCATATCCTTATTATACACTTCAAACACTTGAAATGTCCGATAAGCAATCACATCTCTATTATTAAAACTCTCAAGTCCACCTTGCGCCTTTAAAGTATCACCGTTACCACGAACAATTGCAGCTGTAATCCAACCATTACCATGGCTCGGAGCATTGTCAGCTCTAGTAACTGTAAACTGGAGAACACCACCGCAAAACACACTAGGTCCTTGCAGAAACACCTGTGCCCCTACATTATTAGTCGCATTCCTAATGTCTATATTATCAATAGCCTTAAACACTGTAGGACGAGAACTCCTCATCCTCCACCTACGAACCATAATGAACGTCTATCCGATCCAGAAAGACCGCTAGAAAGCTCCTAACGGCCCTTTTAAACCTACAGAAATGGGACATACATATTCGTAATCAGCGCAAAAAACTACACTAAACACACTTTACACGGAAAAAATACGATAACTTTCGATCCGACGTTAAATCGTACGCGTGCTAAAGGAAGTCTAGTAGCACGCGTAAGCGCGGCGGGAGGCCTCGCCGTGGCTAAGTCCGTTATCGCTGACGTCACATCGGCGCGGGTTGCATACCGCGCAGGGGCCCGTAATTACGCGGCACTGTTGCGCGCTGTGTTATAAGCATGGTTAGGGGAGTCGTTACTCCCCCCATTGCTGGTACCCCCCCACAATTTCTCCATTTGTTGTTGATGAATTCTTATAACACAGCGCGCAACAGTGCCGCGTAATTACGGGCCCCTGCGCGGTATGCAACCCGCGCCGATGTGACGTCAGCGATAACGGACTTAGCCGCGGCGAGGCCACCCGCTGCGCTTACGCGTGCTACTAGACTTCCTTTAGCACGCGTACGATTTAACGTCGGATCGAAAGTTATCGTATTTTTTCCGTGTAAAGTGTGTTTAGTGTAGTTTTTTGCGCTGATTACGAATATGTATGTCCCGATGACCATGCCGACGGATGTAACCACGAACATGCCTCATAAGACGACGACGACGACGGTACATCGGGCGTACAACATACTTCCTCAACCACTTCATTGATAGTCAAATTCCAATACGGATCAGAAGCACAAACAGCATGCAACCTACGTGACGACGAGGTTGGACAACAGACGGACCCGACGGACACGTGTTCTGGGCTGTCATGAAATGTGGCACTTAAGTGCCGTTTAGTTTCGACAGCCCAGGTCAATGTAATGCTACATCACCACGCAACAATATCTTGTCATTCCAAGAGTACTTTACGACCAGATATATTTTCATAATTGAATCCCAAGTTCAATAACACCAACCACTACTGCCAACAAAAAGACTAGCTTCTTTAAGCTTTACTTGCAGTTTTTGTAACATCGGATGCTCTCACCAATGATAATGTGCATACAAATGTTTGTGAATCTCATCCTGCTGGAAAGAAACACTTTGTCTGCTCCCCTCCCTCCCCAGAGTCTCTTACCCTGCGGTTCTGAATTGAGATTTAATGGTCGGAAATGACTATTCAGTTTCTCATTTCCCAATCCCTGACGTAGGGACCTGCACTTGCTAACAAGACACAATGTAACCGTAGTATCTTGCTCTCCAAATACCTCTGGCATGGGGGCCAGAATAAGACTAGCTGTTCCTGTCTCATCCTGCTGTCCCGACAGTGCTGTGGGAGTCAGCAGAGGTCACCAACAGCAGGAGCAATCACAAAGTAAGACTTATCAGAGATCACCTCTGACAGGTGCATTAATGTCACAGCTTCCTCCCTTCCCAATTGTGGCATGGGACACAGAGGATGCCAGGACTATCATTGCCCCCATCCTCAAAGTCTAATGGTGCATGCAGATCTACAGCTGTGCTCCACCTTGACCTCTATATTGAATGCCACACTAGATTACTAAACAAAGTATCACTTTCAATCAGTATGGCCCTGAATACCACAAGTTGTTTCTCACTAACAAAATTCAGACTTTTAATAACACAAATTATATCTTTATAACACTGTATACTTAAATGTTAGCTGTAGTTCCACTATAAATTTATTTCGGCTAAGTAGCCATCTTCAGGTGTTTCGCCTCCATTACGTTAAGTTTTTCATAATATTTTGTAGTATGTCGCCTATTTATTTTGTACGGAATGAAAATTAAATTAATACATGCCACATTCTGGGGAGCCGTTCATTTTGATCTAATTGTGACAAAATGTTTTTTATACTTTGTAATAACTCTTAACTTATAATATTACATTTTCATTTATAAGATGTTTACACTACTGGCCATTAAAATTGCCACACCAAGAAGAAACGCAGATGATAAATGGGTATTCATAGGACAAATATATTATACTAGAACAGACCTGTGATTACATTTTCACGCAATTTGGGTGCATAGAGCCTGAGAAATCAATATTCTGAACAACCACCTCTGGCCATAATAACGGTGTTGATACACCTGGGCATTGAGTCAAACGAAGCTTTGATGGCGTGTACAGATGCCCGTGCAGCTTCAACATAATACCACAGTTCATCAAGAGTAGTGACTGGCGTGTTGTGAAGAGCCAGTTGCTCGGCCACCATTGACCAGACATTTTCAACTGGGGACAGATCTGGAGAATTTGCTGTTTAGGGCAGCAGTCGAACTTTTTCCGTATCCAGAAAATCCGTACGGGACCTGCAACACGTGGTCGTGCATTATTCTGCCAGAAATGCAGGGATCAAATGAAGGGTAGAGCCACGGATCATAACACATCTGAAATGTAACGGCCACTGTTCAGAGTTCCGTCGATGTGAACAAGAGGTGATCGAGGCGTGTAACCAATGGCACCCTATACCATCTCGCCGGGTGATATGCCAGTATGGCAATGACGAATACACGCTTCCAATGCGGGTTGTTGCCAAACAGGGATGCGACCATTATGATGCTGTAAACAGAACCCGGATTCATCTGAAAAAATGACGTTTTT
Source organism: Locusta migratoria (assembly GCA_026315105.1). Lineage (NCBI taxonomy): Eukaryota > Metazoa > Arthropoda > Insecta > Orthoptera > Acrididae > Locusta > Locusta migratoria. Next base: position 126,481,923 of record CM048752.1, read on the forward strand.
GCCACTCGTGCGCCCATTACTTACACCGTCGCAGGCGCTCCTCATCTATACAAGCACACAGTATGCATATATGTTTACATTATAACAAGTTATACCATCCATGTACATGAAACATTTGCAACTCTCGCTCATTTACACTACTTTCATCAAGTGAACAGAATGAGATTGCGCGAGTTCCAATCCCATCATTACAAATTATTCGCTGTGATACCTTGTCATTACTTCATATTGGTCAGAGCTGTTCACACTGTACATCAAGCTAACTGTATCCATATAAAGTAAATTTCTGCCAACTTTCAGCTTTAATATCTCGGCAAGTATTTTCTTTAAAGAATTTAAAATTGGGCATTTTGCACAATTAAATGCATTCCTTTAAGAAAAGATTTTTTCTCTAGTAAATTGTAGACAAAAATTGGCTGAAAAAGACATTTATTGATAAAAGTGAATTCTAATTTAATACTGAAAATGCACAGAATATGCGAGGTATCAGACTCTTTTTCCCCTTATCTGTCCTGTTACCTTAAGATTCAGTCAGACGTTCCTTGCTCTCTCCGTAATTATTTCCATTGCCATTTTAGCTTGACTTACTACAAACTCTTTAGTTTCGTAAATGACTTCTGGGGACAAGTGCCAAATAGTGCCTTGTTCCTAATGATATTGGAGCTTTAATCCTTAACTATTTAAGACATAAAGTGGCGGCTGTCCATTTCCAACCATCACCAAAAATTTTTCTCTTGCGAACAATGTTAGTTGCATCCACTCAAAACATTATCTTCTGCAGTAGCAGATTCTTATACCGATCATTACGCTTCACTAGCTGCATTCTCGACGAGATGTCAGCTTGTTCGTGACCCCTCTCGAGCTATCCTCATCTAGCCAAGGCACTACACTTCCTGATAGGCTGTCCTCAATACTCTATAAATGTGATACCGAGATTGCCTGTCTCATTTGGAAATCATCCCCTCGCTCTCTGGCGTCACTCGCCTTTCTAGAGATTTCGCAAAGTTTAAGTACTATTGTGTCTACGTACCCCTTGTTATGTCGTGGAAGGAAGATTTCCAGCTCCTCCATGGTAACTATTGATTTGCGGTCACACACCCTCATATGATTCACTTACTCGCTGCCCCAGGGCGAGTTATCTTAGCACTCCGGTCGTTTCTCTTTGCTGATGCTTACAGCAATCGTCTGACTGAACCTTGTACAAAACTTTTCCTCAATTTTTACCAGTTTATATGAATTTTAATGTTAAATTTCTCTGGGGTCCTGACATGTGAACCAGTTCATCGGTAACCACAGACTTCGTGCATCGTGCACTTTATCACATCCTTCATTGACCAGTCTGACTCATCTTCTAACCATTGAATCACTCATAGCATTTTGTCTGTAAACGTCGCAGATTTGCCGATGAATTTCCTTTGGTTTAACAATCTTTGCATTTAGAAAACGAATCACAGATCTGATTTCACATGTGGCGGCTTTTTCCAATTACGGCTGACATAATTATGAACACTCCAGTCAAACCCCCCCCCCTCCCTCCCTAGTACTGGTGAGGAGGGTAGAGGTGGTGGTGGTGGTGGTGGTGGTGGTGGTGGTGGGGGGGGGGGGGGGGGGACTGAAATTGAAGTACGTACCCATTGGGGGAAGGGGAAAATTACAGATATGCCCACCAGTTTCTAGCGACTCATGTTTTTTGTGGCTTATCAACAAGATATAACAAGCCATAGTTAAAACTTTTTAGATGCACAATATTTAACACTGTATCGGCAAATTTGTTAAATACTGGGAAGCAGTAAGAGAATGCAATCTTACGTTTCATATCCTTGTGCTACTGATCTGTTACGTATTTAGTTTCATGTGATTATTTTAAGAGATATAAATATCCAAGGCACATTTTCTTATGCCACATTTCACTTTGTTATATAGCCTTGTTAGTCCGTGCTGGTTGACCAAACACTTCTTTTTGCAGTTAAAATTTAATTTTTGCATAATGAGGTCAAAAATTGTGCAATTTTTACTTTTGTAAAATCTTCAACTTTGTACTTCATTTATTCTGTATTGAAAAGTGATACATTCATTAAACTTAATACAATTTTTTTTTAGGGTACTACTTCCCAAGTGTTACTTCTCAGTGTCTTTAGTCCTGAGATATACGAAGCCAAACTTTATCTATAATTTACTAGCTGAAAAAACCTTGTTACATTCTTTCAGTTATTATTCTTAAAAAAAGGTATAGAATTGTACAAATTAAATTATTGAAATTTGCTAGATATTGACAGTTGCACCGGGAACGAGAAAAGTTATTAAATCTTCGGTGGTATTGCATCGGCGAATTTTTAACTTTATTTAATGGGGGTATGTTTGAATGTTTACAAATAATTTCAACAAAATCCGTGATGGTCAGGCAGGAAATTAAGAAACTGGGTAATTTGACATGCAATGACCCTAAATGTTTAAAAGTTTGGGATTATTGTTGACTTCTTTTAGCAATGTACCATTAATGCACCTGCATTTTTTTTTTTTTTTTGTTACTCATATTTGCGGATATGCCTAAAGGTGTTTTCAACTAGAGTATTTTAACAGGTGCCAGAAATGCATTATGTATCGAACCTTTTAAATGACCCATTAGCAAATAACTAATTTTATGCTGTGGACACTTCAGCCTCACCTTCCAATTACTGGTGTGAGGGTCAGCAGAGGACGCCAACAGCAGACACAGCACAGCCGTGGCATCCCCCGAGTTGGGGATCTTCAGAGGTCGCAGTCGATAGACGGTCTGATGGGGCAGCCGTGGTGTGGAACACAGTAGACGTCACCAATCAGTAATAGTAGTGCACCGCCAAATCCTCCTTTTTCGATCCCAATATGGGAATCTGCAGAGGTCACTCACTGCCCACAGATGGACTTACCACAGCTGCAGCATCCTCGACACCCGATCGTTGTGCAGGTGACAGAAGTCGCCAGTAGCAGACGTACAATCTCCCTCCTCCCCATATATCTCGTGTGCGGAGTCGGCAGACGATGCAGCTAGCAGGTGCATTGCAGCTGCACTGCTTCTGTTGTGCTACAGCAGTGTCTTCCGGCAGCTTTCCTCGTGTCCTCAGCTGCTGCTGCTGCTCTGGCAGACAAATGATTGCCCTCAGCACAGCAGCTACCACCTCCTTACCTGCCTAGAAAGTTTACTGACTGCTCCAGATTTTCTCTCACTACTGAGTCTCCTTCATCTGTTTTATATCTCCAAAATCAGGGTGAGCACAAACAACTGGCAGAGTATTGGAAATAAAAATGACAGTAGTACGTCAGAGAATTTAATCTCCTTTGTACTTAACACGTATATGGCAAGCAATACTCTCACAAACTTTTTAAAATCTTCTAAGGCTCCGTCTTAAATGGAAATTTAATTGCCAATTGTAATCCTTGCCACGCAAACTGATGGGTTTTATTGTAACAATGTCTAATGTGACCAGCATTTAAAGCAGGGGAAACAATGGAGCGAAAAACAAATTTCTTGCCACAGTTAGGCGGTTCAATTATACATAAAGTAACTGAGGCAACCACAGTCAACATAGGACAAAACTGTTGTCCCAAAGTTGCACAGCTAACACAATACAAGCATATAAAAATGTTTTAGCTGCCTCTGTCTAGTGGAACAATTTGCACCTCTGTTTACGTCTTGGCTCAAATGATAGGGACTCTTACTGAACTGCTGGCTTTTGGTGATTTTTTTTTTTTTTTTTTTTTTTTTTTTTTTTTTTTTTTGGGGGGGGGGGGATTCTTCTAATCTCGAGTGTGGTAAATTAGTAATAATAATAATAACAGCAGCAGCAGCACAGGAATTTTAGAATCAGCAAAGACCTAAAAACATCATGTACACACTCTACAATGCGGGACATTTGGTTCCTTAATATCATTGCCCAGTTGACAGTACACTTCATTTTAGAACCTCTGTTAGATGTCTGTGATTCGTCCACACGGTGGGGCCTGCTATCCCTGGTCCATTTATATGTCCACATCCACTTGTACACCCTCATCGATACGTACAAGGTGTGTTCCAAAGGAAGTTGACGATATATTTTATGGAAAAAAAATTATTCCTCAACATTCATTTTGTCCCCTTCAAAATAATCCCTCTCAGATACAATAAACTTGTGTTAACACTTCTTCCAATCCTCGAAGAACTTCTCGTAACTACTTTTTGGTACAGCCTCTAGTACTTAAGTGAGGCAGTTTTTATTTCCTTACTCATTAAAAGTCTTTATCCTTTCATAGGTCTCTTTTATGTTTGGGGACAGGAAAAAGTTACAGGGGACCAGGTCTGGTGAATATGGTGACTGAAGCGTGATTGTCCTGTTCTTTTTGGCCAAAACAGTTCTAACAAGCAATGATGAATGAGCAAGTGCATTGTTGTTATGCAAAAGCAATGAATTGAAACTGAATTCATGTATGGCCCATTTGTATCAAAATAACAAATAAATAATTTGATAATCTATTTTACATTGACCATGCAATTTGAAAAGTAACCTTACTTTTTGAACAGCCCTCATATTCCCTTGCCCAGGTAAAACACCCTAGTGTGTTCTACACTAGCATTGTTAGTCTATCCTTCGATAAATCACTGTTGAAGTCTCCAAGTTGTAATTTATTTGCTCCTGTTTAGTAGCTTGCGGATAAATCAGACAAATATAGCTATATGTATTTGTAATGAAAACAGTTTACCGTGCCTGACTGTCCAGAAATCCATAAATAAGCAAGCACCGAATATCTCAATACTACTACCCACTATTGAGAGAGAGAGAGAGAGAGAGAGAGAGAGAGAGAGAGAGAGAGAGAGAGAGAGAGAATCTTTCATGTACTACTAATACAATCAGTGAAATTACTGTAATGCAGTTCCAGTGACTGAAATATGTTTACAAAGTACTACATGTTACTCGTTTTTATTTACTACCTGAAATTCCTTGTTCTTATGTCAGTTCATGTGTACCGTGAATGAGTATTAGTTGCTTATGTGGTTCCAGTGAATCTGAAAATGAAAACAAAATGTATTAATCAGTTATGTTTTAGTAATCTGACTCACAGGGAAGATATTTTAATAATGCCATTGATGCTCAGTTTATGCTTTCTTTGTATTATGGAATAAAACTTATTCTACAGATCTTAGTAGTTCATTTGTTACACAATTATTAAAAGAACTATATCGATGGTGTTGAACAGCAGGCAACCTTGTATGTCAAAAAATATTCAGTTTTACAGGAGAGTGAAATAAAACATTATTATTTTACATTCTCGACAGCAAATAAATAAATAAATAATCACTATAAATTATTTCATTAATAAAATATTCCATGAAAACATACTGGAAAATAGTTTTCAAGCCATAAATTGAATAAAAATGGTCAATGATGTTCTTATATGAACATACTGACGTATGATTTTGCAGTTCAACACCAATGATATTGTGAATATAGTTGCTACAGTATCATGAATTGTTGACATTTACTTTCACATGAAATTGGTTTCCAATTACTAATGATAACATGACAATTGATTATTCAGAGATGCTATCTGATAAGTGTTATTTTGCAATGACTTTGTGTGATGAAACTGGAAGCAAATTCAACCAGAGTGATTTAGATACTGACACCACCTAAATGTTTTCATTGTATTTATTTTTTGTATGAAAGATAGGCATACTTCCACAATTGAAATGAAATTTATTTACTTTGTTGCATAAAGTTTAATAATCATTTGATTTTATGTATGGAAAACATGTTAAGAACAGTGAGAAAAATATAAAAATTGAGTTTATTTTACATTCATTTTTTATTTATAATTATACAGATACTTGTATGATTAATCTTTTCATGCTTGAAGTTCTATGTTAAATACGTTGTATTATTCAATTTTATTTTACTAGAACACTTTAAACATATATGTATGTATTTTGTTTTCTGTCTTCTGTTTTGTTCCATTGCATAGAGAAATCTGTACTGTTATGTCAGCCCTAATTAGTCTTCCTGTGACTTATTCTAGTCTAGCAATGTATATAACTGAGTTTGATGCTAGGAGGTGTAAAATGTTCCTCCAAGACAGAAAAATTACAAGTACACTGATGTGACACAGTGTTGCTACAGTTGTAACACATCATCAAATCCAGTGTTAGCAACAGCAAAGATGTATTTTTCCAAACTAGCTGAAGTGCTTTGAGACCAAAGACATTATGTAGTTTCAAATGTTTTGTAAAGAGTATTATTCTATAGTTTTATGAACTGTCCACTGCCATTAAAGTAGACTGATATATATTGTTTAACCAAAGAAAAGCATGTTGTAACTGTGTACATAAAGAGCACACTGCTGGGATAACTTTTATGTTCTTTGCTTTTTTTTTCACAAAATTACACACGTGAAAGTACCTGTAGTTGTATGCTTGTTGCATTAAGTCTAGCCAGAACTTTGTTGTTTTATCTGTGAAATAAATTTGTAAATAGTTTATTTAGAGCTATGTGAATTAAGCAATAAATTTACATAATTTTGAAGCTCAAATTTGGGTTTATTTAGCATTTTTTTATTTTTTCAATATTGATGCATTTAAATCAGCCAGTTCCCAAACACAATACCATAGTATTAGTTATCATTCAAATCAATGCATGTTATATGCAGGACATACAAATCAATTGAATGCAATCACTGAAGTTGTTTCAATAATTTGTGCCTTCTTTACCCACCTTCACGAAATTGTATACTGTGACATGGGGTGACTTTGGGTTGGAAAAAAAATATTTTGTGGACCACACGTTGCCTACTACCTTCCAAAAGAATTATTACTGTTTCTATGTAAGAAAGAAAGTATGTAGATAACTATGACATTGATTTTTTAATGGCTTCTGACACTTTCAGACTCGACCCAAATGTTACCCAAAGACTTGGGTGACCAGGTACTTTGTTGTAATCAAGTGCAAGTGGAACATAGTCTTAAGCTAAGGAAATGGTTTGGAAGCACAGGATTTGCAGATAATCTTGGTATAGGCCTATTCACACATTTTATCAACTTCACTGAAAATTACAACGGAAACACCATCTCTGCAGCCAAACCTAAAAAAAAACTGTTATAGAACTTTTGACTAAGCAGTAAATATAAACTAACCTTTTTCGTGAAAATAAACAGAAAAGTTGCAGCTCAGCAAACATAAAAGGGTACTCTAATTAATTGACACAATGACAAGTAATAGATTGTTTCTTGGTTAAAAATGGAATAAATTTGGCAGAAAGTTAATATATTACATTTGAATGGTCAGAGGAGGCACAAATAAGTTCATTTTTATAACACTTTAAATTTTTTTTCCATGTTTGGACTGAGATTACATCAATATATAACAACATACAATTTTTAACGTAATGATGGAATACCTAAAAATGCAGTAAGTCCCCCCTCGTGTGAGGGGAAAGAAACAGGTAAGCCAAGAAAGTCATAAAGCATCAATAAATCCATGATTTTGAATGAACATATTACTGTTTGTGATTCTAGTGTGATAGTACTCATCTCTCTTATTTAGCTGAAGAGCAGATGAGTGAAGAACTTAAAGGCATCAGGATGGCAAGCCTACATCAGGTTTTGCACATCTCTCAATATTTATTAAATCTGTAAGTATAAAATATTTACAATTTAAACTGTAGTTTATGATTAAAAAATAAATAAATAAATAAATAAAAAACATATGAAAAATGGAAGAAATATGGTTTACCTGGCATTTTTACTTTATATGTTCCAGAGTGAAACATTCCAGTACTTTGTGGCCTGCCATCAGCAAACGAGTTGCGTTTTTTAAGGGTGTATGCTTTATGCAAACAGTGAATTATTTTTTTAGTTTAATTTAATTTTTTTAAATTCCCCCCCCCCCCCCTCCTAAATAAGGAAGATGTGTTTAGGAATCACGCAAATGTTTTGAAAATTTCTTCTTGTTACTCACAGTTGTGCTTGGGGAATCTTGCTCTCTTCTGTGGTAAATGCGTCTACACTTTTCGCAATACATTTTTTGTCACTTTATTGAACTTTTTAGTTCACTTTTCACTGTTCTGGTGAGTTGTGTGTGAAGTTGCTACATATGTTGTTTCACTTTCACTGTTTAGAGGTTTGTTGTGTTTGGAGTTGCTGCAGATGTTCAGTCGTTCTCGCCTTCTTGTGGCCCTAAAAACGAATAGCTGTTTGAGTTGTTGTCTTTGTATAGTTCCTTTAGGGTCATTCCATGCCAAGTGGTCTAGAGGCTCCCACATGACCCTCATGGATTTTGATGAAATTTTGTATGAACATTCACACATGTTCTCAATGAACACTGGTAAAGTTTCAGTTTCAGAAATGCAATACTTCCAGAGATACAGTCACTTTTTGAAACCATAGCACAGTTTCCAATAGTGCGTCCATGAATTTTCAGCAACTTTGAGACGATATATCTCTGGTAGTATTTGCATGAAAGAAACAAAAGTTGGCCATCTTATTCTACTTTTAGGGCTCTCTAAAGTAAAATATTAAGAAAAGGATTTCTGAGCAAATTTCATATAGATAATTTGAAGCAAAGTTGGTCGAAAAAATAGCTGGTTTAAAAAAATACGAACTTCAGTTTTTTATATCTCCTAAAGTAATTGTGGGATGTACATGAAACTTTGTACACTATAACTCACCAACACAAGGTCTTAGGATATAAAGTTTCATTCTTCTAGTGCTTTCCATTATTTCACAAAACTAGGGTAAAGTTGACGATTTTTCAAAAAGTGCTAAAAATGGGTATTTTTAGTCAAATTTTTCAAAAAAGGGTTTTCTCCAAACTCTTCTAAACTATGCTCATTAGAAAGAGCATATTCTAAACTACCTAGAAAAGTTGATTTGGTTTTGCAATGCAAGCATATAAGGCCCTAAAAAGTAGCATCATCATAGAGCCACACTGGAAGTTTGGGCACATTTTTCTGGCACTCAAATTATGCCTGAATTCTTTTACTATGCCTAATAAATGTTAATTAATGTCTGGGATAAGTGAAATAAGAAGTCCTGATGGAGAGGACCTAGCTTAAGCCCGAATAGCAAAAGAATAAAAATAGAAACAATTTTATCTCTTAATCCCCCCCTCTCTCTCTCATTAATTAGAATGAATGTAAATCATAAAATTTATTTGCATAATCATTATATAATTATTGGTAGCCTGTTTAATGAAAATACCAGCTTACTGATGGAAAAGACGTGTATAAATGAGTTGCTATGGTCCATGGTGGTTTAACCACTGCTAGTTTCATTTCACCTGAGAAAACCAGCATCCCCATCGCCATAGGGGCCACGCCCGATAGCTTAGCAACAACAGCCACGGGTGGGTTTCTTTGCCACAGGATCCCAAGCCTGATAAGGGTCTCTTTACACTGGTTCCCATGCCTGATAGCAAATTTATTTCAATTTTTGATATGCTACATTAATTTTTTGATGAATATCAAGAGGTATGATGTATTGCCGGCCAGACGAATTTACTGATGGTGCTGGAATAACTGCAATAATGTGGTGTTCCGGAACCCAGCACTTGTCACTTCTTGGTGGCCAATAAAATGAATTTGCTGGACCATGTGGGTGCATAAAGTTTACTAATGCATCCCTTTGCTCAGTGGAAGTCTCACAGATATTCCCAATCCACCACACGTTTTCATAGACGCATGCAACATATTGTCCTGGTTGGAGAGCAGACATTAATATGCCTCCTTCAGTTCTGTGACCCATTTTAGCTAGAAAAGATGAACAATCATTCGAAACTCTGCTGATCTGAATTGTTGTTTCATCAATAGGTAAAAAGTGATGATTGTCTCTAGTGCCTGCTACAGTTTGTCCCAGTTTAAACCTCTCTTCTTGTGACACAATATTTTTTTGAATTTCATCTTTACTGATGAAAACAAATTTAATTCCATTAATGTTTTCAGAGCAGAAGTGAAACAGATCTAGGGGAGTAAGAATTTGTTCATTAAGTGGTCGTTGCAAGCTTGCTCTTGCAGCTAACCGCTTTGTTGTACCCCCAATCCCATCACAAGGTGATTTCCCATGACTAGTTGCAAAAAAATTCCATTCTGCTGTCATTCCAAAATCACTCTTATGATAGCACAAATTTAGGAAATTCTTAAAATTTTTATATTGAGCACTGGAGCCATCACTGAAATAATGAATGTGGGATATCTGTGCAAACCTTGCTTTTATATAGTTGATGAGCTCCTTGATAAAAACGTGAACTGTAACTGTGTCATGCCGCAAACAATCGCTGATAATGCAGAAACTTAAAGATTCCACTTTCTCATTTTGACGGAAGTAGACAACAAATGGATGAATTGTTGCTTGACTATTGTCCCAGTGGAAGCCTTGGACAGCATCCTGAATGACAAAAGAATAATTTTCCAAAAAATCCATTAGGACAATAAGCTCTTCGTCTTTCAGATTACATTTAAGGCCTTTGAGATGTAAGCTTTGATGCTTGGCAATGTAATGATGGCATGACAGACTCCATATTTTATTTTTTGCATCTTCAATAAATTCATCTACTACCATTTGCTTCGTGTCCAGTGTGGCCCGATCGGTATGAATCCATTGCTTAAAGACAATAACTTCCTGTGGCTCATGATCTAGGAAATAGCTGGCAATCTCAGTTGCTATAGCTCTGGGTCCAGGACACATTTCACAGCGATGTAGCATGCACTGTTTAGAGTTCAAACTGCAAACTGCCTTGCTGAGGAGTTCCTTATAATTTTCATTAATAGCAGCTCCACTAAGCATAAGCTTAACATTTTGGTGAATTGTACAGACACAAACGGCATGCATACCAGCTGATCCTACTGTTACACACCATTTGGGTCTAAGTTCACAAAACTTTGAGAACCCTATTTCTGGACCATTTATATTCTTATAGATAACATACATTTCATGTAAATTGCAAAGTAACAATCTTTTCTGCATGTGTGTCTTTCTATCTAAAAGTCTAACGGAAATACTATCTTTTTTTCCTGGGCACACCCTACTATACTCATCATCTTCAAAAAAAATGTCGCACTCTACTAGCAACTTCTGCTGGTAATTTCCTGCCTTGCCTATTTTCGGGAAGTGCCAGAATGCCCTTCTCTGCCTTAAGCTTCCGAGCATTCTTCACCATTCTTTCAGACACGCCAAACTGAGATGCTGTATGTCTGACTGTCCAACTTACAGGTGCCAAGGTTAAAATTTGCATCTGTTCTTTATGACTTGCATCCTGCATCTTGGCTTTCAGTTCACTCAGCAAATGTGCATAGTCGGCACAGTTTCCACATTTCCTACTTTCACTAGCATCTTCTTCAGAGTGTCGATTTATTCCCGTTGCATTTACAATTTTGTTTTTAATCACATTTTGAGCCTTTTGAATTTTTTTCTTCACATATTGGTGAAATACCGATAGATGATAAGCTACTATTTAATTCTTCTTTTGGTGTAAAGTCCTCGTCAGAATGTGATGATGAGGCTGATAAAGCTTCCTCCAGGTGTTTATTTAAGGTAGTCCTGCAAGCTGGACAAATTTTCTGACCTGGCTTTATGTTATTAACAAGCTGCTTCTTCAACATACCAGAAGCCTTATTAACTGTTTCAGTATCAAGAGTGCGAATTCCTGCCTTAACATTATGATTCACCTTCCCAAAGGGATTAAAGCATTTTTTTTTGTAACCTCTCATATTGTGTCAATAACAGGGCTTCGTGGTGTAGGCAAACTTGAGAGGTATTGTGAAGCTTTACTTCAGAACGTCTGACAAGTAACTCTTTTTCCCCGTCACTAAAATCCGCAAACCATTTCAAAGCAGCTTTTTTTGCAAAGAAAGTGACATGACACTTTGTTCCACTATCTCCTTTCCCAATTGAGCAGCAAGGTATGCTGTTCCCTTCTGTATCCATTTCTAATCAGTAACTAAATAATGTATTGCCTCTAAATGCAAATTATAATCGGCTTAAATTTCAGACAAATTGCTACTGAATGAAATTATACACAATGTATAATACCAATGAAAAAATCTAATAAGAGATATATGCTGTAAAAGACACAATCACAACATTTTTTTGTAAATTAGATTACAAACTTTGATAGTTTTACGAATCACTTAACAAGCCACACTCAGTCAAGAGAACCCACTCACTATGCTGCAAACACACCACTGAAATACTGATTGTTCAAACAAGACTCAACAATGAAACAGTCTGATTGTTAAAGTAATTGTTGCCAGTATATTTTCTATAAACAGTGAATCTTGTGAATTTTTCTGTGACCCTAGTGATTACATATTTATCAAGGTAGTAAGCTACTTTTAAATGTGATAAAATACACAATTAAACCTCTTAGATGTTTAACCAACCAATTTCACATTTTTTCCTAATAGCTTTAAGACAAAAATCCACAGGTTACATCACATAGATATTAATGTCTCTGCAATATTGATTGGATCGTTTACATCACTTGATACTTGATTCAAGCAAAATGATTCGTTTTCGGAAAAAATGTTTTATACAATTGAATAATAAAATTAGGTCTTTATTTTCCACTTGTAAATATTTCCAATTTTGAGAAGTACAAAAAATTTGAAGCTATTATTCATTGAATTCTTTATGATCTCTCTCTTTTTTTTTAACAAATAAGAAGAGTTTTCTACGATAAAAGCAGAAGGGCTACTTCTCATAGTTTTCAAGTTTTTCTGACAGTGTCATTGCCTATTCATCAGGACTTCTTATTTCACTTATTCCAGACATTAATAAACATTTATTAGGCATAGTAAAAGATTTCAGATACAATTTGAGTGCCAGAAAAATGTGCCCAAACTTCCAGTGTGGCTCTATGATGATGCTACTTTTTAGGGCCTTATATGCTTGCATTGCAAAACCAAATCCACTTTTCTAGGTAGTTTAGAATATGCTCTTTCTAGTGAGCATAGTTTAGAAGAGTTTGGAGAAAACACTTTTTTGAAAAATTTGACTAAAAATACCCATTTTTAGCACTTTTTGAAAAATCGTCAACTTTACCCTAGTTTTGTGAAATAATGGAAAGCACTAGAAGAATGAAACTTTATATCATAAGACCTTGTGTTGGTGAGTTATAGTGTACAAAGTTTCATGTACATCCCACAATTACTTTAGGAGATATAAAAAACTGAAGTTCGTATTTTTTTAAACCAGCTATTTTTTTCGACCAACTTTGCTTCAAATTATCTATATGAAATTTGCTCAGAAATCCTTTTCTTAATATCTTACTTTAAAGAGCTCTAAAAGTTGAATAAGTTGGCCAAGTTTTGTTTCTTTCATGCAAATACTACCAGAGATATATCATCTCAAAGTTGCTGAAAATTCATGGACGCACTATTGGAAGCTGTGCTATGGTTTCAAAAAGTGACTGTATCTCTGGAAGTATTGAATTTCTGAAACTGAAACTTTACCAGTGTTCATTGAGAACATGAGTGAATGTTCATACAAAATTTCATCAAAATCCATGATGGTCATGTGGGAACTTTTCTCGATATTAGACCACTTGGCACGGAATGGCCCTTTATTGTGTCGAATATTGTGCCATTGCATAGTGTAGTGTATTCATTCATGAATCTGGTTACTTCGCACTTTTTGGGTATCCGAAAGACAAAATTCCAATTGTCTAGTTTCTTCACCTGCTCCAAGCGGTTGAATGAGCTATAAATGATATGGATATATGGATGGAACCCATGCATAAGTAATGAATGCAATACTCTTATGAAACACCTACATGTGCAGAAAATCAACATGTGTTTGTTGAAGGACCACATTTCACTTACTGAATAATGTCTGCTACTTCATCCACAATCTTCATTTACACATTAAGATGATGGGCAAAGTATCAGTTATTGAACACACAAGTAAACACTCCCGAATCTCATAATCTGCAGTTAGAAAATCGTATGTCAAATTCTCTACAAGCAACGGCAGTCGTTCCATTTATTGCGTGTTGTGGTCGTCAGTCTGCAGACTGGCCTGATGCAACTCTTCACACTACCCTGTCATGTACAAGCCTCATCATCTCTGAATAAGAATGGTAACCTACATCCTTTCGACCTTCCTTACTGTGTTCGTGTCTGTCTCCGTCAACAATTTTTACACCACACATTTCCTTCTAATGCCAAGTTGACGATTCCTTGATGTCTCAGAATGTGTTCCACCAACCATCCCTTCTCTTAGTCAGGATATGCTGCCAGAAACTCATTTTCTCCCCAATTTTGTTAACTGAATCCTCATTAGTTACGTGATCTACCAAGCTAATCTTCTTAATCTGCCTGCAGCACCACATTTCAAAAGCTTAAATCATCTTTTTTTCTGAGCTCCTTATCATCCACATTTCACGCACATAGAATGTTACATTCCAAAAAAATGCTTTCATTGAGGACTTCCAAACATATAAATTAATATTGAATGTCAACAAATTTCACTTCTTCCAAAACGGTTTCCTTCCCATGACCATTCTGCATTCTTCTTTACTTTGGCCATCTGAAGTTATTTTGCTACCCAAATAACAAAACTCATCTACTACTATTATTGTCTCGTTATCTAATCTAATACTTTCATCACCTGATTTTCATACACTACATTCCATTACCCTTGTTTCACTATTGTTAATGTTCATCTTATACCTTCTTTTTAAGACACTGACCATTCTGTACAACTGCCTATCTTCTAGGTTATTCACTGTCCCTGACAGAATTACTGTCATCGGCAAATGGCTATATGTTTATTTCTTCTCCCCAAACTTTAATTCCTCCTCCAAATTTCTCCTTGAATTCCTCCAGAGCTTGGTCAATGTATAGATTGAATAACACTGGGGAAAGCCTATAAACCTGTCTTACTCCCTTCCCAACCACTGCATCCCTTCCATGTCCTTTCGACTCTTATAGCTGCTGTCTGATTTTTGTATGCATTGAATTGTACAGGATGACCAGCCAGTCTAAAACAGGTTAGGAAAAAATTCAAAAATTTTATTTCAAAACTTCGCCTAAGTTTTACAAGTGTTCTTCTGCCGCGACATACGCCTTGACAACGTGACCAAGCCTGTCCACCTTGCAGGACAGAGCCGGCCAGAACCAGTAATGAATGCTGATTCTAAAATCACGCCACCCTTCTGGCGTCCGTGCTGAAACTACTGACGTTACCATGCTACCGTGTAGCCAATAGCAGACACCCACGTTTGATCACGTGTGCTACTGATGGAGGTCTCAGAGGTGCGAGAATCACTTCCTTCGCTCTCTTCAGTTTGAGATCTCGTACAGTACAGACGCACCCGAGAGGCTCAGCCTCTGTGCGGGGCGAATGGCCGCATGCCGTCCGCGGCTGTTAGGCATCAGCCACCACCAACTGTGTGAACCGCAACCATTACAATTACCGTAACCTTTTCCGTTTTTAAAGCCGCTAGCTTAGACTGGCAGTCATTCATTGCATCCGTTCCCAGGGCGAGTCCCGCCATGTATTCCGCATTTCAGAATATACCAAATATTTACTTGAATTCTATCTTTTATTTGCCGTTCAGCCACACTTTCCTAGGGCGCCCACAAGCCTTCACCGCTCCGCCTTCCATCCTGACAAAGCTTCCAACCCATTTTATTTATGCAGCACTGGGATGGGTTGTATAATTTTCCTATCACCCGTAGGATAAAGATCAAGTCCTGTACAGAATATGTCTCTTTGTTCCATATATTTTACATCTGCTTCCTTTAGAATTTGAAAAAGAGTATTCCAGTCATCTTTATCAAAAGCTTTCTTCAGATCTACAAAAGCTAAACATGTAGGTTTGCCTTCCTTTGATCAACCTATCTTTTAAGACAAGTTGTGAGTATTAACACGTGTTCCTACCTTTATCCTAAGTTCAAACTGATCTTTTTCGGGGTTGGATTCCACTAGTTTTACCATCCATCTGTAAATAATTTGTGTTAGTATTTTGCAACAATAACCTATTAAAATGATAGTTATCTAATTTTCACCCTTGTCTGCACTTACTATCTTGGGAATTGCAAGTGCTATATTCTTCTTGCATACCACGTTATAAAATTTCTTCATGACTGGCTCTCCCAACAATATCAGCAGTTCAGACGGAATACCATCTAATCCAGGGGCCTTGTTTCGACTCATATATTTCATTGTTCTGTAATATTTTCCTAGCAGTATCATATCTGCTATCCCATCTTCCTCTACTTTGCCTTCCATTTCTAGAATACTGCCATCAAGTTTATTTCCATTGTATAGGCCTTCTATATATATTCCATCCTCCTTTCAGCTTTCCCTTCTTTGCTTAACAGTACTGGTGTTCGATCAGAATTCTGGATATTCATACAGCTACTTAGCTAGTCTCCAAATGTCTCTCTTTATTTTCCTGTAGACAGTGTCTTTCTTTTCCCTAGTTATACGTTCTTCTATAGTCTTGCATTGTCTTCTAGCCGCTAATGCTTAGCCAGTACTTACTGCCAATATCATATTACCTTTGGTCAACTTCACTTGTTCCATTTATATATTTTCTCCTTTCATCAATTTGAGTATCTCCTGTGTTATTTAGGCACTTATATTAGCCTGCTCTTCTACCTATATGATCGTCTGTGGCTTTCACTACTCTATCTCTCTTCTTCTACCGCATATTTCCCCCCCATTTCGGTCAGTCCTTGCCTAATGTTCCCTTTGAAACTCTCGACAGCCTCTGGTTCCTTCAACTTATCCAGGTTCTGTCTCCTTACTTTTTTACCTTTTTCAAGTTACCTAAGTAACTTCATAAGCAGTTTAAGTTATGGTCAGAGTCTATATGCTTCTGGGTATGTTTTAAAGTTTAAAACCTGGTTTCTAAACCTATGCCTTACCATTATGAAGTTAATCTGATACCTTCCAGTGTCTCCTGGTCTCTTCCACATACACAAAGTTCCTTCAAGATGATTAAACCAGGTATTTGTGACGATTAAATTGTGCGCTCCACACAAAACTCTACCAGGCGCCCTCTTTCATTCCTACATTTCCTTCTCTCCTCTTTCCTACTACCTAGTTCCAGTCCCCCATCACAATCAAATTTTCCTCTCCCTTAACTATCTGAATAATTTCTTCTATCACCTCATACATTTCTTTGATTTCCTCATCATTGGCAGAGAGAGTTGGCATATAAACTTTTACTACTGTGGTCGGTGTTGGCTATGTGTCTATATTTGCCACAATAATGTGTTCATTATACTGTTCATACTAACTTATCCACATTCCTATTTTATTATTCATTATCAGACCCACTCCTGCATTACCACCAATTGATTTTGTATTTACAACATTGTACTCACCTAACCAGAAATTCTGTACGTCCTGCCACCGAACTTCGCTATTCCCCACCATATCTGACTTTAAGTTATCCATTTCCCTTTCTAAATTTTCTAACCTCCCTAGCCGATTAAAGGATCTAACATTCCACACTCTGATAAGTAAAATGCCTGTTTTGTTTTTCCCCCCAGTCGTCCTCGCCCAGAAATCCGAATGAGAGACTATTTTACCCAAGAAGACGCCATCATCATGTATTCATACAGTAGAGGTAGATGTCCTTGGGAGAAGTAACGCCTGTAGTTTCCCCTTCCGTTTGCAGTAACTGCTTGGCAAAGCCACATTAGCTGATGTTACAAGGCCAGCTTCAGGAACCACACATTTGTCTGCCCCCCTCCACAGATAACCCTCCGCTGTGGTTGCACCTACGGTATTGCTATACACAAATACCATAACACACTTAGCGTGTGCAAATACGTGCAGCAAGTTAACACACTACAGCACGGTAGACTTGGCCAAAAAATCACAATGAAAACACCAATGTAAACGAAAGCACAACTTTAACATCAACACACTACTGCTGACTAGAGGTCAGAAACAGGCAGAGTATGAGCCCGGTCTTGCGGGTTGCATACGCTACAAACGCCTCCCTTCAACACAGCTGTAACTCCCCGACTACAACGAGCCTAAGTGTGCTGGCACAGTCGTCCCATCCCATTTGTGGGCTCTTAGTCACCAGACACGAGCTCAGCGGGTACTCTGACGTCATATCCATACTCGCTGTCTCCGTGTCCTCAGAGAATCGACATGTTTGTCTACGCCACTGTCCGTACATCTGTCATTCCTACAAATCTACTGTTTTATTCCGATCTTGATGAAATGCTGCACACTCGATCTTCAAAACAAGAGGAATATCACTGCCTACATAAAATTCCATGTGGTGCATGGCAGAGGCTACTTTACTTATGCACTTCAACAAAATCTAAAATTTTCTTACGATCCTGTTGAAATTTTGTATCATTGTACTGAAGATTGTTTCCACACATTATTGCTGCACTCTCAATTCACCCAATAAGATTTAATAAATCTTTCACCTCACTAAAGGGTCAATCCAAATGAAGTGGTACAATAAAAATTAAGTTGGTTGCTTGACCATTTTTAAATATTTTAATTTTTTTATATGTGATTGCCCTTATTTGAGAAGTTCAAAATAGATTTTTAAAGTCATTTATCTTGCACCTTTACTTACCATTTTAAAATGTTCTTGCAGATCAAGTGCAACTTTGTCACTCCATATTAATAAAACTATTTGCAGAAGAAAATAATTTTTACATATATTATAGGTTGATGTAAAGGTGTGAATTTATTTTTGTTACTGTTACTGTGTACAGTTATGGTGTAGCAACAAATTAAGTGAAATATTACATGAAAATGAAGAGTGTGCTGTGGTAAAAAAAAAACACCACTCATTGCATAGAGATTTTTGTTACCTAGTCAATTTTTACCCATAGGTTGCTGTGTTTGAAATGTACAAAACGTTCCTACTTTTCATTTGAAAACAAGCAAAATGACATGTTAATTTGTTTTCGAGAAACTGCCGCTCGCATCATTACCGTCAATGCGCATTGGGAGTCAGGTGGTCATATCAATTGTCATATTTCATACTCCTTTTGACAATGAAGTGTTGTTTTACTCATTAGTGCATTAAAAATTCGTATCACCAAACGAATGTATTAGAGTGAACAATGGATGATTTCAAACTACTACAAAGAAAAGTGATGCTGATTTTACACTGCAATGACTAAAAGGCAGTTTTCAGTTGTATAATAGGGAATTATATAGCACGCCATTGGCTTTCATGAATGTAATTTGCAAGAGACTATTACAAATCAACTGGAACTGGTGGTATTTTTGATATACATTAGGTGAAGAAAGCTCACAATTGTGTGTGTTTTAACAAAACGAAGCCTTATTTCATTTATTAATAACTAGTTGCCCTGGCATACACTGTTCTGCACTATTTTTTTTCTCTAACACAACACTACATGGATTTTTTTACGGTAGTAGGTCTTCCCCGACAGACATTGTTATGTCAAAAGTTATTGGCTCTTCGCAGTAATAAAACATATTTCAGAGTGATCACTTCATTTATAGATTTGTGTCTCCATAATAAACAACAATTATAAAAAATAGAAAACGGATGACTTACCCAAAGGACAGGCTGGTCGACAGACACAAATAAAATCACACACATACAAGCTTTCGCAACCGTTGGTCGCTTCGTCAGGAAAAGAGGAGAAAGGGAAGGATATGGGTTTTAGGGAAGTGGAAAAGGAGTCATTCCAGGAGTGGAAGGACTAACCTTAGGGGGAAAAAAGGAATGTAAACAAATACACGCACACTCACACATATCCAAATGTAAACACACCTAGACGAGGTGTGTTTGTGTTTGGATATGTGTAAGTGTGTGTGTATTTGTTCACCTTCCTTTTTTCCCCCTAAGGTAAGTCCTTCCACTCCTAGGATTGGAACTACTACTTTTCCACTTCCTTAAAACTCATATCCTTCCCTTTTTCCTCTCCTTTCTTCCTCTTTTCCTGACGAAGCGACCAACGGTTGCGAAAGCTTGTATGTGTGTGTGTGATTTTATTTGTGTCTGTCGACCAGCCTGCCTTTTGGGTAAGTCATCCGTTTTCTATTTTTTATATTTGTTTATCCCACCAGGAAAGTTTCCCACTATAATTTTCGTTTCATCAATTGGAAATAAACAACTATTACTTACAAATATAAGTTTTCTATTTTGTACATTGCAAGACTTTAGTAGTAGTAATAGTCGTAATAATGTATTTACATTGCCTGGCACGTAAATAAATAAAGCTGTCAGTTTTCCGATGTGAGAGCAGGCAATATCTACATGTACATAGATACTCTGCAAATCACATTTAATTGCCTGGCAGAGGCTACATTAACCATTTTCATAACCTTTCTCTACCGTTCCATTCTCTAATAGCGCGAGGGAAGAAAGAACACCAAAATCGTTCCATTTTCAAACTGATTTCTCTTATTTTATTGGGATGGTCATGTTTCTCTATGTAGGTGGGTGTTAGCAAAATATTTTCATATTCAGAAGTAAAAGTCAGTGATTGAAATTTCATAAATAGATCTCACCGCAACGAATAAAGTCTTTCTTTTAATGATTTCCACCTCAAATCGTGCAACATTTATGTGACACTTTCCCCCCTGTAATGTGATAAAACGAATCGAGCTGCCCTTCTCTGGACCTTCGCAATGTCTTCCGTCTGTCCCACCTGGTGAGGGTCCCACAAGGGGCAACAGTACCCCAGGAGAAGACGCACAAGTGTGATGTAGGCAGTCTCTTTGGTGGAGCTGGTGCATCTTCGAAGCATTCTGCCAATGAAACGTAACCTTTGGTTTGCCTTCCCCACAATATTTTCTGTGTGTTCTCTCCAGTCCAAGTTGTTCGTAATTGTAACTCCTAGGTATTTGGTAGAGTTTATGACCTTGAGATTTTATCGTGTAAACAAGTTCAGCAGATTTTTCTTAGTGGTCATGTGTATTACTTCACACTTTTCATTATTAAGTGTTAATTGCCAATGATCGACCCAATTCGAAATTTTGTCTAAATCGCTTTGCAGTTGATTTTTATCCTTTGTTGTCTTAACTAACCTATAAACAACAGCATCATCCGTGAACAGTCTAAGGGAGCTATCCGACTGTCTCCTAAATCATTAATAAACACAAGGAAGAGTAGGGGACCTATAATGCTTCCCTGGTGAATGCCAGATATCACTTCTGTTTTTACTTGTGACTTACCGTCAATTATTACAAACTGCTTCCTTTCTGATAGGAAATCGTAAATCCAATCGCACAATTGGGGCAATATTCCATAAGCCCGCAATTTCATTAGAAGCTGCTTGTGAGGTACAGTGTCAAAAGCCTTCCAGAAATATGGAATCAATTTGATATCTCTTGACAATGGCACTTATCACTTCATGTGAATAAAGGGCAAGCTGTGTTTCTGCAAGTTTCTGCAACTGTCCATGAGAGGAGCGTGGGTTTTCCAGATTGACGCCGCAAAAAAATGTTCAAATGTTTGTAAAGCTTATGGGACTTAACTGCGGGGTAATCAGTCCCTAAACTTACAAACTACTTATGAACCAACTTATACTAAAGACAACACAAACATCCATGCCCAAGATAGGATTCGAACTTCCAATGCGGAAGGCCCTGTGATTTATTTATGGTCACAGCGAAAGCAAGCCGCTTTGGAAATTGTAGTCGTTTAAATTCAAACGGTACGTCAGTTGGTACCATTGGGATGCGGGGTATCAACACATCTCCCTTATGTTTTCCCTTTAGAATGGTTGCTTCGATCATATCATTGAGTAATCTTTTCACTGTTGGCCGTGTGCCATTTGAAATTCGCAGTTGGATGATATTTCATAACATAATGGGTATGAGATACATACTGTAATCTCTTCTCTTCTTCCCTTCCTCCCTCCTCTATTTCGCCATCTCCTCCTCCCCTATCTTTTTCCACCACCTTCACACCACTCCCTCTTACCCTCCTCCTCTCTGCATCTACATAGCTGCCAAGTATTACGGATTGTCCGTA
Organism: Locusta migratoria; assembly: GCA_026315105.1. NCBI lineage: Eukaryota > Metazoa > Arthropoda > Insecta > Orthoptera > Acrididae > Locusta > Locusta migratoria. Next base: position 126,503,867 of record CM048752.1, read on the forward strand.
ATTGTTATGGATTTATCGTCATATTTACGGAGTGACGGGAAGTTCTTGAAAAATTACGGAAACTAGACATTGTACGATCTGAGGTGTTTTAAGAAAATCGAAGTAGGTATTATCTACATTTTGGTAATAGCTGATAAAAGTTTTATATAAATAATTTATTTCATTCCTGAGTACGTAGCAAAGCTGTAGGAAATGTTAAAGATAGCATTTCCGTTGGAACAAATCTGGATCAAATCCCGCCTATAATCTCCTGCACGCCTACCAAATGCACGCTCACAACCCAAGATCTATGTAAATTCTATGGTCTGTAATGAGTATAATGTCTTTGGTTCAAGCTTAACAGCCCACGTGTTTTACCGGGTGGCAGAAGTTAGCCAGTTCATTTCCGAACCAAGATCTATGTAAATTCTATGGTCTGTAATGAGTATAATGTCTTTGGTTCAAGCTTAACAGCCCACGTGTTTTACCGGGTGGCAGAAGTTAGCCAGTTCGTTTCCGAAGAGAAAAGCTTTTACTGGCTTTTCTCGCGGATACATGTTTCCGTAGCAGTCTTGTGCAGCTAGAATGAACTATGAGTGATGAGCTATTTGTGACACCTCAGTTCAGTGGTTTCATTCGTCGTTTAAAATCCAAAACCATTTTGTGTATCCTTAGCTACTAAGGATTTTATATTTAAAAAATGCAAGGAATTTCACCCTTTTCTGTTTCTTTGGCAACTGTTAACTTTCCGTAAAGACAGTTAATTGAAACTTACAGGAATATTTCTAAGCCACTCACGATATTTACACAAATGTGTTAGGTTCTTCCACCTAACCTCAGTCTTTTGAAACAGAACAGTTTTTACACGGTTCGTGGCAGATATTTAGGGATACAGTGTCAGGCTTAAATTTTTTAAATATTCTTGGGACACGGCCGTGGCCCCACGTCCTCTTTGGTCTTGCGCATCATTACGGACAGCCAATTGTAAAGGTTGGCAGTTATGCATCTATATCATCCCCCCTTTTTAAATCCATTTCATTCTCCCATTCTTTTCTTCTCCTCCATCTCTCTGACATTATTTATTGTTATTGCAATCGCGACCTTGATTGGGAATAGAAGTCGAAATGGATGGGTAAATCAGTTGGGAATTGTTTATTGACAAACACTGTTCATTGTTCCGAAGCCAACTGACGCATCTGGTACGTAATCGATTACAGGATCGTACGTGAATGCCAAACGTTCAGTTCTAATCGTCACATGTTTCCGTCTGTTTTGATGACTAACACTCAAAAATAACATGAACTGGCATCAATTCTATCTTTGCAATGCTCCGAAAGATGTGATCACCACCGACAACACCACGGAGGTAAGAATAATACTGAGGGGCTTCTAAAGAAACAACGTTGCATGTTAAATCCATCTGGCTGTTTTAAGCTTGAGTGCATGAACGCCATCTCCCTTTATTCGAACCTCCTTGGCGTATTTGTTCACTCCATTACAACATATTTGGTTGCTAGGTGAGCAGCGAATGAATAAGCTGATTGTTGGAGAATCTAGATAATGATCCGAGCTGGAAGCACACTCTCATTTTATCTCAAATTGTGTTATTTTCCAGGAGACTTTTTCCAAAAATATTTTTTCATTCAAACCTTGTCCTGAGAATTACTAACAAAGAAAAGATCAGCCAAATCAGTGAAGCCATTCTAGAGTTTTATGCTTAGCAACACATCTGGCAATTCATTTTATATAGATTTATTAATAAAGAATGACCTAGGTTTCGAATCATAAGTTCATTTTCCAGTAAATAACTGATACTAAAAATAACAACCAAGTAAAGATAAACGTACCAACTCCTGAAGCTGTGGAATGCTGACTTGAGCTTTAAAATATATCAATAAGCTTCTGACCACATTATGTAAGGATTCAAAAATTATTTAACTTAATTGCAGTAACTATCACAATTCTGACAAAATTACCTAGAATTTTACCAGTTCCTTAGAAACAAAATGACTGGTTTTCTTTATTTAAGAAACTATAAAATGTTGCATCCATTTATCTATTGCATTATCAACAAAATTAAAATTTTTTGCCTTGGTTGTTGATCAAGTGGTGTTACAATACTTCACTAAACAAAACTGTATCGACATAAGTACCCATTAATTGAAAAATATAATCCATTAATGAAAAAAGAACGCTGACTTAAATGTTGCAAAATGAATCACTAGTGTATGACAAACACTTTCAGTTGTTAATATTAATTAATTCATGCCAGAAGTGTAGTGTTTAATTTCAGAAAGTGTGCTAATTAGAGTTTCTATTAAAATTAGGTAAATTCGTTTCTCATAATGTTAAGAAAGTTAGTGATATGTTTCACAAGTAATGTTAGGAAAGTTTTGCCATCATTAGTTTCTGTATAATTACCGTTTATTACGCGAAGTAATTGTCTGAAAACTTATTTAAATATATTTGTAAATGAATTACTATTCATTTAACGGAGATTTGTATATTAATTTAATTAGTATTATTTACGATATCTTTTACTATAGCCAGTTGCAAGTAATTTTTTAATTTTCCATTATAATTAATGTAATGAATTCAATTAACAATAAATAATTTTCAGTGGCATTATTTGGATAATATAGATAGAATTCGCTCACAGCATGTATCAAGAGTATTGTTTCATCCGTTATCCACACTAGTTGAAAGTATTGTTCCAGCTGCGATCGAGCCACAAGCCACGTCAGTTTTGAACAATTATACAAAAGTTAGTGTGTTTAGTGTGGAAAGTGTATCTATAGTTATTAATTAACATTTGTGCCACATTATGACGTATGCCTCGAACTTCTGTATTCCACACACAAACAGTGGTTAACTAGTATTTGATGCGTGGAATGTGCGTGCCTGGTATTAATAGTTACGGGAACAAGTGAGCACTAATACGAAATCATTAAAAGTGTCAACAAACTGCAATTCTGTGTGTTGCTTTCATCATTTGTAGTGAATCAGTTCTCTCCCCATGAACTTACAGCTACCTGCTACCGAGAGCCGATCATCAATCTAGGACCAAGTAACCTCACAGGCTGAAGCGGATCTTTGATTTACTCTGCCCTCTATTTTAGCCAATTAAGAGACAAGTGTGACTAAGATTTTGCAGTTTTGTGACGTGCGTAGACTCTGGCCTAAACTCTTGGGCTGGAGATTTTAGTGTGTTGTAAAGCGGCTGCCTCATCATTTTTTTATTACCATGATCAGCCAGTAATGTTCATCTGCTAAGGTGTTTTAAGTATTTCCCTAAACTTGTTTCTTTTGAGGCACAATTCTTCTTTCACTTATGTCTCTCATTTTCTGTTTTACATCAGTCACATGCGACTTTTGGGAGATTAAATTTCTTTTACTTCTGTTGCTGGTTATACTGCACTTGTTTCTTTACACTGTTCACACTCTTCCTCCTACTACATTATTTCAGGTGCTAAAGATGTCGATGTTGTGCACCCAAAACACCATATCCTACCCTACCCTAGCTGGTATATACCTGCCCGCTTCATATTTGTCTGTTGTTTGAAAATGTGACTGGAGTGTGTTTCTTGTTTTGTAGGTAATTTGTAATCCTTATGTCTTTAGTACATTTGATATTTAATGTATTGATTTGTGTTTGTAAGTTAGAGTGTACTATTTATTTTTGCTGTTTGTGTCTTGAGTGTTGCTGTTTTGTGTGGCTGTGTGGTGTCTTGTCTGTGTTTATTGGATTTTTTGGTGTTTGGGTACTTATTATTGTTTCTCTTTATTGTTATGTCCAAGAAGTGTATCTGCATGTTGTTTTTTCCCCCCAATCTCAAGTGAATGTTATTGTATATACTGTTGATATCTATGTGTAATTGTTGTAGTCTTTCTGCTGATTCATCTACCATAGGGATTATGTCACCTGTAAATCTGTACCAATAGACAATTTTGTATTTTTCCTCTGCGATGATTGTGTTAAATGATATATTTTCTATATAGTTCATAATGATATTTGCTAGAGTTTTTGATATATAGGATCCTATTGATAGTTCGTCTTTTTAATCCAGGAGTTTTATGCAATGAATAGGAAAAAATTTAACATACTAAAAGTCTTTGAATCTCCAGGCTGTAGAATTAGGGTTAGGACGTCATCAATATGGCCTGTAAGAATTTGTAGAGAAATTTTTAACGGCTATCAACTCCCACAGAATTAATATAAAAGATTGTTTCTGCACCAAATTACAGAGGAAGAGATGTTAAATGTTAATGTAAGAATATCTTACACATTGGTCTATCTAAGATTTAGTCAGAGTTACAGGATGTAAAAATGAGAAACATAATATTTCAATCTTTTTTTTAAGTTTCCATATGAGTAACTAGGTAGTTATGAGACACAATGACAATTTTTTCATTAGTCATGTAACACATCCTTAGAGCTTTAAAATAATATAAATATGATTTCCGTGTCAATAAAAATAGAGTAGTTATTTAAGTTTAATTATCTAACGTGCGAGTATTCAAGAGTCAAGCTCATGTTCAGTAATAAAATAAACCTACATTTTCTCAAGAACACATCTTTACATCTCATGTTAAGAGTTTTCAGTTTATATGATTAGTCCCCAGAGATAGTAAAAACCTGTGTTTTGTTTGTCACATGAATGTTTTTCAAAATGGAGATAGGAGATTTCATCTAGAAATGGTGAAAAATGTGATAATTTTTTTTCATGCTGGTAGCCATCTTGCATATGCAATGCGTGTACATTTATAACTATAACAGATGTCTGCAGTCAAACAAAGGCTGACACCAAAAGAGTTCCGAAAATTTCTCAACACAGAGGACTGTGATCAGAAATAGTGACAAAATGTGGGCTGGTAATTGGAGTGACATGAAGTCGAACAAGTATTGATAAGACTGTTGAAATCATCTGGTGATCAGATGCACAAATGTGGGATAATGAATAGCACCCTGAATTGATAGGCACAGGGGATGTATGCATGTCCAGAGCTTATTCAGCACTTTGAGAAATTTTGTGGTACGGAAGTTACCTCCGCTGACCAGCATGTTCCACTTAAAAAATCACAAGTACCCGATAATAATGACTATTCAAATGTGGTAATGTGGTTTGCCTCTCATTCTCTGCTCACCAATAGTTCTGAGCTCATATCTTCAATATATAGCACTACAGAAAGTGAGGCTATTGTGGCAATGTAGTTAATCGAGGAAGAGGTGAAGTGGGTCAAATTGTTGGGAAAACTTTCAGGGATGTTCATTTACATCAAAATGACAAAGCGTGGTCATTAGCACATATGACTAGCTCTTTCAAGATCAACAATGGATGGTTACATCAATAAACACCATGCAGCTCTTCTTCAGAGGAAGTTGTGTTGTGAAAACCAATGAGGACCTTCAGAAATGTTTAAACCATGAACTAATAACAACTCAATCCTTATATTTGATCATTATTACATGTGAAAAAGCACCAAAATCCATTTTTATAGATAATTGTGTCCAAGGTGACAAGCATCTATCAAGCTTGTGCCTATGTTGTAGGTTGTGATATTTATTGCGAAGAACTGTTTGGCCACAATGCCCGATGTACAAAGAATAATACGGACTGTACTTTACCTATGAGGAAAAATTTTTGTATTAGCTGCATTGTCATCTTCACGGTTATTCGACAATCAGCACAAAAAGTGATGAGTACAGACGTCAACAACGGGGCTGCAAACTCCGTCCCTCCCAAGAGCATGAAGAAAACTTCCTTAATATGAGCTTTTTTCCCCTTTTGACATTGGCTTGATGTACGAAATTTCTATGAGCTTCCCCCCCCCCCCCCTCCCGACCTAGATTCTGAATTCACTAGTGGCAGAGAGAAAACGACAGCTCCACACAGACATCAACAGTATAAACAACATTCAATTAACCCCTTAAGGACCAAACATAAAAAAATTAAAATAAATAAAAAAAAAATCTGAAAATAATGTTTATTTGATCTAATTGTACACTTATATTATAGAGGAAAAATTCCTAGCAGGAAAAATATATAAAGTAGATCAAGATTACTTACCAGGCGAAGGAGCACAGGTAGTGATAGTCACAAATAAATAAAACACACACACACAAAACCACTAGCTTTCACAGCCTAGCTGCTTCTCAGGCAGAAGGGAAGGAGAGGGAAAAGGAAATGATGAAAGTTTTAAGGGATGGTAAGGAGCCATTCCAATCCAGGGAGAGGAAAGACTTACCTTGGGGGAAAAAAGGAGGGTAAACAAATACACACACACCCACACATATACACAAATGAAAACACACCTAGACAGACATACTGTAGAAAGCCCAGTACTTTTCCCTCTCCTTCCCTTCTGCCTGAAGAAGCAGCTAGGCTGCGAAAGCTAGCGTTTGTGTGTGTGCGTGTGTGTGTGTTATTTATTTGTGACTATTACTACCTGTGCTCCTTCGCCTGGGACAATTGTACGCTTATCTAGACATAAATATACAAATAAGAAATATATAAGTTGTAATTAAAGTACAGTAAAATGTTGCGTTTAAGCAACTTTGGGACAATAAGGAGACCTATTTCGCACTCTTATGAAATGTTTGAAAACAGAAACCCAAATGAAACTTCCTGGCAGATTAAAATTGTGTGCCGGAACCGGGACTCGAACCTGGGACCTTTGCCTTTCACGGGCAAGTGCACTACCGACTGTGCTATCCCGACACGACTCACGATGCCGCCTCACAACTTTACTTCCGCCAGTACCTCGCCTCCTACTTTCCAAACTTCACAGAAGCTCTCCTGCGAACCGTGCAAGACTAGCACTCCTGGAAGAAAGGATATGGTGGAGACATGGCTTAGCCACAGCCTAAGGGATGTTTCCAGAATGAAACTTTCACTCTGCAGCGGAGTGTGCGCTGATATGAAACTTCCTGGCAGATTAAAATTGTGTGCCGGAACCGGGACTCGAACCTGGGACCTTTGCCTTTCGCGGGCAAGCGCACTACCGACTGTGCTATCCCGACACGACTCACGATGCCGCCTCACAACTTTACTTCCGCCAGTGAAAGACTTACCTTGCGGGAAAAAATGGAGGGTATGTCTGCCTAAGTGTACTTGTGCCTGTGTAAATGTGTGGGTGTGTGTGCATTTATTTACCCTCCATTTTTTCCCCCAAGGTAAGTCTTTTCTGTCCCGGGATTGGAATGGCTCCTTACCCCCTTCCTTAAAACCCTCATCATTTCCTTTTCCCTCTCCTTCCCTTCTGCCTGATGAAGCAGCTAGGCTGCGAAAGCTAGCATTTGTGTGTGTGTGTGTGTCTGTGTGTTTATTTGTTGCTATTACTGCCTGTGCCCCTTCGCCTGGTAAGTGTACTTCATCTATTTTTTACGTATAATATTATAGACGGGGACCTTCTAGGTGGGAAAATGGTATAAATAGAGATTTTTGACTTACCGAAAGTACAGGCTCGTCGATAGAAACACGAAACACACACAAAAACACACAACCATTCGAGCTTTCGCCACCAGCGGTGGCTTCTTCGGGAAAAAGAGGGAGGAAGGAGAGGAGCCATTCCAATCCCAGGAGTGGAAGGACTTACCTTAGGGGACAAAAAGGAAGGTAAACAAATACACATACACTCACACATATCCACATCCAAACACACCTAGGCAGACATTTGTAGAAACCAAAGACCGACCACCCAATTCCCTACCTAAAAGCTCTTTCCTTAATACCCTAGCCAGCTTCATCCTAACCCACAACTTCTTCACTTTTGAGGGCCAAACATACCAACAACTAAAGGGAACAGCCATGGGAACCAGGATGGCCCCCTCGTACGCAAACTTATTTATGGGACGCTTAGAGGAAGTCTTCCTGGATACCCAAGCCTGTCAACCCAAAGTTTGGTATAGATTCATTGACGACATCTTTATGATTTGGACTCACAGTGAAGAAGAACTCCAGAATTTCCTCTTCAACCTCAACTCCTTTGGTCCCATCAAATTCACCTGGTCCTATTCCAAATCCCATGCCACTTTCCTTGATGTCGACCTCCATCTGTCCAATGGCCAACTTCACACATCCGTCCACATCAAACCAACCAACAAACAACAGTACCTACACTATGACAGCTGCCATCCATTCCATATCAAACGTTCCCTTCCCTACAGCTTAGGTCTTCGTGGCAAAAGAGTCTGCTCCAGTCCTGAATCCCTGAACCAGTACACCAATAACCTAATATCAGCTTTCACATCCCACGGCTATCCTCCTGATCTGGTACAGAAACAAATTTCCAGAGCCACTTCCTCATCCCCCCAAATTCAGAACCTTCCACAGAAGAACCCCAGAAGTGCCCCTCTTGTCACCGGATACTTTCCGGGACTGGAGCGGACTCTGAATGTGGCTCTCCAGCAAGGATACGACTTCCTTAAATCCTGCCCCGAAATGAGATCCATCCTTCATGACATCCTTCCCACTCCACCGAGAGTGTCTTTCCGCCGCCCACCTAACCGTAGGTTTGATGTGGACGGATGTGTGAAGTTGGCCGTTGGACAGATGGAGGTCAACATCGAGGAATGTGGCATGGGATTTGGAATAGGACCAGGTGAATTTGATGGGACCAAAGGAGTTGAGGTTGGAGAGGAAATTCTGGAGTTCTTCTTCACTGTTAGTCCAGATCAAGAAGATGTCATCAATGAACTTGTACCAAACTTTGGGTTGACAGGCTTGGGTATCCAGGAAGGTTTCCTCTAAGCGTCCCATAAATAAGTTTGTGTACGAGGGGGCCATCCTGGTTCCCATGGCTGTTCCCTTTAGTTGTTGGTATGTCTGGCCCTCAAAGGTGAAGAAGTTGTGGGTTAGGATGAAGCTGGCTAGGGTATTGAGGAAAGAGGTTTTAGGTAGGGAAGTGGGTGGTCGACGTGAAAGGAAATACTCCATTGCAGCGAGGCCCTGGGCATGTGGGATATTTGTGTATAAGGAAGTGGCATCAATGGTTACAAGGATGGTTTCAGGAGGTAACAGGCTGGGTAAGGATTTCAGGTGATCGAGGAAGTGGTTGGTGTCTTCGATGAAGGATGGGAGACTGCACATGATGGGTTGAAGGTGTCGATCTATGTAGGCAGAGATTTGTTCTGTGGGGGCTTGGTAACCGGCCACAATTGGCCGGCCTGGATGATTAGGTTTGTGAATCTTAGGAAGTAGGTAGAAGGTAGGGGTGCGGGGTGTCGGTGGGGTCATGAGTTTGATGGACTCAGGTGAAAGGTTTTGTAGGGGGCCTAAGGATCTGAGAATTCCTTGAATCTCTGCCTGGACATCAGGAATGGGGTCGTCTTAACAGACTTTGTAGTCTACCTACAAAGTCTGTCAAGACGACCCCATTCCTGATGTCCAGGCAGAGATTCAGGGAATACTCAGATCCTTAGGCCGCCTACAAAACCTTTCACCTTGCCCCTTTCGTCACCGGATACTTTCCGGGACTGGAGCGGACTCTGAATGTGGCTCTCCAGCAGGGATATGACTTCCTTAAATCCTGCCCTGAAATGAGATCCACCCTTAATGACATCCTTCCCACTCCACTAAGAGTGGCTTTCCGTCGCCCACCTAACCTTTGTAACCTCCTAGTCCATCCCTATGAAACCCCCAAACCACCTTCCCTACCTTGTGGCATTGGTAGGCCACCGCCCCCATTGTAAAACCTGCCCTATGCACCCTTCCACCACCACTTACTCCAGTCCAGTAACCCGGAAGGTGTACACAATCAAGGGCAGAGCCACTTGCAATAGCACCCACGTAATTTACCAACTGACACGCCTGCACTGTGAAGCGTTCTATGTGGGAATGACCAGCAACAAACTGTCCATTCGCATGAATGGTCACAGGCAGACAGTGTTTATTGGTAATGAAGATCACCATGTGGCTAAACATGCCTTGGTGCAAGGCCAGCACATCTTGGCACAGTGTTATCTGGATACTTCCCACTGACACCAACCTTTCAGAACTCCGGAGATGGGAACTTGCCCTTCAGCTTATTCTCTCCTCGTGTTGCCCACCTGGTCTCAATCTCCGCTAAATTCAAATTCCCGCCCACCATCTTTAGCATCTTTGCCTCGGTTCTGTGGACAGAGCCTCTGCCTCAATTGGTATCTCTGTCCAACTTCTTTGCTTTTTACAAATGTCTGTCTAGGTGTGTTTGCGTTTCGATATGTCTGAGTGTGTGTGTATTTGTTTACCTTCCTTTTTTTCCCCTAAGGTAAGTCCTTCCACTCCAGGGATTGGAATGACTCCTTTTCCACTTCCTTAAAACCCATATCCTTCCCTTTCTCCTCTCCTTCCTTCCTCTTTTTCCTGAAGAAGCTGCCTGTGGTGGCGAAAGCTTGTATGTGTGTTTGTGTGTGATTTTATTTGTTTCTATCGATGAGCCGGTCCTTTTGGTAAGTCATCTCTTTTCTATTTTTTATTTTTGTTTATCCCACTGGGAAAGTTTTGCGTTAGCACAACTTTGGGCCTTAATGGGTTAACAATGAAAAAGGAACATAACAATAAAGAGAGACAATCAATCGTAAGCACACATTTCACATATTCAGAAAATCAAAAATCATACATGCCACATCCTATAGTCAAAAGCTAGCAGCTCTACGGCACGTTAAATGCACTGAGCAAAGTTTCACCAAGCAAAGAAAACTATGAAAAGAATGAAAAACAATACAACTCATGGCTAAAAACAATGGTTATAACACCCAAACAGTAGAAAGACTAAACCAAAAAAATCAAAATAAAACTAAAGAAAAACTGTAACTCACACAAAACACAAACACAGAAAAAACCTACAAATACAGACAATACAACACATACAGCCACACAAAACGGCAACACACGTGATACAAACAGCAAAAATACATGGTACACTCTAACATACAAACACAAATCAACACACAAAATAGTAAACATTCGAAAGAAACAAGGTTTCCATATTGCTTACAAAACAAAAAACACACTCCAGTCACATTTTCAAACAACAGATGAATCAGACAAATATGAAGGGGCAGGTATATATCAGTTAGAATGCCAAGAATATAAATCAGTAAACAAGATATAAAAACAGATAAGAAGTTGTAAATATGACAATAGCCATTCCACCTGTACAGAACACCTGATAAGACATGGATATGAACCATCCAATATGGAACAAGACAAGGACATTATCAGAGTGAATTATAGAGAAAGAAAACTACTGACACTACAGAAAAATTGTCATATACAAAGAGACCTGGCAATGAATAAGAAAGTGATTAATGATTAGATAAACATAAGCAACAACTAAGTGATCAAGCTGGCCACAAAAACACAAAATCCCTCTCACCTTTCTTTTTCTCCTCTTTCCTCACCCCCCCCCCCCCCCAGTGCTCTAATGCAAATAGTAACACGCACACATGTACACAGAGAACAATATGAACAACAAACTGCGGATACACTCAGAGACTTTTTTAAAAATTTATTTGACCTTCAGAGAGACTCCTCTATTTAACCATCTAAAGTAGAATTTTTAATAAAGGAATAGTAACAAAGCCAAGTAAAATGTAAATTATCTGAAATTAATAATTAAAATCCTTTTCAATGTCTGTACTATAAATTTAAGTCAATTTTCTTGATGAATTGACCGTATATAGTTGAATTTCTTTACTTGATAACAGATGAGTAGCTGTTAGGGGAAGTTGATAGCCTAATGACTGTACCGATTTGAAAAAATCCTGCCTTTCATTGTCGTACTTGGCACATGCAAAGAGAATACGATTCACGTCCGCCACTGTGGTGTCGCACAAGTCTGAAGTGCGCGCCACGTACTGTCGACACGCTCTGCCATGAGAGCACGGCACGGCATTCTTAAGACGACGGCCACGAGCGCCCTCTGCTGCTGCCCCGCTCGCGGCTACCACTGAACTGTATCTGTTGCTTGGCAATAGGACAGGCACTAGAACAGTCTCTCATCAGTAGGCAGGCCTCTACCTAGTTAATCTACGTATCAGCATCACACTAGTCTGCAGTCATGAAACTTGTAAAAGTTAGGTATTATCACAATAATAGAGTAAGGACAGTTTACAACTCACCACAAAGACGTGGTGACAAGCTGCAACAGGCACATACAAAAGACACACACGTACAACCCTTTCAGCTATCGACCATGGCCTTCTTCTGAAAATAGAGCACTCATGCAATCACACAGGCACACAGCAGTCATACAACCATCACCTCCGGCTGCCGCACTTCGAAGCACCTCTCCCCCTCAAGAAAAGATGGAACGTTTGAGCTGCCACATAGCCATTTTTACTTTTATTACATCCCCCCCCCCCCCCCATGTGGAGTGTCCACATATACCCAGGCTACTGAAACACCGCACTTTATGTTTCGCGTTACAGTGAGATAAGTTGGGTACACTGCTATAGTGATGTTGCAACCCAACATTGCGGCTCGGAACAGTTCGGAACGACCAAAGGTTTCCGAGGCCCACAAGTAGTGACCGGGTTAGCAGCGGATGTGAGCGAGGGAGACACCACAGCGCAAGCACGAAATGGCGGAACGTTACGCTTGTTCAAAAAGTTGCCCAGGAAGCTACGAAGGAGTGGTGGCGTGTGAGTCAGAGAATTCAAAAGTTCCAGGCACGTGCTCAACCAATGGAGTAGGTGAGTGCAAAAGACAGTTGCTGCATAGTGCAAAAGGCAGCCACGAGAGGGGAGGGGAGAGCTGTCAAAGTGTCCAAACGAGGCGTTGGCGTGGCAACATAGTTTTGTTTACAAGCATCTGCATAGGTGCGGTGCAGGGACACAGAAACATCAAACACACTGTTAACCTTGCACAAGGGCGTGACGTCACTAATAACACTAGAGAAAGAAACACGATTACTGACCTAAGTGAAAATATCCCTCACAGATGCATGAAGCATCTCGATAGCTTGCAACGCAGAGGTCAGTGTAGTTACCGTGTCAGTGAGGCAGCTAGCAATGTCTTCCTTCTCGTATGGCAGACGAATCACTTGTTCGTGTTCCCTAGACCACTTGGACACGAAAAGATTAATTTGATCCACGGTCTCATTGCACTCGCAAATGAGTTGGATATGTGAGGGTGAGTCAGAAGAGCCAGAATTTGACAGAGCACATGGAAAATGAGTGTTTGTAGGGTGGTGAAACACCAAACCACACACAAAATCAAGAAAGAATTTGTGCTAGAACTGAAAGTCAATACCCATGATAGGTTCAGGAAATTTTCACGAGAAAGTTCCACTCAAGCTTGCATTTTGGTGTGAAATGAATTGAGAAGGTCGTTGTACGGCAGTACGTCAGTCGAGTGGCATTGACAGCTTGAAGCAGGGCATGGTGTGGGTGGAGCCAGCCTTAGATATGGAGGCAGGTAAAAAAGAAACATCAGCACCAGTGTCTATGAGAAAATGGACACCAGAGACAGTCACATAGATACAAGTGTCTGCCTGTGGTAGAGATGTCGTGACAGAATGAAGCACATGTTGGCACCTGTTCTCGCCAGTGCAGGATGCGGCGTCTGAACCGTCCTCCATTCTACGTTTGCGTGATGGCACGACTGGGGGCACTTTTTTTCGGTATCACCAAAACGACTCTAAAAGTAACAGTAGGAATAGATGGGGAACTTGCTCTCGTACAAAGTGGATCAACAGATAAGGGCTCTCGTCAGTGCCACGAGAGGTGTCAGCTGGTAGAACCAGTGGCAGTCAGAGAAGGCGAAGGTGGAACTCTGACAGTGTGAGCACGACAATCCGAGCCCAGTGGTTTGTGTGTACGTCATCTGCAGTGCATGGGAGACCTCGAACAAATGCAGGAAGATGAGGTGAGGCCTGTGTTGCAGGGAAAAGCTGGTAATAGACCGTATCAGCGATGCAGATGCACTCACAAGGTGGTTGCAAAATGTTGTAGGTGAGTGCCGTCTGGACAGCTAGTGAGCTTGCTGGACCAGAAAGCCGTGAGGGTGGAATCAGGCACGTCACGTTCACTGACGAGCAGTCGGATGCATCACCACAGCTATGACAGTTTCTTCTTGCCCAGGTGTTCCTCGTGGATGATGTAACGTATCATCTCATCCAAAGTGCAAGTAACGAGTTCCAGGATAGTGCGCTCGGCGGCAGCATAGCGGGCGACATAGGACGTGAAGTGACTGGATCACATATGAGGTCAACATGCTCAGATGTGTGACAAGACACAGGTAGCGTGCGGCATCATCGAGAGAGTAGTGGGTCAAAGATTTGCTCCACTAAAGCAAACCGAGCCATCATTGCTCTGAAGGACAAAGGCGCCAGTTTAGGCAGAAGACCGGGAGGCAGAGAAGGCGGGCGGCAGGTGTCTGAGCTCGAGCTTCGAAGACAGACGAATCCAAACATACATATTTTGGCAAGTTTTGAACATTGCACACTGCAGCAGGCAATCCCTGTGGGACTGTCATCGTGAGCGAAGGAGCGACGACACTATAAAAAGAAACGGCGCGGTTGCCCGACACTGCAGCAGCAACAGTTTGTGCCGAAAAATGGGTGATTGAACAAATGACACCAGCTCTGGGAAACCACGTGTCCACCGTGCAATTAAGTGCAAACGGCTGCCGTGTTCGCGGTGCAGCGTACGCCCAAATTGAAGGCATCACGCCACTGGGTCAGTGGCTGGGGGCAATGAAGCCATCACTGAACATTAGGTAGAACGACGGCTGCACTAGCCTCGAAGCTCCAGCTCTCGTATGTTTGTTGCGCCAACGAGAGAAGGTGCACCCTAGGTGCATGAAAACCGTCCTAAGCTGAGAGAATGGTTTGAAATTGAATTTGAAATTGCACTATTAGACAGATCACTGTGCCCCGAGGCCATAATCAAGTTCGAATGGGGAGAGGAAAGCATGTTCTGTTGATTGACAAGGTCGGCAGAGTGATATACTAATATGTGCAGAGGGGTAGTAGAAGGGCTATTGTTAAAATTTTGCATGTATGAAATATTTATATTTTACACATTGAGAGCACATAAGTAATAGTGTCATTGTCCATTAGCACTGAATACATGGGAGACACTGAAAAAAAAAAAAAAACAACACTGGGAGTAGCAAAACTAGAGCCATTGAAGTACCTCACAGCACATGTGCTTTGCAGTGTGGAGAACACGGCTTGTGAAAAACCATGTCGTGAAGGCGAGAACAAAGTGAGAAGAGCAGATGCTTGCGTAGTGGAGTAGTACACACAATGAAATCCAGGCGACGGGTGAATCGGTGAAGTCATTGTAGCTGCTGGCCGTCGCACAGAGGCGCATAGTAATTCATTGAAAAACCGGCGAGAAAGCCCCGAATTTCACTTGGAAAAAAATGTAAAAAAACAAAAACACGGGTTCACCACTATGGGGTTTAGATGGGTTGTAGCCCCAAATAAACACCACATAGTTTGGAACACAGAACTGTATTGTTCTCAAAACAAGTTACAGGAACAGACTAGTTGCGCAAGATGGCTGCCCAGCTTGGGGAGAGAGGCCTCCAAAGAAGACAGGCCGTGAAGGTACGTTACATCATTTCACAATTGACTGGTGTTCACACCGCCTAAAAGTTGACATTTGCTTTTATACTTTTATAGAGTAAAATAGCATATGCAGTTGTTGAAAGAGTTATTTTACTAGATTATCTAGTATACACTTTATTCTGAACAGGAAAGAGGACAGCAGGAAAGTGAAATAATTAGCAACCTGGATACTAATAATTTTCTCTCGACAGAGAACCTGCAAGAGATGAAGTAAAAAAGAATGGAAGAATGTAACTGTGCCACATCCAACCTTAGGGTAACTCTACAATGAAGGGATGGGAATTTTTTGTCTTCTGACAAACTGTGAAGTCTGTATAGTATCAAAATCCACTTCAAGAAATGGTACTTGTCTCTTGTTAGATTCTGCCTTGACAGTAACCTCAGCAATAAGTGGATACAGTATATAAATGTGAAGATCACAAGTTTACTTGAGTTCTGACAAAGTATTGTACATCTTAATTGATGTCATAGCAAACAGATAAACCAACAGGCCAAAATCTAGGAAGTGAGTATGAAATGATATCTGCAGAGACAATGTTGCACACTTCGTGGGCAAAACTCTTACTCGGATGAGATGTAAGAATTTTTTTACATGCACAAAACTTTATGTTGGTCTTCACTCACATTATTGTTTTTGCAATATCTCAGGTAAAAATTGTACTAAATACAGGAAATTTTGGTTATTTGACATTTGGCATCAGCCCTCGACCTATCTATGAAAGAAAAAAAAATTGAAATATAAATTTGGAAATTAATGATTTATCAGATTATTATTATAGTTTTTATTTTTATAATATAAGATTGGGGCCTGAAGATTAAATTAATACTGGTTCCATAGATAATTTTGTAATGATGTGACCATGCCAATTTAACAAAAGGTATCTTTAGATGATATAGAAGACATTCTTTCATTTTCTTTTAATTTTTCTCTCCCCCCCCCTCCCCCTCGTAACATTACTAATTTATATGTAAAAATTCAACTACTGAGGAAGAGTTGTCGTTCAAAAACACTTTTAATTTCTTTTTAAATGATAGTCAGCTATGTGTCAGACTTTCAATGGTATTTGGTAAAGACATCTGTGGCAGCATAATTCGCCCCTTTTGTGAAGTTAGATTTGACCTCAAATGTTGAAGATCATCCTTTCTCCTTGTGCTGTAATTACGCAAGTTACTATTACTTAAGGATTGTGCTGGGCTCTCAAATTTCATTAGGGAGTGAATGTAAAAGCCCTAAATTGTGGGCTACTATGAAAATGCCTAGTTCCTTACATAAACGCCTGCAGGATGCTCTTGGGTGGGCTCCAGTTTTTGTGCAATGAACACTTTTTTATTCAGCAATGGATTGCCCTAAAATATGATGACAATAACAATATTAAGCTAATTTACTAAAATATTTATCATCAAAATTAGCAATAACTGCAATAGCATAAATAATTGCACTCAAACTTTTAAGCGATTCATCAATGTATTTCTTCCAACTCGATATCTCATCAATGCCTGCACCTACCTAAGCTACATACTTCTGTCCGAAGCCTATGGTTATTGATCGTATCATGCCATTTACTGTGCAGAATGGTATATACTGTGTTACATAAAAATTTAATGAAAGTCCATTCCAGAAAACCATTTAATGATTTTCTGAAAGACATTTTTTACAATTTCCCCTGTTAATTTGTTTTGTGTGGTTTGATGTTTGATTCTAGTAGTAGCAGAGGAAGGTAATCTGTTGCTCTTGCTTGTGTTCATTGGATGATGGTGATGCAGAACAAATGATTTCTTTTACGCATAATTCAGTATTCGTGCATCTTCTTCTGGCAAATTCTTTTATGGTATAACACATCAAACACACATTACCACAATAAGGGTCGAATGTTATACTAGATACTTTTTCCATGTAATGTTTGAGTTTATTTGCAAAGCTAATACAATCGCGAAATTCATTTAGTGCCATTCTGTTGCAGTACCGGTACGAATGTATGTGGATGACGAAAGCTATTTCCACATTCCTTCATCTTTGTCACTGAGTAAATACAAGATACATAGTACATTAGGGTTGCAATAAACACAGCAGATTACATACTTTTTTTAGCATTTTACTTTTTCTATTCATACTGCAAACACAAACGCAATTTACTTTCCGCCATATGTAATAGACACTGCCTCAAAGAAACTTATTACACATTTGTTCACTCAGTCAGTAGGTGCGATATAATCTTATGAGGTTCACACAGGCAGAACGTAGAAAAAAAAACAATATTACAGAAGAGAATTAATAACAAAAGGGCTCACTGCCTTGAATTGTTTAAAGAACCAGGGATATTGACTCCCCCCTGTGAATATACAAGGTGTCTCATGAAAGACGCTTGCCAGGTGTCCGCAGATCGTGTGCCACGGCTCTCGGACTCTATTGTGCTGCAGGCGCATACACTGAGTTAAAATCTAAAAAACATTGCCATCTGAGTGACCTAAGCTTACCTTTACTTACAGTATATGTTCAGAATGATGCCCCTCTATGGAAAGCGCGGCCAGACATCTCTTGAACACTCAACGAATTTTGGCTGCCAAAATCTGGGAAATGACTAGTTGAATCCTGTCTTCCAACTCTACGAGTGTATGGGGATTGCTTGCATACACCTTGTCTTTTAACATTCCCCAAAGATAAAAGTCACAGTGATTTAACTCTGGAGAACAAGGAGGCCAGTCAACTATCCTATCATCAAAAACACTTCTTATTGCTGCCACAGAAGCATAGGCAATGTGTGGTTTTGCATTGTCCTGCATGAGATAACTGTAAAGCTTTTTGTTGGGTGAAAGTTCTGGAAAAAATGGATGCAGCATATTGTTCACATACATGTCAGAATATTTTGTTTCATCAAAAAAAATTCGACTAGTCATTTCGCAGATTTCGGCAGCCGAAATTCGTAGAGTGTTTGCAAATGTGTTCAAGAGATGGCAGGCCACGCTTTCCATACAGGGACCTCACTTTGAACATCTACTGTAAATAAATGTAAGCTTAGGTTACTCAGATGGCAATGGTTTTTAGACTTTAACTCAGCGTATGTGCCTGCGGCACAATAGAGGCCGAGAATCGGGTACTGCTGTGGCCAGCGGATCCAGTGGTAGCAGCCGGGAGCCGTACCGCACTATCCGCGAATGCCTGGCAGGTGTCTTTCGAGAGACACCCTGTATTTTTGAAACAACACAAGAATTAGGGAACACCTGCACTTAACAAGAATAAACAAAGCGAGAACTCAAAACAGTATTGAATACCACAGATTAAAACTGTACATGACATCCAACAAATAACTAAGAGCACAGCTTTAAAATATCTGTTGGAATGTTTCTCCTGCTGAGGAAGTTGCTCATTACTCTATATAGTTCCCTCTGAGAAATTGCAGCGATTTCATGACGAATGTTTGTTTTTAGTTCATCTGAAGTGTTATTACACAGTGAAACACTATTTAAATGAAATATAATTTTAAAAAAGTACTAACAATTTTGTTTAGTGAAATGATAAACTATATATAAAAATAGAAAAGAGATGACTTACCTGAAGGACCGGCTCGTCGATAAAAACAAATAAAATAAATAAAATAACACACAAACACACATACAAGTTTTCGCAGCCTAGCTGCTTTGTCAGGCAGAAGGGAAGGAGAGGGAAAAGGAAATGATGAGGGTTTTAAGGGAGTGGATAAGGAGTCATTCCAATCCCGAGACAGGAAAGACTTACCTTGGGGAGAAAAAAGCAGGGTAAACAAATACACACACACCCACACATTTACACAGAAACAAGTACACTTAGGCAGACATACTGTAGAAAGCAAAGAAGTTAGAAGTTAGACAGAGATGCCACTTGAGGCAGAGGCTCTGTCCAGAGAACCAAGGCAAAGATGTTAAGATGGTGGGTGGGAATTCGAATTTAGCGGAGGTTGAGACCAGGTGGGCAACGGGAAGAGAGAATATGCTGAAGGGATAGTTCCCATCTCCGAAGTTCTGAAGGATTGGTGTCGGTGGGAAGTATCCAGATAACCCAGACGGTGTAACACTGTGCCAAGATGTGCTGGTCGTGCCCCAAGGCGTGTTTAGCCACAGGGTGATCCTCATTACCAACAAACACTGTCTGCCTGTGTCCATTCATGCGAATGGACAGTTTGTTGCTGGTCATTCTCACATAGAACGCTTCACAGTGCAGGCATGTCAGTTGGTAAATCACGTGGGTGCTGTCGCAAGTGGCTCTGCCCTTGATTGTGTACACCCTCCGGGTTACAGGACTGGAGTAAGTGGTGGTGGAAGGGTGCATAGGGCAGGTTTTACAACGGGGGCGGTTACAAGGGTAGGAGCCAGAAGGTAGGGAAGGTGGTTTGGGGATTTCATAGGGATGGACTAGGAGGTTACGGAGGTTAGGTGGGCGGCGGAAAGACACTCTCGGAGGAGTGGGTAGGATGTCATGAAGGATGGATCTCATTTCGGGGCAGGATTTTAGGAAGTCGTATCCTTGCTGGAGAGCCACATTCAGAGTCCGCTCCAGTCCCGGAAAGTATCCGGTGACAAGAGGGGCACTACTGGGGTTCTGTTGAAGGTTTTGAATTTGGGGGGATGAGGAAGTTGCTCTGGCAATTTGCTTCTGTACCAGATCAGGAGGATAGCTGTGGTATGTGAAGGCTGTTATCAGGTTATTGGTGTATTGGTTAAGGGATTCAGGACTGGAGCAGACTCGTTTGCCACGAAGACCTAAGCTGTAGGGAAGGGAACGTTTGATGTGGAAAGGATGGCAGCTGTCATAATACAGGTACTGTTGTTTATTGGTAGGTTTGATGTGGACGGATGTGTGTAGTTGGCCGTTGGATAGATGGAGGTCGACATCGAGGAAAGTGGCATGGGATTTGGAATAGGACCAGGTGAATTTGATGGGACCGAAGGAGTTGAGGTTGGAGAGGAAATTCTGGAGTTCTTCTTCACTGTGAGTCCAGATCATGAAGATGTCGTCAATGAATCTATACCAAACTTTGGGTTGACAGGCTTGGGTGTCCAGGAAGGCTTCCTCTAAGCGTCCCATAAATAAGTTCGCGTACGAGGGGGCCATCCTGGTCCCCATGGCTGTTCCCTTTAGTTGTTGGTATGTCTGGCCCTCAAAAGTGAAGAAGTTGTGGGTTAGGATGAAGCTGGCTAGGGTATTAAGGAAAGAGGTTTTAGGTAAGGAAGTGGGTGGTCGGCGTGAAAGGAAATATTCCATCGCAGCGAGGCCCTGGGCATGTGGGATATTAGTGTATAAGGAAGTGGCATCGATGGTTACAAGGATGGTTTCAGGAGGTAACAGGCTGGGTAAGGATTTCAGGCGATCGAGGAAGTGGTTGGTGTCTTTGATGAAGGATGGGAGACTGCACATGATGGGATGAAGGTGTTGGTCTATGCAGGCAGAGATTTGTTCTGTTGGGGCTTGGTAACCGGCCACGATGGGGCGGCCGGGATGATTGGGTTTGTGAATCTTCGGAAGTAGGTAGAAGGTGGGGGTGCAGGGTGTTGGTGGAGTCATGAGGTTAATGGAGTCAGGTGAAAGGTTTTGTAGGGGGCCTAAGGTTTTGAGGATTCCTTGAAGCTCTGCATGGACATCAGGAATGGGATCGCCTTGAAAAACTTTATATGTGGTATTATCTGAAAGCTGACGCACTCCCTCTGCCACATACTCACGCCGATCAAGTGCCACTGTCGTGGAGCCCTTGTCGGCAGGGAGAATGACGATGGAATGGTCAGCCTTCAGATCACGGATAGCTCGGGATTCAGCTGCGGTAATGTTGGGAGTAGGATTAAGGTTTCTCAGGAACGACTGGGAGGCAAGGTTGGAAGTAAGGAATTCCTGGAAGGTTTGAAGAGGGTGATTTTGAGGAAGAGCAGGTGGGTCTCGCTGTGACGGAGGACGGAACTGTTCTAGGCAGGGTTCAATTTGAATGATGTCTTGGGGAGCTGGATCATTAGGAAGAGGATTATTTTTCTTCGTGGCAAAGTGATATCTCCAGCAAAGACTGCGAGTATAGGATAGTAGGTCTTTGACAAGGGCTGTTTGGTTGAATTTGGGAGTGGGACTAAAGGTGAGGCCTTTGGATAGGACGGAGGTTTCAGATTGGGAGAGAGGTTTAGAGGAGAGGTTGACTACTGAATTGGGATGTTGTGGTTCAGGATTGTGTGGATTAGGATTGTGAGGATTAGGATTGTGAGGTTTGGAGGGGAGTGGAGCTGGAAGTGGGAGATTGAGCAGATGGGAGAGAGCTTGTGGTTTATTGGAGAGGTTGTTGAGGGAGAATGTATTGCCTTTCTGGAGGTGGGTGACCAGGAGTTTGGATAGTTTTTTGAGGTGGAGGCTGGCATGCTGTTCCAATTTGCGGTTGGCCTGTAAAAGGATGTTCTAAACTCTAGGTGTGGATGTGGGAGTGGAAAGGTTGAGGATTCTGATCAGGGATAGGAGTTGACAGGTGTGTTCATTGGCGGAGTTAACCCAAAGCACAGGCTCAGGAAAGTAATAAAATGTGATCCTTCATAGTATATAACAAATGGGAGGATAGTGGCTACTCATTGGTCCAATGACAGCTCTGGACTTCATCCTAAATAAAAAATTAGTAGTTCTCTGAAAAATCACAGTAGCCTATACATCAAACTGTGAAACTTCTAGGTTTCCTTTTACATGTTTCATAGATGAATACATCGTTGTTTTGCGAGAAAGTCATGGCAGACCAACATTGATAGCTTATTGCAAAATCAATTTATGAACCCTGCTCTTGATTTTTGTAACGTTTCTAATTTACACCTGAGGACAGACACCCACTGTCAGAAGGTGACACTGTCTACCAGCTTCTCTTCAAATGCCTTATGAAATATGGTCTTGATATCCTGATTTCCAGGGTATGAATTACAGTCTCATGTATTCACTCCTACAGTTTCAGATAAAACAAAAAAACATATTTGTCAAGACATTTTTATATGCTTCAATTCATTACAACAGTTGACCATCAAACCCCAATAAACATTGTCATTGCCAAGTACAGGATGATCAATCTTCAGCCCAACCGCCTTTGTGATGTGTGACTTGCCGGCGATGGCAGCTGCATTGCCCACTTAGCGCACCACCCGTTGTCCACACTAAATTTAATACGGATTTGCGTGCAAGTTATTTCTGATATACATAATACAAAGATTTAGAAAGAAAAGTTTATTACTCACCTGTATTACACAAGGTGCTGAAACTGCCTCCCTTTGTTGTTGAAGCATTTCTGACACATGCTAAGGAAGTTGCCCATAACACTATGAAGTTCCCTCTCAGAACTTGCAGCGATTTCATGACGAATGATTGTTTTTAGTTCATCTAAAGTGTGGGGATTTGATTCGTACACTTTCTCTTTTAATGCTCCCCACAGATAAAAATCACACAGAGTTAAATTGGGAGTTCAAGAGCAGCCCCCCGGACAATCAAAAAATAGGAGTGTGGTGAGTTGTTAGCGGCGAGAGAAAAAAACATTCATCATGAAATCGCTGCAATTTCTGTGAGGACGGCACACTAAGCGGGCAAAGCAGCTGCCATCGACGGCAAGTCACATGCCGAAAAGACGGTTGCACTGAGGATTGATCACCCTGTATAAGTGGCTACATAACTATAACCTATAACGAGATAGATTGGTTGGCCAATAATTACCTCAGTGTTGTACCACTGGTTGTCACACAAAGAAGAAAAATGATGAAAAAATAGCACTAGCTTTCGGAATAGGTTTTCTTTGTTGTGTAGGAGAAAACGGAAGAAAAAAGCAATAGGAAACAGAAGGGGCAGGTCATTCAGAGATCTGACTTCCACAATCCTCAAACATCAGCCTCATGGCCTAGGTTGTGAATAACCTTCACCATCTGTTCCCTATTTCTTTTTTCTTCCCTTCTCTACTATCTGATGACGGAAACCTGTTCCAAAAGCTAGTGCTATTTTTTCATCCTTTTTCTTCATTGTGTGACTAGCGGCAGTACAGCACTAACGTAAGTACTGGCCAGCCAATCTATCTTTTTAGAATTATAATTTATCATCCCCGTGGACAATTTCCATCAGTAATCAATCAACTATAGTGTATGGTATGACAACAAGTAGTGGCTTGCATACATTTTGGGGAAATATGAAGAGGCAGATACACTAAAAGTGACATTTACTCATGCATGTGGTTCATCTCCTTCTTTTGCGCATCCGAAGATGCCAGGTATTATATGGATTCTTGCCAAACTTATGTATTTTTTACATGGTCACATCAGGTGAGCCTCATGGAACAACAAAGCATCTTCATTTCCATTGAATATAGCATTTGCTCCTGCTGTTTTGTCATAGAGCGACACTCAGTCCCATAGATCCCTACTGGACGTACAATGTTTTTGTAAACTTTAACCTGTGATTCCAACAGGCCTAATATACATCTTGCCTGTAAACGACATTGATCACAGTCGATTCAGTTATACGAAGTTGTGACAGACGAAACTGTTCATAAATGCCCTGTTCTAAATAATGGGTTTCTTAACGTAGAAAATCTATTCAAATCATTTTTGACTCACACATCTGGAACTCGAAAATATTGCAAAATGTTATCCCAAAAATGAAACTCTGGAAGGTGTAAGGGTTATTTAGAAATTTTAAATTTATTTACAAAATTTTTAAACACGATTGTGTTGCATACTAAATATTAGCCTATCAGAAGAGCTTTAAAATGACACATTTTCAGCTGGGTATCTCATATGGTTCCAGAGAAAAATTGCAATTTACTTCTCGCAGTCGCGGCAATTGTTAATAAAAATACCAAGTTTCATTAAAATCTAAGAGGTCAATGTAAACTTTCGTTCGAAATGGTGTTAATTTGACACGCACAGACCCTAAATAAATCAAAACCTATTAATAGTGTAGTGTAGCATCTGTTTATCCAAATATTCCAGGACTTACTTAATAAACCTTTACTAAAATACATGGATAACGTATTTTATGGTAACCGACTTAAAGCATGTCGCACTATCTAGGTAGTGCAATGTGTGCAGGCAAAAGCCCTTGTGTTTTCTACTTTGCGGTGCGGAGGAAACGCTTCTAGGGTATATACTCCATGTGTTGACATTAGGTCACGTAAATTTCCTAATTATTCCCGTGAACTTTCAAATGCGTGTCAAAATTAAGACTTTCCCCGATTGTTTCACTTGAACAGAAGGGTATTCTAATTACATTGACTTGAACCAATAACAAGCGAGCAGCTTTGCCGTGATTGGTCGCAACCTATAATCTAATGGCGTACAATACGCGATTTACAACAAAAAACAATGAGCTCAAAATCCCCGTGGCACACAAATAATAAATAATCCCATAATAAAGATGCAATAAAATCCACACAATACCAAGCTACTTTAAAATTAAAAATAGAGAGATAAGGAAGAGTCGAAAGTCTATAAAAACGTAAGACAACAATGGTAGCATTGATTGCATGCACTTCACTGTACATACCTTTTATTATGGAAAGCACAAGGTTAACATAAGAATTAATTACAAAATAAAAAGATCGCAAGTATTACAAACCGATTATTAAAGTCTTTGCTGAGCAAAAGAAAGTCCGAAAATTATCATTGCACTTTACCTGCTTACTTCAAAGGCGTAATGAAGATAACGGCGACTGGATGTCAGCTTCTTCCCCCGCAAACGAATCTAACTGACCTACTTGCTCTGTATAAGATCCTCCAATCAAAGACTGTTATCAAACATCATTAAGCTCGGGGTAGCCGATCTTCTATCACATCGGTTCCGCGCTATTGCATCACCGTCTACCATGCCCCGTTCACAGCCAGGGCTGCCAGATCCGCTTTTCTAAATTTACCCATAGCAATCAAACAGAAAAAATAAAATCCTCAAAATGACGCTATTTCGGCAACTTTTCCACAAATATCTGAAGCCTAACAATTGTTACAAAACAGAATTTGTCATTAGTGATGGTATCTTGAAGAGATGAGCTTATATATTCAGGTTCATACAGTTACTATACATATCAAAAAAATTCCAGCACATAAAATAAAATTTTATTTTTTAAATAATCATCCAGCCCGAGTGTAAAAAGGTACAAATGCTCAATTACGGCAACAGTATTTAAATATATTTTGACTATAAATTATACATTACCAATAAAGCATTTAAATTTGGTCAATACCACCAATTGTTTCATTGACAGTAAATTTCAAGTTAATACGGATAAATTTTACTTGTCGTCCTGGCTGTCTCGCATGGTTATGTTGGCAATCATGTAAAGTTGCCTTTAGCCAATCACGTGAACACTCAAATTTTATGTCATGATATCTTCGTTTTACGAGGACAATTACTTTTACTGGGCGGGCAAGGGCACATACAAGAACCTGTCAACCCTAGAACAGGAAGATGATTATTTATTTAATTGGTAATTTACTATGAACTCTATACAACGAAGTAACGGCAGTGCGATCGGTATACCACACGTTCGACCCCCGATTCGATCCACTACTGGTGACGGAAAACTCAGTGTGCGATTTGTGCTTTTTCCTGAGAAGGGAATGCCCTAATGACTTAGTATAAGTACATTGTAGATATTGGCTACGTGGGGTTTTCGACAATAGCTTTTCCTACCGTGAGGTTTCCCACCGTGATGTTTGCGACCAGACTGCTGCAGGTATCGTTTGTATACGTTTATGCATACTTTTAATGCATATGTTATAATGTTCTCTCAAATTTAAAAAAAAAAAGAAAATGTAATTAATTTTACTAAGCATTAACATGTACTGTAACAAGTATGTAATGAACTGACTTATCCAAAAGATTGTAACGAAAAATTTTTAAGCAATTGATGTTTGATTAATAATAAATAAATAGATTTGAATGCTTAATTTAGCAGTGCTAGTGCATTAGGCGTGGAATTTAGAATGGATGCTACCATGAATTTAGAGGAACGTTACACAAGTATAATTAAAAAATACGTGGGTCTCGACTTGCATGTTTGATATCTCGGTCCTGAATCGTCTATGTATCGAAACACTCACTGCATCAGGCGGGATACATCTTACTACAGTTCTCTGATTCGAAAGGACGGGTGATTAATGTTACAGCTGTGAGCCTCTCAGAGTCTGAATCGTTCACTGTTGGCATCGTAGGGGAAACATAGCAGAATTCTGCAGTGGCGGCGCTAGACGAGAACTGGGCGTCGGAGAACTCGTCTTTGCGAGGCCCCTTTCATTTTTTCAGTAAGGAAGAAAACGTGAAATAAAATGAGCTGAATTATACACCAACAATCATTTAGTGTAATATACAAGTATTATTGCAACGATAAAATTACAATAAACGAACAAATTAAAATAGAGAAAATTTTCGGCTTTTTGCCTATAATTCAAATGTTTGTTAATCTATCGCACCAAACTGCGTGGTCATCAGTCCGTAGGTTACAAACTACTTAAACTAAGGTAAACTAACCTAAGGACAACACACACCACCCCCATGTCCCAGGGAGGACTCGAACCTCCGACGGCGAGCAACCGCGCGCTCCGCAGCGAGGCGCCTTAGACCGCTCGGCTACTCCACCGCGGCCTTTTCGCCCAAACTTTTTTAAGGACACATCATAATTAATACTGACTGCTATTTCGGGTTCGCAGATTGTCTTTCTTGGCTCATTGTGCTTCTCAAGTCAGTCTTAATAAATTTTAAATTTGAGAAGCTTCTCTCGGCCGAAGCTATACTGACTGGAACTGTGAGCATGATTCTGATTGTTATATAAATATACTTCTTCCAAATTGTTTTCTAAGAAGACTGTAGAAGTGATTTTGAGTCTAGTGTAGTAGCTTTTAAAAGCTGGAGATCCTCGTAAAGTTCTAAAAGCTATATGTCACTATTTCGCCTTGTCGTAGTATCAAGTATAAATCATTACAATGCTTGAGAAGGTCCTCCATGGATAGAGATTTCAAATAATTGAAAATCGCTCAAAATATTCTTCGAGCGCTTTGAATCGACATTCACTGTCGACTATTACAGCATCTATCATTGTGTTAAAAAAATAAACTCTGTACTGCATTTCAGCAAAATGTATTTATTGGTTCATCAATTTGTCCGTATTCGAAAATTAGTGTTTTTGCTCTATTCTTTTCGTTTTAAATTCATACTCAAGTTCGTAACTACTTTTTCCTACAAACAATCGAGCTTCTGTATAGCATGATTCAACACCCGTAATATGGAATTCTCGAATCCAAATCACGAAATGAACGTAAGGAGGTAGCAGCTACTTTCAGGTTCACTTGATCCCACTGCCATTGTTTATTTATATTGTTGACATGCAGTAAAATCTCGACCACACGAGTATTGCAACAATAAACTCAAAACTTAACATTTCGTTCGGGACTGCTTCATAGTCATTAAGAGTTTCAGAATCACCAGTGCTAGTTTTCAGGTCATTCACGCTTTCGATGATGTCATCAGACTGAATAATATAACTGTTTAGTGCTGCGATTCTGCATTCCCATCTTGTTTCAGACAGAGGTTTCAATGTCAATTTTAATTCAGTTTCTATAAGTTCGCAACGGTTGCTAGACCTTGTAAACAGCACATAAATTTCATTGATGAAGTCAAAAATGTAGCTGTTGTAGATGAGTTAGCTGCATCTATGAGAAGCAAATTCCAAGAACGGCATCCACATGGCGTGAAGAATGCTAGTGGATTAATATTGTCGTGTTGCAATGGAAGCAGGCTTGATTTCGAAGGCAACACAGCAATTATACTGAAAGCACGTTTATTACGAACTCAACATACACGCAGCACTGACTGCCTCTCAGGCAGAGTGCTCTGCTATTTATACACAGACAGAATTTACCAGAAATTAGAAGAACAGTTAACATAAGAAACAAGTAGAATTTACAAGTGAACATAAGAAAGATGTAGGACCTTCTGGAATTGTAAATTACAAAGAAATAAATTTTTGCCGGTGGGCGGGATTGAACCGGCTCCGCAGTCCGTGACGCTATCCCCTGCGCCACGCCGGCAGTTGGCGTTCGTACTCTCTCGCGGCATTGCTCCCTCTCCTGGAGAAACAGCGACCCGCTGTTATGATCCCTGTGGAGCCAACTGCAATGTCCTGGATCTTGACCATGTCATGGGTCCTCTGTATGACAGTTCAAGAGAATCCTTCCCTTCTCCGCGATTATCGACGACAGACGTTCCTGTCGTGGCTTCATCAGGAACATTACCGTCCTTAAAGTCCTTGAACAAGAAGCCACTGTCGTCTACCTGCTCTTCAGGATCGTAGTAAGGCTTCATGCGCAGGACGTGAACAATGTCTCTTCGTTTTTGACGTTTCGACGACGGCTCATAATCCTCAACTTCATATGTGACGTCTGACAGGCGGCGTATGACACGATACGGAGCAAAGTATCGCTTCAATAACTTCTCTGACAGTCCAACCTTCCGTACAGGGGTAAAAATCCATACCAGATCTCCTGGGCTGTACACAACAGGTCGGTGCTTGTCGTTATACCGCTGACGGTCCTTCTCCTGGGCGTCCAGTGTCCGTATGTGAGCCAGCTGTCTTGCTTCTTCGACCCTGGTGATGAGCTGTTTAACATAGTCATCCTGAGTTCGTCCGATTGGAACGGGAACAGTGTATCCATTGTCGTCTCAGCTTCACGGCCATGGAGCAGGAAAAACGGAGTGAAGCCTGTGGTGTCTTGTCTTGCGGTATTGTAAGCAAATGTCACGACTGGCAGAATTGTATCCCAATCCTTCTGCTCAACATCGACGTACATCGACAGCATGTCGGCTAACGTTTTGTTAAAACGTTCCGTAAGACCATTTGTCTGAGGATGGTATGCAGTTGTCATTCTGTGGACGATGTTGCACCGTGACATTACCTCTGATACTGGTTTTGACTGGAATACTTTTCCACGATCAGATATCATAACACGTGGTGCTCCATGCTTCAAAATAATGTCTTCTACAAGGAATTTTGCGATCTCTGGAGCTTCTGCAGTCGGCACAGGTTTTGTGACAGCGTAGCGTGTGAGGTAGTCAGTGCAGACTATTATCCAACGGTTACCGGTTGTCGACTTCGGGAACCTCCCTAAAAGATCGATCCCAACTCGGCGGAATGGAGCTGCTGCTGGCGGAATCGGTACGAGATGTCCTGGAGGTAATTGCGGCACATGCTTCCGTCGCTGGCACTCTTTACAGTGACTCACATAGTGCTTGACAGATCGGTAGAGACCTTTCCAGTAATACCTGCGTCTGATTATGTCTAGGGTCTTCACGAATCCCAGATGATCGGATATTGGAGAATCATGGAAATATTTGAGAATAGCTGGCTGGAGATGAGCTGGAACAACAAGTAGCCATTTGGGGCCCAGTGGATCGTAGTTGCTCTTGTACAATGTTCCGTTTATAAGTTGGAACTCTCCATTGGTCGGTTCTCCTTTCTCCAAGGCCTCTATCATTTTTAATAGTGTTGGATCTTCTCTCTGTTCAGCTGTAAAGTCATCTAATTCAGTGAGAGCCGAAATTTCATTCATGCTGTTGTGTTCCACTAATGGATTCCTCGAAAGGCAGTCGGCATCCTTGTGTTTGCGCCAGTTCTTGAATACCACTGTGACATCGTACTCTTGGAGTCTTAGTGCCCATCTTGCTAGTCGACCTGATGGATCCTTCAAGCTAGTCAGCCAACACAAAGAATGGTGATCTGTCACGACGGTGAATGGTTTGCCGAATAAATACGGCCGGAACTTGTTGATAGCCCAGATAACCGCAAGACATTCTTTTTCAGTAGTAGAGTAGTTTATCTCGGACTTTGAGAGTACTCTTGACGCATAGGCTATCACTTTTTCGGCACCTTCCTGAACTTGTACAAGCACTGCACCAATCCCATAGCCACTGGCGTCTGTGTGAAGTTCCGTTTCTGCATTCTCGTAGTACAAGGCAAGCACTGGTGCGGAAGTTAGAGCCTCCTTAAGTGCCCGGAAAGCTCTTTCTTTTGTCTCATCCCAGTAAAATTTGGCGTCTCCCTGCAGAAGTTCTTGTAATGGACGTGCCTTGTTACAAAATCCTTTTATGAAACGTCGGTAGTATGAGCACAGCCCAAGAAAACTTCTCACATCACGAATGTGCTGAGGAGTTGGAAATTCTGTGACTGCCCTTACTTTATCTGGATCAGGACGAACACCATCTCCGTTGACTATGTGCTCCAGGATTTTTATCTCTTTGGCGACGAAGAGGCACTTCTTTGGATTGAGGCGGAGACCTGCAGCCTGAACACACTTCAACACAGTTGACAGGCGACTCAGATGTTCTTCAAATGTTTTCGAGAAAACGACAATGTCATCTAAATAGCAGAGACACATCGTCCACTTAAGGTGTCGAAGCAAGTTGTCCATCATGCGTTCGAATGTGGCTGGAGCATTACATAATCCAAATGGCATTACTTTGAATTCATAGAGGCCGTCAGGTGTAATAAAAGCCGTCTTCTCCCTGTCAGCTTCGTCAACCTCGATTTGCCAGTAACCTGTCTGCATGTCCATAGTTGAGAAGTATGTAGCTCCTTTCAAGCAGTCTAAGGTGTCGTCAATACGCGGTAGTGGGTAGACATCTTTCTTTGTGATTCTGTTCAGCCGCCAATAGTCGACACAGAATCGCCACGTGCCATCCTTCTTCTTTACGAGGACCACCGGAGACGACCAAGGACTCTCCAAAGGTTGAATAATGTCATCTCGCAACATCTTCTCCACTTCCTGCCGAATTATCCGTCTTTCAGCTGGCGACACTATACGAACGCTGGCTAATTGGCGGATGATCCCCAGTATTGATACGGTGCTTTATCGTGGGCCGTTTCGTCTGACTTTTTCCCTGCTGAGGTGTGAATGCACTCGAAAATTGGCGTTGTATACCTAAAACCCACTGGCGTTGTTCCTTTGTCAGTCCAGGCCCTATTGGCAGTTCCACGTTTGTTTCCTCCAGCGTGTTGTCTGTACTAAGAGCAGGGCATGGGTCTTCATTGATGACATTGAGCTCACCGTCCTGGATTGGTTCAGCTGTCCCGATACACATTCCCTTGGGGATAAGTTGTGACTGCTCGTGACAATTTGTGATCCAAATCTCTCCTTGACCACCGGTAATGCTTATGATAGCCGCTGGTATGTAAATTTCTTTTGTGAGCCTGATAAACTTTTTACTATCAACAAGCGCTTCACAGTTTAATTGATCATCTGTGTTTGTGACTGCAACTCTTCTCATTGTCAACGGCGGTATCGTCACATTGTCAACGACGAATAGCTTCCCAGAAAATTCTGTATTACATGTATCCGGCGGAACAACTTCTTCAATTTGCAGCTCAGATCTTCCACAGTCAATGATAGCTTGGGATGCCTGAAGGAAGTCCCAACCGAGGATGACATTGTGATTACATCCTGTTAACACAACAAATTCAAACGGCTGCGTCCTGTTGTTGATGGTAATTCTTGCGACGCAAGTTCCTGCTGGATGGACGTACTTTCCATTCGCGACCTTCAGCACAGTTGCTCCCATATCACAGAACATTGTCTTCTTTAGTGTGCGGCGGTAATTATCCGATAATACAGGAAAAGAGGCTCCTGAATCAACAAGTGCCCAGACAGGTTGGCCGTCGATTATGACGTCGATGAGATTTCCCGACATCTTGGCGACTGTCGTCCATGGAGGATTTTCATCTGCGGCGGCCTCACCTCCGTAGATGGTCGCCTCGCTTAGTTTTCCTGGGCGCGGTGGCTAGGGGAGCGTCTGGTACCTCTGTACGGCGACGGTGAACGGCTGCGGCGCGTCGGGGAGCGACCTCGTCTAGGGTACGGCGATGGGCTTCTTCCCATAGGTCGACTGAACTCATCAGCAGGTGACTGCCTTGGATAGAACTGCTCCGACGGCTGACGTCTTGCGGCAAAATAATCATCGAATACTCGCCTCCTCTCTCTGCAGTAGCGTACAACATGTCCAGGGCGTCCACAGTGGAAACACAGTGGTGTGTTGTATTCTGTCCTCCAGACGTCTGTTCTTCTGCGGGGCGTCATAGTTACCGGGGGAGTTGGCTGTGGTCGCCTCGGTCGGTTCATGGGCTGCCGTTTGGCGGCGGCAGCGTAAGTCATAGCAGAGCAACGCCATTCTTCACGTCGGGTGCGATTGATGGGGTAGACAGGAGCTAATGTTTGAAATACCTCGTCCTCAGCGGCGTCGGCTACCTCGCGACTTACAGGGCTCACATCCATGGCCATAATCTGATGCTCGCTCGGTCTAATAGTCCCAGCTGCCATGCACTGTTGTAATTCTTCTCTCACGATTTGTCGTATGAGAGAAGCCAAGTCCTGCTGGTCTTCCACAACGGCCATAGGGACTACATTTGGGAGTCTGTCATACTTCTTGCGTCCAACCCTCCTTTGTTGCATCTCTTCAATACGCTGGAACCACTTGATGAACTCTTCTGTCGTAGCGACGTCTTTTATCAGAAGAGCTTTGTACATATCTTCTGCAATTCCCTTCATCAGGTGCGTGATTTTGTCTGCCTCAGTCATGTTCGGATTCACTATGTTACACAGGGCCAAAACATTCTGTATGTACGATTGTGTCGGCTCACCATGTCGGTTCTTCAATTGTTCTTCCGCCGAGCGGATTTGACGCTGGCGGTCTCCAAACGTCTTCTTCAGTTCCTCCTGGAACGTCTCCCAGTCATTCAACTTGTATTCGTTGTTCTCGAACCATTGCTGGGCTGTTCCATCCAGATAGAAGTAAACATTGGCCAAGCACATCGTATGATCCCACCTGTTGTACTTGGCGACTCGGTCGAACCCTTTTAGCCATTTGTTGGGGTCCTGCCCAGCGTCCCCAGAGAACACTGACGGGTGCCTGATGTGTAGCTGGCTTACTGCTGGTTTCGTTTCCATAGTTCGTCTGATGATACGGACTCTTGGAAGGACGTACTCGGTGTATCCCTTGTATTCCGGTTCCAGTCCGTGTAAGCGACGGCTTTTACGTTGCCTAATCGGAGCCACGGTGATGCAGCTGTTGCACAGTGTACCCGGCGCCTCCACCAAACAATGTCGCGTTGCAATGGAAGCAGGCTTGATTTCGAAGGCAACTAAACACAGCAATTATTCTGAAAGCACGTTTATTACGAACTCAACATACACGCAGCACTGACTGCCTATCAGGCAGAGTGCTATGCTATTTATACACAGACAGAATTTACCAGAAATTAGAAGAACAGTTAACGTAAGAAACAAGTAGAATTTACAAGTGAACATAAGAAAGATGTAGAACCTTCTGGAATTGTAAATTACAAAGAAATAAATTTTTGCCGGTGTGGGCGGGATTGAACCGTCGACCTTCCGCTTCACAGTCCGTGACGCTATCCCCTGCGCCACGCCGGCAGTTGGAGTTCGTACTCTCTCGTGGCAATATTGAGTATTCTTGTTCTAACATCTTTATTAATGCCAACCATATTGGCGCCGATATCATATCTCTCTCCATAGCAGTTTTTTTATATCTCGATCATTATTTTCTAATTCCTTTAAAACTGCATTTGTTAAATACTCTTCCGTTCTTTCTGCAATGGCAATAAACCGAAACAAGTGTTCCTCTATTTCTCAAGTTGAGAAACTGCAAAATCTCAGTATTATGGACATTTGTTCCACACATCTCAAATCCTTTGTATAATCGAGCATGAAGACTTTGCATGTTAATGACAGATTTTGACGTTAATGAAATTAATTCATTTTGGATTTCGTGGCTCATATAAGGCTGAGAAAGTTGCTTTTCATTGATACATTGCAAGTGCTCTTTTATATTAGATCAGATTTGGATAACAGTTTAAATAGGTCTATAAAATTTCCGCCAGCCGCGGTGGCCGAGGGGACCGAGGCGCTCCAGTCACGGTCTGCACGGCCACTACAGTCGGGGGTTCGAATCCCCCCCTCGGGCATGGATATTTGTGCCATCCTTAGTGTTAGCTAGTTCATAAGTAGTTTGTAAGTTTAGGGACTGATGACCCCGTAGTTAAGTCCCATAAGCAATACAAACATTTGAACATTTTCTATAACATTTCCTCTGTTTCCAGTATCATTTAAGTTAACGTATTTTGGATGACCTCTAAATGCCAGATTGTGTGAGGCTAAGAAGATGAGAATATCGATCAATCTTTCAAACAAGTTATACCAATACTTTTTGATTCCCTAATCAGTCTCTTGTTTTCTTTATCTATTGTTTTCCCATATTTAATTCCATTATAGAATTCGATCCATTTAATATCGATCAATCTTTCAAACAAGTTATACCAATACTTTTTGATTCCCTAATCAGTCTCTTGTTTTCTTTATCTATTGTTTTCCCATATTTAATTCCATTATAGAATTCGATCCATTTAATCATACACTCCATGTGTCCTTGACTTTGTTCATGACTTTTCAATATACTACTCATATCTTTCGAGTCACAACAGCCTTCTTTTGCCATCTGTGCCTGCAAATATGGAAAAAGTATACACGGAAAGCAATATATTTTATCTTGAGATGTGGAGTAAACCAAACACCTGCGATTTTGCTCTTCACCGTTACTCAAATTTAGTCAAATGTCTTATTTGCGTCTTTGGGGTAACTCTCGTCAGGTTTCTTGAGGTTGAGGACCATTTGATCGTGTTCTGAGACACGAAAAGTCAGTTGTGAGTGGCAAGGGGACTGACCTTAATGAGACAGCAGGAATAGATGAAAATCCGGCCTTACGAGCTCCACACGCGATATCACGGGCAACGCTAACCCCAGTGGTTAAATCCAATACACATTTGTAATACATTTTATTCACTTGTTTTCACTGTGATTTAAAACATTGATTTTACAGTATTTTTAATGTCGCATGACGACTTACTGTCAATTCAAGCATTTTTCTGAGTTTTCGTCCACTTTGCTCGATCAAACATATTGAATTCAGAGAATCTGATTTCAGATCAGGATTCAGTGACTTTACATACCAGTATATTTAAGAGATGAAATAGTTCAAAAATATAGATTCACAAGGTGTTTCATGGGCAGTATCAAACAAGCGCGGCAATATAATGGTTATTTACCCCCTATTGAGACCGAATGTCGGACTGGATCGGGAGCGACTCTCAAAACGACCGACCGATTGAGGGCGTCGGCAGAATTGCGACCAGACTACTGACAGGGCGACTAGAGAACGACCGAGGGAGTCGGCGGAGAGTCGCCGCTAATAGTCAACACTTAACGAGGCACCAGAGGCGACAGACGACGAGAAAACTAAATGGAACTGACAGACTAAAGCGTGAACAAATCGAGACCGTGACATAGCCGCGTAAGATGCTAGACAACAACGTAATACTACGAAAGTATACGGAGCGCAGTCGAGACACGACTGAGGAGCGTAATGCAGTTCCGGGCCTTAAATAGCGCAGCTGCCTGCTCAGATGGCGTGCACGGTGGTCGCGTCACTGTGCGCGGTGTTGTAGTGCTAATGACAGCTCTTGCGGGTTGTGTGCGCCACCTAACAGCCGCCATCGAAGTCCATGTGGACTGGTGGGCCTTCAAACTCATCAGGCCAGGATACAAGACTCCTCCCCCCTGAATGGGTGCATAGGGATGGAAGTACCCAGGATGGTGCTTCAGAAGGTGAACTGACGGCACGAGTGGTGTCCCAGTTGCAGAGTCCGCCAAGTCAAAGAAAGGATGTGGGGTCTCCGGATAGGTGCTAGGATGCGTCGGTGTCAGAAGCGATTGCCAAGAGGGTGAATGTGGAGGCGAGATCTCCACCTCCATGCCCATGCCCCCTGGGGTCGCCGACACTGCCCTGAAGCTCGTATGAGACCATGTGGTTGAGGTGTGTATGAGGGTGATCTGTCCTGTGAGCGTATCTTGCAGATGGGAGTGTGCCACCTCCGTACCTGCATCAACTGGAGCTGCTGACAATGCTCTAGAGCGCAGATTGTACCCATGGGGTTGAGGAATTGGCAGTGGTGGGGGTTTCAAGATTGGGTTGGCTACTGTTTGGGGTGACGCAGGTAAACAGGTATAGAGTTGGTTAGTATGTCAGCGCTCCAAACCCCTCTGGGTGTTGACTGAGAAGAAGTGTCGCCTGTGAGTGGCTACTACTGTAGCCGCCACCCATGAGGGCTTTGTTCCATAAGAATAGGCCCCCACAGTGGAACCTGGGACATAGCGCCTAGTGAACCAGGTCTTGGGTTCTGAAAGCTGTATGTCCAAGAAATGGAGAAGGGTGTGTGGCTGTCGCCCATGGAGAAGTTCTTCCAGGCTATGATCCTGGATAGGGGTAGTTCTAAAGGTACTTAGGAACAATGTGAGGGCTGCTGTGGTGGTGGACGTGCCCACAGACTTCAACATTGTTGTTTGAATGTTTGCACCAGCCTCTCGTCAGCGCCATTTGAGGCTGGGTGGAATGGGGGACCAAATAGGTTTTTGATGCCATTAGCATCACGAAATAGGTCATAGTTGTAAATTGGGGCCCATTTTAAGGTTCGATGTATGGGGTGGACACTCGACAGTAAGAATTTGTGTGTGGGCATTGAGTGTGGCGGTCGTTCTAGTGGACGCCATGCTGACCACATTGATGACAATATGCCAAATAGATCATTGAGAGGGGCCTGCAAAGTCAATATGGATGCAGTCCCAAGGGCGACATGGAGCAGCCCAGGGAAAGAAAGATTGAACTGGAGCAGCCTGGTGCTTAGCACAAGTGGAACAATGGTGGATGACGGCCTACACGTCTTTGTTCAGTCCTGGCCAGTAAATGTGCCTCCTGGCCAGGGATTCCATACTGACATCCCCCCATGCTCACGATGGAGAAGATCAAGAACCTGTGGGCGTAAGGCAGGTGGGATAACCACCCAGTAGGTATTGTCCTCTGCATCGAGCAGGAGAACACCATCAATGACAGACAATCAATGAGTGAGATGGACCAGGCTCATAGCTGTGAATCCATTGATTTCGGGAAGTATGTAAGCCACCCACGAAGCAAATGATGTATGACCTGTTGTAAGAGAGGGTTATGGCGCGTGTGGCTGCTGCAATGCGCGTGGCCCTGATGGGAAACCCATCTAAGGTATTTTGCCGTTCCAGGTCAATTTGGAAACAGGAGACTTTGTGTCGGGTGGAATGCTGGATCAGGTGCTGAGGGCAGACGAGGAAGGGCGTCTGCATTGGCATGTTGTGTAGTAGACTGGTACTTAATGGCGTAGTTGTACGAAGTAAAGAAAAGAGACCAACGCTGGAGTCTTTGGGCTGTACACTCTGGGAGCCGATAGTGCGGCCCAAATAGAACTACCAACGGTTTGTACTCTGTAATGAGGGTAAACGTGACCCCAAAAAGGTACACATCGAATTTCTTAACAGATCGCCAATGCCTCCTTTTCTATCTGAGAGTAGTTATTCTGAGCAGGTGTCAGTGTCTTGGAGGCATAGGCTATCGGTTGTTCAGTAACATCATCATTGTGGTGTGCCAACTCTGCTCCAATACTGTAGGGAGATGCATCTACTGCCAAAATAAGGGGACATGATGGAGAAAAGGGCATAATGCACAGTGCCGAACGCAACAGCTTTAGATGTGTAAAGGAATGCTCACAGGCATCTGACTACTGGAACAGCACACCTTTCTTCTGCAGACGTTTGAGTGGATGGATAATGTGGGCTGTTTGTGGGAGGAACATTGCATAATAATTCACCTTCCCCAAAAACGCCTCCAACTCCTGTAGGATAGCATACACCGCCGAAACATGCGATCCGTGGGCTGGATTCCGACTTTGGAGAGAAAGTAGCCAAGGCATTCTACCTCTTCCTGGAAAAATAGGCATTTATGTAGGCAGCACTTGAGCCCGGCATCCAACAACGTAGTAAAGAGAGTGCGGAGGTTATGCAAGTGATCCTGGCATGTAGTCCCAGTAACAATGACATCGTCAAGGTAGTTGGCACAACGGGTATAGGCATGGTTAACTGTTCCAGATACCTCTGCAAGATAGCTGGCGCCGAAGAAATCCCAAAGGGCAAACGTTTGTATTTGTAAAGGACAAAAGGTGTATTGATGACCATGATTCGTTGAGATTCCTCATCGAGCGTGATATGTAAATGTGTGTCAGCCAGGTCTATCTTAGAATGGTATTCGCCTCCAACAAGCTTTATGAGGAGGTGCTCTTGACATGGAATGGGATAGGTTTCGACTTGTGCTTGGGATTTAAAATCGCCACGGAGGCGGAGGGTGCCACTTGACTTGATTACCACTACCAGTGTTGTGGCCCAGACACTTGTTTTGACAAGTTCAATGGCCCCTACTGCATGCAGACGGTCTAGTTCCAGCTTCATAGCGATCCACAGGGAGACTGAAAGACGGCATGTGCAGCAGAAATGGGGTACTGGATCTGGACTTAAAGTAATATGTGCCTCAAAATATGTGCCCAGACCAGGTTCAAACAGAAACGCAAAAGAGGCACAAAAGTCGTCGAGTTCCTGGAAAGGAACTGTGTCTGAGAGTACATGCACCTTGTCTGTGATGGAGTACCCAAACAGTGAGAATACATCTAGGCCGAAAATGTTTCCAACTGAGTGGCTATTGACAAAAAATAGGGTTACAAGTCGTGTGACCATAGTGGTAAATTGACCTTTCAGAGGGATATACCTGTCACCATATGCTACCAACCTGTGGAGGGCGGGTGAAATGCCAAGTAGCCGAGACTAGCATACATTGGAAGTTTCATCTGGGAGACTGTCACCCCTGTGTCCACTTAGAAGCGGACGTGACAGTTTGCTATTATGAGATCAATAAACAATTTTGTAGCATAACAAACACCCTGGGGAACGATGGCCTCACGAACTGTCCCTTGACGCCAGTGAGGAGTCGGGTTTGACTGTCCTGCCATTTGACGA
The DNA here is from genome assembly GCA_026315105.1 of Locusta migratoria. Taxonomy (NCBI): domain Eukaryota; kingdom Metazoa; phylum Arthropoda; class Insecta; order Orthoptera; family Acrididae; genus Locusta; species Locusta migratoria. The sequence continues at coordinate 126,543,344 of CM048752.1, forward strand.
CAAACAGAACAGAGATGTCCGTCTTTTCTACAATAACTACACTGGGCCCAGAGGTCTGGACAGTCTGCCCGATGGTGCGCCTTAAAACAGTCGTGACATGATGGTAAACTACGTTGCTTATGCCGACAAAGAATAAATGGCTGTTCAGAGGCCATGGACATATCAGAGAAGGATGGATCAAGATGCTACCGGGGAGGGGGGTGGGGCAAGACCTTACAAACCTTACGTCCTCTTTGTAGTGGTTGTACAGTTACTACCCAAGGACGAGCCATGAGGCGCTCATTCGCCGCCTGTGCTATCTCGAAAGAATGTGCTTTTTTCAGGATGTCCTTCAGAGAGGGGTCGTCCAGCTTGAGGGCTGCCGAACGCACTTCTGGATCTGGAGCCAGTTGAACAACAACATGACGGATCAGAGAATCTACATATGAGGTTTTACAAGACGGATTGGAGTAAGGGAAATTGCAACGCCATCTCAGTCCATGCAAAACTGTCACCCATGACCGATATAATTGACATGGTCGTTTGTGGTAATGGTGGAATTTGAGGCGCGATGTGACAACGTGAAATCGTTGCGAATAATAATTTGACAGCAATGCGCAGATTTCATCGAACGTCAGTGCCAACGGATTGGAGATGGGGAGCGAACTTCTTCAGTAAGAAAAACGTATCGGTGGAAGCCCGAGAAAGAAAAAGCGACCATTGTAGGGCGTCATCAAAGATCTAAAATGCGGCAAAGTGCTGTTTGAGCCACTGTAAGTAAGTGTCCCAATCCTATTTGGTAAAATTAAATGGCGGAAAGGCTGGGGGGCGGAATTCCGCCGATGACGTGACCATTGCTTGGACGGTATGTGAACCCTGAACCTGTACGCGTTCCGCCAAAAGTTGAATTTCCTGTCGTAGGAAATCAGTTTCTGCTGCTGTAGAGCAGTTGTTGTTGTTCCACGAGTTGCATGAGGTTTTCGTTCATGAGACGTGTTTTAACCTTTTACCTCGTCGCCAATTATTGAGACCGAAAGTCAGACCGGGTCAGGAGCGACTCGCAAAAGACCGACCGACTGAGGGCCTTGGCAGAACTGCGACCGACGTCAGACCAGACTACTGACAGGGCGACTAGAGAACGACTTCCCGACTGAGGGAGTTGGAGGAGAGTCGTCGCTAATAGTCAACACTTAACGAGACACCAGAGGCGACAAACAACGACGACAAAAATAGGACTGACAGACGAAAGCGTGAACAGATCGAGACCGTGACGTAGCCGAGTAAGATGCCAGTCAACAACGTAATTTATTAGGAAAGTATATTCAGCTACAAAGGATTACCAACTAACCCAGATCATCCAATGTCTGCTGCAAAACAGGAGGTATTTCGTATCCCTAAAGAACAAGAAGAGTCGATGGAGAATACAAAAAAATGGTCTTCCCCAAGGAAGCGTGCTGTCCCCACTGCTATATATATATATATATATATATATATATATATATATATATATATATATATATATATATATACAAATGATCAACCAATTAACTCTTCAACTAAGGCATTTATGTACGCTGATGATACAGCACTCGCTGCCCAAGGTAGGACCTTTGAGGAAGTAGAGGGGGAGTTGATAACAACTCTTGAAAGCCTGGCCAAGTATTATGACGAGAACGAGTTGAAACCAAATCCTGGAAAGACTCAGGTCTGTACATTTCATCTTAGAAATAGGGATGCCAAGAGGAAATTGAACGTCACTTGGAGAGGAGAACAGCTACTTAACTGCGAAACTCCTAAATACCTTGGGGTGAAGCTGGACCGGTCCCTCACTTTTAAAACCCACTGTGAAGAAACGAAGCTCAAAGTAGCCGCACGATACAACATCATCCGCAAACGTACAGGAACCGCCTGGGGTGCCCAACCACAAGTGCTTAGAACATCTGCCTTGTCATTATGTTTCTCCGCCGCAGAATATGCAGCATCTATCTGGCAAAACTCTGTACATGCTAGACAGGTAGATACAGCTTTAAACGAGACAGGACGAATTGTTACAGGTTGCTTACGACCTAATCCTGTCAATAAATTGTACCAAATTATGGGTATAGCACCACCAGGTATTCGTAGAGAAGCTGCAGCAGAAGCAGAGAAGAAGAGAGAGGAAACCGATCCAAGACATCCTTTGTTCGGACACGTGTCTCAACGGCCAAGACTGAGGTCAAGGAAAAGTTTGCTGCAGAAAACTACAGCAATTCGTGTGCCCCCTAGAACTCGCAGAGAGGAGCTCTGGCGAGACTCAATCAAATAAAGGTCAAGGAGGAACTAGCCGAAGGCTCACACCTGCCATATGGGACTTGGAAGACCTTAAACAGGCTGCGAGTTGGAGTGTCAAGATGCAAAACCAACCTCAAAAGTGGGGTTTCAGCAGTGAGGATAAAATGTGTTCGCGTGGTGCCGTGCAGGAAGAACAACATCTACTCGTCTGCAAGAATCTACTGGCCGCGTGTACAACTGATGACTTAGTGGTAGCCAGTGAGACTGCTGTGAAAACCGCTGAATACTGGGCTCAGTAGAAAATATAATCATATATATATATATATAAAGACGAAAAATTCCTAGCAGGGAAAATTAAATATAAAAAATAGACGAAGAATACTCACCAGGTGAAGCAGCACAGGTGTGACAGCAGCACAAATAAATAAATGAATACACACAAACACACACACACACACACACACACACACACACAAACGCAAGCTTTCGCAACCCAGTTGCTTCTTCAGGCAGAAGGGAAGGAGAGGGAAAAGGAAATGATGAGGGTGTTAAGGAAGGGGGTAAGGAGCCATTCCAATCCCGGGAGAGGAAAGACTTACCTTGGGGGGAAAAATGGAGGGTAAACAAATGCACACACACCCACACATTCACACAGACACAAGTGTATATATATATATTAATTTTCTAAATTTGTGCTGTGATTAAATACCTAGTTGGTTTGTATTTATTCCATGCCCTGGAGACGAAAAAAAAAATAAAAATAAACAACGTAATACAATGAAAGTATACAGAGCGCAGTCGAGACACGACTGAGGAGCGTGCTGCAGGTCCAGGCAGCTGGCTGCTCAGATGGCGCGTCACTGTGCAGGGCGGTGTAGAGGCTGTGACAGCGCTCGTGGGTTGTGTGCGCCGCCTAACGGCCGCTGTCGAAGTCCGTGCTGTCTGGCGGGCTTTCAAACCAATCGGCCCCTCCAAATATTGATATATGAAACAAACAAACAAAATCACTTATTCCTGAATTCGCCTTCCCTTTGAAGATTTCATACATTCTACTTCGATTAAATCAAAACAATTTTTTGAGCACAAAAAATTGGTCACTTTAGGGGTAGTTGCCACCCTAATTGTCATTGTCCCTGCAATATACCTAGGCTGATGTTTGTCTCTTATCAAAAGATACTTTCATACCAAAAATCATTAAAATCCCTTCACTAATCTCTAAGTTATCGTGATTTTTCTATTTTAGCCCCAATTTTGGAGGGACCGTTTCACCCCTTAAATGTTTTTCCACCGCTAAAAAATATACGTGCCCGATAGTTTTTCATGCATTATAACATATCCAAACTTCATAAAAGTAGGCGAGTGGCACTTGAGTAGGTTTCCTTGTAAGCGTCATACCACGGAGCGCGAGGTCGCTCCCGACAGAGGTCGCATCCTACCTTTGTGTACAATGGTTGTATTCGTCCTCAGGCTAAGCTAGTGTAAGTTAGATGTAGGTCGTCGCTACGTAACCTAGCAGTTGAAAAGCTCCGTTAAGCAGCTAAAATTTTAACCATGTTTTGCGAGGTCCTCACAAGCGCGAGGCCATCAGCGGTCGCTGATGCCTAGCGCCGCCTCTGCAATTCTAGTACATGAGTGACTTATAATTAGAAGAAACGAATATGAGAAATGGCAAATTAAATTACCCATGACATTGCACAAAAGATACAAATAATAATAGAATATTTAACCATGTTGGCAGTAGGTTTCGCCCATAAAACATGTGAGATACAATAATAAAAAATGAAGTTACTAGTGATTGCAGATATTTCTATGTATAGTATTTTGGTGTTTCTCCATAGAAAAGATTACACATTAAATGAATGAAATTACTGACAATAAAAGATCATTCTTGGCAATTCATCCGTTCGTCCCTTAAAAGTTTTATTGGTCGAATGCGTCCTGGGCACGCCACACTACATGACTTCCACGAGGGCACACACCACACATCCACAGTAAGGTGGAGCGCCAGAGTCGGTGTCGACAAAGGCACCGAAATATGGCTGCCTGGAAAGCAAGAAAATGTGTTTTCAATAAATCGTGTCTATTAAAAGTGAAGAGATAAGTTACAATTTTGAGTACCATACCGTACGATAGTAAAATAAGAAAAAACGAAATTTGAATTTTTGGTGTAGATTTGTGTTCAATTTCTCTTTTTTAACAATCGAGAAAATTTTACAGAGACATCGCTCATTCTAGATTCCATGTCTTCATACGATTACATAAAACCTGTTATAATCATGGACAATCATTGTGACTGATCGTATAGCTATAAACAATAATGCTCACGAGTTTACTGAGTAAACACATCTCTTTTAACAGTTACGGTTGCCATCCAGTGTGCTAGGGACGCGAGTATAGACCCAGATCTTTCCAGTACACTTTCTATCACCATGCAAAGTGGGCTGTAGCAAATGATCGGTGCCGCGGCGGAGCGCATTGAGGCGCTATGCTACGATGAGCGAGGCCATTCCCAGTCGGGGGTTCGAATCCCCCCTCGGGCATGGATGTTTGTGCTGTCTTTAATATAAGTTAGTTCATAAGTAGTTTGTAAGTTTAGGGACTGATGGCGCCACAGTTAAGTCCCTTAAGCTTAACAAACATTTCAAATGATCGGTATTGCCTGCGAAATTGCAGGCCCTGAAAAGCAACGTCCGTCCCTCCTCCTGGTTGACTAACTCCTGTTAACAGATTTCTCCGTGGCGAGGGCTATGTAGTAGCGGACAAGCATTATGCAAAAGTCATATTACTTTAACTTCTGTCAACGCATTTAGTGTGCTTCGATAGTTTTGTTTTCTAAAAAACTTTTTTCACATTACAGTCGATTAATTAATAGGTACTTATAATTAAATATCGTGAAAAACTTTTATGCTTGGGTACTTTTGCTTTGCGAAAATTTTTTTCACGTTAGACACAATTTGTTATTTTTGGGGAAAAATCATGAGGGTAGCATTTCTCTCTGCTTAATTAACAAGGCTGTTATTAGCAAATATCTTTAAAAGCTGTCTGTAACTATCACACAAAACAAATTAAACAGAGACCAAATACTTCTATGCATATACACAACCACGTAAACAATTATTACAGGCATCTAAAGTGTGTAAAGTAAAACATCGGTACTGATAAAAAGGAAGGCCATTTTGTGGATATATTTACGATCAAAGTAAATAACGCAATTTTAAAAAATAATATCACATCTATTTTCGTTGTTAGGAAACTACTGGTCTTATTCTCGTGTTTTCCGCGACTGTCCATATAAAATTACTGTTTGAGACTTATACTCCACAATTATGAGGTATTTTCATAATGCTAAACATTTGAAATTACTAAAAATTTCCGGGCTGTTATGCCGTGGTCTAGTGGATCTATTATTAAAACCCAAAGTTTCGTCCCCGACTGCGGAGGACATTCTCAAGGGGCATCGTGGCACTTTTGGATGTCCGATTCACACCCTGTCTCGCTACTGACTGAAGCCAAATTCCGTTTACAAGTGCTCGCGCGCAGTGGTGTGACGTCAGATGTTTTTGACATGCGCGCGCAATTCGTCGTTGCCGATTGCCTCCGTCCGTTAATGTCGTCCCATGGTGGAAGACTGTTACATTTCTCCTTCAAAACCGGAATCCAGATATCATTCAGTTTCACGCCCTCCTTCATCCTATTGAAATTATTGGGGTGTTTTACAATTTCTATAGCCTCTCTGTACAGTTTTTCGTGGTATCCATTTGTGGCTGCTAAAACCTGAGTCTTATCAAATTGAATAAGGTGGTCCCCAGGTTGAAAAACATGTTCAGCAACAGCTGATCTGTCAATCTCTCCCCTCCTACAGTTCCCCTTGTGCTCATCTAGTCGGTTTTTGACTGTTCTTTTTGTGGTACCCACGTATACGTCCCCACAGCTACACGGAATCCTATAAATTCCTGCTTTTTCCAGCGGTTTGCGAGCATCCTTTGCCGATTTCAGGTGATCCTGTATCTTCCGAGTAGGTTTGTAAATGACGGCAACATTCCGTTTCGTCAAAATTTTACCGATGCGGTCGGTGACGTCCTTAACCCTCCGTCGGGCGCACCTCCAGATGAAACAAAATCAGGCGCACCCGACCTGAGAGGCCACCCACATATTTTGTGGACTAGCTCCGCCATGTTAAATAAAATTCAAAATGTGTGTTAGCTAGTTTTGAAGAGGATCTAAAGGAAGGAATTACAGCAAACTTAAAGCATAATAATGGATTTATTGAACACAATACACCTTAAACTAAAGTAACCAAAATTACCAATTTCCCACAAAGAGCATTAAAAATTGGTCGAACAGACATCCATAAAAGTAATGAAGTCATTTTTAAAGGACATTAGGCAGTCTATTCTGACATGTAATCATCTTTTCTCGCCACATTTGCAGCCAAAAACCGATGCTATAGCTCCCAAATCAACAGCTGAAGCACAGATATGGCACAGAACGTATACGTCGCTCAAGCAGATTGGTTGATGACAAGCTGAACATTCGTGATTCTTCATCCTCCTAACTCTTGTTTCAGCCACGCATGGTCGACGTTTTAGCCATTTGGGAGGTAATGTGGGAGAACTTTCCCGTTCCTTGTGGGGTAAAAATTTTTTCAGTCGAGTTTGTAGCCGAATCGACATTCCACATATATTCATAGCATACACAGGCTAAATTGTCCAGTTAGAAGTTGATGACACAAGGTTTTGCAATTGGTGGCGTCATTTGTAGCAATATCTTTTACACTGGATGTTGAGTAATAATGAGGTGACTCTTCACACTAAGAATATTAGAAGGTATCTATTTAGACTACTTCGTCGTCTTATCGTTTCCAAAATAAAAACTCCTCACATATTTTCTTCTCTTCTTCACATTCCCGAGCTGTTCCCTAAACTTCCTGTTCAGTTGCTGAGTCGTCCTTGCCTTCTCCTACCTCATCCTGAGAGTGGGTGTCTCCCTCATCGACTAAATCTTCGAGCGCGGCTGGATCTTCAGCAGTTTCTTCCTCGAGGAGGCGCATTATTTCCACAAGACCATTGGCTTAGAGGCATAATATACTTTTCTGGACATTTGAGCAGAAAATATGGGTGTGATAACGTAGGAAAAGAAAGGAAAACTGAAATTAGAACTCGATCAGGTGCACTCAGTGTGAAGGGCAAGGGTCGTCAAAGTCTTCTTTTTTTCCGAAGGTAACGGTGAAAATCACAGAGCACAGACTTAGTTTGATTGAAACGAAGTAATAAAATAAAAATGTCTTGAAAAATCTCACCTGAAAAACTATAACGTAATCAGGCGCAGACGGCCTGTGAGGCCCAAGGAGTTCCCCGTGATCCGCGTGGAAATCGATGGCAGCCTGCGGATCGGCACTGTCTGAGGTTCCCAAAGTTACGCGAGTAAACGGAGAGGCGGGCCGCTGGGCCACCACTGTTAAGCACGGGAATCAAAAATGTGTTCTGCTGACCTGTGAGGCCGACTGCGCCCGACGGAGGGTTAATAAAAGGTAGGAAGACATTAGATTTCATCGTTTTTAACTCTACGTGTCGGTCTCAAAGCTCTCCTTATCTCTGTAGACGAATATCCATTCTTAAGTAGAGCGTTACTCAGGTGTTTCAATTCCTCGTCGAGTAATTCCGGTTCGCAGATGTTCCTTGCTCTGTCCGCCAACGTCTTTATAATGCCCCGCGAGCCCTTGTTAACGGAGTTTGGCTTCAGTCAGTAGCGAGCCAGGGTGTGAATCGGACATCCAAAAGTGCCACGATCCTCCTTGAGAATGTCCTCCACAGTCGGGGACGAAACTTTGGGTTTTAATAGTAAATCCACTAGACCACGGCATAACAGCCCGGAAATTTTTAGTAATTTTGACCATTCCGGCCGTGAAAGTTTACATTTTACAACGCTAAACATTTGAGTATCATTGCTGTCTCTCAGTTTACAAAGAAAGACATGTAGACTAAGAGGCAATAGCTACAGTAGCGGCAGAGCATACAAAATAGTAAACATAAACTCACCAAACTAAATATCTCAAATACTGCCAATATTGAGAATATTTTTGTGCCAAAAAATTCATTTCCCTCAGTATTTCTAACATTGCCAATATGTCTACCTCGTCATCGCACAGTCATGCTATTATAAAGAAAATATCACTGAACGTATGAGCACCTTATATTCTAATAACGATAAGTGCCTGTCGTCTGCTAAAAATATACATCAGACTCCCATCAAAAGGCAGGAACCAATGTGTTTTACGCTTGGCCTCCATTTACATTTATTACGCATAAAGAAGCTTACGTAGTTGCGCTAGTGGGAATTTTTGCGCATGTAGGAGGCTGAACGAAGAAAAAGCACAGTGTTGATGTGCGTGACCATGTAAACGCTAACACACAGACTTCGCATTATAAGATAACCATGAATCAGTATTACAACTGCATTATATAAAGCCTCTTAATGACCCTTTTATTATTACCATCACGTTATATTTGAAAAACTTATTATAGGTAAAGCTTATTTTCAAAATCCTATTGCAGTATATACAGTAGGTACTAATCATTTAACTTACAGACTTCAGTTGAACAGGCGAGATGAATGAGACTGCCCCTGAAGATTTAGTGGTTTGCCAGTTGGTTTGTTAAGGGCGCTATGGTGTTGAGAATTAATCCATCTTGCTGCAAATTTTTCTGCATCGAAGCAGCGCAGTGGTTGTCCATTTATTGAAATGAAAAGTAGATTAGAAAGTGTCGGAATTTGTAAACGATTTCTCTGGCCAGTCAGTGTTACATTCATGGCACTAAATCCGCGTTCACATTCAGCTGTAGATATAGGTATAATTTCTATTGCTTTTACAAGTTCTTTCACAGAATGGGCATGTGTTGAGGATTTTGTCTTTAACTAGTGACCAGGGCCAGCTCTAGGGATTTTGCCGCCCCGTACGAAAATTTCAAGCGCCGCCCCCCCTCCCCTCATTTTTCGACTCTCACAACATATTTCATACATGATGCCTGATTTTGACATATCACATTCATTCATCTCTTTGTTGTAAATACGTACAAGATCAAAGTCAGTGATACGTTTGCAGTGCAATACATTTTAAGCCATAACTCCGAAATTAATAGATCAACCAACATTAATTTATGTCACTGGCAAAGCATAAAACAAAAATCTGTTCACTGTTTCTAGTTCCTTGAGCAGAGGATGAGCATCTTACCGATTAAAGCTTGTGTAAATCACAGGTTCCTGAAATCACTTTGTACATAGATGTTTATCTTCACATGCGGCACATATTCAATTACGACAAAGAAACAAAAGCATGTCTATTCACTGTGCACTATACTAGGGCCGGGATATCTAAAGATATTTATATTTGACAAAAGTCACTGTTGTTATAGTCAATATTGATACCAACGATTACTCAATTTAAAAATATATCAGCGAACAATAAAAAAAAAGAACTGTGGTACAGTATGTGAGACCTCCAACAATCGGTCTACATAGGCAAATGACATTTGTCAACCTATTTCGCCATTAGAAAAAACAAATGTAGGCATATCCTATAACAAATTTACACCATGCGAATGACTGAAAAAGTATGACATACATAAATGAATCAAACCTAAAATTAATGAAAAGCATGTGATGCAACACCTACCTTATATGACAGATATTTTTCTTGCTTTGGCACCATGATCTCCTGTATGACTTCGTTCAAATCCAAAGCTTCAGCTATGTCATGTTCAATCGACACCGCTGCCAGCCCAGTCAGTCGTGCGTGGCCCATTGTAGGTCTCAGGTAGGTTTTTATCAATTTAAGCTTCGAAAAACTTTGTTCTCCACTTGCCACTGTCACCGGCTGCGTCAGCAAAATTCTTAATGCTACACTTACGTTGGATGCAAAGCCATACTCTTGCACGAGTTTCAATGTTTCAGTTGGTGTGCTACCAGGCTTGACCAACGTTGATACTATTTTAAGTTCACCTTTAAAATCAACAAGACTTATTTCCTTAGCCTGTCCGGGACTAAAGCTGTTGCACAGCTTGGAGCACTTTTCACTTAGAACGTCAGGTGACATGTGCTTGATTTTACTAATGTCATATGCTCACTGGGACTTTTGAGCTGTTGAAATCTCTCACTGAGAGCGATAATTATAACATCCAGTACTTTAAAATAAAAATCTACTTTGTACTGCAATTCTGGATCTTCAATTTTCTCATCTTCTCCCTCATATTGAAACTGTTTCTTCTTCCTTCACTTTCGTATTTGCGTTGTACCACCTATGACTGTGTTTTCCATATCGAGTTGTGTTGCCAATTAAAAAAATGTTCAAATGTTTGTTAAGCTTATGGGACTTAACTACGGGGTCATCAGTCCCTAAACTTACAAACTACTTATGAACTACTTACGAACTAGGACGGCACAAATATCCATGCCCGAGGGGGGATTCGAACCCCCGACCGTAGTGTCCGTGCAGACCGTGACTGGAGCGCCTCAGTCCCCTCGGCCACCGCGGCCGGCTGTTGCCAATTCCTTAGTGTGAAGTAGATAATCTTCAAATTTGAAGTCCTTCCGGCAGCTTGTGAAATGCTCTGTTATCTTTTTGAGTAAGTCAATAGCTTTCGATATATCTGTGGTAATATTTTGTAGGTCTTTGCTGACAACATTGCTATGGAGTAAAGACATCATGCCAGATCGTAGCATCTATATCTATTCAGACAGCCAGGCAGCCCTGAGATCACTGGCAGTTCCTGCAACAAAGTCTAAAATTGTTGCAGAATGTCACAGGGTTCTGGTGGAGCTAGGGGAAAGCAATAGAGTAAACCTATTGTGGGTCCCTGGCCACTCGGGGATCAGTGGAATCGAACATGCCGACAGATTAGCCAGGATGGGGGCAGAGACTCCATTTATTGGACCGGAACCTGTCCTGATAATCACCGAGGCAATGATCAAATTGGACCTACGTAACTGGCTCAGACGACAGCACGTAGAATATTGTACCAAAGTCTATCAACAAAAACATGGCAAGGTAATGATGCCAAAGCCATGATTTTAAAGAAGCTCTGCAATCCTGGGCCTGAGCAGGAGAGAGATTAGACTCACGGTTGGATTGCTGACAGGCCACGGGAATTTCAAAAGACACCTACATACAATGGGAATAACAGAAGAGGACCCTAAATGTAGGATCTGTGGTGACGGTGATGAAACTTCATCACATCTAATCTTCGAATGCATTGCATTAGACAGTAAAAGGCACAGAACATTTGGGACAACCAGACCTGAAGAAATTGTGTCTACTAAAGAACTGGTAAAGAGACTCCTTGCCCTGTTCAAGAGCATTGGTTGGCTTTACAAGATATACAGGGTGCGATACCGCACAATAAACTTAGTTTCGGTGCGGGCAGTGGCGGGTTGGACCAAGACTGTTTTGGCTTCTCTGAAAAAATCAAATCAATCAAATCAAGACATGATACCATATTACCAATGGCAATGAACAAAGGAACGTAAAATCACGAATAAGGTTTGCCAAACTACAAGCCTTATATGCAACCATTCTGTCTGTATTTTCGTCTTCACTTATTTCAACTAAGGCATCATATTCCTCCCCTATGTTATAGTTAAGAAGAGCAATTGCATCGACCCTAATTTCCCATCTTTTCGTACTTAGTGGCTTCAACGTTAGGGTAGATATATGGTCATTCAGAACTGCCCAGCGTCACATAGATGCAGAAAAGATATCATAAACTTTTCTCACCAAACAAAAGAGTAAAACTGCATATTCTGATGCCTTTACAGCATCATTCATAACAAGATTTAAGGAATGACCTCTGCAGGAAACATAATATGCCTTAGGATTTAGATCTAAAATCCTCTTTTGCATTCCTATGTTCTTATCTTTCATGTTAGAACCGTTATCATAGCTCTGACCCCTCATGTCTTCCAAAGGTATTTTCATTTCTTCTAACTGTTTTAAGACTACCTCTGTAAGCCCCAAACCAGATGTATCTCTTACAGGTACATTAATATTTACATCACATGTGTCAAGACCAGTAGACTAACTAACGTTGTCCTAACAAAATCATCTATTTTGTCGGGCCATTTTGCGGGATCTTAATCAACTACACCATTGACAGTTTTAGTAACAGGTGAGCACTTGGTAGAATCAGCAGGAACAGTGTCACATTCATCAGCGAGCTTGCATACAATGTCATTTTCACCATGAGACGTTGAAGGTGCATCATCTACTGAAGGCTTATCCTGATTTACAACATCTGCATCTGTGCTCGGATAATTCTGATCAAAATCTTCTTTACGTTGGAAAAATTTACCTAACGAACATTTCAATCTTTTGTCCACATTTTCTCTTTCCGCTCGTCTTTTCCTATACTGGCTGCCTGAAAGGCGCTTCCTGCCGTCAGACATTGCAACAGTTAATTACATTCGCAATAACTTATAACACGCCGCGTCACAGTGGGAAAGCTAATAACACGTTGGCACTGCCAGCTGAATATACAGCTATCAACTTTTTATCACAATCGCTTTTGACGTCTCTGGCAGTCTTCAAAAGGAACGATACGGCCTGTGGCACAACCGTCTTTACCTACATCATTCGAATTTTAGAGACGAAAGTAAATTGTGCCTGACGAATAAAATATTTTTGTAGTAAGTGTGAAGCGTCCAACAAATAGTATTGCCGCTTATCAAACTGTCGTACGATGGGCCTGCTCGCTGCCGCTCCCATGTACTAAAAGCTGTAGGCACCAAGTCCCTAGCACGCCGTAGCGGAGAAGCGGGGCAGCTGTCCCCCAATTGAAGCGGCTGATCGCCGCCATTTGCAGGGAACAATCCCAGTACTGCGGTTGTTATTTAAAGTATATGTGAAGCAACAAGAGCAAAATGAAGCACAAAATAAACGCATGTTTCTTTAAAAATATTACTGATTATTCAGAATGAAACTTTCACTCTGCAGCGGAGTGTGCGCTGATATGAAACTCCCTGGCAGATTAAAATTGTGTGCCGGAACCGAGTCTCGAACCTGGGACCTTTGCCTTTCGCGGGCAAGCGCACTACCGACTAGTGCTAGTCTTGCAAGTCTGCAAAGTAGGAGGCGGTGCACGCGGCTGAGTGTCGGCTGGCGCTGTCTTCCTGGAATCGCTGTGCGGCCGTCCCCGGCTCTGGAACGGCTGCCAAAAGTGCTCCACACACACTCCTATATAGGCCAATTCACACTGTCCGTCACGTCAGCGTCACGTCAAGTTGTATTCACACTGTCCGTCACGTCAATTCGTCCATCTCAATACGTGATGTTGAAAGTGAGGTTAAGAGTGGCGATCTGTTATGTAGAAAGTCATAGTTTAATGCTAGAAAGGGGGAACAACAACACTAAATGTTATTAACGGCCAAAGAAAAATTTTCCGTGTATGTTTTTGGCTAACTTACTGGGAACTGAAACAACATTTCAAAACATCGACATCTATTTTAAAGCGAGAAAATAAACATATGAAGACATCAAACCATACTTGTAAGAGCATAAATAGTGCATGTATACTTTACCCATTACGATTTCCTCGCTGACATTGTTAATACCGTCGTAAACAACTGAATTTTTGTCTTTCATTAGAACTGACTTTTTCATTTAAAGTGTTATGTAATGAAAATTGCGTCGTCAAATTACAATCTTATTCAAATAAACAGTTTGCTTCAGTTGTTTCTGTTACAATGTTACGTAACATAAACCATTTTTTGGTTTCAGATATCCGACCTCGATTTTAGGGGGACACTCAATTGACAAAAATATTTAAGTCGTCATGAAACATTTGCGATTGACCCCTAAAACGAGGTACAACAACAATACAAAGATGAATAAGACACATTTGCATATAAACAGTGCAATCGTCGACTGCAACATGTAATTCGACTGACGAAAATAGGTTAACTTCCGATGTTAGCAGACGGCCGTTCCGTCAAAACATTCTTCTCGAGAAAGCTTGACATGGCGTTGACGTAACGTGACGGTCCGGTGACGGACAGTGTGAATGCCGCCATTAGAAACACATTGCGGAATGTTCTGACACACGGTGACGTGAAGTGACGTGATGGACAGTGTGAATTGGCCTTATCAGTATCTATGTAGTAAACTTGAATCGTGGTTGTCTTACAATTACATATATTTTTGACGAATTAAAGCGTTCAAATGAATGAAATAAATCGCAATTTGCGATGTTATGGCGTCACTGTATGAGGTTTAGATGGAATACCAAACTGTGGCGAATGAAAATTTGTGCCCGGCCGGGATTCGAACCCGGGATGTCCTGCTTACTGGGCAGACGCGTTGACCACCCCGCCACCGAGGACACAGTGACCAGCCCCACTGCAGAGGACTCTTCCCTGCACGTCTGTGGTATAGGAAAGAGAGAGCGTGGCGAATGGAGATTTGTGTGTGGCGGGAGACGTGCAGGGAAGAGTCCTCTGCAGTCGGGCTGGTCACTGTGTCCTCGGTGGTGGAGTGGTCAACGCGTCTGCCTAGAAAGCAGGAGATCCTGGGTTCGAATCCCGCCCCAGCACAAATTTTCATTCGCCACAGTTTGGTATTCCATCTAAACCTCATACAGTGACGCCATAACATCGCAAATTGCGATTTATTTCATTCATGTTTGTCTTGTTTGCAGGACGACGCATGAAATTCCTGTCTATCTCGATGTTGAGTTGGTTTACGTTATAGGAGGCGATCCACTTATATTATTGTAAAAAGATATAAAATAGCCAAGATCGCTTATCATCAGTTTTTATTAATGACGACCGGTTTCACTGAACTATGTCAGCATCATCAGGTCAAATAAAATATTTTACAAGTTTGCTTTTGGAACTCACTGTGTTAATTACGTTTTATTATAATGACATAGTGCACCTATGCACTGTAAATCGTTTTATATAACAACTATTTGACATTACAAGGTATGTCTCATCTCTAAATATGCCCGATCTAGCTCTTATGGATTTAATTGACGTATCTTCTCTTTTTATTATAATGACATGTTTTGTGTCCCAACTTCGTCGCCGCTTTTGTGTCCCAGCCTCGTCGTAGGTGTCGGTGGCCGAGTGGAATGAGACCGACACGCTGGTGCAGGTACGGAGGGGAGCAGCCAGAAACTATAAACACTCGAGTAAATTAGAAAGAGATATATATTGCACAGAATGTAACAATACTTAACTTTTATGTAGTACTGCAGAATGTTGATACATAGTTGTTAGAGGCCTGCCTAGTGCCTGTACAATAGCAAAGTCTTCACTCGTGCCTATCGGATTACGAAGGTCCTAACTCGTTGCTATCTCAGTCCGAAGTGACCGGTCCTTCAGTGGTGGCCACGAGCGGCGTTGTCGCAGAGGGCGCTCGTGGCTGTCGTCGAGAGAACGCCGCGCCGTGCGTGCATGGCGGCGCGCGGTGAAAGTAGGTGGCGTGCACTTTGTACTTGTACGACACCACACCCCTCCCCCCCAAACCGCCGCGCCGTCGTGGCGTAGGGCTGAGGGCCACGGCGACGGCACTGGGAGGAGGGCCTGGGCGGGGGCGTTACTGGTGGGACGGGCGTCGTCGCTGAGGCCGGGATCGAGACGCCGTCCGCGCCCCGGCATCTGCCTTGAGATCCTCCAGGGAACCCGCCGAAACCTGGGGAAGGGCGCCCGCCCCCGCCTAGAGGGAGCAGGTCATCTTCTTCTGAGGTGCGTGGCCCAGGCGGCGGCGGCACGCACGGTCCCGGAGTCCCTCTCGGTGACGCTGTCATCTGCGGCGGCGACAGTGGCGGCGACGACTGCGTCGGCGGTACGTCGACGTCCATAGGGATCTCGTAGTCCGGGGACGAACGATGTGGCTGTGCTCCCTGGCGGTGAACTGGGTCTGGAATCAAGAAACTGGAGACAGGATCTCGTGGCCTGTGCAGGCGCAATTGGTTTGCGTGGCGCCGCAGCTCCGACCCTGTGGAAGAACGTACAACATACATATTGCTACCGAGCACGCGCTGAATGGTGTCCGGCATCCATGTCTTCTTGTTTCCAGCAAACACCCTGTACAGCACCGGCGTAGAAACCTGAAAACGCGTAGCGCCATACGAACCGACTCGGTGCGTGGGAGGCTGCAGCAGGTGAAGGAGAGTGCGGTGACGGCGGCCGTGTATCAGCTCGGCAGGAGACGGGCCGTCACGTGGCATGCACCGATACGTAGACAGGAAAATTTGAAGAGCTTGCTGCCTGGAGTGCTGACCTTTCATCTTTTCCATGTGAGACTTGAATGTTCGAACGAAACGTTCTGCTTCACCATTGGACTGAGGGTGAAAAGGTGCAGTGGTAATATGCTGAATGCCATTCACACGACAAAACTGTTGAAATTCCGCACTAACAAACTGAGGTCCATTGTCACTGACGATAGTTTCAGGCAAGCCTTCGATGCAAAACACTGATGTTAAGGCACTGATTGTACTAGAAGCTGTCGTTGAGTTCATGGCAATCACAAAAGGAAACTTGCTGAAAGCGTCTACAACAATTAACCAGCGCGTATTCCAGAAAGGTCCGGCAAAGTCAATATGTAAACGTTGCCATGGTCCCTTGGGGCGTGGCCAGTCTGAGAAACGTTGCGGAGGAGCCGCCTGATGCTCCGCACAAACAGTACACTGTGACGTCATGCTTTCTATCTGAGCGTCCATACCAACCCAGGGACAATGACGTCTGGCCAATTGCTTCGTCCTAACAATACCCCAATGTCCTTGATGCAGGAGGCGTAACACTTCTCGTTGCAGGGAACGAGGAACAATCACTCTTGCTTGGTCGTTCTCGGTATGCAACAACAGTACACCCTGACTTAAAGATAATGCATGACGTTGTGCAAAATAACGTCGAACCAGAGGCCGATCAATGTCTTTGGCTCTGGCAGGCCAACCAAAGCGAACAAAACGTGCTACCACACTTAAGTCTGCATCCGCAGCTGTTTCCTGTGCAACCCGACGAGAGTTTAAAGGAAAGTCTGCGACAGCGGAAGCATCTCTGGAGTCTATCTGACAACATGCCATTTCTGAAGAATCAAATGATACATCCTGGCCAACCGGAAGTCGGGAAAGTGTGTCCGCGTTAGCATGTTTAGTGGTAGGTCGGTACAAAATCTCATACTGATAATTAGACAATATCAAGGACCATCTCTGAAGCTTTTGTGCCGTACGTGGCGGAATCGGCTTTGTGGGTGAGAACAACGACGTGAGAGGCTTGTGGTCTGTCAACAAATAGAATTTTCTGCCATAGAGATAATGATGAAACTTTGTGACGCCGTAAATGATTGCTAAGGCCTCCTTTTCTATCTGACTGTAAGGGATGGATTCCGTGGGCATTAATCACATGGCCTAGGTACTCTATTTCAGTTTGAAAAAACGAACACTTTGCTTTATTACAACGTAGACCTGCTGCAGTCAAAACTTTGAAAAGGCACTCCAGGTTTGCTAAATGTTCTTCAACTGTACGCCCGGATACCACAATGTCATCTAAATAGTTCGAGCAACAAGGTACAGAAACTGTCAGCTGTTCCAAAAAGCGCTGAAAAATAGCGGGGGCGGAAGAACTGCCAAAGGGTAGGCGTTGAAATTGAAAAAGGCCCATGTGAGTATTAATGACGAAAAACTTTTTTGACTCGTCATCAAGCGGAATTTGTAAGTATGCCTCTGCTAAATCAATCTTAGAAAAGAAACGAGACTGTCCTAATTTGTCCATTAGTTCGTCAGGTCTGGGCAGGGGATAAGTGTCTACAACTGTTTGACTGTTCACTGTTGATTTGAAGTCCGCACAGAGACGAAGTTTTCCTGACGGCTTGGGTATAATTACTATAGGCGAGCCCACTGACTCGCAGAAACAGGAGAAATCACCCCACTATCTTGCCAACGTTTAAGTTCTTCGGCAACTGTATCACGCATTGCGATAGGCACTGGTCTAGCTTTACGAAATTTTGGAACTGCAGATTCTTTTAAAGTTACATGTGCCACGAAGTCTTTTGCACAACCTAGTTCCGGCGAAAACAGGTCACTATATTTGTCACATAAAGCATTGATTTTGTCCTGAGGCACTACTGACGAAATTTGAAGCACATCTCTTTGAATTGATAAACCAAACAAGTCAAAAGCATCTAGTCCAAAAATGTTCTGTGTAGATTTGGCCTAAAGAACTACAAAAGCAACTGTCTTTGTTACACCTTGAAAAGAGGCGGGCAGGCTACATGTTCCTAGCACGGGAATATTTTCACCTGTATAAGCTGTTAACACTTGCTGTGACGGCGACAATTTTGGCGAACCCAGAAGTTCATAAGTATCTTTATTTATTAAGGTAACAGCGGAACCAGTGTCGAGCTGAAATTGCACAGTCTTATTGTCAATGGAAAGATTCACAAAAAGTTTTTGCTTTCGGCGCTCGACAGGTGCGCGAATGTGGGCAACGTCTGCTACGGTTTGTTTACTGCGCTTGCGCGGGCCGCGTAGTGAAGGAAGCGGCGCAGACTCGGCACGCAGCGGATTAACAACACTGTCACTAGATGACACTACCGCCGGATCGGCATCCGCGCAATGCGAGGCTACTGCACTAAAATTACTTTCAGTATCTACAACAAGTCTACTGTCACTAGCTACACAGTACTGGGCACTATTACAAGGAGCAGTTGCAGAAGGCACTATTTTCACTACAGGAATGCACTGTTCATAGTCATTTTGCTTGTCCCGAACCCTTTTCTGTTGCACTGTTTTACGCGCTCGTCGGCGCTTGCTACGTGGCGCACTATATAGTTTTTGCCATAGGCGCAGAACTACTTTCTTGCAATTGAGAACCAACTAAAGCACTGTTCAATTCCACAGCGTCTATAACATTTACTGTATGCACTGCTCTCGCACTTTGCGAAGCACTGTTTCTAACGCTACTGTTCTTTGAGTTTTTAATTTGCATACACACAGACTGTACATGTCCCGATTTGCCACATTGATAACAGGTTGCGTTGCGACTAGGGCAATGAGCACGCTTGTGGCGAGACACACACTGGGGGCAAGATTTACGTACATTTTTCTGAAATGAGCGTTGGCGCCCGTTATTCAAATTACTGTTTCTAACACGACGGGGCGACCTTTGTGTCGCACTTTTACACTGGCTACTGTTCACTGTCTGTTCAACACGGCCTGTAGAAAAATAAGAATCACTAGTGCTATACTGAGAACTACGGCTAGGAAAGCGTCCGTTGCGGCGCACTGAATTTACACTATGGCTTTGCATTTCTACATCAGCTAAGTCAAAAGTATCATGCGCTTCTATAAGCTGCAGTACACTGTCTAATGAGGGGTCAGACTGTTTCAGAATTGCTGCTCTAATTCTGGGGTCCTGAATGTTCTGCGAAATCGCATCCCTCAACATCACGTCACTATACGAAAGTCCACAAGAGCAAGTAAATTTACATTGGCGGGTTAAGCCCTTCAATTCCGTAATCCACTCTTGGTGTGATTGCTGCGGTAATTTTTTAAGTCTGAAAAATCGGTATCGTGCAGCGGCTACAAGAACTTTTCTCTCATAATGAGCATTCAGGGTATCTACAATTTGTTCAAAGTCTACATCACGAGGAGATGCGAGAGGGAAAAGTTTTTGCAATAGTACGAAAGTCTGGGGGCCCACAATCGATAAGAAAAGGTTCTTCACTCTCTGACCTGTAATTTGATGAGCCGCGACGAGTTCTTGAAACTGTGCGAAATAGTCGCTCCATTCTTCCTCACGTTCGTTGTACTGGCGGAACGTCGGAAGCGGTGCGGCGGCAGGTGTGGGCTGCTGATGCGACGGCTGTTGTTGTTGGTGAGCTGCCTGCGCTGTGAGCTGGGACACCGCTTGGAGGAGTTGCGTTATTTGCGCCGTCTGTAACTGAATAATTTCCATTAAGTTTGGGTTCGGGGTAGTGGCCATGCTGACCGATTAGGCGCCGCGTATACAAGTAACTTATAACAAAACACAAATGCAATATGAATGAGGACGCTCGATCTGCAACAAAAATGTCCACAAACACGTAACTGAAAATGTTCCCCCAAAAATCTTATAATAAGGGTGGGTGGGCGGGAGCAATTTCTGCGTGCTCCGACTGCTGCTGTCTGGCTGCTGCTAGCGGGATGGTCCAAGGTTCGTCTATCACTCCTCGTCGCCACTTTTGTGTCCCAACTTCGTCGCCGCTTTTGTGTCCCAGCCTCGTCGTAGGTGTCGGTGGCCGAGTGGAATGAGACCGACACGCTGGTGCAGGTACGGAGGGGAGCAGCCAGAAACTATAAACACTCGAGTAAATTAGAAAGAGATATATATTGCACAGAATGTAACAATACTTAACTTTTACATAGTACTGCAGAATGTTGATACATAGTTGTTAGAGGCCTGCCTAGTGCCTGTACAATAGCAAAGTCTTCACTCGTGCCTATCGGATTACGAAGGTCCTAACTCGTTGCTATCTCAGTCCGAAGTGACCGGTCCTTCAGTGGTGGCCACGAGCGGCGTTGTCGCAGAGGGCGCTCGTGGCTGTCGTCGAGAGAACGCCGCGCCGTGCGTGCATGGCGGCGCGCGGTGAAAGTAGGTGGCGCGCACTTTGTACTTGTGCGACACCACAACATGCATGTTTTAAATATCCGTTTTTCCTTTTTAACAGATTATGGCCTTTTAAAATATTTTATTTGACCTGATGATGCTGACATAATTCAGTGAAACCGGTCGTCATTAATAAAAACTGATGATAAGCGATCTTGGCTATTTTATATCTTTTTTACTATCTCGATGTGTTTAGCAATAAATATAATAATAGAAAGTCCAGGTTGGAATAAATAATATAGTGAGGACAGTTTACTACTCACCGCAAAGACGTGGCGACGAGCTGCGACAGGCACATACAAAAGACACACACATACAACACATTCAGCTATCGGCCATGGCCTTCTTCAGAAATAGAGCACTCACGCAATCACACAGGCACACAACACAGTCATACAACCATCACCTCCGACTGCCACTGGTGGCAGTCGGAGGTGATGGTTGTATGACTGTGTTGTGTGCCTGTGTGATTGCGTGAGTGCTCTATTTCTGAAGAAGGCCATGGCCCAGCTGAATGTGTTGTATGTGTGTGTCTTTTGTATGTGCCTGTCGCAGCTCGTCGCCACGTCTTTGCGGTGAGTAGTAAACTGTCCTCACTATATTGTTTAGCAATAAATATATCCAATTTTTTGTAGGAGTCAACTGTTTCCGAACTGTAGATGATTTTCAGTAACACCCTCGATTTTATGATTAATTCGTTCTTCCAATTTATTCTCACATATGGAAGATAAATTTGCCGCCCTGGGCGATGCCTCGGTTCGCCCCCTCCCCCCCCCCCCCCGCCCCACCTAGAGTCGGCCCTGCTAGTGACACACATAAGCTTCCACTTATTTTAAAATCCACTTTCTTAAGGAAATGGCATGTTCCCCTCAAACACACGTTCCCAATCGTCTGAAGGCCATGATTCTGAATTTAGTACGGCTGTGTCCAAAAAGAAATCTAAGTCTTCAAAGCAGTTTTTATATTGTCTACTCAAGACTGATAAAATTTCTTCCGAAATGATTGAAATTTGCAATACTCACTGGAAGATGGTTCTTTAATTAAAACTCCTTTGAATTTTCGACTTTCCTCCAAACCTTGTATTATCATCTTTATTCGTGGCGAATCATTTTCTTTCAGTGTTTCGAGAATGCTGATAGCAATATCGATGTCTTGTTTCGCTTTAAGAACTGAAGAATTTCTGTTTTGCAGAAAGAATGATAAGATGTTTCAGAAAACCTCAAATTTAGATCTTTCGTAAGTTGACCGGGAACCATCAACACTCAGTTTTTGAAATAGATTGACAAAAGAACTGTGGCTTTCAAGAAGAGCTCTAACAGCATTAAAAGAGGAAGCAACCCATCGTACATGAAAAACACGACCCAATTTCAATAGCTGCGAGGATAATTCTTCAGAAACGCTTTGTAGGAGTCTGTGATTTTTGGGACTTCGTGAAAATACAGAATACAAAGAATATATAAAAGTCTGTATATGGTATACATCTGCTACATCTTTCATAACATCATGGACAGCAAGTTCCATTTTGTAGTTCATGAGATGGGAATACTGAAACATCTGACGGTTTCGAAACAAATGTAACCGTACCATCTGTGGTTTCGAAACACTGTTTCGAAACCATGAAACCGTGAAGCAGTGTACGTTTTGTCATGAAATCTTCGTTCTAGGAGGGCAATATTTTTCACTATGTGGACAAGGGTACATACAAGAACCTGTCAACCATAGAGTATATATTTACTTCTTGGTCTGTACGAAACATGTTGATAAAGATTTTCTCCCGTGTTGTTGATGTTGCCAACATAGTCACACGAGGCCGCCAGTATGGTAGGTAAAAGTTTACCCCGTTAGGAACTCACAAACTGCAATACGGTACGCATATTACAGTGATGGATCATAAATGCTACTTTCTATACATACTAAATAAATTATAGGGAATAAAGGGCACACTAAATAATCACAAATAATGCTATGGAATTACAGAAATAGTAAACTAAGACGCAAGTTCATCACTTGTACGTCTTGACCGTTAAACCACCGCCGCAATTCCTTTACTATGACAGTCGAAAAATTATAACGACAGTAGGTTACTTCGTTTTCGCTCGTAAGAAACCAACTCTTTAACACGAGATTAAATATGCGCTCTACCCTTGTTAGTATGTCATTTCAGGCTTCAGGTTGTATCTTATTTTTAAAAAATGTATTTTCACTCATGTGTTTTTACGATGGTAGATAAACCTAGAATTTAACTTGTTATATCAGTGCAAATAGTGAACGTTGTTTTATTGTTCTTTTACATTTATAAAGCAGACATTGTGTCATTTCGGAATACAGCAGTCTCTTGCAAACGAATCTTGATTTCAGTAATCATAAGCTGCAGACTCAAGAGTCTGAACTTCTATTTGATACTCTCTAAACGGTTTATATACTGGTAAGTTATATATGTGTATCTGTGTGAAGCTTCAGTAAAATGAAACACCTCATTTCGATACCATTAGTCTGTTCCGCCTTTCTGCATCAGTGGTTTGAAACACCGCTGTTGTGAAACCGACATGAAATCGTGAAACCGACACACCGAGTCACCGACAGTGTATCGACAATCGACCGCGAATGTGATCCGAAACAGAACGGAATGAAACCGCATGGTTTCGAAACCGTGAAAGATGCCGGATTTGAAACACTGAAACTGTTGTGTGTATCGAAACCTGGTTTCGAAACCTTGAAACCGTAGCCAACTCTAGTTCATACAGTCTGGCCCGTATTTAGGTTGGTGCAACATGTGCAGCAGCACAGGGTCGCAAAAATTCGGGGATGGCAAAATTCTGCCACTGAAATTTAAAAAAAAAAAATTATTTTAATGTTAGTTGAATCATCATTATTCGGGGTTTTGATTACAGCAATAAATTTTAAAATTCAGGTTGCTGATGTTGATAGCAGTGGCGTATCCAGAAAGGTGCTTTATTTCCTTCTTTTTTTTTAGAAATCAGTTTGAATCTCAGATGTCGGAGGGGTGGGGGACGTAAAATAAATTACTGCACATGGGCGTTGCAAACCCTAAATACGGCCATGCATACAATGCACAACAGTTAAATCTTTATATAAATGATTACGTAGTAGTGCGACTACGCCTTTGTAAGGTGTAAGCACTGCCGATGCACCATCTGCTGCGATACCTACAAGATGGTTTTTAGTACATCATCATTAATGTCAAACTTTTCAAGAGCTGCTAACAGTGCACTGAAACACGCATTCTACCGTCCCACTTTCTAATTCAATGATGTCTAAAAAATAATTGCAGGCAACTCCCTCAAAGGACAAACGTACATATAATATCATACAAGTTTTATTGGAATTTGTTGTACTTTCGTCCATCATGTTACTAAAGTTAGTACCCAATTCTATAAGAAAGAAAGCAAGATTCTTTTTCATTTCCTCTCCTACAAACATAATGATATTTCGGCATGCATGGTCACAATGGAGCATATTAATTACTGATAAGCCATTAAATTTTTGTAGTTCAATTAATGAAGGATATGTTTTAAATGATAATTTCAGTTCTGCTACTACATATGCAGATCTAAATAACGAAGCAATTGCGATCACTTTTTCTTGGTGTTGCTTTCCCCACAACTTTTCACTTTCACATATGCATTTTTCTAAACTTTGTTTTTCTTTGCTGTACATGATTCCCAAGCATGTAATGTGTGATTTGCACCTTGTATGATCACCGATTTTGTCATTTAGTTTTTTGGCATTATTAGCAGAAACAACAGATAAAAACGCGCTATCTATATGCACACGTTCCATGCTTACCACCTTTAGTTCATGAACTTCTGAGCACACTGTGTATATTACTAAGTGTTCATTATTTACAGACGGCCATGGCTTAGTCTTTTGCCAGTTTTGAAAACGTGATAAAGCAACACAGTTCCCTACCATAATTTCAAGCCTGCTTTTTCCCAAATTGCTACCTTGAGACCACTCATAGTTTTCAGTTCCCAAAGATTCACTGTCTTCCTCTATTTCAACACCACCATTAGCGATTCGTTTTTTAGAATCACCGTTCATTTTAACTCTCTTAGCACCACTCATAACATCCTGATTGTCGTTGTTTACATTAGTATCCGGTATTATACTTGAGGAATGAAATTTTGTACTGTTTGAAAGACATGCTGAAATTCCATAGTTCTTGCAGGCTTCGATGAACTCCACTCACTAACAACATTACTGAAGCGAGAAGCTATGGATATTGCAGTGTCTTTTGCAAATGCGAGAGATCAACCAAATGGTGCCAATTAATTTTGTATACGGCCATACCCGATACTGGGTAACCCGCGTTAAGCTCGGCCTACGGATTCCTTGACTAGCAAAGTAAGACCGTCGGATCCAATCTTCTGGAAACCACAGCTCAACTGATACTACTTTGCGCTTTTGTGGAAAACACGTTCGTCCGTAGGCCACCGTTGCCAAAATCGAACCTGATAGTAGATAAGCACGCAGGTACGCTACCTGTAACCTGCCGGTCACGTTGAGCCATGCCTGACTGTAAACCAGGAAATGATACCCCAAGGGACTAGACGCAAATGGGAAACCCACAACTCCAGGTCGCGCAGCTCTGTGGTTCGGCTGCCACACTGCTTGCCTCCCAAGTTCGCAAGTAACGGATGACGGACTTTACATGAAAGCAACAATTACAAATTAATGAGCATACATGTTAGTAGTATTAGTAGAGTATTAATACTTTCTTTGTATGGCTCCGCAAAATTGGATTAAATATTAAGTTTTACCTATCTAGTGAGGGGGAAACAAACATCCTTGGCTGGGACAGGTAATTTAGAGCCAGAGGTGGGGATGGATTCGTGCAGAGGAAATTACAAACTGGACTAAGGTTGGTATTACAAAAGAATTGGACTAAGAAATATTGGACGTGGTGTAATGGGAATGTTGTCCAATATTTCATCAAATCTAAGGCATCAGCTTAGGCCGGTATTACACTATCAAATAATTGGACGAAAAAATTGATGAAATATTGGTCCAATTCTTTGACAAAGATAGGATGAAACGCTAAATCCAATGTTTTCTCAAATTTGCTTCAAAATGGCGGTGTTTTACTCAGTTGTTGTTTATACTACAGTTGCATTGTGTCTGCATTTATAAGAGAAGGAGGGGGGGGGGAGGAAAGGAAATATACTTGGATGAAACCTTGGGTGTCACGAAGAGATAAATAACTGTTCAGTAAAATTTGTTCAGAAGTGGGAGAATTTTCTTTTTTATGTCATCAGTTGTACAGTAATTCACTGCTAATTATTTTGTAGGTCTCCATTCTTCCCAATTTACAGTATAGTAACAGAAAAGGCTGACACAAACATTCTATATGAATAAGAGTGTAAGTTGATGAAGCAAATTCCATTAAATAACATTTTAAATGGAAAATGTCACCACTGATAAATAGGAAAATCTAAGTTGCTTATGATGTTATTAAGAATCTAAGGGGGGAAACATAGCTGATTATGTAAAAGGTCTGTATGTATGTCCTTACAAAGATGGAGGAACAGATGATTTGTGTAGCTAATACCAATACTGAGTTGAAATATTAGCCACAATCAAGGCCAATTCACGATACGCGATGTTCAAAGTGAGATTGTGAGTGACGATCTGTTATGTAGAAAGTCACAGTTTAATACTAGAATTGAGGGTACAACAATACTAAATGTTATTGATGGCCAAAGAAAATTTTACAGTGTATGTTTTTGGCCAACTTTCTGGGAACTGAAACATCATTTCAAAACATCGACATATATTTTCAAGCGAAAAAATAAACATATGAAAATGTCAAACAATATTTATGAGTACATAAATAGCGCATGTTTACTTTATCCATTACGATTTACCTACTGACATTGTTAATACTATCATAATTAACTGAACTTTGGTCTTTCATTAGAACTGACTTTTTTATTTAAAATGTTATTCAATGAAAAGTGCGTCACGTCAATTCGCCGATCTCAATATGCGACGTTGAAAGTGAGTTATGTGTAGTGATCTTTTATGTAGAAAGTCATAGTTTAATACCAGAATTGAAGGAACAGCAACACTAAATGTTATTGACAGCAAAATAAAACTTTACAGTGTATGTTTTTGGGCAACTTACTGGGAACTGAAACAACATTTCAAAATATCGACATAATTTTGAAGCGAAAAAATAAACATATGAATACATCAAACAACACTTATAAGAGCATAAATAGCGCCTGTTTACTTTATCCATTACAATTTGTCTGTTGACATTGTTAATACCGTCGTAAACAACTGAACTTTTGTCTTTCGTTAAAACTGACTTCTTCATTTAAAATGTTATTTAATGAGAAATGCATAATCAAATTACAATCTTATTCTAATAAACAGTTTGCTTCAGTCTTTTCTGTTACAATGTTAAGTAACGTTAACCATTTCTTGGTTTCAGATATCCGACCTTGATTTTAGGGGGACACTCAATTGACAAAAACATTTAAGTCGTCATGAAATATTTGAGATTTACCCATAAAAGGAAGTATAACAACAAAATAAAGGTGAATAAGACTTATTTGCATATAAACAGTGCAATCGTGGAGTGCAACATTTAATTCGCGTGGCGAAAATAGGTTGACTTCCGTGTTAGCAGACGACCGTTCCGTCAAAACATTCTTCTTGAGAAAGCTTGATGTGACGTTGACATGACGTGACAGTCCTTGACGGACAGTGTGAACGCCGCCATTAGAAATACACTGCGTAATGTTCTGACGGACGGTGACGTGACGTGACGTGACGGACAGTGTGAATTGGCCTTTATTCAGATAATTCTATAAAATTTCTTGTCCATTACAAATTGTATTGAGATTGTGAATCAGAAAAGTACATCGAGAACCAGTCAGTACAAGGATGAACAGTGTGTCTATCACCCCGTTTACATGGGCTCCCAAAACCGGATTTCGTAAACCGATTTCCCAATTCCGCTTTTGGTTGGTCATGTAAACACTCCAAAATCGATTCTGGAAATCCACTTCTCTAAAGCGGTTTTCCAGTTCCACAATCGATATTCGTGTCCATGTAAACGCAACCGTTTTTGAAGCGTTCTTGGCTTGTCAGATTGTGTTTTTTTTGGTAAGAATTTTCGGCACATATGGACCTAGTGATATTTTCTAATATGAAATAAAAGTATTAATATTAGAGAGAGCATGAATCTGTGTATTTAAGTAAAGAAAAATAGCGATTATGCTGACTAAATCAGGGACTGAATCAGCTGGTTTTCAGCCGCCATCTTAAGTGGATTTGGAAATCCGATTCAGGCTGTGCCATGTAAACACGACAGCGAAAAACGGTTTACGAAAATCGGTTTTCGTCTTCCGGAAGATGTGTTCCATGTAAACGTAGTGTATGTTATGTAAATTGACCACATTTAGTCAATAAACAATTTAGTTGTCAATGAAAACGGATTTTTCAGACAAAGCTTTGTAATTAAAACAAAATGTTACACCTATGTACTGACGGATTCTTGATGTACTTTTTTTAACTTCTTCTGCGGCGATTTCTTTTTTAACGAAACTAGAATTAATAATATTATTCGATATTGTTCAAATGTTTGTAAATTTATCAGACCAAACTGCGTGGTCATCAATCTGTACCTTAGAAACTACTTAAACTAACCTAAAGACAAACACACACATCCATGCCCTCCAATGGCGAGCAGCCATGCACTCCGCAGTGAGGCGCCTTAGACTGCTTGGCTACTCCACCGGGGCTTTCGATATTGTCAGAAACTTGCAATATATCGAGTGCGGAGCAGGAGTAGAATGTGCCATGTATGATGATCATATACCATTACCATGACACACAGTTCCTAGTAAATTACCAGATTTTTTCCATGGTGTTGATGTTGCCAACATAATCACATAAGGCCACCAGTATGGTAGGTAAAATTTTAGAGCAGCTGAAACATTCAATTATAATTACAATTAATGATAAAAAAGTAATTTTTTCCAAAAAGGAAGACAATTTACAACTATTTGGCTGTTGATAATAGTATAAGATGCAATTGCCTGGGAGTATAGTAAAGTTACAGTACTACATGTCAGTTCAGTAAGTCACACATATACAAATGTAGCAGATATCAATGTGAAGACCATAGAAGGAAATATGTATTGGTCTAGTTGATGAGCGCGAGTGCGTGAGGCAGAGAGAAAGAGAGAGAGAGAGAGAGAGAGAGAGAGAGAGAGAGAGAAATTTCTCCAAGGCTATTGTTTCCTCAAAATTGAGTAAAAATTGCCCAAATCTGGCGTCACTATTCACAGTTTAAAATTAGTTGATTAACTTTAAAGGCAAAATCTGTATTTGTCATCACAATATGATAGAAAAATCGTCATTTTTATGTAACAAAAGGACCAGCTGTGTGGGTGGGCACAACTACACTTTCTATCCATGACAAATCATCAAAAGTTTTATGAATGTTAACTAGATCCACATATGTCTCTGCCTAGATCTGCGGGTTCAAAGTTACCATACATATGCAAATAAAATACGCTCGCAATATCCGCTCTGAGGTGTAGTTGTAAAGATTGCGAATTTACAGCAAAGAGTCTGAGTTCGGAATTCACGAAACTGTTGTAGTCTCCATTTACTCACCAATAAAATTTAACTCTAACCATCATAAATCACAGCAATTTTTCTCTCTAATGGAAAAGTTTATAGTTTATACAGTTATTCGTCACAGATTGTCGTAAATTGTGCCTGTGACAAAGATTTTGCATTTTACACATGCCGTAAATTGTGTCTGTGATGAACAGTTCTGCAGTTAAGACATTATACGAGGTTAAATGGCTGTATTCAAAAACATTGCAGTGTCAGTAATGGGTATACCCACTACTTATCACAGTAAATTGTCGGAGTTTGACAGTTATTAGCGATCCGAAAAATGTTTTAACATTCAACTCTTATCCAGCTGTTTCTGAACAAAATTAAAACATCTTTATTTACTTTAACGAAAAAGTGTACAACTAGTCAATCAACAAGAGAAGTGACTCGAATGACATAGCTGGAGATGGGTGACTAAGTAAAGTTTATTTTTTAGACAGAGCGTTCTTTTCAAGGGACATCCCACTGTACCAGAGAGTATTTTCGTAGCACTGTGCTCCTGGTGGCATCCGTGTAGAGGAACTCTAGTTAACCTCATATCTCCAACACAGGGCCGGCGGAAGGCACATGCGAAACGTGCGGCCACACGGGGCGGCACTTTCCGAGGGGCGGCAAATCTGACGACCACCTTTTTTTAAATTTTTTTAGGGCAAACTCAACATTCATGTCCAAGAGGGGATTCGAAACCTAACCTCGAAGGGAGCGGCTTCGGGAACCGTGGCATGGCTTCTCGACTATCTGCCGGCCGCCCCTGCTGAACGAGGGGAGGAAGGAGGACTAAATTCTTCCTCACCACGGTGGTAGCACTGTCGTGTTTACGCCGGACGAACAGATAGGGCGATACCAGAGATGCCAACTTAGCCATTGTATGGCTAGATGTGGCCATTTTGAAGTGGCGTCTAGCCACTGTTTTTGAAAGAAAGCTACTGCTGGCATTCCTAGCCATTTTGGTGATAAACACTACGTTTACATGGGACACATCTTCCGGAAGACGAAAACCGATTTTCGTAAACCGTTTTTCGCTGTCGTGTTTACATGGCACAGCCTGAATCGGATTTCCAAATCCACTTAAGATGGCGGCTGAAAAACAGCTGATTCAGTCCCTGATTTAGTCAGCATAATCGCTATTTTTCTTTACTTAAATACACAGATTCATGCTCTCTCTAATATTAATACTTTTATTTCATATTAGAAAATATCACTCGGTCCATATGTGCCGAAAATTCTTACCAAAAAAACACAATCTGACAAGCCAAGAACGCTTCAAAAACGGTTGCGTTTACATGGACACGAATATCGATTGTGGAACTGGAAAACCGCTTTAGAGAAGTGGATTTCCAGAATCGATTTTGGAGTGTTTACATGACCAACCAAAAGCGGAATTGGGAAATCGGTTTACGAAATCCGGTTTTGGGAGCCCATGTAAACAGGGTGATTATATAGCCATTTCTAGCCATTTTTATTATTCGATAATTTTCACAACAAAAAAGCAAAACTCTGAAGTTTTTATTATGAATAGAAATGTATTTCTTGACTTATTATTTTTAACGTTCCTCCAAAGTAAGACAAATGAAACACCACTGTATCGAAACAGTGATACCTGGACATTTCGATACAATGAAACAGTTCCGCATATCGATTCATTGTTTTGAAACATACAATGGCCAACACTATGACGATGCACTTGCTAGGAAACGCTGTACAATAGTATGGTATGAAGTCTCTTTTTTTACGTGTGTTAACATTGTGTTGGACGAATACCTTGTGCTGTACCAATGTTTTGTGAGCCATGCCGAAACCGCAATATACACAAACTTACAGGAAGGAATGGGAAAATATGTCTGACTTCAAGGAATGGGTACAGCCAGTTTCAACAGACAAATCGAGAGAATTTTTGGCCAAGTGAACTTGGTGAAAAACAAACTCAGAAACAGACTTAAAACGAATACACTCTCTCCTATTCTGAGTGTAAGGTATGGATTGAGACGCGAACGTAAGTGTTGTTTTTCATATCAAATCCCAGAAGAAATACTGAAGCTTGTTGGTACGAATGCTACATACACGAGGGAGACCAGTGAAATCACAAACGTGGCGTTGTGCTCGTAGCAGCAGTAGCAAAGAAAATGAGGATGAGGACGATGATATTTATTTTTGCTAGGTGAGTGTTTTTCACATTTTAATTGTTATGCATAAAACATGGAAATTATAATTTAGCCATTTCTGGCCATTTTTGTTGAACTGTTTTGCCATTTTCTCTGACTGATAGTTGGCAACACTGGGCGATACATGTCAGTATTCTTATGAGTGGAGCGCTGCCAGCCTGTTACGCGCCGTGCGCTTACTCACGACTAATTTTGCAGAAGACGAAATCTAATTTGGAAATTCGAATGGAATATTCAATACTGCGGTTACATGTTACGTCTGAAGCAATTTTACTGAACCCTTCAAAGGCAGTTTTCGAGTGTTTTATTCTTCCCGCTTTGTGCAAAAAATCGTTGAATATTACTTCACTGAAACACGTCCAACATCTACAATGGCTAGAAGTATACCGAATGGTTAAATACGCTGCGAGTAATTACAAGGGATAAAGACATAGGTAGTAAACCTGGCATAAGTTGGATTTCGATGTATTTTTGAAAATTTTTGCTATCCGTTTCTGAGTGATAGTCTGACGTTTTGGTTTTTGAGCCGTGAAACAATTGTCTCCGCCTGCATGAACAACAATTAAACAATGACGGGCAGTTTTGTTTGACGATACTACTCGCACATTGTAACTTTGCCAACATTTATTTACTGTATAACACGTGTGAATGCACCTTTCATCTACGTATGGGCCGCGGTGGAGTAGCCGAGCGGTCTAAAGCGTCTCTCTGTGGAGCGCACGGTTGCTCGCCGTGGAGGTTCGAGTCCTCCCTGGGGCATGGGTGTGTGTGTTTGTCCGTACATTAGTTTACCTAGGTTTAAGTAGTTTGTTAGCTACGGACTGATGACCACGCAGTTTGGTCCGATATATTTACAAACATTTGAACATTTTGAACATCTACGTAAACTACTGGTCGCTTTGATTCTGATGAAAACCTAAGAATGTACGATCTTTTAGCAACAATGCCCTCTCGTCCGCACGAAACAAAACGTTAACTTTGACACCTTCGAAAATCCATAGACAGAACGTTGCTTCTAAGGGTTTCCTTGCTAGACTTGAAGGCCATTACTGTTTGACAAAAGTTGTGCAGTTTTCGCAAAGTTCGTATTTGTTTCTATTGTTCGTAATGCCATATAAATTGCTGCCTGATAATACATTTATCCACATTATCGGTCGCATACTTACTGTGAGCTTCTTGCTTCTTCTTCTTCTTGCACGGTAGTTTAACCGCAGCCTCGCTTACCTCCTCACGTGACCTACAGTACTTCCTGGCACTACAGCTATTACTTCAAAAATTAGCTAGATTTCTTCAATCAGATTTGACTCCATTTTTGAGCTGGTGCCCAGCGACTGTTTTGTACAAATCTGTATAGGATATAACCAATCAGTTGCAATTTTTGTTTTTATTTTCCAGATCTCCATTGATTTCGGGCACAGTTTGGCTATTCTCAATGCTTTATGTTTACATCTATACCGTCGTGCTGAACGTAACTGTCAAACATGACGGTTTAGATGTAAGCACATATTGAAAGCTTTAAGACTGGTCACTCATTGGCCGAAACCTTGGTAGATCTGAAAAGGAAAAACAAACGATGCGCTTGATTGATGGCTTTTCGTATAGATTTGTTTGAATAAAATTCTGCAAACGTTTTGTTAAAGAAAGACAAAAAAGAAGAAGAAGAAAGCAGGGGGGGGCGGCAATTTAGCAGCTCGCACGGGGCGGCACTTGGGCTTGCGCCGGTCATAGCGTCTCGACTACCTGCCGGCCGCCCCTGTTGAACGAGGGGAGGGAGGAGGGCTAAATTCTTCCTCAACACGGTGGCAGCGTCTTAGTGTTACGCCGGACGAACAGATAGGGGGATACATGTCAGTATTCTTATAAGTGGAGCGCTGCCAGCCTGTTACGCGCCGTGGGTTTACTCACGACTAATTTTGCAGAAGACGAAATCTAATTTGGAAATTCGAATGCAATATTCGATACTGCGGTTACACGTTAACTCTGAAGCAATTTTACTGAACCCTTCAAAGGCAGTTTTCGAGTGTTTTATTCTTCCCGCTTTGTGCAAAAAAAATCGTTGAATATTACTTCGCTCAAACACGTCCAACACCTACAATGGCTAGAATTATACCGAATGGTTAAATACACTGCGAGTAATTACAAGGATTAAAGACATTGGGCCGGCCGCGGTGGCCGAGGGTACTGAGGCGCTTCAGTCATGGTCTGCACGACCACTACGGTCGGGGGTTCGAATCCCCCCTCGGGCATGGATATTTGTGCCGTCCTTAGGATAAGCTAGTTGTTAAGTAGTTTGTAAGTTTAGGGACTGATAACCCCGTAGTTAAGTCCCATAAAATAATAATAAAAAAAATAATTGGTAGTAAGCCTGACATAAGCTGGGTATCGACGCATTTTTTTGAAAATTTTTGCCATCAGTTACTGAGTGATGTCGGACGTTATGGTTTTTAAGCCATGAAACACCTGTCTGCGCCTGCATGGACAGCAATTAAACTCTGACCGACACTTTTGTTTGACAATAATGCTCGCACACTATCACTTTTCCAACATTTATTTACTGTATACAGTTTAACGTTGAATACATTATCTGTTGACAACCATTGTAAAATTTTATTTACGTTAATTGTAAGTTCATACCGCGTGAGACTAGCAGAGAGGTCTAAGGCGCTGCAGTCACGAACTATGCTGCTGTTCCCGCGGAGGTTTGAATTCACCCTCGGACATGGGTGTGTCTGTTTGTCCTTAGGGTAATGTAGGTTCAATAGTGTGTAAGCTTAGGGACTGATGACTTTAGCAATGAAATCCCGTGAGATTTCATACGCTTTTGAACATTTTCGTAAATACACAATGCTTATTAAAATTCGCTAGATTTCTTCAGTCAGATATGACTCCATTTTGAGCTAGTGCCCAGCAACTGTTTTGTAAAAATCTGTAGAGAATGTCACCAATCAGTCGCAATTTTTGTTTTTATTTTTCCGACCTACATAGATTTCGGGCACAGTGTGGCTATTCTCAATGCTTTATGTTTACATCTATATCGTCATGCTGATCGTAACTGTCAACATGACGGTTTAGATGTAAGCACATATTAAAAGCTCTGAGACTGGCCACTGAGTGGCCGAAATATAGGTAGATCTGAAAAGTAAAAACAAAAATTGCGATTGTTGAAATGTTTGTATAGCTTATGAGACTTAACTACGGGATCATCAGCCCCCAAACTTACAAACTGCTTATGAACTACCTTATACTAAAGACGACACAAACATCCATGCCCCAAGGGGGATTCGAACCCCCGACCGCAACGGCCGCGCAGACCGTGACTGGCATGCCGCACACAGCTCGGCCACTGCGGCCGGCAATTGCAATTGAGTACTGACATTTCCTACAGATTTTTGTTTAAATAAAATTCAACAAACGTTTTGAAAAACGGAAAAAAACTGAAGGGGGCGGCAATTTAGCATGTCGCACGGGGCGGCACTTGGGCTTGCGCCGGCCCTGCTCCAACACGTACATAAACAGTTTTTCCAATGTTTTAAGAATGAAGCACATTCTATGGATTACTCCGCCACTGAAATCTTGGCCACAATGAGATCCTTCTGGGATTCATTAATCAAAGAAACTATGCAAATACGTTTAGCCAAAGATCTTATTAATCGTGACGGCAGCTTTCCTCTGTAGAAGACTTGAGACCAGGTGATTTCTTTAATATCATCTGAGAGAAAACATTTTATCCAGGACGATGCTTCTAGCGATAATTAAAATTTTATACATATGACAAGTAATGTACTCAGTGCGCATTCAGACAGAAGGCGGACATGTACTGTACTTCCAGCTTATGCAGTACTTACGCGTTCCGACAGATGGCGGACATACAGAATCAGCTTTGTGCAGATGCGTGTGTGTCGCTTGTGGACTGTTTTTCGCAAAGGGCGGTAAATTCGAAAGAGAGCGCATTTGTGACAGTCACTAGTGTGCATGCGCCTACGCACCAATTTTTGCTATAATGGTATTGTCGAGAACTAACAATCTCCAGTGGAACGCAGTCACCTGAAGATGGCTGAACAGTTGTCAGCCGAATTATCATCGCAAAAAGTCGACGGAATCGGGCTGCAATCCCGAAACTTTATGGAACAGTTATATATTTGTTACAACGAAGACATAGCAAGAGTTTATCCCGGCTATGGTAAAACAGGGCTCACACCAGCATTATATAGTACACCCGGTAATGGAATCGACCTCTCCAGGGGACACCACCTTGACCAAGAAGCACTGTCCATGTGGGTCGAGAAGCTTGCGCATCTGTGAGAAGCTGAAGGCTATGCCAAAGGTAGAGAACTTACTGCCAGAAAGGCATCAACCGATGGATCAGACTAAGAGTGTCCCACAACGTCTTTTCGTCCTTATCCAATCCAAGTCCCTTCCCAATTCCCTTCCCCAACCCAAGGTTTGATGCAAGGCGTGAGGTTTATGTGGCACGTGGGTAGATGTGTCACAAATGGAGCTTCAGGGATACCGGTAAGTAGCCTTACACCATGCGGGGCTAACGTGGTGTGAACTAAATAAATCCCCAAATCTCTTGTGACCGAAATAGAAATATTCAAAAAAATAATTTTAAAAGAAACTGATGGGCAAATTGAGACCTCAGATGCCCAGACATTGGGATCAAAACCCATAGACGGCACTCCCACTTCTGAATCAGGGTCTAGACCTGAGCAAGAAGTGGGAACTGTAACTGAGAAGGTGGACCTGATTAGGCTTCAGGCCTTGTCTGGGGCCCAGAGGAGGAAACCTCTCAAAGATCAAAAGCAAAAGGAAGGGATAGAATGGCTCTCTAAACACAAGTGGAGGGAAATAAAAGGGCTTGAGCCCAAAACCCATAAAAAGCTGCCTCATGCCGAAAAGCCGGCTGCAGTGGCCGAGGGGACTAAGGCGCTCCAGTCACGGTCTGCACGGCCACTACGGTCGGGGGTTCGAATCCCTCCTCGGGCATGGATATTTGTGCCGTCCTTAGTAGTAGCTAGTTCATAAGTAGTTTGTAAGTTTAGGGACTGATGACCCCGTAGTTAAGTCCCATAAGCTATACAAACATTTGAACATGCCGAAAAGGATACACAGACCCCTTTGACATCAAAGACAGGTGGCAAGAGGGTAAGGGAGGAATCCAAGACTCCTTCCTCTCCAGACGAGCATGATGCTAAAAGCTGAGGCAGGAAACAGGGAAGCAGACCTATAGTTCTGCAGTCTCAGTCTTTAGGATGGTGGTTGTCCAAGAAGGATAGCCACTGGTAGGTATCACATCACAGCAGGAGGAGCTCGTGCAGATGGCTCTCTTTGTAAAGATGGAGGGGGGGGGGAAGGGATGCTGGTCCAGGGCCCAAATTCAGGAGGGCTATCATTTTTGTCTGTGAGGGGGAGCACTCAGCAGAATGGTTCAAGGAGAAGGTGCCTATGATAACCTCATGGGATGACGCAAAGCTGCTGGTCAAGACAGCAGCCGAGCTACTAAATACCGCAAAAATATCAATATGGGTAGAAAAGATCCTTAAGGATGTACCTCCAAAGAGTCTGTTTCAGGATATAACGGTCCACAACCCAAAAGTATCGACAGAGGATTAGAGGGTAATCAACCAAAAGGTCATACCAGAAGGACGAACCCTGGTGATGAAGGTTGGCGAAAAGTCCCTGAAGACAATGACAGAGCAAGGCCTAAAATTGTTTCACAGTTCTCACAGGTCGCCATGAGGGTGATCAAAGTCCTCGAAGGCAACAAGATGTTGACTGGAAGTGCCGCACATAAACCTGCAGCACAGTAAAGGGGCCAATGCTGCCTCGAGCTGTCACCTGGGGAGGCAGGACGTGGATGTGGCCCTGATACAAGAACCCTATTTATTCAAAGGGCATGTATCGGGCCTCGGTGGTACTGGAAGTAAGCTGATCTACGTGAGAAATCTAAGAAACTCCAGAACATGTATTTGCGTTAGAAATGGTATCTCTTTAATGCCAATGATGGATTTTTGTTCCATACGAAGACAGTTCTCCTCCTTCTTTGGAAGTGAGGAGACTGATAGAAGCCTACCACCGGCAGGGCGACCCACTGTTGGTGGGATGTGACGTCAATGCCCACAATCTAGCGTGGGGTAAAAAGGACAACAAGAATATAGGTGAACACATTCTTGAATTTCTCCTACCTAAGAACTTGGAGATCCTGAATTCGGGTGATGAACCTACATTCAGGAATGGTAGAAAGGAAGAAGGAATGGACATACCCATTGGTGCCACGATGATGGTCAGTTATGTCAAACAGTGGCATGTGGTGTTAGAGACATCCTCATCAGACCACATGTACAGTAAATTAAAGGTCGAAATGGGAACCAGACAGACTATGTCCTATAGGAATCCCAGGAAAACAGACCGGAAGACATATAGTAGAGACGTTGATTTCAGTCTATCAGAGAATAAAACTTCAATAAGGAATCCAACAGAGTTTGAGGAAGTAGCAGAGGCTGTAACCTCTGCCATAGTGACCTCATACCAGGACAACAGCTCAGTCACCAAGAGGTGCACAAATGCGAGTGTGCCTTGGTGGAATAACGACTTAGAAAGGCAAAGAAGACAGGTATGAAGGCTGTTTCACCTTGTGAGATGGCGAGAACAATGGGCACAATTACAACCTTGCTATCAAACGAGTAAAGGTGGCATCCTGGAAGGCATTCTGTGGAGAAGCCAGACTTCATAAAATCCTCACTAAGATACCAACTAAACCAGGGGGAACACTGAGGAAGGAGGATGGGGAGTATACAAAGACAGCACACCAGATGCTGGAACTGCTCCTCATTTCCCCCTGTTGGAACGCGCCACTGCAAGCCGCGTCCCGTTCGTCCGCGACACCTGAAAGTCGCGCCACGGCCGAGTCCGCCGCCCGATAGCGCCACCTCTGAGGGCCTGCAGCGCCGCCACAGCAGGGCGAGCACGCGGTGTGCGAGGCGTGCCTCAGTCATGTGTAGCTCTCGCCGGTCTCACATGTAAACATTAGCTGTGTCGGTGACTTGCCACCACAGTACCGTGTATTTGTATATATGTTGTACCGTCCATGAGTATTCAATAAAATATACTGTTACAACAGTATAATTGGCGACGAGTTTCGTTCTTACGCGTGTTTTTCTGTTGTGATCCGGCGTTGCTTCAGTTACTGCAAAAGCAGCAGCAACAGCTAGATTTGCTTACGGAGTTGATTACGTTTTCTCGTCCCGCTGCGACCCCTTCGCCGCCACCCCAGGCCTACCCCCCGCTCCTCCGGCTTTTCCGGCTTTCCAAGAGTCTAAGGAAGACTGGGACTCCTACGTGCGGCGTCTACAGCAGCATTTTCCGGCTTTTAAGGTAACGGATCCTGACATACAAAAGTCTTTATTCTTGTTGTGGATCGAGCCCAATACTTTTCGTTTACTACGAAAACTAGGTCCGCTGTCAGAGCCCGCCGAGTAGTCTTTTTCCCGTATGTCGGAATTGCTTAGTTCTTATTATCGGCAGCAAACGCACGTGGTGCTTTCCCGCCTGGATTTTCATCAAAGCAGAAAGAAACCTGGTCAGTCCTATCAGTCCTTGGTGGCAGACCTCCGCGGTTTGAGTCGTAAGTGTGGTTTTGTGTGTGCAAATTGTCAGCAGTCATATGCAGATTCCTTAATTCGAGATATTGTTGTCCGTTCGGCTCATGATAGGGCTGTGCGTCGCAAGGCTTTGCGGTTACAGGATCCCATCCTTGACGAGGTTCTGTCTATTGCACAAGCTTTTGAGGTGTCTAAGGCGGCAGCGGATCAGTTTGAAGAAAAGGTAGAGGTGGCGGTGGTACAGTCCTCGCGCCCCCACGGGCGTCGTTCTTCGCCCTCCTCTTCGTCTTCGTGTTCTTCACGATTACCTTCCGCCGTTCCATACCGACAACGCGATTTTCCCTCTTGTCCGGATTGTTTTCGTGCGCACGATCGCCCGCGCTGCCCCTTCCACCGCGCATGGTGCGCGTCCTGCCGTAAACAACGCCAGATGGCGGCTGTTTGTCGGACTTCTGCACGCGGTCGGCCGCCGTATTCTGAAGAATCCCAAATGGAAGTAAACTGTCTCTCTACCGCACCTGAACAGTAGCAGGTCACTTCTTCAAAGGTTTATGTCACACTTCTAATTCAAAATCGTCCGTACCGTTTTCAAGTTGATACCGGTGCCTCTGTCTCTCTCGTAAATTTGGATACGTATTTGGCACTTGGGCAGCTGCCTCTTGTTAAAACTTCTCGCCGTTTGGTCGGCTATGGTGAACAGCCGATTCTAGTGCTCGGTCAGTTTACGATTGAGGTGGTGTACCAGCCGTCACGTTTTTGGACGACACAAGCGCGGCTTCAGAAAACATTTTTGGCCTCGATGTGTTCACGGCGTTTGGTTTCAGCGTTCACGAGGCTGTTCATCTTGTGTCTGACTCCATACCGTTTAATGAATTGGATTCCCTTTGCCACGAGTTTGGAGCACTTTTTTCAGCGGGTTTCGGAATGACCATTGGTTACGAAGTGCACAACACTCTCAAACCTACAGCCGTTCCGAAATTTTGTCGCGCCTGGCCTATTCCTTTTGCTTTGCGCCCAGCGGTTAAGAACGAGTTGGATCGGTTGCACGGCTTGGGCATCATCGAACCAGTTTCCTCTAGCCTGTGGGCAACACCTCTGGTGATAATAAAGAAACCCACAGGAGCCCTTCGGTCGTGCGGTGATTTCAAGTCTATGGTTAACTTGCAGTCAGTGATAGATTGTGTTCCCATTCCCCACCCGGATGACATTTATGCGATATTGGCGGGCGGTGAGTGTTTTTCAAAAATTGATTTGGCAGAAGCGAATCTCCAGCTTCCCTTAGATTCTGATTCTCAACAATTCATGGTTCTTAATACTCCTTTCAGGCTGTACCGCTACAAACGTCCGCCGTTTGGGGTCGCGCGTTCGAGCGCGATATTTCAACAGTTCTTGCAACAGTTATTGGACGACATTCCTTGCTGTGCGGTTCCTCCCACACATATCACTTAAACAACCTGCGGCTCTTGTTCACGACATTGCGCGCGACATGCCTCAATTGCAATCTTCAATAATCACAGTTCTTTCAACCTGAAATTGAGTATTTGGGACACCTGGTGTCACGAGATGGCGTCCGCCTAGGTCAGAATTGGTTACGGCGATTGACCATCTTCCTCGTCCTACGAATTTGCAGGAACTCCAGTCCTTTTTGGGCAAGGTCAGCTACTACTCCAAATTTCTTCCTAACGTGACAGAGGTCACTTATCCTTTGAACGCACTTCGAAAGAAAGGTGTTCCGTTTGTGTGGTCTGCTGCTTGTGAGGCAGCATTCACACGCATCAAATCAATGTTAAAATCTT
Organism: Locusta migratoria; assembly: GCA_026315105.1. NCBI lineage: Eukaryota > Metazoa > Arthropoda > Insecta > Orthoptera > Acrididae > Locusta > Locusta migratoria. The sequence continues at coordinate 126,584,450 of CM048752.1, forward strand.
CACCTTGTCTCGGCGCATTTACACCAGGCCGACAGCTAGTCCTAGCTACGGATGCTTCGCAGCACGGGGTTGGAGCGGTGTTGGCCTACAGATTGGATGATGGTTCAGAGCAGCCCATTGCCTACACGACTAAGACTTTGTCAGATGCCCAACGTAATTATTCTCAGATTGAGAAAGAGGCTTTGGCGATTGTTTACACTGTTCGGAAGTTTCATGTGTTCCTCTATGGCATTAAATTCCACCTTATCATGGATCACAAACCCCTAGTGGCAGTGTTTGGTCCGCGTTCCCATCTTCCAGTCCAGACTTCGCAATGTCTCCAACGTTGGGCTCCGTTTTTGAATGCCTATCACTACGAAATTCATTATCGGCCCTCGTCGCACCATGCCAATGCCGATGTCTTGTGACATTTGCCCATGGGTCCCGACCCTTCCTTCGACAAAGACGAGGTGGCGATTTTTCAGATTGACGAACGTTTTTACGACGCAGCTGAACGACTTCCGATTATGGCCAATAGACTCGCGCAAGCCATCCGTCGGGACCCTGTGCTCCGGGAAGTGCTTAAGCATGTCACCGCCGGGTGGCCTGAGAGATTGTCCGCCAAAGAGGCTGGCCCTCTGCGTACCTATTTCCAGCTTCGATACCGGCTGTCAGTTATCGATGGTGTCCTCCTCCTCAGTACCGATTCTGACGAGCCTCGTGTCATTATTCCGTCTGACTTACGGGCTCGTATGTTAACTCTGTTACATCGGGGTCACTGGGGTATCACACGCATGAAGGTACTTGCACGCGGTTTTGTCTATTGGCCAGGAATCGACGCCTCCATCGAGCAGTTGGTTCGTACGTGCACTAAGTGTGCTACCCAGCAAGCTGCCCCCCGGCGCACTTTTTCCCTGTGGGCTACTCTGGAACACCCCTGGGATCGCATTCATGTGGACTTGGCCAGCCCTTTCTGTCAGTCAATGTGGTTCAGGGTGGACGCCAGGGGTAGTACAGCATTCGCATGGTCGACAGATATGTGTGGTAGATGCAGACGGGATGACAATCTCTCACCATCTCAACCAACTACGTCCTCTGTGGGGCCCCACCCCACCGCCCTCAGATCTCACGACTGTGCCTCTCGGATACCCCTCCGTAGATTCGGAGGTCGAGAGAGGCATCCATCCTACATCATGGTGGCACCGGCCTCCTCCCACTGACAGCTGTCGTACGACAGCCACTGCTGCGTTCTCGCCCCCTTCCCACCGCCACGATGACGCCTTACCGTTGGAGCCGACGCTCGACGAAGTGGCGCTACGAATGGGCGTCCACAACGCCGACAGTCGGCCGCGGATGATGACGTCGAGATCCGTCCTGTCTCCCCGCTGGTCGACGCTCCGGCTGGTGCTCCTCCATCGCTCCCCGCCTCCTGCCTGCTCGAGTCCTGCTACGGACGTGCCTGTGGGCGACTCCCGTGGCCGCCACGATCCAGCATCGCCAGCCATCTTCCGCCTCCACCTGCGATGTTGGCTTCCCGGAAGAGGGGAGGGATGTTGGAGCGCGCCATTGCAAGCTGCGTCTCGTCCGTCTGCGGCATCTGAAAGACGCACCAGGGCCGAGTCCGCCGTCCGATGGCGTCGCCTCTGAGGACCTGCAGCGCCACCACGACAGGGCAAGCACGCGGTGTGCGAGGTGTGCCTCAGTCATGTGTAGCTCTCATCGGTCTCACATGTAAACATTAGCTGTGTCCATGACTTGCCACCACAGTACCGTGCATTTGTATATATGTTGTACCGTCCATGAGTATTCAATAAATTAAACTGTTACAACACCCCCGATCTACTCTTGCAGATAACAAAGACCAGAATGTGATCCCTGAGAGATGACGGTTCTCAGGCATTCACAAAGAGGACTGGGATCTGCCAAGGAGTGTGTCGATTTCAATAAGGTGCAATGGGCGGAGGGAACATTTGAACCATTCAAGTCACCTGGTCTTGATGGAATCTTTGCAGCTCTCCTGCAACGGTCAGAAGAAACCCTTATAAGATTCCTGTATGGGTTATTCAGGGTTAAGGCCAATTCACACTGTCCATCACGTCACGTCACGTCACCGTCCGTCAGAACATTCTGCAATGTATTTCTAATGGCGGCATTTACACTGTCCATCACCGGACCGTCACGTCACGTCAATGTCACTTCAAGCTTTCTCGAGAAGACTGTTTTGACGGAACGGCCGTCTGCTAACATCAGAAGTTAACCTATTTTCGTCTTGTGAATTACATGTTGCAGTCAACAATTGCACTGCTTATATTAAAATGTGTCTTATTCATCTTTATTTTGCTGTTATACCTTATTTTAGGGGTAAATCTCAAATGTTTCATGACGACTTAAATATTTTTGTCAATTGAGAGTCCCCCTAAAATCGAGGTCGGATATCTAAAACCAAAAAATGGTTTATGTTACATAACATTGTAACAGAAAAGACTGAAGCAAACTGTTTATTTAAATAAGATTGTAATTTGATTACGCATTTTTCATTAAATAACATTTTAAATGAAAAAGTCAGTTCTAATGAAAGACAAAAATTCAGTTGTTTACGACGGTATTAACAATGTCAGCTGGCAAGCCGTAATGGATAAAGTAAACAGATCTCAGTGTTTTGAAATGTTTTTTCAGCTCCCAGTAATTTGGCGAAAAACATACACTGTAAAGTTTTCTTTGGGCGTCAATAACATTTTGTGTTGTTGTTCCTTCAATTCTAGTATTAAACTATGACTTTCTACATAACAGATCGCCATTCATAACCTGACTTTCAACATCGCGTACTGAGATGGGCGAATTGACGTGACGGACAGTGTGAATACAACTTGACGTGACGGTGCCGTGACGTGACGTTGGCGTAACAGACAGTGTGAATTGGCCTTTAGCCTAGCTGCAGGAATCATTCCCAATGTATGGAGGATAGTGAATGTTGTCTTCATTCCTAAACCAGGGAGAATTGATCATACCAAGGCCAAGGATATGAGACCAGTCAGCCTGACCTCCTTCATTCTTAAAACATTGGAAAAGCTGGTTAATGTGCATGTTGGAGAAAGGAGGTTAAGTAGGGCTCCTCTACATTCAAACCAACAAGCATATCAGCCAGGTAAATCATGTGAGACAGCACTCCACCAACATGTTGACTTCAGCCTATTGGAAATTAAAACTTCTATATGGAATCCAGCAGAGTTTGAGGAAGTAGCAGAGGCTGTAACCTCTGCTATAGTGACCTCATACCAGGGCAACTGCTCAATCACCAAGAAGTGCACAAATAGGAGTGTGCCTTGGTGGAATAATAACCTGGAAATGCAAAGGAAACAGGTACGAAGACTGTTTAACCTTGTGAGGCGCAAAGGACAATGGGCAAAGTATCGTGAGGCCCTTGTCAATTACAACCTTGCCATCAGATGGGCAAAGGAAGCATCCTGGAAGGTATTCTGTGAGGAAGTGGAGGGCACGGCTTCTCAAGCGAGAATTCATAAAATCCTCACTAGGGTACCAACTAATACAGGAGGAACATTGAGGAAGGAGGATGGGGAGTATACAAAGACAGCACATGAAACTCTGGAACTGCTCCTCAAGACTCACTTTCCTCAATATACTCTGGGGGATAACTCAGACCAGAATGCAATTCCTGAGAGACAACGGTTCTCAGGTATTCGCAAAGAGGACTGGGATTTGGCCAAGCAGTGTTTCGATCTCAGTAAGGTCTGATGGGTGGTGGGAACATTTCAACCGTTCAAGTCACCTGGCCTCGATGGAATGTTTCCAGCTCTCCTGCAACAAGCAGGAGGAAATCTTATTAGATTCCTATGCAGGTTATTCAGGGTTAGCCTAGCAGCAGGAATCATTCCCAATGCCTGGAGGGCAGTGAAGGTTGTCTTCATTCCTAAACCAGGGAGAATTGATCATACCAAGGCCAAGGATATGAGACCAATCAGCCTGTCCTCCTCCATTCTTAAGACATCGGAAAAGCTGGTTAATGTGCATGTTGGAGAAAGGAGGTTAAGTAGGGCTCCTCTACATTCAAACCAACAAGCATATCAGCCAGGTAAATCATGTGAGACAGCACTCCACCAACATGTTGGGAAGGTGGAGAAAGCACCACACTTTCAGGAAATAGCCCTCTACATCTTCCTGGATATCTTGGGGGCTTTCAGCAATTCGCACTTGAATTCCATGGTTCAGGCAGCAGAGGTGCATGACTTAGGGAGCCGTATATGTTGGTGGACTAGGGCCATGCTCAGTGAAAGAAAGGTGGAGGCTACCATGTTAATGAAAAAATGGTAATCAACACCACCAGGGTTGCCCACAAGGAGAAGTTCTGTCCCCTTTATTGTGGAATCTAGTGGTCAATGAACTCATTAGAGAACTAAACTACTACTTTTGCCAAGGATACACAGACGACTTTGAAATGCTTGGCAAATATGCTGACAAAGTCAGGAATATGGCACAAGGTGCGTTGGATGTTGTGCAAGATGGTGCAAAAAACAGGACTGGGGGTTAGTCCTAAGAAGACTGTTGTTATACCATTTACGAAGAAGCGTATCCAACATACAAATTGGAATTTAAAGCTTTTTGATGAAGCTGTACCTGTGAAGGAAACAGTGAAATATCTAAGGGTTACCTTAGATGAAAACTGACGTAAACCCCCCCTCACATTAGGAGTATTTGCTCCAAGGCGAAAGGAACTCTGGTGATTACAGTACAGCTTGTGGCAAAAACTGGTGCCTGAGCCCCAAGGGTATACACTGCATATACACAACAGGATCACTTATGAGGCAGTTGTGTGATGGAAGAAGGTAGACCAGCAGGTTGCTGCTAAGGAGCTTCGCAAGTTGCAGAGGTTAGCCTGCTTAGCCATAACAGGCAGAATTAGCAGCACACCAACTGCTGAGATGGAAACCATGCTGTATATGCCCTCATTACACCCTTGGGTCAAGATGGAGGCAGCAGCTGGTGCATAAAGGCTCAAATCTGGCAAAAACTGGATCTCATTGCGATATCCAGAATCATACACTAAAATAGTGAGTGAAGTAAATACAGGAAAGGTTGGAGATATGCTAGCCAACAACAATATAACCCCATACTGCTTCAACAAGCCTCTCAATATAACAACTGGAAGCAGGGTGCAGTGGGAGAAAACAGGTTGACGCCATACGGGGGACATTGTTTGGTTCATTGACGGGTCAAAATCAGATCAAGGCGTTGAGACCAGAGTATATGGGGTGCAGCCAAGACTGGACGCTATCGTCTCTCTAGGAAAACTGGCCTCAGTATTCCACACCAAAACCACTGCCATCAGGGCGTGTGTGGAAGAAAATTTGCGTAAGTGTCACAAAGACTGTGGCATCTACGTTAATTCAGACAGCCAGGTAGCGCTGAATTCACTGACAGCTCCTGCAACAAGACCTAAAATTGTTGCAGAATGTCACAAGGTCCTGGTGGGGCTAGTGGAAAGCAATATGGTAAACCTACTGTGGGTTCCTGGCCATTCTGGGTTCAGTGGCAGTGAACAAACCGACAGATTAGCCAGGATGGGGGCAGAGACTCCATTTATTGGACAGGAACCTGTCCTGACAATCACTAAGGCAACAATCAAACTGACACGTAGGATATTGGACCAAGGTCTACAAACAAAACCATGGTAAGGTAATGATGCATAAGCCATGTTTTAAAAGAAGCTCTGTAATCATGGGCTTGAATGGGAAGGAGATTAAACTCATGGTTGGTTTGATGACAGGCCATGGGAACTTCAAAAAAAAACACCTACATACAATGGAAATAACAGAAGAGGACCCTAAAAGTAGAATCTGTGATGACGGCAGTAAAACCACATCACACCTAATGCATTGCATTGGAGAGCAAGAGGCACAGAACATTCGAGACAACCAGCCTCGAAGAGATTGTGTTTAATAAAGAACTGGTAAAGAGACTCCTAGCACTGTTTAAGGGCATCAATTGGTTTTACTAGATATACAGGGAGCAATACCACACAATACACTCGGTTTTGGTGCAGGCAGTTGAAACTGCATGTCCGCCATCTGTCAGAACGCGTAAGTACTGCATAAGGTGGAAATACAGTACATGTCCGTCCTCTGTCTGAATGTGCAGTCAGTGCACTACTTGGAAGATGTATAAAATTTTAATTATCTCTAGAAGCATCGTCCTGGATAAAATGTTTCCTCTCAGATGATATTAAAGAAATCACTGGGTCCCAAGCCTTGTCCAGATGAAAGCCTCCGTCACGATTAATAAGATCTTGGGCTAAACGTATTTCCACAGTTTCTTTGATTAATGAATTCCAGAAGGATCACATAATGGCCAAGATTTCAGTGGCAGAGTAATCCATAGAATATCCTGTGGTAATACAATGCTCGGCTACAGCCGACTTACTGAGCTGCAACAGACGAGTGTGGCATTCATGAACAACACTTCATTCCTGTACTGTGCGTGTCATCTGACCAATGTAAGCTTTGCGACACTGGCGAGGTATTCTCTACGTTCCGGTTTCCCTCAATCCCAGATCAGCCTTAACCGAGCCGAGAAGCGCACTAATCTTCGCAGGTGGCCAGAAGATGACTTTAACTTGATCTTTTCTTAATATTCTGACTAATTTCGACAAAAGGTTTACGATGTATAGAAGGAAAGCTCTTGACTTGAAAATCTCCTTATCCTCTTCAATGTTGCGCTTATTTGATGTTTAGAATATCCATTATCTTTGAAAATGGACTTTAGATATTCTAGCTCTGTACGAAGACTTTCTCCATCAGACACAACATGATGCACCAATGTTGGAAGGACGCCGGTTGATTGTGCAGGGTGGTGGCAGCTGGACGCTTGTAAATAGATGTCCGCATGTGTGGGTTTCCAGTACACGGAATGCACCAAGGTCCCATCCACTTTCCTACTGACTAGAACATCAAGAAAGGGTAAGCAGCCGTAATCAGTTTCCATTGTGGACTGGATATTAGCGTTGATTGAATTCAGGTGTTCCAGAAAACGAATTCTTCTTCCCCAAGGGGCCATTCTACGAAAGTGTCATCAATATATCACCAAAAGACTGTCGGTTTCTGTCCTGTCAAATCGAGTGCCCTTTCCTCAAAATCTTCCACAAAGAAGTGCTACCAGAGGGGAGATGGGACTGCCTGTGGCAACACCGTCAGTTTGTTCAAAATATTCATTGTTGAATAAAAAGTAAGTTGACGAAAGGAAACGATGAAAAAGTGCTGTTACATCAGCTGTGAATTTTTTGCTGATGAGTGACAATGAGTCCAAGAGAGGAATCTTACTGTGGAGTGAGATGTCATCGAAGCTCACTAATATATCAGATTGATGAAGTTAAAGTGACTTCAGTCTATTGATAAACTCAGCAGAGTTGCGAATATGATGGGGTATTTCCCCACAAAAGGTCTCAGTAAAGAGGCAAGATGTACAGCTAAATCATATGTGGGGGCGCCGATATTGCTAACTACCGGTCTTAAAAGGACCTCGCTTTTATGAATCTTCGGAAAACCATATAATAACCTGGGTGGCACAGAGCTGTGAGTTCTTAATCTCTTGACCACTTCTTGCTGAAGCGAAAAGAAGAATTCAACAGTGATGCCGTTTTCCTTTCTACTCTCCCTGTGGGGACTTTATCAATCTTCCGATACATTGGTTCAGTCAGTAAGCTAAAAATCTTCTGATTATAGACGTCCCTTGGCAAAAGGATAGTAGCATTTTCTTTATCTGCTGGAAGAACCACTGTGTGAGGATCTTCTCGTAACTTGCTTAGTGGGGCCCTTTCCATGACGGAAATGTTGGTCTTCTGAGGCACAGCTTTCGTGAGAGCATGACATATTTCACATCTTATTTCTTCTGCAGCATCATAGGGAAGAGGTCTAAGGGCTTCCTCTGCCACGCTGATAAAGTCCAAGAAAGGTAGAGATCTCGGCGTAGTCATATTTGGTAAAATATAACTGTAAATTAAAGACGCATCAACTGTAAAAGCCTTCAGAAGATCTGTTCATAAGTAATAATGAAGTCACTACTCTCCATCTAGCAACAATAGTCGATTGGTTAGCGACATCGTGGTGCGCTGTCGAAGGTATAGGTTTCGAAACAGACTGCAATCAATTTTATTTTTGAAAACTCAATCTTCTTTTTAACAGATACGGGAACAACAATTATTTTTGTATTGTTACTTGCCAGAAATCTTTCGAAACTTCAGCAAATGTATCGATCTTTAAGGTAAATGACATTTATGCTCTTCATTGTAATAAATATATAACTGTTTCAAAAGACGTGGGGGAGAGCAGCCTTTGCGCATGCATTAGGTTACGAGGGGGTGTTGCTTACAGTGCCACGTGCTGTGAAGGTAGCTTTTCTCTTCATCGTAACAGATTTGTTTTCTTACAGTCACTTACTGTGTATTACTGTTCATGACCGAGCGAAGTGGCGCAGTGTTAACACACTGAACTCGTATTCGGAAGAATGGTGGTTCAAATACACCTCTGGCCATCCAGATTTAGGTTTTCCGTGATTTCCCTAAATCACTTCAGGCAATTGCCGGGATGGTTCCTTTCAAAGGGCACGGCCGATTTCCTTCCCCAAAAATCTGAGCATGAGCTCCGTCTCTAATGACCAAGTAGTCGACGGGACGTTAAACCCCAAGATTCCAATCCTTAGTGTTCATGTGCATATTCATATGTTCTTGGCATTTATTATCAAAGAAACATGAACAACGTTCAGTTTCTTTTAGAAACAAATTACTCAGCTTTAAACTTAGAACAAAGGAGTCAAATAAAGAAGCTTGGTTGCCTGACACCTCAGCTCTAGTTGAAGCAAGCACAAACAAGCCGAGGTAAGACCTTCTGAAGATCTTTTACGAAAATATATGTAAAAGGGGGGGGGGGCAAACTGGGGCACTTAGTGAACCCCCAGTCATCTGAAGCACCAGTCAGTACTTGCTGAAGAACATATCAGCTTGTGATGCAACTGTAGCTTTTCATTGGACAGGCAGTCGGCTGCTCCGCAGTGTGCAAAACAGTGTGACTTAACTACGCAGGTGGCGTAGATATTGCGAGGGTTTTCTGTCACCGATCTCTTCCTGTGTAAGTAGTTGTCCCACACGTTGATATTGTGATGTGTATACTCACTGTGCGAACTCAGACTTCAATTTGTTGTACGAGTACGACGTTATAGGAACGGTGATTATGTCTTGGACTTCCATGATGCAGTGATGATCCAATTGACTGACCACCAGGGTGAATTACGTCCAGTCAGTATTTATTCCCGCAGAGAGAAAACTTGCCTTAACCTGAGATCATAATGCTGGATTTTTTGGCCAGAATGGAGGTAGCCACACTGCGAGTTGGGATACTGCTGGTACGTCTTCCATTCCGCTAAATCTGCGGAAGCAAGGTTGATTCTCTGTGTGAGGAAGAGAGAGACAGTGACTATGTGAGAGGAGAAGAATGGGATAAAGACAACAGCAAAGTGGCAGTGAAACTGACAGGGGTACAGAAGATGGACAAAGGGATGAAGTCAGTGACAGAGAGGAAAAAAACGAGGCAGTGAAGTGGAGATGCTATGTAGAAAACCTACATTACGATGAGAGACTGGGTAGACGTGTTAAAAATCTTGCATGTCAGAAGATGGAAAATATGTTCGCATGCCAATTTCTTGGTGAGAAAGGTGGAATGAGGAAGAAAGTAGCGGCTTTCCCACTTTTATGTCACATTCTTCTGACAGGTCATTTTTTAGCTTATGGGATTTAGAGGGGTTGTAGCCACAGTGAGATCACAAAATACAAGAGAGACTCACTTTATTACTACTCCACTAGCGAACATACATAGACTGATTACAAATAGGAATGGTGTCCGAGACGCGGAACACTCATAGATCTTGGTGATAGATATTACACTCCAAAGGAGGTAGTCGATTGTTTGCCAGCTATCACTGCCATACAGCCCACCCCCCCTCCTCCCGCCTGCAGTATGGAGTACTCCTCTTGAGGTGGAGAGGGGGCAAGGCAACGGCAGCAGTCGCCATTGCAGACCTCAGCGCCCTGACTGGTGAGTTCCACCACATCGTCGGGTCGGCTCGTATGCAGTGAGTGGTGGGGCCGAAGACTGAAAAGTCCACAGAGTGTTGCAGGGGTGGACTCGACAATCCTGTGGGCGAGTGGGTTGGCGTTGAGAAGACTGGAGTGGGATGACAAAGTGCACTACACGTGATGCGACGAGAAATGCAGGCGAGGTGTCCACAACCACTGAAGGGGAGGGGGGGGGGTCAAAAACTTGAGAAGTCCACACTTCGTTTATTGAGGAATCTTGTGGCCATGCAAACTATGAACAGTGAGCCTTCTAGCAAGAAAATTGATATGTCAGTGGCAAAGAGGAGAGGAACCGGGAACTTGAACTCGACTGCGGGAATGGAGGGCAGGGGATGGTGTTGGAAGCCATGAAAGAGAGATGATGGGGACATCGGGGAGCCCTCAAACAGAGGGTGAGAGAGTGAATTGCTCGAGATGTGAGCAGGAGAAGTGGCAGGAGAAGGGGCGGAAGGAGGGCCTCGTGTGATGTGAGCAGAGGGGCAGTGGCTTCATCCTGAGGTGGTTTGAAGCGATTCATTGAAATGTGGAAGGTTTGCTGTCAATTAAGATAATTACAGTATTTGGCGATTTCTTGAGAGCCTGGTGTAGGCCATAATATGGAGGTCACTGTGTCATCACGTAGCTTGACGAAGTCACAGTTGTCCAGCTCCCACGGGATGCAGTCAGGAGGAGAATGACTGGCTTCGGGGGAGGAAGGATTTAGATTTGCACAGTCGAGACGGACACTGTCGACGAGGGTGGACAGGTCACTCAGATCTGGAGGGGGGAAGGGTTAATGAGCTCCCCCAGTAAGACAAGAGGGTGTCCGTAGACAAACTCAGCAACCGAGCCCCAGAGGTTTTCCTCGTAGGTGGCACAAAGGCCAGCTGGAGAGCCTCCGTCCAGAGAGTCATGGCATTGGAGGGCGATTTTAAGTGTCCAGTGCCACCACTCTACCAATCCGTTACTTTGGAGATGGTAGGTTGTGGTGTGGATGCATTTGATAGCACAGAGATCTGAGAAGAGGGCCGATTCAAACTGCCTGCCTTGGTCTGTGGTTTAGACTGAGGGACAGCCGAAGTAGGAAATTCATGGTTATAAGAAAGCCCTCACGAATGTTTCCACTGTGATGTTGGTGAGGGGGTTCGCCTCCACCCATCGAGTGGCGCGGTCAATGGCAGAGAGAAGGTAACGGAAACCGTCAGCAGGAGAAAGTGGGTCGACTCGCTCAATGTGAACGTGTTGAAATCTGCCTGCAAACGTGGTAAAGGGACCCAAAGTAGGGGAAGTGTGTGCTGAGATTTTATTGTGTTGACAGGTGTGCGGCAATTCTCAGCAGTCACGTTTTATATCCTGCCAGGCAAAGTGTTCAGACACTAGTCTGGTGGAGGCGTGGAGTTTTTGGAAGATCTTGCGAAGCATTGGCCAAGCAATAAGATGAAGTCTGCCTGTCAAACTATCACACCAAATTTTGGTGGCCTCCAGGAAAGAGGTGAGGTTTGCGATGGAGAGAGGAGGCGGGATCAGAAAAGAGTCGCATAGGTCGTCATCAGTGCCTTGCAAGGCAGTGAGGTTGGAAAGGTCGATCAGTGAAGAAAAGGCATCTATTAGAAACAGAAAGACAGCCGCAATGTTGTCCACGCCATTGATGAACCTGAGGTCACTTGTGAGATGAAGTCAAGGTAGGGAAAGCGACGAGGAGAGTCAGCCAGGGAGGGGGGGGGAGGTTCTGAATTGCTGCCATTAGAGGCTTGTAGACTGTCAGTTCATAAAAAGGACGGCCCTTGACTTTGGAAAGAAAGTGTTTGATTGCCCCTTAAATGGCCAATAGTTCACGATCAAAGGCTAAATACTTTCTTTGAGCGTTCTTAAGTTTTTTGGTAAAAAATTGTAGGGGTGAAGTAACATCAGCGAGGGACTGGCTGAGAATTGCACCAATTGCAGTGTCACTGGCATCAGTTGTGATAAAAATGTCCGCATCCAGATGGGGGTGAGCAACAGCACGGGCCAAAAGTTCTTTAAGTGCTGAGAATGCATCAGTCATTTCCGGTGCCCAGGGCACGAGCTAGAGCCAGAGGTTTGTTTGCCAGCTAACACATTCATAAGTGGAGCGTGAATGACAGCGGCATCCGGCAAATAATGTCAATAATAGTTTACTGTGTCCAGGGAATGTCTAAGTCCCTTGAAGTTTGAAGGGTGAAGTAGGTCCTTAACAGAGTTCACTTTTTCAATGAGGCGATATGCCATCTGCAGAGACAGTGTAGCCTAGAAAGTGGACAGAGGTTGTGGAGTTGCTCCTTGTTGTGGTTTAAATCAATGCCCGCCCTAGCTAGAGTGTCACTTAGGATCTGCAGGTGTTGTTTTCTTTTCTTCGACAGAAGCACAAAAAATTACTACAGTGTCCAGGTAAACAAAACAGAATTTAAGTGGAAATAGAATGTTGATTATGAAGTATTGCCAAGTCTCTGTGTTGTTCTCAAGTCCAAAGGGCATGAAGCAGTAATGATATAAACCAATCGGAGTCGTGACGGCAGTTTAGTCAACATCCTCTGGAACCATCAGGATCTGATGGTAAGCTCGTTTACAGTCCATGACAGGAAAAACCTTCATGCCCACAAAACGCATGGATAAAGTCTGTGACATTTGGAATTTGGGATGTGTCCATGTTGTTCTTGGCATTGAGCTTCTGATAGTCCTGACACATATGCCAAGAACCATCACCTTTTTTTAGCTAACTGAATAGGAGAAGACCAATTGCTCGGAGAAGGTTCGATAATGCTGGAATCGAGCAGCTTGGAAATCTGTGCCTCTACCGCCACAAACTTCTCAGCACACAGAGGGCACGGTTTGGCAACGACAGGAATATCAACTGTTAGACATAGTTTGTGTTCAGTACCGTTGATAATAACTAAAACTGCTGTAAAACTGTTTCAGTGGCCAGGCACATTTGCTGTCGAGTAATACACTGCAGCACATGGCGGCACAGTGGTGATCTGAGAATTCGAATCTGAAGCACTGAAATTTGCACTATTAGCATTCGACACAGGCAGATGTTGAGCAAACATATAATAGTTCTGTGGAGCATGTGAATTGTTCGAATCCCGGTACTGTGTGCAATGTTAGGAGTAACAAAGCTCGAGTCCAAAGATCCGAAGTGGAAAGGCCTTGAGCAAAATGTTGGGCCGGCTGAAGAGGTGGTGAAGAGAAGGAATTCGAGATGTCCTGTAGTTGAGGGGAGGTTGTGAACGTTTGCGGGACCAGAATGTATCTCGGCATGGGTTACACTGGCAAAGTAATTATGGCAGGAAGCCGTTAGTCCACAACTCGTCAAAAAAACCAGTGTGGGAGGCACAAAACACCCTAAAAAGTACATTCAGGAGAAGAATAAAGCAGTTGGGGTCACCATTATGTGATTTAGAGGGGTTGTAGTCCCAGTGAAACCATCAAATACAAAGAGAGAGACTTTTTTAATACTCCACTAGAGAACATACACAGACTTGATTACAAATTGGCATGGTGGCCAAGACGTGGCACGCTCAAAGATCTCAGTGACAGATATTACACTCCAAAGGAGATGGCTGATAGTTTGTTAGCTATTGCCGCCACAAGCTGGTGATAATAAATACTATGTACAAAGCATTAAGAAAAGTAATTCTTCATATTTATACACAGGAATTATTGTTACAGAAAGAAGTTCTAATGAATATCAATACCGGCACACTATACCACTCCCCAGTGAAATCAGATTTCATCAAAGGGTGGCCTACATTTTATTTGTGTGGGATTACACTTGGTATGTAAAATCTTTAAGAAGGAAAATAGAAAAAGTGCGAAAAATATCGTGGGATAACACCGATGAGTCATTGTGCCAAGATTTTTGAGAAAATTTTGTAAGCTCAAATTCGGGCAAAAATAGGAGGAGGCATGAGAGAAGAGCAACATGGTTTCAGAACAGAAAGGTTCATGATGGATCTATTTTTTGCTGTAAGGTGACTGCAGGAACAATACTATGAATATCAAATAGATCTATAATGACCTTCCTGGACATTGAAAAAGCATACGATAGTGTACGTAGAAGGAAAGTGTGGAAAGCGCTGGAGAATAGAGGGGTAGCAAATCAGACTATTTTGAGGATAAGCGAAATGTATCTTGGCTGTGTGAAAGTGGGAGGAGAGAGATCAGCTTAGATTGAACAGAAGAATGACTTGAGGCAGCGAAGTCCACTTTCACCATTACTCTTTATTGTAGTGATGGATGATATGAGTGCAGTGGGAAGGAGAGATGAAAATTATGGTATCTGCATGTGATCTGATGATTTGGGAGAATAAGGAGGAGGAAGTACAAGAGCAGTTGGACGCATGGTAACAAACAGTACAAGAATATGGGATAAAATTTAGTATAAGTAAAAGTGAATGACAACAAGAACGTAGGAGAGAGGAACAACTGGAGTAAAAATCGGTGGGGAACAATTGAGGAGAGCGGAGCGTTTCAAGTACCTAAGGGATGGAAAAAATGAGACAAATAAATGAGTGGGGTAGAAAAGGAGAAGCATTTCAGAAGAGTGTCAGAAGCTTGCTATGGAGTAGGGATGTGCCCCAAAGCAGTAAAAAAGTTATATACCAGTCATACTATGTAACAATCCTGAAATATGCTTCCGAAACCAGGGTTATGAAAGGAAGAGAGAAAAGCAAATTAAAAGCTAGTGACATGAAATTCTTGGGGGAAAAGTATTGGAGTGTCAAAGATAGACAGGTTAAGGAATGAGAGGATAAGAGAGTTAATGAAGGCGGAACCATTACAAAAGGAGATAGAGAAATCAAGACTGAGATAGTATGGGCACATTTAGCAAATGGAGGAGAAGAGGATACCAAGGAGGACACAAGAGATGAAACTCAAGAGAATCACACCAAGAGGAAGACCGAGAGACAGAGGGCTGAAAGGAGTGGAGGAATGTGTCAGGAAGAAAGGAGAAGACTGGACCAAGGTGAAGATGGAGAAATGATGAAAATATAGAAGACAATAAAGAGGCTCACCATCAAAGCAGACCCAGCCAGATGCTGGAAACTGTTCAAGATGACGATGATGTAAAATATTGCTGTGATCTATTTTTATTTGTTTAGCCTGTGCAATTCTTGATGAATTAGATTGTCATATACATCTCATTTTGACAGCTCATCCACTGACAATGAGTTACCTAAACTGGCCTCTTTATAATTCACATTTATTAATACACCCAGCAAACTCACTGATAAACTACGAAACCATCTTTATCTAACATTAATCATATTTTACGAATATTGTAGACGAAAAATTCCTAGCAGGAACAGTCCATGACAGGAAAAACTCTTAACTTCTTTGGTTTCTATAGTATGTCTGCCTAGGTGTGTTTGCGTCTGTGTAAATGTATGGGTGTGTGTGTTTTTATTCACCTTTCTTTTCTTCCCCCAAGGTAAGTCTTTCCTGTCCCGGGATTGGAATGGCTCCTTACCCCATTCCTTAAAACCCTCATCATTTCCTTTTCCCTCTCCTTCCCTTCTGCCTGATGACGTAGCTAGGCTGTGAAAGCTAGCGTCTGTGTGTGTTCTATTTATTTGTGCTACTGTCACACCTGTGCTCCTTCGCCTGGTGATTAATCATATTTTTGTTGCTTTAGTTACTCAATACATAATCATTGTTATGCAGTCTGTAAAAAATAATAATCTCCACCAAAAATCATTTGACTCTTTCATTTATTTATTTTGCAAAATGTTTATGAAGGAGGGGAAGGAAGAAGGATTAGGAAGGAAATGATTGACAATGGCTGCTTTAGGGCATTGAAATTATACAATGGAGACAAGTGAAAATGTGAGATGGCTGGGAATTGAACCCAGTGCTCCTGCTTTGGGCGTGACATTACAAATAAAAGAAGAGCTCAGGAGTATAATAAATAGAATGCAATAAGGATCGAGAGGCTGAGTGATATATAGTAACGAAAACTGAGGTCAAAAGCTAAATTAATTGATCAAATCGTCCAAAATGTTAAAGAAACAATGCCTACTACTTACAACTTGCTTGTTAATCACACTCTTAGGCTTTGATTTGTGGTACACACAGATTTTGTGATCTTCCAAAATGTCGAGGTCCCTCCCATTCGCTTCAACGTGAAAATTTTTTAAGCATTGACCCATAGGAGGTAAAATATGACCTTTTGTTATTAAATGACAACCTAGCACACTGTTATTACTTCTGTACATGTGCTCTCTAAATCTGTCTACCTGCTTTTCAGCTTTTATAAAAGTGTGTGCTATACTGTCACACCAAGGGCTGAAGTAGGATAGAGACATTGCCAGTAACCAGTAACTGTAGCTGTACTTTTCTAAAGATTCTGTTACCCATTTCAGAGAAACCAATGACCAAGCCTACCTGTGTTTCAATTCCTATTTCTTTATTGATGGCATTTACATCAAAATCTAATGTGGCAAGCCTTTGGAATATGGACAAAAAGAATGCACGCTTACGTGCTGCGGGATGACAGAAATCTGAAGGCAATGATAACATCAGATGCAGTGGGCGTACGAAAAATATTCATAGCCAACTTAGAGCCTACCCTCAAAATCTGGAGATCTAGCAAAATTAAACCTTTGTCAACCTAGTGTTCCACAGTGAACTGTATCTTATCACGCATATCGTTGGAAACCTCCGTAAATGCATCTGCAACCGCCCGGCTCCTATGAAAGAGGACAAATATATCGCCTACGTATCTACGATACACAGTAACTTTCTTACTAATGTCAGCATGAGAAATGAACTTATTCTGCAGATCATTTATGAAAATGTCAGACGGGATAACAAAAGAACAGACGCCACACCAATATAATAACCATTTATTTATTGTGAGATAGCAAATGTTCAGTATCACTGACATTTTATTTCATCTTTGTAACTTCTTACCTGCATACAGTTTGTGTTCAAATTTATGTAAACAACATGCTTTGTGGTGTATATCTATGAAAAAATTCTTTTGCATTCTGTTCTGCTTTTTTAAAAATCCCACTGCTATGATGTTTCTATCATAACAAAGCTTTTGTACAGAAACACAACACACTGCAGCACGGTCTCAGGAGAATAAAACCTGTTTTTACCACTTCTCTTTCTTTACAAATGGTCACATTTAATGATTTTGAAAGCTGTGTAGCAATCTAGACGTCTTCTCCAACAGCTTGGTTGATACTGAAATGAACCAGCTAGTTCTTAGCCATCTGCTTTAAATAAAAACTCTTGCATATTGTCTCCTTGACTCCATGTTATATTCTCCCTATAGGAAGTACAATTTGAAGGCCATACCACTTTGGCATACAGTAGTAGCTATAACAGTTCACAAAATCCTAACTTTTTTTCCTATGCAAAATTAACAACATTTAACTCTCATCCAACAGACATTCTCTGGTAACATGTGCATCCTTGGAGTGTTGCACGGAGCACATTACCTCCAGCAAGTAGATGTTCCACTCTCAAATGCCACGCTCAGCCAGTGCCTCCACCTACAGACACAAGCATGACAGACTTTGAACAATACTTAACAACTAATCCCAAAATTTTCTGACAGTAGCAACATCATTCGGCAAGAAGAACTCGGGAAAAGAGTAACGATGTCTACTGCAGCAGATCTCATCACATTACAAACTACAGCAGTGAATCGAGGGAAAGGGCTCTGGGGCTGTAGCCTCCCAAGAACATCTGTCTTCTCTTAATTTAAAATAAAAAATTATAATAGACTGAAAAAGAGGGTCAGAGCATCCACAGCTAAGTGCTGAAAGTTGTAATAGATATTATTGCAGATTAAGACTATATCAATGATTTCAGAGGTGACATGTTTAATTTCTTTGTACTGATGCAATGCTGAATAAGAAATCAATGGCTTAGTGCAAGTTAAGCAGTGATATATTTACTGTCACAGTGGATTCCTGGGTGCAAGATGGGGTATACGTTACATACAGGCGCGTTTTCACATATTAGTGGAGCTATAAATGAAAATTTAATTTCCACAGACGAGAAGTTATTTAACCAGCACGTGTCCAACAATTAGTTCATCTCCTAAGTTGGTGGTGGAAACCAAAATAGTACACATAAAAAACATCTTAGTTTAGTGATGGGGAAAGAAAAATGAACTTTGATTATTTAAATAAATCCAATTATGAAATTAAAATGATATCATCCTTATTAGTAATACACACTTTACACCATCTACACTTACATTTCACAATATGCTGCATCTACAGTCCTCATACAAAATCAAAGCAAAACAACAATGTGTCCGTACACAACAACAACCTGAGAGAGAGAGAGAGAGAGAGAGAGAGAGAGAGAGAGAGAGAGAGAGAGAGGAAGAAGAAGAAGAAGATCTGCCAACTGCAGCGACCGCTTGGAAGAAAAAATAAATAAATAATGAAAACTTCATTTGATTATTTATCAGAGAGTGGTTATTTATATTGATATATTCACCGTTTTACCATTCACATTTAAACACTGTTCATATCATCTTTCATCATTTTAGCACATTCCTTTTAAGGAGGCACATGTAACACTACACTTGCCTCCAATTTGGTCTCACTGCCTTTTCCCAAGCCCCTTCCCAAAAACACAAACCTATCAGCAGAAGAAATGAGAGATCTCCACAATTTCAAAACAAATCAGATAAAGGTTCCACCACTATTGTTATGTATCATGGTTACTATCTGCCAGAAAGTCTCAGCCAACTTTCTGACTATACCACCTATAAGTTGCTGAATATAAACAAGTCAGTGTTTTTTTTTTTTTTCTTTTTTTTTTTTCTCACCCCCCCCCCCTCCCTTGGTAAGAGTTGGTTGGTTTGTGTGTGTGTGTGTGTGTGTGTGTGTGTGTGTGTGTGTGTGTGTGTGTTTGGGTGGGCCAACTGGTGAGAGCAGGTGAGGCGTTATTTTTGAGTGAGCAATTTTTAGATTTCTTTTTTGTAGAGTGTTGTAGTTGTTAGCATAGAGTTATTATGTGTTTTTGTATTGGGTCTCATTTGAGGTGTAATATAGGTTAATTGAAGTGTCTGATACCATTTCATAAGCATTTTAGCGATGTTTTTTTCACACTTTAAATACCCCCACCAAACCCCCCCACATTTCAGAGTTTGTCCCGTTAGTGTCATTTCATTGGTTTCATGTTAATTTTTGCGTATTTATATGTGCATTTTTGTGGTGTGGTGTTTTCCATGAGCGCTTTGGTCGCCATAATGGCTTTAAGTATATATGTCATTGCCGCCATGTTGACGATGTCAGGGTCAAAGTGGATGTATGGTATCCTGGTCTTCAATTATGCTCATTCTGCAGTTCCAAAATTATTTGACAGAGTACATCAAAAGAGTCCAAAGAAGGGCAGCTCGTTTCATATTGTCATGATACAGGGGGGCAGCGTCAAGGAAATGATACAGAATCTGGGATGGGAATTATTACAATAACAGTGTTTATCACTGTGGCGTGGGCTACTTACAAAACTACAATGGCCAAAATTCTCCATCGAATACGAAAATATATTATATATACATGTGGCGTCTGTTCCGAAAGAACAGACGTCACTTCTGATCCTGCAGTTGTTATTATTTAATAATAACCCGGGTTCGAATCCCGTCTGGGTACACATTTTTAGCTTTGCCCAATCGCAGTTGATGTCATATATTCTATGAATATTAAATAATAACAACTGCAGTATCAGAAGTGACGTCTGTTCTTTCGGAACAGATGCCACATGTATATATATAATATGCCGGTGACGGGCAATGATCCTATTGTTAGTGGGGAGGGGTGGGCAAATTTGAAGCCCTCACTCTTACGGGAATTAGTTCATAACTACGAGTTTGAGTACTGTGGGCAGGGCGAAGCTGCGAATTTGTATCTGACGGGAGGCGTGCCTAGGTAGTCCTTGCAGGTGCGGTGATCACTGTGTCCCCAGTGGTGCAGGGGTCAGCGCAACTGCCTAGAAAGCAGGAGACCCGGGTCCGAATCCCGGCTGGGCACACATTTTCAGCTTTGCCCAATCGCAGTTGATGTCATATATTCTATGAATATTAAATAATAACAACTGCAGGATCAGAAGTGACGTCTGTTCTTTCGGAACAGACGCCACATGTATATATATAATATGCCAGTGACGGGCAATGATCCTATCGTTAGTGGGGAGGGGTGGGCAAATTTGAAGCCCTTACTCTTACGGGAATTAGTTCATAACTACGAGTTTGAGTACTGTGGGCAGGGCGAAGCTGCGAATTTGTATCTGACGGGAGGCGTGCCTAGGTAGTCCTTGCAGGTGCGGTGATCACTGTGTCCCCAGTGGTGCAGGGGTCAGCGCAACTGCCTAGAAAGCAGGAGACCCGGGTTCGAATCCCGGCTGGGTACACATTTTCAGCTTTGCCCAATCACAGTTGAAAATATATTGTTGACTCCCACTTACATAGGTAGAAATGATCATCAGAATAAAATACGAGAAACCAAAGCTTGAACGTTGAGATTGAGGTGTTCTTTCTTTCTTCTCCTGCGCTATTCGAGATTGGAACAGGAGATAAATAGTATAAAGGTGGTTCGATGAACCCTCTGCCAGGCACTTAAATGTGATTTGCAGAGTAGCCCATGTAGTAGTAGATCTGTCATAAGCTATGATAACCTCTTTTTGCTGCACCCAAACGTTCTTGCCCCCTCTATTCAAAATGTCTCCCATTTCTTGTACATTCTGTGTTTGTGTGTCTGTCTTTGCTTTCCTTTCTCCCCTGCCTCCACATGTCATTCCTAAGTTGCCTCTCTTTCCATCCATCTAGGCCTAGTACCTCCATGCTCTGTAAGTCCGTCTGTAGACTATCCACCCTCATCACCATCTTGCTACACTCTTGTTCCCCCTCACTGCAGAGCATTACTCAGAACACCAGTGAGAAATGATTGTTGTGTGTCTTTTACTGACAAAGGCTGTGGCCAAAAGCTTTAAGTTATGTGTGTATATTTTTTTATGTTCCTGTTGCAGCTCAACAAGAGTCTTTGCAGTGAGTTGGAAACTATCCTTTTGATATTGCTGAATGCTAGTCTAGTTACACTTTCCTTCCCAAAAACGAGTTCGTCAGAAGTATGACACTATAATGGATTATTGCAAGGGTACAAAGCAAAAGTAAGTCAACTTTTTAAATTAGAAAGCTAGCATCTGTCAGTATCCTTCATGAAAAAGTTGCAAGTCTCAGAAGCTTCAGAACACTAAGATGTGATTTTCAATGAGATTCTCCTCAACATGAACACCTGAGAATTTAATATTCTTTCACATTTACTTCCACACTCCAGCATTAATTTTAGCAGGCCTTGTACAATATTCAATTAGTGGTAAATACAGTTACACAATATTGTATACCTGCCTAGAAGTTTCTCCATTATCTTTGATTACAATATTTACAGCATTTGTAAAGATACTTGACGGAACTTTATGAGTGTTGCTATTCATTGGTCATATGTTTCTTTTCTAAATGAAAATGAGAAACAAAGAGAGTGAAACTCAGGTACACATAAATAGTACTGCTT
Organism: Locusta migratoria; assembly: GCA_026315105.1. Classification (NCBI taxonomy): domain Eukaryota; kingdom Metazoa; phylum Arthropoda; class Insecta; order Orthoptera; family Acrididae; genus Locusta; species Locusta migratoria. Next base: position 126,606,101 of record CM048752.1, read on the forward strand.
GTGTAAGCCTGCGGCATGAAAAAAAAGAGTTCTGAAACGTGAGACTCTTACTGTCTTCACAGTTTAAGCATATTATTGCCAGGCAATAAGAAACGAAGATGAGGCTTTATTTTCTGTCCTGTCGACATAACAGACAGAGAACATGATCAGTGTGTTTTTGTTAAGGACGAGGAATGGAACTGGCCTCACCCTTTTAAAGGAAACATCCCAGCTTTTACCTGGACCAGTTTAGGGAAATGACGGAAAACTTAGATCTGAATGAGATTGTCTGAACTTGCATTCTTCCAAATGTGATACAACATGCTAAGCACTGTGACACCTCACCCGATAAAAGAGGGAATAAAATCCCAATAAGAAGAGCAGTCACATCACAAAAATCACTCTTTCACCCATCTTCTTGCCTGCTCAAAATTAGAGAATTTACGCAAGCTACTTGGATGTTAATTACCAAGACACAGGGGTTTTAGTACTGTTGGGTTACATGCACAAAATAATTTCAAAGTCAATATCTCACAAAAATTAAGTAATGATAGAAGTACAAACTTCAATACACCACTAAACCACATAATGTAGCCTACAACCTAACAAAAATGGTCAACTTGAATACTTCAAAACTAAAATGGTACTGTTATACTTTTTGTGTAATAGGCATGTTAAGAGTGTGGACGAGGCACTTGGAAGCTGCATATAATTTGTCTACGGCGCCATTTAAAGGCATTAAATTTTTGTTTGAATATGAATATTATTCATTTAGTACTGAATCATATTGATATTTTCTTAAGTTTCTTATATGTTATGAACTTATATTCGTGTACAGTCTAACATACGTTAGACTGTGCTATTGTAGATGTAAATTTTTGTTTTTGTATTCACTTATCGTAATAATTGGCATAATTTTGCTTCATGCATTTATATTTACTCGTCCTATTATAGTGAAATACATATTCTATGATTGATATTTTATTTAAATTATATATTTATTAAATGACGGTCATATTCGAACCCTGTATAATTCGGCACATTCTGCAGTACGTTCTTCAGTAGCCACATTAAATTTGGCGGTAGTACATATTTTGCGCAGTTTCAGTCTTTCTCTCACTCCAATGCATTTCCTATCCATGCACTTTTCGTAACTGAAATGCGATTTATTAAGTTTGAACTTTGAACCATACAGTTTGTATACAAGATTAACTCTTTTTTCCAATTTTGTATTCCAACTACGACTTAGTTATCTTGTAACAGACAAATGTGACAAGTGAAGACTATACGATCATTACTATGTGACAACTGACAACAAAAGTTTACTTTTTTAAAATATTTCATTTCCTGTAGGTCACACGTTTTTCGAATGCTAACATTTATAAGTTCACGAAAGTTGCAAATTTGCAGCCATAGAGTAAATATGTGATCTATGTTGTTTGCAACGTCTGCTCTGAATTTTTCCAAACATTTTACTAAATTAAAATGATAACATTGCGCAAAACAAAGATTTCATATGAAGATTATGTACGATGCAGTAAATGTATTGCCACTTTGCATTGCTTGACCAATTTATACAACCGACTAAAGAACTTAATAACCGAAACTACAGTATTTAACAATATTTATTGGGAAAATGTGAATCACAGATCACAAGAAACATCTGGATAAGCAGATGTGAGAGTGGTTTACTGCACCAAATTCATTTTATAATGGTGAAAATTCCAAGCGATATTATTTCCTATGAAGCCGTATAAGTTTTAATAAATGTGTAGAAAATTGTGCAATTCACTTGATAACATCTCAAAATATAAGTATATCTTTCACATATAGTCTTAGACTATACACCCATGGTTCAATTGTTTGTTTACGTGTGGAGCAGATGTGTTTCAGAGGAAAACCATTTCGTATACAGTTTGTTGAAATATAAACAATCAAGAAGTGTTCCAATAAACGTTTAGTTAATACCAAACAACAATTAATCATTCGATAAATCAGAGGCTTACAGCAAAAAGGACAATATTTTAACGGTACTGGTCTAATAAGCAGCGTAACAATAACAGCAGCATCATTCAGGTAAGTTAGTTTATTTTCTTTTTTTAAAAGGTGTCTGATTTTTATGTGTTACGCACCGTAACATAGAATTGCCCGTTTAAATAATGGGAGACGATGGGTAAATGCGTCCGTCGTTGGTTGTGGCAATAGTTCCGGAACTATTTATAAAGGAAGGCCAACGAGTTCTTTTATTTTTTAGTCCCACTTATAGACCGCATCTTGCGTCATGTGTTTTCGACGTTTGACTTCTCATGATGTTTCATCTTGTGCTCTTGCGTCTGTTTTCTAACTTAGCTATAGATCGCTTTAGTTTATGTCTAGCAGTTAAAGTTAGGTTATGACGCAATGGGTGTCCTATAGGGAAAAAAAAAAAAAAAATTACTGCCTGGCGTAAGTGAAGTAAAGCGTGAAGGAGAGGTGGACCAGAGATCCTCCAGCGTCGGATGGGCGTCACCGCCAACAAGAGATCGCATCTATTTTTCTGCGTATTGCGTCGGCGCCCGTTTCAGAACGGCGTCTTGCTCGGATATCCGAGACGGTAAGGAAACCTGCGAAGTCAGTTACCTACGTCGTTCGTCAGCAGAAAGACGCCGAATGCCAATGGTTTCGCATTTTACGAAGACTCTACACCTGATGTTCCAGCGAAAGCGCAGCAACCAGTGAAAGTTCTACAATTGAAGAGATAATGTGAATTTTATGTTGGACGGATTGAGTTATTTTACGATAAAAACCAGTGTGGAAGAATTTTCTAGTGACAGTTTCTTCTGTGAAATTATTACTGATTCAACACCAGTGCAGTAATTTTTTCTGTTTGCTTCTAAGTAGATCGAATTGACGAGGTAAAATTTCTACCACAAAATTTGTGTGACTGAAACAGTAATGTGATTATTTTGTGTTGTTTCCTTTTATCATCGCTGTCGCAGTTTACAGCAGTAATGAAATATCGCCAAACTTATAGAAATATTATTATTATTATTTTTTTTTAAGAGATAGGACCGTGTGATGTAATTACCATTTTTATTCGTGTTGTGGTCCGTTTATCATTATTTGCCAGGGATAAAACTGCACATTAGACCTATCCAAGATTTGGTACAACTTGCCATCCATTTGGTCCTATTATACTGCTGCATCTGTCAGCAAATTAATCTAGAATTTGTTAACCTGAAACATTTTGTACACTTGATATAGAGGGATTTTACAAAAGATTATTATTCTTTTTGTATCAGTTATTTCCCTCTACATTTTTCATAAGACTAATTTATTGTTGTGTGAAACTGAAACACAATGGCATCCTGCAACTCCAGTGACAACCAACCTGCTCCATTTATGACTCTGTATGTACGTGCTGGACGCGATGGTCGATCTTTGGGAGCATGCACAGATAGTCAGCGTTCCATTTTCTTGGCTGAACTTAAAGCACTTTCTGGTGATATCAGGCCGCCTCTTAAGTACCGCATTGTCCCTGTATGTCCTTCACGACCTCCGGCCGAGTTCACATGCCTCGGGGAGGGTGGAGCAAGACTTCGTCTTCCTGCTGCAAAGTTGGATGCTGGACCGTGGGGGCCCGAGTCAGTTGTTGACAGTGCAGACGACATAACAGCTCTTCTTGAGAAATGCTTCCCAGGCGGTGTCGCGAAACCTACTACACCTGATCTGGAGGCTGCTGCGGAATTAGCAACCAGGTAAGAAAAAAAAAATAACTTACTTGTTGTAGGTATAATAATTAATTTCATGTAAGATCCATTACATATATTTGTATAGTTGCAATTGATGTTTCATGTCTCAACAGAACTGTGTTTATTATGTTAAACTATTCTGTATTTACTGAAGTTTTCAATAGGCCTTCCACTTATATAAGTAACTCATAAGATGCCTTCTTACCACCTAACATAGATGTCGGGCCATGCTACAAAGAGTTGGCCAATCATCTAAAGTTCCATGTTCTACACATTGGCTTTGATGATGTTACGTCAAATTGGCACCTTTTAAATTAATTTAGACTTCATGCTATAGCTACAACAAATCAGCCGGTTGTCATGATCTATATTCCAAAATTTAATGCATTCACAAAAAAAATCTGTGTTCTGTTCTCTTTTCTGTTTCCACACCTATGGTGGCATATGTTAGATCATCATTATGACAGGTCAGAGCCAGTATACATTATTGAAAAATGCAGTTGACCCAATTTAGTTGTTTTTTTATTGTGTACATGTACACATGCTACAATATTATTACTGGCACGTCATGTATGAAAACTTACAGCCTGAATCAGAGGTTCCACTTGGGCCATTTTGGCACTCACATGGCTAAAGATTATGTTGTGAGAAAAGTCTTGGCTATATCTACAGTTCAGGTACCCAGTAGGCTTATATCACGAGTTCAATTATTTTTTAATTTTTTTTATCTTATTCTTAATTTCTTTCATTGCTACAGCAAATATCTTCCATACTTTTTTTGTGGTAGGATCACTATATTTCCAGATACATTAATTATTCAAGGTTATATTGGTATCAGTTTTGGTTGGCTGTTTAAAACCAACAGAAGAGTTACGTAGTGGGCTAAACTTCATCAAATTCCGTCCATGGCACAGTTCTTCCTTATGTGCGAATGTTTGACTATGCCCCTGCTAGTATGGCAATAAATTGGCATCTGGAAAATACAAAATTTGAAAAAGCCGTTGTTATGATGGCCTGAACTGTACCATAGTCTGGGATCAATTTAGGTAGGCAGGCAATAATTTGGTTCTGAGTTGGGGAAGCCAACAAATGTGAAAACAGAAAACTGGTTGTGGTAAAGCACTTTATGAGAAAATCCAATATTGTACAATATAAAGCTACACAAATCATCTATTCTGTCATATTCAGTCCTGGCAGGCGTTACCAACATAAACTTCAAGAACAGAGTGTGGACAGACTTTTGCAAAGTTTTGCCGTGCAGTGTCCTTTGCATTTTTCATCACCGAACTGTAAACATAATAAGTCCAAAATACTGATTTGAGATTTTCTTGTATAATGTAATTTTTTGAGTTTTAAGTCAAACTTTTATGTAGACATATTTATAATGAAATGGTTTAAATTTGTAAGTTCACCGTGGGATGTTGTATGTATCGTTCTGTTGCCACAACATTGGTAAAATTTTACTTCCCACCTAGTGGCCTTGTGATTATATTGATAATATGGACAACACAGTAGAAAATCTTTGACAAGATGTTAATATTAGAAACCTGAGCCACATAGAATGACTTGATAGTGCTTTGTACATACCATGAAGCAAATAAATGATGCTATTCCTGCTCCATGGCCGACAGGATTTTGTGTGTACCTTTGTCTGCTCAGGAAAAGTAATTTTACAATGAAGATTTCATGACAAAACATTTGCGTTGTCACATGATTGGCTAATGCCAATGTCAAGTGAGTGCCTGCATTATAGTATCCTTTGCCAACATTATTGCGCAAAGTTGTCGAGATGGAAAGTAAAATACAACCACAGCATTCATTCACATTCCCAGTTTCTGACTTCACCAAATTGTCACCTCCCAATCTAACCTATACCAACAGATCAGTTTGTCACCACAACCACTAGTATTGAAGGTAACAGTCAAGATCACAGTCAGTGGCATACCGTAATTACATGTTTTGGTGAGGCAGTAGTTGCTGTGCGACATATCAAGATCAAGCAGCACGAGTTAGTTGTTTCTTTGAGTGCACCATGTACGAGACAGTGCAATGTCAAATTTTTACTAAGTACCAATTTCCATTGAAAATTATCAATGTTTCAAACGATTGATATCTTTAAATTAAATTGTGGGTCTTGGTTAGTGGATGGGTCAATGTAAATGCGTCAGGTTGGAATGTGAAAGTCATTTAAATGACATGCTATTGGCTATATGAAATGTGTGTGTTGCCAACCCATGCCTGGTATGGAAACACTACGGACACTCTCCCCAGACTATGCTCTCGTCTTCAGCTGTCATTGAGTGTTGGTGGATTTCATCTACTACAATCAGCTATAAAAGTTTTTTTCTTCCCTTTCCTCCTTTTTAAAAAATAAATTCAAATGTCTTGGTGTATTATTGTATAAAGTAATGAAGTTCATTACGGCATTTTTGCCAAGTTTTTAAACAAATCAGTCATTCCACTTACAGTGCCATAGATTGCATCATAGTTGAAAGAGTGACTTTGATAAATCGTAAGAAATATGATATTTGAGGTATTTGTGAAAAACAAGGTTCATGTGACATGAAACACATAGGACAAGAAGTTCCATCACACAACAATTTGTATGAATCTGCAGTAGCCAGGCAGATTTGTGACACTGGGAGCCCACTAGTAATCTTAATCATATGGTTTATATAAAAATTGAGGTGTTTGTGCCTATATTTCACGCTGCAGCCAAAAGTACACATGTATGTCATAGCAGGTATCAGTATCCCATTGTGCAGTATGGTGGTAGAGGATTGAAACTATAAGGGGGTGGAAAAAACGGCAGTTGAAAGTTACCAACTTATATAAAATTCTATGTGTAGGCGTCAATATTTTGTTCTTCAGCAAAAGCTATACAATGGAGACGAACCATCTCTCTGTGTTGTAGTACGAAGTCTGTTGTACATCATAACAGTTCCTTGTCAATAGCTGTAAGAGGATGGAAGATATTGTTATTGAAAGTCGTCAGTTTATATAAATTCTGACTGAAGACCAGCAATGACTTTTGACACTATAATAGCAAAGAGGTTATATACAGCAAAACATGATGTACATTCTTCAGTTGTTTTTCTGAAACAGGTGTTCAAATAAAAAAAAATGCATATTGCAGTTTGAAAAGTAAAACTGCCAAGAAAGATGCGAAAGTGTAAGAAAGAAATTCCACATTCTCAATCCGTTTCTAAAAGGGGGGGGGGGGGGCACTGAAAAGTGAATCTACAGATGATAGGAACTTGAGATTTATAAACGTTGATTATGTTACACTGTAGGCATCAGCAATTTTTCGATATTCCCATAGCTGAGGGGGTGAAATAGGGGATCAACGTTTTTTTGAAAATACATTGCTATTAAGGCAGTTTTCAAGCAAGAAATACAGAAATTTTGATTTAGATTTTTATTGGAATTTTAAAAACACACACTTCAATATTTTTGGAAATTCAACCATTAAGCGAGTGAAATAAGGGGGGAATATTTTAACGGTGCTACTAAGACTATTTTGATACTAAAAATGAGAAAATTTGGGTTTGGAACCCTGGTTAGAATTTAAAAAAAAATGTGTTTCGGGATGTTTTGAATTCTGCCATCAATGGCAGACCATCCAGTCTATGTGTGCGAAGCGCTGTTCGGGTAGTGTTGCAGTGTGTCTGTAGCAGTGTTAGGTTGGCAACGTAATACATTTTGAGTAGCCTATGGCGTGTACGATAATTCAATTACTGCCTGTACAAGGGTATATCGATGAATACTTATTATTTTTACAAGTATGTCATGATTTTAAGGGTTGCGGTTAGGCAGGAACCTAAGATTACAGATTAAATTGTTGCAAGCGTTTTACCAAATATGAACATTGAAAACATTATTGTAATTCGTATCATTTGAGGGACATAAACATGTATTTCGATTTACATAACAACAAAGTGTTAAATCTGAACAGAACAGTGCATGTGGAGAAACGTAGTTTTGTAGTGTGCGATCTACATTCAAACGCTGTGATTCATTTCGAAAATAAAATCATTCAAACGTGATGTTCACACATTCACATCTTGTAAACATTGTGTGCCGCTATTCATCCCAGCATCTACAGCGACTGTTGCCAACACTGCCGCTTCTTGTCACGTAAATACATTAGACCATACTGCTGATCGAGACTTTTACCCAGTGGGAATTAAGCTACTATTAGATAAAGAAATAACCTTATCACAGTTGTAGGGCCTTTCTAATAAGAGACAATAAGGTAATTCCTTTATAATTTCTACAATTGTTTTTTTTCCATTACTTATTACCGTAACAGTGTAGTGTACTAATTTTGGCAAAGGAATGCTCGCTTTATGAGGAAAATTAATTTACTGACTGGACCTGGAGGCTACATACGAAAACCTGTCAACCTTTGAACAGGAACAGCATTAATTATTTATTTCGTGCTCAACACAACTGATTATTCCGCTCAGTCTGTGTTATTGGTGTTTCAAACAGCATTAAACAATCATTGCCAACATCAGCACACTATGCCGCTGCTGCCTTTAAGTAATAGTTTACCGTTGTTTTTTTTTTTATGGAGGGGTAGCATTACCCCCTTTTCACTTAACCATATGGAATTTTCCTGTCCTTCCATACTAAATCTATTACTTTAGTAAGCCACTATATTGCGGATGATGCGGGAGTATATAGAGAGGTCGTAACAATGGAAAATTGTATTGAGATGCAGGAGGATCTGCATCGAATTGACGCATGGTGCAGAGAATGGCAATTAAAGCTCAATGTAGACAAGTGTAATGTGCTGTGAATACACAGAAAGAAAGATCATTTAGATCAGCAACTGGAAGCAGTTAATTCCATAAATTATCTGGGAGTAGTCATTAGGAGAGATTTAAAATGGAACGACCATATAAAATCAATCGTCGGTAAAGCAGATGCCAGACTTAGAGTCATTGGGAGAATTCTAAGGAAATGCAGTCCGAAAACAAAGGAAGTAGGTTACAGTAGACTTGTTCGTCCACTGCTTGAATACTGCTCACCAGTGTGGGATCCGTACCAGGTGGAATTGATAGAGGAAGTGGAGAAGATCCAACGGAGAGCAGCACGCTTCGTTACAGGATCATTTGGTAATCGAGAAAGCGTTACGGAGATGATCGATAAACTCCAGTGGAAGACTCTGCAGGAGAGACGCTCTGTCGCTCGGTACGGGCTTTTGTCAAAGTTTCGAGAACTTACCTTTACCGAGGAGTCGAGCAGTATATTGCTCCCTCCTACGTATATCTCGCGAAGAGATCATGAGGATAAAATCAGAGAGATTAGAGCCCACACAGAGGCATACCGACAATCCTCCTTTCCGCGAACAATACGTGACTGGAATAGGAGGGAAAACCGATAGTGGTACTCGAGGTATCCTCCGACACACACCGTCGGGTGGCTTGAGGAGTATGATTGTAGATGTAGATATTTCTAATGGATCTCATCTAGAGAAACTACACAGTTGTTCCAAGTTAAGAAAACCAGGGAATTTCAAATGTGTTGGGGAAATTCAGAAAATAAGTAAATAAATAATAGAATAACCACAGGTAAATCTCATTTTTGCCTCAATGGATGACATAGTTTTTTATCTTTCTCAACTTCTCTGTTTACGTAGCCTTAAGCTGTCGAAAATTATAATAGTAAACTGCTAAAACAGTGACTGGAAATCAGATGTTAAGTGTTCGTTTGGCTCGCAGGGACGTGTTCTCGCGGTTCTGCTACCTGGTGCGCGGCGTGGCGCGTGACACCTCGCAGCTGGAGGCGGAGCTGCGCAAGGCGGATGCCCACTTGCAGGCGCACCCCGGGCCGTTCCTGGCGGGCGCCGCGCCCACCCTGCTGGACGTCGAGGTGCTGCCCAAGCTGCACCAGGCACGCGTCGCGGCCCACACCATCAGGGGTGAGCTCCTTCGGCTAAAGTCTGTCACTCTTCTGTAGTGGTAGTATGTTAGTAACACATTATTTTTTCGATTAATAATGAAAATTCTCTTCAGAGATGATAAGTATTGTTGAAACGAGATAGAATGGCTGCCCAGTATTTACCTTTGTGCTGCACCGCCGGTAGTAACACAAATGAAGAAACGGAAAAAAGGGGACAAAAAGGACGAGCTTTCGGAACACAGTTCCTTCATCAGGTGGGAGAGAAGGGAAGAAGAAAGGATGGGAATGGAAAGGAAAGGTAATTCACGACCTAGGTCACGAAGGTGGCATTTCGGGAGTGTGGACGTCAGAGATACTGCATGTATGTACTGAGCCAAGCCAGAGAGGATATATATATAACCAAAGAGGAAAGATCAAATAGTAAAGAGAAGAGAAGATGAGTGAACTGAATGATGCTAAGGGGTGTAGGAGGGGCGGGGGGTTGTCTAAACGTTTTTCATTAACAGGGAAAGATGGATGGACACACACACACACACACACACACACACACACACACAGACGCACAGAGAGAGAGGGGGGGGGGGCTAAGGAAGGGATAATGAATAGGTGAGCTGAGGATGGAGGAAGGGGAGGGGTTAGCGTAGATTTAGGCGAGGTGGGTGGCGGGAGGAGAGGATATGTTGGAGAATTCTCCAGTACATACATGCAGTATCTCTGACGTCCACACTCCCAAAACACCACCTTCATGACCTATGTCGTGAATTACCTTTCCCTTCCGTTCCCATCCTTTCTTCTTCCCTTCTCTCCCACCTGATGAAGGAACCGTGTTCCGAAAGCTTGTCCTTTTTGTCCCCATTTTTCCGTTTCTTTATTTGTGTTACTATTGGCGGTGCAGCACAAAGGTAAGTACTGGTCAGCCATTCTATCTCGTTTCAACAATACACATTACATTTTGCATCACCAATATTGGGGGGGGGGGGATGGTAGACTGAATGAATACTGCTGTATTTCGAGTATGAGTTACTACTCGGGTGGATGTCGTCATCAAGAAAAACAAAACACATTTTATGGATGAAGTGCGGAATGTTCCAACACTTAATCGGGTAGGTAAGTTAGAAAATTTAAATAGGGAAATGGACAGGTTAAAGTTAGATATGGTGGGGTTGGTGAAGTTCGGTGGCAGGATGAACAGGATTTCTGGTCAGGTGAGTACAGGGTTATAAATATGTAATCAGTTGGTGGTAATGCAGAAGTAGGTCTGATAATTAATAAGAAAATAGGAATGCGGGTTAGTTACTATCAAAAGCATAGTATTGTAGCAATATTGTAGCAAAGCGAGACATGAAGCAAACAGCAACCAGAGCAGTACAAGTTTATATAGGCATGTTTCAGAAAGCGAGTCAAAACATGTCACAGTAAAATTTTGAAAAAAAAATAAAATAAAATAAAACTACCCCTTTTTTCTTACATTCACCTTTCTGTTAAATAGGTTTGTTCCAACCTGTTAAAAAAAACCACACACACAAACACACATTGATTGTACCAAAGCAATTCTTTACTTACATATTTTTAATTGCCATATTATCATTTCTGTCACATTGTTCAGTAGCCTATTTGTAAAAGTATAAAACATTAATATTTACCTTTTCCATTGTGTTTTGAATCATATTTTTGCATTAAAAGCATGAAAGATAAATACAGCATACATCAGTATAACTATTAAATCGGCAAAGTATTGTGTGTTAACTGTTGTCGGCGACTTTACACCTCACTTCCTGTAATGCCAACAAAACCTACATTTTTTTAATGGCAATATTGAAAGAAATTCCACACAATTTGAGCTGTCAAGTGGTTTGCTGTATTCTGTTTAGATCTCGGATCAAATATACTAAATCTATCGCGGGGAGTTTGACGTTAATGCTGAACGTGATTCATTTTTTTCTAATTTATGTAATGTGTTTTATAAATTAAATAATAGAGACCATAATTGGATACACTTATGTATCACTTACTCTCATAACTTATCTCCAATAAAACAGTTCTTTAATTTAGATTGTGTGCATGGGGGTGAGGGGAATCAACATCTAAAGCTCATTTTTCATTGTCGTTAAGTCTCATTACTGTAAAGTGGTTCAAGGTGTGTGTTTCTGGAATGATAAAATGACAATAGAAGCACCTTCCGAATGTGTGTTATTTTTGTTGCATAAGTAAATGTACATATTATGTGCCTGTGAAAGAATCCAGGTACAAATATCTGCAAATAGAAATGTGTCGAGCCTAAAAAGACCACCTAGGAAACTGTTTGAGGAAAGATTAGCAGCCTTATCATGTGTCCTATAAAGTTTGAGGACTGTGTGCAGGCAGATAGACTTGAATATGACAGAGAAAAGACTTTAGCTCTGAATGAACACAAAAAGGAGGAGGAAGAAAGAGGGAACTAGTAAACATTTCAAAAGTAAAATTCAGCCCTGTTAATAAGATTGTAGAGAATTGAAGTTCTTTGTTACCACAGCCAATAAGAAAATAATAATGAATACAGCCCCTTCAGAGAAAATGTTCCCATTTACAGCTAGACAAAGTATTAAAAATAGAATCAGAATTTTGTGAAGCTTTAAAACAATAAATTTTATACCATATTTTATTTCTAGTTTGGTTTACATGATATTCTTCAACTCATATTTATATACTATTTAAGTAAACTGTGAATACCTCAGTAACTGTACATTCCTCTCGTGCTGATTTTCATTCCTGGTATGCTTAGAGGTGGGACTGTAATGGGTGCATTAAGAATTATTACTTAGTTATATTGTTCATTACCACAATAATTATAAATTATTTTAACACTGCTTTAAACTTTATTAACTCACTATAAGCTTATTTCGGCCTTAGGCCATCATTAGGTGTTCTGTAATACAAGTAATATAGAAGAGTTGTTACACATATTCTTATAACATAATTACATAATTTTTTTAAAGTTTTACTTTCATTACTTATAATATTGTTGTTGTTTATTTGCTGCCCATTTGATTATAGAAGCTGATGTAATGCTTAAATCCGTACATGTGCAGCAGCACTGGTTATATGATTACATTTTTTATCAGTGTTTGATAGTGTCAGTCTGTAGTGGCAGCATCCAACAATATTATAGGTTTACATGGTTACCAGTAATTTATACATTAATATCTTTGGCTTATTGCTTTTTGTATTGGAGTTTTACTATGGATTTGGAATCTTTGGTGTTTATCCATTCTCTTGTTCGTTTATAATGTGAATAAAATTTTCGATGTATTTTTTATGTTTGAGTTCGGTTTGTTCATGTAGTACATCGTTCTGGTTGTTGTGTATATGGGAATATAGTTAGATTTTCTCGAGAATATTCATTTTTGGCCCTTGTATTTTTGTAGTCACAGTGTTTGTCTTCTTTGTGCTGAACTTTTCCTTTTAACTTCACATTCCAGTCCCAGTCTTAAAATATTGCAACTGTTCCTCTTTTGATGTGACAAAATACTCTTTTCTGGTTTCACTAGTCTCCTCTAATGTGTTAGCCTCATCAAATTGCCTTGGATTGTCTATCTGTATTGGTAATTCTAGATGCCAGGGTATTTTAACACTCTGATACAGCCACACTTTGAGTTCTTTGATTGTCTTCATTGTTGTCCTATTAATTTAATCATATGGAATCTCAGTTGCAAGTTTAAATTACTATTTGGTAAAAATTCATCTCGGTATTTAAATAATTATCCAGCTTTGTTATTAGAGTCTTGCATCTGATTGAATTTGACCCAGGTATCAAGATATTTATATTTTAACATCCTTTCAGTGGGTGTCATGTGAGTTAATACTAATATGTAATGCCATCTAAAGCGTATTTGAGTTTCCTTACAGATGTATCTCTTTCAAGTTCACACAGACATCAAATGGACACATTTGCATTCTGTGTATTGCCATGAAGACACTTCCGTAGTAAATTTAGGTTTGCACAAGAGTTGAAGGTGTGCTTAATTGCATTTGTAGAATGTTTTAGTACCGAGGGCTTATGTGAGTGGGTTTGATTTATTCTGTTGCATTTGTTCTTATTAAACCAGTCGTCTATTATTATCATAATATTTTCCTCTCAGTACAACGGAAGATAATTGGTTTCTTGAAGAGTAAGGCTGCCATTTCCTCCTAGTGGTTTTCTGTCCTCGAGCACCTCACCATTTCATCTTCTTCAGGGAGCGACAAAGACTACCACAGAGTGTCTTTTGAATGCGGTCAACACATTCCAACTTTTCCATTGAAGTAATGTATACTCTATAATTTATGACACATTTGAAAGAAGAAAAATCCTCATTACTATATTCCATTTGTCTGTAAAGGTGGGTTAGCCATCAAGGGCAGACTTAAATAGTTTAATATTTTACAAGCACTACTAATTATGCTAACGACACTCAAATTAAACTCTATAGAGTAAGAAAATAACTCCCGGGATTCGAATAACTTGTTACCAAAGCCCAGGATTACACAGATTAAATAAGTAAATAAAAACAAAAAATTCAAGCTTTCGCAACTGTTTGTTGCTTCATCAGGGTAAGAGGAAGGAAGGAGGCGGCTAAAAGGAAAGGATGCGGGTTTTAAGGGAGTTGATGGGGAGTGATTCCAATCACGAGAGTGGAAGGACTTACCTTAGGGGAAAAAAGGCAGGTAAACACACACACTCACTCACACACATATACAAGCACACACATCAAGGCATTGTTCCCTTTCTTTCTCTCTGCTTTTCTTGTTACCTGCTGTATTTGTGTTACATCTTTAACGATTTGTGCGAACTTCATTCTAAATGAAATAATGCCCCTTTTGTTTTTTCATCCATTATGGTTTTTCTTCCTTAACAGAATTATTTTTAACTGTGTTTTCTAATTATGAAACAAGATGTTGTGAGGCTACCTGCTTCACAAGATTCTTTTCATCTTGTGATTTACTGTCACCCTGTTGCACAATAGGTAGGTCCTCCTTTAATACCAATGTATTCTCATATTATTCAAAACTAAAGATGTTTTGAAATACCAACAGTTGGCTAACTGAAAGATTTATTTTCCATAACTCACAATTAACAACATACAGCACACTTGTAGACATGGAATGTCCTGTTTTTAGTAATATATGTTTTTAATTAGTTGACATTGTTGTGTCCTCCAGCCATAGAACTTCACTGGTGGGGGTGGAGGAAGGAGGGGCTCTATTGCGTGGTGTATGGCTTGCAAATTCCATGGCTGCACAAGTAGTTACACAAAGCACATAAAATGGAGTACATGGGTCACCACATGATGTCCCATGTGCAACTCAAACATAACAAAACACCTAACAGAATGACAGTTGTGAAGCTACCCGGAACAAATATATGTGAAATCCAAATACAAATTAACCAATTGACACTTACTCAATTATAAATCCCTGCTGGAGGTACCAAAAACCACCAAATACAACAAACTTTTTGTTTTAAATGTCTAGGTACCCTCACAGTGTGTTAAAAATAGTAGGCATCAATTGAGGTTGTAGGAAAGAGTCCATGCCTATCCAAAAGAAGCTGGGTTTCGTGTTCACAACAGAAATTCTTTCACGAGGCACTTCTGTAATGAGAAGTCATTGTGATTCATTTAAATGCCTGAACACACTGGAAAATATAAATGTTAAATTAATCTATATTAATAAAAATTAATTGCCACATGTATGACAGTGCATCATTTGAGAATGGCTTCACTGATTTGGCGAATATTTTCTTTGTTCTGTTTGTAATTCTCAGTACAAGGTTTGGATGAAAGAATTATTTTTTTTTTTTTAAATCTAGCGGAAAGTATCAGTATTTCAGAAAAACTGGAAGTATGCTTCCAGCTAGGATAATTTTCTAGATTCTTCAATAATCAGCTTATTAATTCATTATTTGCCTAGCTACCAAATATGCTGTTACAGAGCGAACAAATATGCAAAGGAGGTTAGAATAAAAGGAGATGGCGTTATGCACACAACGTTAAAACAGCCAGACAGATTTAACATGAAACGTTGTTTCTTTAGAAGCCCCTTCGTACTATTCTTATCTCCAGGGTGTTATCGGTGGTGTCATATCTTTGTGGTGTTGCAGAGATAGAATTGATCTTAGTTTGTGGTCCTGTGTGTGTTATAAACAAATTGAGTACAGATCGTGGTTTATTTTTTTAGAACAGTGCCTCAATTGCGGCGTCATAATGTCGGTCAGCATACACGCAATGCAATCTTACTATGTGATTGTAGAAGTCAGTGAGACTGACAAAGATTGTTCGCAGCGCTTGGAGGTAAATCGAGAAAGAAAATCTCAAGCATGATCCATTATGACTGTGGAACAACATGTACAGTTGAGTTTGACTTGCTCAGTTGCAGCGTACCGCACTAAATAATTTGGATCACCGACAAAACAGACGGCCATGTGTGACAAATAGAACAGAACTTCTGGAAGTTCAGATATGATCCAACAATCGATTACGCAGCAGATGCATCAGTTGGCTTCGGAACAATATGTCGCCATCTTAAATTTCATTGGCTATCTTGAGCTTTGCCACGATTGGTCAGCTTCGTTCCCATGATACAACAGCCGTTGTCAACATAGCTATATCATGCATGTGTACCGGATTGTAAAATTTTATTGGTATGTAGCAATGTTGTTAATCGTGTTTCAATTAGATTCCTAATAAGACAAGAAATGAACGCAACAGAAAGACTTCCGAAACATTGTATTTACATTCCATTTATTCTGTTTCAATTAATGTTTTGTTTCATATGGAATTTCTATCATTAAAGTAAGATCATGCTACAATTATTTTGGATTCAATTCAAAAACTATCGGGAAGATATGAACATGTTATAAAAACATTTCTATTCTGCTCACTGCGAGAAAAACATGCTAAGCTGTGCAATAAAGATGTGTGGTTTTGCTTTCCTTTCTCTGTCATTTTTAACATTAAACAGATTAGTTGTTTTTATCCATTTTGACTTCTATTCCTAATCAAGGTCCTAATTGCAATAACAATAAATAAGAGAGTGGGGAAGGAGAAGATAGAGAATGGGGGAATGAAATGGATTTAGAAAAGGGGATGGTGCAGATGCATAGAGGATGAGGAAGGAAATGGATATGTTGTGGGATATGAGGTAGTGGTGTGAAGATAGGGCGAGGAGGAGAGGATAGATAAAGGAAGAAGAAAAGAGATTACAGTGTATATCCCATACACATTAGCTACTGTGAAGTGTTGCCGGGTTTGCTAGTGTAACATAAAAATTACAGAGTCCATTTGTTAATTTCACGTAGCACTACTCGTAACTGCCCCGGTGCGGTGTTCCAGGCTACGAGATCCCTGCGGACCTGACGGGGCTGTGGCGCTGGCTGCACGCGGCGTACTCGCTGCCGGCGTTCGTCGCGTCGTGCCCGTGCGACGCGGAGATCACGCTGCACTGGCTGGACGCGCTGGGCGAGTCGACGGCGAGCCAGGAGCGGCGGCGCCAGATGCGCGCCCTCTACGAGGGCGGGCCGCGCTTCTCTCTCACCGTGCCCGTCCGCGCCATGCCCGTAATGATAGAGTAAACTGGAGAAACACTCAACAGTATGTTCTGGACAGGAATTTTGTTATAAAGGAATCGTGAGACGTCGAGCTGCGGAATTCTTAAAACCTGAAGCTGAGAAGTATTTCATTGACTTTGTCTTACATGAATTCCTATTCGTTTCTTTGTTGCCGGAAGTGAAATGTCAACGCCTTTTGGGTTCCAAAAATCTGTCAGATGTCTAGTGATTGTGATTTTTATCACACCCACTACAATACTGAATTTTAAACATTACAACTAACATTCTTGTAACTATTTAAAATGCCTTTTTGTTTTCATTATTTTTGCGTAAAAACGTTGTAAGTTTAAGGGACGAACCCATAATAATGGATATTGATTGAAGGCCTGTTTTTACTTGCCCATGTTCGAGTGAAATAGTTTTCTGCTGTTTTCATGTAGACAGAAAAATAATTTTGAAGCACAGTGAGAGATTGGTTGTAATGGTTGAAACTCATATTAAAGCTATTTTAACAATTGCGGTGTCTGTTCTTTTGGACATGTCCGAAGCAACAGATGTCACTATTTGATGCTGCAGGTGTTCTTAATAGAGTGAAATCTCTATATAACATTTTTAAAGGGACCACAACTTCTGAACACTTAATGATTCAGGGTGCAGCCACTTAAGATTTCAGCCCCCCCCCCCAAAAAGGGGGGGGGGGGGCAATTTATGCTATTATATAAAATGTTACTGGATCAGCTTTTTTTTTTTTTTTTTTTTTTTTTTTTTTTTTTTTTTTTTTTTTTTTTTTTTTTTTTTTTTTTAAAAAAAAAAAGGCAGACATTAGAAAAGTACAAGCTTCAGGGTTTATATTTCATCATTACTTCAGTTCCTTGTCAGCTTACAGGCTTTACAGTGATGACAGAAACTATAACTATCCTTAAAAGTGTTGTTCTTGTTCTTGAGCAAGATCACATGTAATAGGCTTGTGTTAAAAAAAAGTCTGTAACAGAAGACAACAAAGAAGTATGTTGCACTCTGAGCAACATCAGCTCATTTCTTTCCTGCTTACTTTGTCATTTGACTGTTTCAATCTCTTGGAGCAAACCTTACTAATGAGTGTCTGATGCTGCCTTTGTCTGTGTTAGGAGTTGTGTCAGAAGGGGTTGTAATACAAGCCTAATGCTAGTGGTTGCACTGGCAACATTTTCTCGATCCAGTGCATTGCCTTTCTGGAAGATCCTGTGACAACTTGTTCAGACCTTTGCAGATATTTCTCTCCTCAATCCAGAATAGTTCTCCAACTAGAGCTTCCAAAATTTTGCTTATTTGACAAATGCGACACATTTGAGGAGAATTATGGAAGTCATCAAAACCTAATGAGCAGACTGGGAAATATCGAATCAAGCACATAGTGGCTCACTAAGTCATGGCAAATGTTCTTGTGTTTGCTAGTGCTCTATGAACTGGCAAAAGAGCATATCATGTGACCAGGGACGAGTAGCGAGACATCTGTACATTGTTGTTATACAAAATGAGCCCATTTCCCTAGTGATGGGTGGCTCACTTGTTTCAAAATGTGGTTCGACCCTCTTAATATGCTTTTGTTGCCTGGGTAGCACTTGGGACCAATCGCCAAAATGTTGTAAAGCAGTTTTCCTGCCTCTGTGTTTCTCAACTCGTGCGTCTTTCATCATCTTCATTTTCTGCCTCCTTGTCACCTGTCTCACGTGCTGGCCAGGTGGTGATCTGTTGCTATTTTTATGCCAAGGCAGGGGAGAATTGGGTGAATTCTTGATTTATTCTTGCAGGTTGTCAAACAATTCTTGCCTTGGTGCTTCATCTCCTGTAGGTTCTCATCAGTGGCTGAAATTTTGTCACCATTTATTGAATACCCATGATTTGTTTCTGGAACTCACAGTGTTCAGAAGCCCTCTTAGGAAAAAGTCTGGAAAGCTGAGGTCTTTGGTGATCTAGCTGGTCAAGCAAAGTCTCTGAAATGAAACATAACAGTTCCGAAAATACTGCAAACGTCATCGCAGCCACACTCATTCACATTGTGAGCTGTTGCTCCATCATCCTGGAAATATAAGGTCAACTCAGAGCTGTTGTAACTTTTCTACAAAGCAAGCCTTGTAATATGACAACACAGCATACTCAGTCGATGGTCACTGTTTGTCCATTGTCCTCTCCCCCCCCCCCCCTCCAAAGAAACAGTGAATACATTTCTGTAATAAACCAACATTTTATGAAAGTGCAAGAAATTTTATACAGTTCCTTGGTGACACAATCAAATGTTCTGTTTGTTTATCCAGTCATTAGAACACAACAAACCATGTGTGTGGTGCTGTGGAAATAAAGTCTTGCTTCGTTATTTTATTTTATTATTTTTATTTATTTATTTTTTAACTTGCAGTTTGTGAGAGTGAAATTTTATCTGTTTCAGCTTTCGATTTAAAGCCCTTATGTCTGACTCTCCCATGATTTTAACATTGATTACTAAATGCTTTTCTCTTTCTTTGATGTACTTCCAGTAATTCATCTCTTTCTTTGTTTTTCTTTGATGCCCTACCTAAGTTTCCCAAACCAAAATATTCTTATTGAAGCAACACTAATAAGTTTAATTAGCTTCCTCTTTTGACTACACCGTCACCATAAAATTTACTATTCCAAGTTAATGATAAACTTTTACTTCTCATAAATTCCTGGCAAAGCTACACTATAATGTTGCCCAGCTATGATTTAACCCTATATTTTGTCTTATCTGTTAGACACAATATTTTCACCAATACTACTGTGTCTGTTTTACCTCAGTCTTGGTGCCTTGTTGCATTATTGTTCACATGAGCAGCATAGGTTGTTTAGATCCCTTTTTGATTTTGATTTTCATGGCGCTCTCACTCCCCCCTTCCCCATCCTCTTTCATCTCTCCTTCACTCCACTTTGGGAGTGTAATCGATTTTGTCTGAAGTCCCTGCTGTCTTTATTTTCCGCTATTGTCGGCTCGGCCCTCGGAGCTTTGCACGAGACCTTGATATTTTGTGGCTTTGATTTAATTCTGGACACAATGCTGCCCCGTGCCAGCAATCGCCTGAAGAATTTGGCAAGTGTCCTGAATTTCCTTCTGAAATACTCTGAAGGGCGTGTGCCGGATTTGAATAAGTTCTTTGTGTAGGCTGCAATAATAGGTACACCTGACTGTTATTGGTTCTGTATACAAAAAAACGTGTTGAGGGGGGAGGCGAGTGATCCAAAGACAAACAACCTGGTACTTCTTAGAGGAAGGTGTTGAGCAGGAATGTTCAATAATAAACTGATAATAATTGGAGCAATAAATATACACCCAATCAGTTGCAGGTGACATTTTTATTAATTTTTATGAAGGTTTCAACACCACTGTGGGTGTCTTCTTCGAAAAGGGTAAAAATTACCTAAAAAGTTTTATAAATCAAACTGAATTAAATATGGCTACTAAATAATAGTACAAAGTGTGAAAATTTATAATAAATTTAATTTTTTCCCCTTACTTATATCACATATACTGTGTTACAAATGTGGAATAAAACATATTAAAACAACTCTTTACATCATTAACCCAGTGATGACATACGACATCATCATTTTTATCTGTTTCTATAGGCCCAACCTTTTTTCCAAAGTTTGTAAACAACACTGCAGGGCTTTCCGCAAGTCATTGTGAGTTGGTTGTCTACCATTACTTCAAGGAAACAGAGAGCATTAGGCTACAATGCATTGACAAAATATGTATTGTTGCTTGATGTCTTAAGTTAGAGTACACACAGCCGGACTTTCAAAATGAAACAAAGTAATTTGAAAATTTCATTAATAAATTGTTGAATGTCCAAATTAGTAGTAAACAGTTTGAAAATGATGGTAGTTGTGGTAAAAGAAAGCACATCCTGGCCAATGATGCATATAGAGTCATCCCAAATTTCCATCCAAAACATAAATAATAATAATAATTCTAACAAATGTACATTATTGCAATCATTATGTATAGAAATATGCAAAGAAATATTTTTGTTGATAAATTAATAAAATTTATGGTTGAAAGGATTAATGAACTTTTCACATATTCTTTGTATAAATGCGTGAAATATCTTTCATCCTCTCTAAAGGCAACATACTTGCATGTGACCTGTAGGAAGAATGGACTTAAATTGGTCATTATTGTTGACTCAGTGCATCTGTTGGTATAGGTTTCTAGCAATCAAATCTGAATGGATTTTAAATATTGTTAATCTATGAAAAGCCAAAATGCTGCTTCACTTTATACTGTTTATTATCGCAATAGGCCTATTTCGGCTCTGTGGCCATCATCAGGCTATCTGCGGACAAATATTTATGATTACATTTATTAAAATTTTCGAGTCGAGATAAAACAAAGATATAGATCATAATACCATAAAATAATAAAGATCACACCACACTATCAAAGATCACACTATATGCAGTCATAAACAAACTGTAACCATAGAGCATCGCTGGAGGATACGTCAAACTGACAGATTAGCTGTAAAAAATTAAGACCTGATTTACGTAATATATATACCATCTGAAGAACATGTATACTGCAATCATTGTAGTCATTATAATCAATTATACCTCCACGGTGCTATATGGAAGTGAGTCTAAAATATTATGTAACGGAAAATGTATTAAAATTGTAAGTATCTTTTTTCACTCATTGTAATCATAAATATTTGTCCGCAGATAGCCTGATGATGGCCACAGAGCCGAAATAGGCCTATTGCGATAATAAACAGTTTTTTAACATCTATAAAGTGAAGCAGCATTTTGGCTTTTCATAGATTAACAATATGTCCTTAAAAGACATACACAATGCTGCAGGCCCAAATGAAATGAAATGGGATTTTAAATAGTTCCCTATCTGCCCACTGAGCAGTGTCATATGGGCCGACCCCTTATGAAGAAATACTTCAGTCTTCCCAAAGGTCCAAAAGCTTGCCCTTCGCACACACGTGTAGCAATGGCATGTGTACAGACATAACTTGGATTTAGGGTCAGCCCCTGAGGTTTACAAACATTTGAACATTGAAATTGCATTTTTCAGCTGTGTCCACCCCCCTCCCCTCCCTCCAATCTAAATTGGCATTTTCCAAACCTGTCACTTGGCCCAGTATAACAATCATTGCACTCTGACCAATTAATTCTATAAACTCATAATCTGTGGAAATCATTAGTTTTATCAATAATGTTTTTCAATTCTACTTAAGTTACTGTGGTAGGAAATGCCATGTCAACTTTTTGTTTGTCAAGTATTGCATGCAACCTGTCCTTCTGGAAGGATGTCAGGATCATCTGGGTTAAAGTCAGATTTTTAGAACATTTTGAATCCCTATCTTCAAAGATGACTAACATAGAATAACTTCCTAGAACAATGATTGATTGTATTTCCATGTCAATTATCGACATTGAAATGACAGTCCGATGTTGTAGAAGGTGTTCTTTGCCAAAAGGAAACAATTTACTTTAAATGTTTAAAAATTCAAAACACCATCCTTCTGGAAGGATGTCAGGATCATCTGGGTTAGTCAGATTTTTAGAACATTAACCGATTTGTAAGGTAATCAAACGTTTGAAGCATTTCTGTAGATGGGGGAAATCTATTGGTAGTATGGTGTACAGCTGTATTTATTAGTGCTGACACAATAAATAAACAATTTGTGACTGATTACTGTTGATCTTCTACACAAGTATTACCATCAACAACTGTGTGTTTTTGTCGAGGTTCCGTGAATGACGGCGTCCAAATACGCGCAGTTTATTGATCTGGTGTTGATAGTGAGAGCAGTAAGTGACTTAAGCTTTAAACACACATGTTATTTATAAATTTTTTTCTCAATTACTTGCTTAACCCAGATGTTCCTGAATTTTTTTTCGGTTGCTTCTGGTTTAAAAGAGAGTTTATTACGTCTGTAATAGATCGTTCAAATGTTGCAACATTGATTTTACACGAATTGCACCCTTAGCCTCGGTATAACATGCCATCCTTCTGAAACGAAGTAATGATGAAAACACTAATATTAGATGTTAGATATGACATTTTATTATAAAGCCATCCTTATGTTCCTGAATAATAAAAATAAAATTGATGTGTAAGTACTTAGACACCTAAAATCATGAAGTAATTAATATGTTGCTTTTGAATCCCTATCTTCAAAGATGACTAACATAGAATAACTTCCTAGAACAATGATTGTTTGTATTTCCATGTCAATTATCGACATTGAAATGACAGTCCGATGTTGTAGAAAGTGTCCTTTGCCAAAAGGAAACAATTTACTTTAAACGTTTAAAAATTCGAAACACCATCCTTTTGGAAGGATGTCGGGATCATCTGGGTTAAAGTCCGATTTTTAGAACAGTAACCGATTTGTAAGGTAATCAAATGTTTGAAGCATTTCTGTAGATGGGGGAAATCTATTGATTATGGGATTGGGGGCGTTACTAGTGGAGTACTATTTGATATCAATCATTTCTGCTTCTCCCACTATGCTGAGACTCTTAGAGTGCACCAATAGTACTGCGAGTCGTGCTCCAGCAAGGATCACGGCAGCTCATAGGCGAATTAGCTGGCGCGGAAGCTACAGCCGAAGACATCGACATCAGTCAACTTAATGCACGGATAACGAGACGAGCGCCGGCTGCCGTTAGGACTTAGCGTGCGCAGACACTTTTCTTCATGCTTTGCGCCCCTCCTCTCTTTCACAGTGGTACAAGTTCTTACTGCATCTGAATCTACATCTCCTGTACTTAAGTGCTTTGCAAGCCACTGTGTGCTACATAGTAGAGAGTACATGGTTTCTAACAAGACATTGTTTACTAATGGGAATTTTTTCATACAATTTTAACAACTCCTCAAAATTCTTAAAAGTAGTCCCCTCGGGTGTCAATGCCAATGCAGTTTCCAAACATAAGAGTCATGAAACTTCGTGACTGCAGCGGTGGCGAGCGGCTGGGTCGTAAAAACGTACCGTGAAACGACTGAGTAGTGAATGTGTATTTCGAGTGAAGCAGAACATTCAAAATACCTTTGTATTTATGAGCGTTTACAGCGCTATAAATTGTAGAAACTATCAAAAATATATATTTCAGAAATCTTGCATTTGCAAAGGATTCTCAGGAGTAAGAGAATAATGTTATGAATAACAAGTGATCGTTTACGATGGTTCGTTACACTTTTAGGCATATAAATATATCTTTAACAATTCATTCAGTCCAAACGTCTTCTCTTCATCAGAACTGCAAATATTTGACAAGTATTTCATAATATTACTGCTGTAAAAAATAATGTAGCAGTTAATCGACTATTTCAGTAGAGCCTGTTTAGTTTCTTCCCTCAGTTCCACAAAAATTATATATATACTGACATATTTTGTGGTTACCTACTAGTTTGATAAAGCGAATACGTAGCTACAAATAAAATGTCCACAGATAAACTGTTAACATTAGTTCATCACATTCTTTAAGATATTCAGTTTGATACCTACCAAGTAGTTACAAAAATTAAGATATGTACACGAGAGGCACAGAAACAAGGACAAGGTGAAAGGAGGGTATATAAGGTGATGGAGAATCTAGTCTCCTAGAATGTAAAAATTATGTGTAATTTTGAAACTACACTAAATCCACTAAAACAAAACTCATGTAACATGTCACTACACACGAACATAATCATAATCAGTTCCTTTTATACTTCAGCACAACAGGTTTCAATTAATTTCTGCTTTCAAATCATTTGGATGATATGAATATGACTGTGACATTGCGTACTGTATGAATTACACTGCACTGAGAATGTGTTATTATAGGCTGCCATGAACAGAAGCAGTGATATTATTTTAATGATGTTTTCATATTTGTATTAGAAAATTAACAACAATGTCCAGTCACTAGTAAATATGAAAATAACAGCATTAAAAATGGCAACTTCTCAGTTTATATCTTGCCATTCCTCTGTTACTCCCTACTCGCCGCTTGGAGCGCTAGTATCGTTTCAG
Source organism: Locusta migratoria (assembly GCA_026315105.1). Classification (NCBI taxonomy): domain Eukaryota; kingdom Metazoa; phylum Arthropoda; class Insecta; order Orthoptera; family Acrididae; genus Locusta; species Locusta migratoria. The sequence goes on from CM048752.1 coordinate 126,631,309, forward strand.
CTGCATTGTTTTCTCTGGAGAGTTTCGCAACTGTCTGTGATACACTGTGTTGGAACTCAGCTTCTGAAATGCCTTTTGAAGATTTGGTGACAGCCTTCTGGATGGCCACGAGTCATCAAAAGGACCTTAAAAAACTCGGGGAGCAGGTCTTGCATCAGGGCTACAAGGACCCTATGGCGAAGTTAGTACCCGTATCTGGACAAGATACGACACACAGTAAGTGGTGTGGCTCTGAGCGTTGTCATTGGTGGAGCTTGCTCTGTTCGGCAATTTCTGATCGTCTCTCCTCTACTTTTTTGAGCATTTGTGCAAGGATATCCGTATAGGGTTTTGAGGGTTTGTTCTTAAGGCACAAACTCACTATCTAACACTCCACTGTTGCCAGAAAACAAGTCCTTATGCCAGACACAACGTTGTCTCCGTAGGTCTGCTCAGTCGAGGCACGAGTCTCCTATGCAGTTTTGCGGAAGCGAATGCCGAATTTGATTGGTGTATCGCTGCTCTGTGGTCATTTCCATTTTTCACTTTTTATCCCGTGGCCAGAATGAGAAACCATACTCTGCCCAACGATCGCTACTCACTCTCTCACTGCTGCAAAGTGCGATGCTTAGGTGTGACCCCACCTCTGATAGCGAGTGCTCTGGTGGCAACTGGGGCATTGTGTGGTGGTCAGTCTCATTACATCGTGAATGAACCCTGTAATTTCTATCATAGCAATTTTTCTTCTTTTGCTATTTCACTTGCAAACTCTGTACAAGCCCTCATTTCTGTATCTTGTCATTGCAGATGTTGTGTGAAATGACTGTAGGCAGCAGTACAGTCATTCTGCTGCTTCTCTTTCTTTCTTTTTTTCCCAATGGTTTTCATGAAAAGAATGTAGTCTTCTGTCCTGTGAATCCTTGAGGACCATTTGTATAGGACTCGTTGGTTGATCCCTCCTACCCGTAACAAATATAGCAGTACCCTCTACACTGTGTCAAAGTCTTCCCATAATATTAGAAGAGGAGAAATTCCTAGCAGGAAAAAAAATATATATATAAAAAATATAGATGAAGATTACTTACCTGGCGAAGGAGCACAGGAAGTGATAGTAGCATAAATAAATCAATAAATTCACACACACTCACACACACACACACACACACACACACACACACACACACACACACACAACGCTAGATCCGTCCTTCATGACATCCTTCCTACTCCACCGAGAGTGTCTTTCCGCTGCCCACGTAACCTTTGTAATCTCGTAGTCCATCCCTATGAAATCCCCAAACCACCTTCCCTACCTTCTGGCTCCTACCCTTGTAACCGCCCCCCGTTGTAAAACCTATGTACCCTTCCACCACCACTCACTCCACTCCCGTAACCCGGAAGGTGTACGATCAAGGGCAGAGCCACTTGCGATAGCACCCACGTGATTTACCAACTGACATGCCTGCACTGTGAAGCGTTCTATGCGGAAATGACCAGCAACAAACTGTCCATTCACATGAATGGTCACAGACACACAGTGTTTGTTGGTAATGAGGATCACCCTGTGGCTAAACACGCCTTGTGGCATGATCAGCACATCTTGGCACAATGTTACACTGTCTGGGTTATCTGGATACTTCCCACTGACACCAGTGTTTCAGAACTCCGGAGATGGGAACTTGCTCTTCAACATGTTTTCTCTTCCCGTTGCCCACCTGGTCTCAACCTCCACTAAATTCAGATTCCTGCCCACCATCTTGAACATCCTTGCCTCGATTCTCTGGACAGAACCTCTGCCTCAAGTGGCATCTCTAACTTCTTAACTTCTTTGCTTTCTGCAGTATGTCTGCTTAGGTGTGCTTGCATTTGTGTAAATGTGTGGGTGTGGGTATATTTGTTTACCCTCCTTTTTTTCGCCCAAGGTAAGTCTTTCCTGTCCCGGGATTGGAATGACTCCTTACCCACTCCCTTAAAACCCTCATCATTTCCTTTTCCCTCTCCTTCCCTTCTGCCTGAAGAAGCAGCTAGGCTGCGAAAGCAAGCATTTTGTGTGTGTGTGTGTGTGTGTGTGTGTGTGTGTGTGTGAATTTATTGATTTATTTGTGCTACTATCACTTCCTGTGCTCCTTCACCTGGTAAGTAATCTTTATCTATATTTTTTTTATATATATTCTTCCCGCAATATGACGTGGCTGGGGATCCCAAAAACTCTGTAATCAGTCACACGAGCATTATTATCTGTATCGTCTGTTATAGATGAGATGATACACAATTGGGCTAGTAACGGTCTAAATCTGTTGCTTGTACTTTTATCATTTTGGAAGTTCTTTGTCTATAGTACAATTTTCTGAAGATACCCTAATATAAAGACTGAAAGTAGAAGTGGTCTCAATAAAGTTCTTTACAGCTACTGAAGTGGTTTTTCATTAACCCTTTACATCCGAATCAGAGACAGTTGTGCGACTTTGGAAGTTCTGTTTTGCCCTGACCTCAGTCTTCTGATATGGTCCCAACTGACATGCAATGATTGAATAGCAGATCCCGCACGATCATTTGATCATTGCATTTTGGTTGGAAGTAAATTGCCAAACAGAAATCGGGCCAAAAAATTGAAATCCATACCCACACAGTCGTGTAAATTCAAAATAATGGTTCATTCATTAAGATAATGAGTGTCAGTGTCACAAATTATGTGAAACTAGACTGTGAAATTGTGGCATAGAAAAGGTGACAGATGTTTGTTTGGGAATAGAGAGGCATTGCGATAATACATTGCTGGGCTTTAGCACAGAGCACATCAGAGGACAAACAGTAATTCATTTAAAAATTGTGCTACTTCTCGAATCTTTTCAATTACATCTCTTATTTTATAGGATACGTATACTTAACAGCACAAAGGTATTATACAAAAATGATAACATTAGGGTACAAATTTGTTGGAGATCTCTCACTTGTCAGATTTGCAACTGAGGCAACTTGTATTCTGGAATATATTCAATCGAGTTGCTCCTTCCCACTGAAGAAAATCCTCTACTGCTTTATTCAAGCCAATTTACAACTTTGAAGCATATTTATTTTTCTTGCCATATTATACAGTTAATGTAACTATACAATTTCTAATCCAAAGATTTTTATAGAGAAGGCTCAGTGGTTCCTAGACTGTGATCCATGGACCACAAGTGGTCTGTAAGATCTAAAATAAGGGAAAAATATAAAGTGTTGAACTGTTACTCATTTTAATTATGCTTCTTATGTGGTGAGACAAACAATTTTCTACTAAAAGTTTCTATTTTAATAGTACTGTTGATACATGTTATTTTTTATTTTAAAGATTATACATTAAAAAGTTTGATGAAAGTTTATTTTTGGATTGAAATAGTTTATTTTTCATGAATCGTGTGGTCCTGGTCTAAAAAGGTTTGGGAGCCACTGCTGTAACTAAAATGGAATGCTGTACAATAGCTCACATTGTGTTCTTCTATTATAACCAGAGATAATATTTATGTGTGTATAATTTATATTGCATTGTACAAGGTAGCTAAATAATTTTATTAAATGCCAAAGATCAGATGCATTTTAAGCAATAAGAAGTGTTTTTGCAACAGTGTCCGTGATACAACATTGCGGCAATATTAATAAATTTGCAGCAATATATAACTGCACAAAGTACACTTTTCTTGTTAACACCTCGACACTGCTGTAATTTTAGAGTCTCTGTTATCAACCAGAGTGATTTTATACTAACCAAAGATTTGTACAATTGTTTGACGTCTTGCCGTCATAGATATTTAGGCAGTTATCCTTCCAAAGATTTAAATCTGTTTTGTCTAGCAGGTTAAAATAATAATTATTAACTGTATAGTGAGGACAGTTTACTACTCACCGCAAAGACGTGGCGACGAGCTGCGACAGGCACATACAAAAGACACACACATACAACACATTCAGCTATCGGCCATGGCCTTCTTCAGAAATAGAGCACTCACGCAATCACACAGGCACACAACACAGTCATACAACCATCCGACTCGGAGGTGATGGTTGTATGACTGTGTTGTGTGCCTGTGTGATTGCGTGAGTGCTCTATTTCTGAAGAAGGCCATGGCCGATAGCTGAATGTGTTGTATGTGTGTGTCTTTTGTATGTGCCTGTCGCAGCTCGTCGCCACGTCTTTGCGGTGAGTAGTAAACTGTCCTCACTATATTATTTATTCCAACCTGGACTTTCCATTATTATATAATTATTAACTGTAACAGAGATGCATTATATATTTTCTGCTTGATGTATATTTTTACTGAAATGTTCACTGTACAACAATGATGTACACTATTTTTGTAATTTGTAATGTTCAAAGCTACGCACTGATTCTGTGACAATGACCAAGTTATGTGGAGTCTGCATTGTAACAAATAAAGCTGCTTTACACAGTACATTCTTTTTTTGTCTTTTTGGCTCCTGTTTTCTAAATGGATTTTGTGGATAGCTGCTTACTTTGTTCACGGAATTAATCACATAAGTTTTGCTGCACCCTAAAAACGAAAAGTCCCTATATTGTAACAACAACTCCTGTGTACTTATTATGTCTTACAAGTGATTTGATGAAATTTTCACACAAATCTGACGTAAAAGTTTGACTAATGGTGGAAATTCTCCACAGAGATGATAAATTATTTTTTAATGTTTTAGAAAGGACAGGTCGCTACGCACTACAGAGAGGCCCGATGAGCTACAGAAAGGCACACATAACAGAATAAACAAAAATGAAGCTTTTGGCTGTCAAGCCTTCATCTGCCACAGAGAAAACACACACACACACACACACACACACACACACACACACACACACACACACTCACAAACCCAACCGCCATCTCTGTCTGGAGTCCAGCTGCAATAGCTGAAGATAGTGGTTGGGTTTGTGTGAGGAGTAGTGAGTGAGTGTGTGTGTGTGTGTGTGTGTGTGTGTGTGTGTGTGTGTGTGTGTGGCGCTCGCGCGCACATGTGTGCATGCGGGTGCGTGCGCGCACTCACACGCAACAACAATATTTTGGAAAGGATAGGTTGCTATCATCTCGGAGAGGCCCAGTAAGCTACAGAAAGGCACACATAACAGAATAAACAAAAATGAAGCTTTTGGTGCGCGTTCTATGTGGCAGCTGAAGGCTTGACAGTTAAAAGCTTCATTTTTGTTTATTCTGTTATGTGTCCCTTTCTGTAGCTCATTGGGCCTCTCTGTGGTGAGTAGCAACGGTTGTCCTTTCCAAAATATTGTTGAATCCTTTAAGGTATTTCCATTGTTTGATAAATTATTTTTCGAAAGAGAGAGATTGGCTGGCCAGTACTTACTTTTGTACTGTACTGCCGATAGTCACACAAAGAAAGAGAAAAGGATGAAAAAGGAACAAGCTTTCGGATCAGGGTTCCTTCTTCAGGTAGGACAGAAGGGAAGAAAAAAAGAATGGGAGCGGAAGGGGAAGGTAATTCACAATCTAGGTCATGGCTTCCACAATTCTTAAACACCATTGTCATGTCCTAGGTCATGAATTACCTTTCCCATCCATTCCCATTCCTTTTTTCTTCCCTTCTCTCCTACCTGAAGAAGGAATCCTGTTCCGAAAGTTTGTTCTTTTTTCGTCCTTTTCTCTTTCTTTGTTTGACTAACGGCGGTGCAGCACAAAGGTAAGTACTGGCAGCCAATCTACCTCTTTTGAAAAATAATAGAAGTTTGACATATATTTTCACTTTTCAAGAGCTGCCCTGTGACCGATTCAGCCTGTGCATGTTAGGCAGTGTTAAAGGTGCATATACAGTGAGGAGCTAAAGAAACTAGTACACCTGCTTAATATCGCGTAGGGGTCCCACGAGCAGGCAGAATTGCCGCAATGCGACATGTCGTGGACCGGACCGATGTCCGGAGCAGTGCCGGAGGGAACCGACGCCATGCTTCCTGCAGGGCCGTCAGTCGACCTGTGACACCACCGGGGGTGGAGGTCTCTGCATGTTGCAAGGCAGTCCAGATATGCTCAATAATGTTGCTGTTTGGGAAGTGTGGGCTGTTGCACTGTGCTGCTGGAGGTGCCCAGGTCTGTCGGACAGCCCAGTGGACGGGACTGGACGCAGTCATCAGACAGGACGCGTTTGTACGTGTCTGCTGTCAGAGTCGTGCCCAGACGTATCGGGGCTCCGCACCACTCCGAGTGCACTCACCCCACACTATTACAGAGCTTCCACTCACTCGAACAGTGCCCTGCTGATGTGAAGGGTCCTCAAATCCGTGACCTTTTCTCGATACCCGTACGTGTCCGTCCGCTCGATACGATTGGAAATGAGACCGGTCGGATCGGGCGACACGCTTCCGGTCGTAAACAGTCCAGTGTCAGTGTTGACGGGTGCAGGCGTTGCTAAAGCTTCGTGCCGGGCAGTCGGCGAGGCTATGCGACTGGACCTTTGGCTCCGAAAGCTCACTTGTTGACGGCCCAGATTTGAGATCCCCAGCAGTTTGTGGAAGGGTTGAATTTCTGTCACATTGAATGATTCTCAAAATTACTAAAAATTTCCTGGCTGTTATGCCGTGGTCTAGTGGATTTATTATTAAAACCCAACGTTTCGTCCGCGACTGCAGAGGACATTCTCAGGGGGGATCGTGGCTCTTTTGGATGTCCAATTCACCCCCTGGCTCGCTACTGACTGAAGCCAAATTCCGTTTACAAGGGCTCGCTCGCAGTGGTGTGACGTCAGATGTTTTTGACATGCGCGCGCAATTCGTCGTTGCCGATTGTCTCCGTCCGTTAATGTCGTCCCATGGTGGAAGACTGTTACATTTCTCCTTCAAAACCGGAATCCAGATATCATTCAGTTTCACGCCCTACTCCATCCTATTGAAATTATTGGGGTGTTTTACAATTTCTGTTGCCTCTCTATACAGTCTTTCGTGGTATCCATTTGTGGCTGCTAAAACCTGAGTCTTATCAAATTGAATAACGTGGTCCTCTGGTTGGAAAACATGTTCAGCAACAGCTGATCTGTCAGTCTCTCCCCTTGAGAATGTCCTTCGCAGTCGAGGACGAAACATTGGGTTTTAATAATAAATGACCACGCCATAACAGACTGGAAATTTTTAGTAATTTTGACTATTCCGGCCGTTAAAGTTTACATTTTACAATGAATGATTCTCATCAGCCGTCATTGGACCCGCTCTCGCAGGATCTTTTTCTGGCTGCACTGATGTTTTTATGTCTACACAGATACTCTGCAAGTCACTTTGAAGTGCACGGCAGAGGGTTCATTGAACCACTTTTATGATATTTCTATATAGTTCCATTCTCTAATAGCTCGCAGGAAAAAGAAACACCTCCATCTTTCTGTTTTAGATCTGTTCTCTTGCTTTATTATGATGACTATGTCTCCCTATGTATGTGTGGTTGCTAACAAAATATGTTCACATTCTGAAGAGAAAATTGATGAAAGAAATTTGACAATTAGATTTCAATGAAACAAATAACGCCTTTCTTTTAATGATTTCCATCCCAATTCGTGCATCATATCAGTGACACTCTCTCCCCTATATCGCAATAATACAGAATGAGCTGACCTTATCTCAGTTTTCTCTAAATCGCCTGTCAGTCCACTTGGTGTGGATCCCACAATGCGCACCAATACTCCAAAATAGGACACACAAGTGTGGTGTAGGCAGTTTTTGTAGTAGAATTGTTGCTTCTTCCAAGTATTCTGCCAATGAAATCGGGCACTGATGAGCACATTGTTGAACGCCCTAAAACTCCAACAACAATAACAACAACAGCCAGTGAAACAATACCTTTGGTTTGCCTTTCCTACAATATTTTGTGTGTGTTCTTTCCATTTTAAATTTTTCATAACTGTTACTCCTAGGTAAAAAAAAAAAAAAAAAAAAAGGGTAAGGTAAAGCAGTCATCAATCCGAAGATTGGTTTGAACAGCACAGTGCTTTACTAGGCATGGTCCTGTTTGGAGGTGGTATGCCATTGTCTTCCTCTGACCTTCAAACGGACTTACCCAGCCAGTTATAGGGGGACCTACAGTTTAATGTGGGTTCCGAACCACGGTGCTACTCGGTATTTTTCACATGAGCAATACTGCCAGAGGTGAAAGAATTGGAAAGTGAGAGATAAAAATCCTAGGACTTGGATGGGATTGAACCTGCGACCTTTGGATTTGTAGTCTGCCACTCTACCACTGTGCAACCGAAATTGATGGTCTGTAGATTTGACTGATTTATCTTGTATCTAAAGTTTAACAGATTTCTTTTGGTGGATGACCTCACAATTATCATTATTAAGGATCAGTTGCCAATTTTTGCACTGTGCAGATATTGTATCCAAACCATTTTGCAGTTGCTTTTGATCTTCTGGTGACTTTACTAACAGATAAATGAACAGCATCATCCGCAAACAGTCTAAGAGAGCTACTTAGGCTGTCTCCTAAATCGTTTATAAAAATAAGGAACAGTAACAACCCTGTAACACTTCCCTGAGCAAAGCCAGATATCACTTCTCTTCTACATGATGACTTAACATCAATTATAACATACTGAGTCCTTTCTGACAGGAAATCACAAATCCAATCACATAACTGTGGCAATATTCCATAAGCATGCAACTTTATTAGAAGACACTTGTAAGATACAGTGTCAAAAGCCTTCCAGAAATTGAGAAATACAGAATCGGTTAGACATCCCTTGTTTATAGCACTCATCTCGTCTGGTGTTTGACAAGAATGGTATTTTCTGAATCTGTGTTGACTATGGGACAATAGGTTGTTCTGTTCGAGGTAGTTCATAATATTTGAGGAAAGTATATGTTCTAAAATCCTGCTGCAAACCGACATCAATGATATAGGCCCGTAATTTTGTGGGTCACTCCTATTGCCTTTCTGGAATATTGGAGTGACCTGTGCAACTTTGCAGTCTTTGGGTACAGAACCTTCGCTAAACGAGCGGTTGTATATGATAACTAGGTATGGGGCTATTGCATCAGCATACTCTTCATAGGAACCTAATTGGTACACAGTAAGGACTGGGGGACTTATTTTTGTTAAGTGATTTAAGTTGTTTTAATACTCCAGGGATATTTATTTCTAAATTACACCTGCCAGAAGCTGTTCTTGATACAAATTTTGGAGTATTTGCTTCGTCTTCTGGAGTGAAGGAATTTCGGAAAGCTATGTTAAGCAGTTCTGCTTTAACAGAACTGTCATCAGTAGTGACACCATTTATATCATGTAATGAAGGTATTGATTGTGTTTTGCCACTAGTATACTAGTATGTTGAGATTTGTTGTTTTACTGGATTCGCAATAGCTGGCCACAGTGGCTGAGTGGTCTGCAGACTGCCAGTCAGTGTCTGCACAGTCGCTACAGTTGGGAGTTCGAATCCCCCCTCGAGCATGGATATTTGTGCCGCCTTTAGTATAAGGTAGACCATAAGTAGTTTGTGAGTTTAGGGACTGATGACCCTGCAGTTAAGTCCCTTAAGCTTAACAAACATTTGAACAACATTTTTGATTCGCAATATTAACGGTGCACATGTGAAATGGTCGTGCTGGAAAATTCCCACCTCATCGCTACTTCAGAGATGCTGTGCCCCATCTCTCAGGCGCCAGTTGCAACACCAAGTTGAAACTCACATAAAAGGTGATAGCCTGCCATGTAGCAGCAGTAACTGATACAATGCCTACGCCAAGTACCTTATGTCTTGTTTAGGAGTTGCTAACCATAGGCCTGTCCTCTTGAGTGTTTACATATTTGTGTGTTTGCATACACATGCCTATCCAGTTTATTTGGCTCTTCAGTGTATTAGATAAAACAATAAATCACAAGACTATAGAATGCAAAACATAATTACTGGTAGAACATGGCCTACTGCCAGTTCACAGTGTCCAAAATGCAGAAATTTTTAGTTGTTGGACATGTTACCATTGCCAGGTGCAATGAAGGACAGGGCTCCTGATTGTAACCTCTGTAATTCGTTGTTTCGCTCTCTCTCTCTGTGGTAGTTTGGATGCGGCTGCTTTGCCCACCCTGGTTGCCAGATTGTTAATTTGCTGAGTGTCATCTTAATTACAGTAAAACCTCGTTTTTACGGTCCCGGTTTTTATGTTTGCTAGCAGTTCCTTTAACTGTTTTGTGGAGAAATGAAGTTTTAAAGAACAGTATCTTTGAATAATGTATAGGTAGTAAAGAGATGAATGTTAAATGTTTCTAAGTAGAGAATGAACTTCTAAGACAGATAAGTCTATATGATGCAGAAATGTAAAGTGTAATCATTTTAAAATTTCAATTAATACAAATAAACAATCCCAGAGACGGATTTTCGTGTCTAATATGTCAAAGACAATAATTATAAATCTGTAGCATAGAATTAAAATTTGTGATGCGGCCAGGAATCGAACCCAGACCTTCATGCTTACTAGGAGGTAATTACTAACTAACTAGCTTACTAATGGTTAAGACATCTGCCTAGTAAGCATGAAGGTCCGGGTTCAATTCCCGGCCGCATCACAAATTTTAATTCTATGCTTCAGATTTATAATTATTGTCATTTTAAAATAGTTTGTTAAGCTAGCAGTGCATCCTTGGTGTCAGAAAGGGATGACGATTTGAGTGGTCTCCACTGTAACACACGTCCCTTTTTATACACTGTAAAGACAATCAACTTCTTGTTGTCGTTGTTACCTTTTTCTTTTGGTCACCTCAATCTTGAATTTGGTAGTTTGGTTAGTCCACACCACCTGTGACTTTTATTCTGACAGTTGATCATGTCTTCAGTTTCCCAAGACCACAATGTTTGTCAAACCTATTAAGGAGAACTCTTTTTTCTCACTGCAATGAAACTAGAGCATGTACACAGAAACTTATGTATGTAATAGAACACATTGCATCACTTGCTTCCACATAATGGTATAACATAGAAACAAAGCCAATGGGAAGAAAAGTGTTTTTGAAAAAGATGAATTTGTTAACATTGAATATTGATTTAAGCCTAAGGAAGTCCTTTCTGAAGGCATTTGTGTGGAGTGTTGCCTTGTATGGGAGTGAAACATGGAGGATAAACAGTGCAGACAGGAAGAGAATAGAGGATTTGAAATGTGGTGCTACAGAAGAATGCTGAAGATTAGGTGGGTAGATAGCATAACTAATGAAGAGGTTCTGAACAGACTTGGTGAGAAAAGGAATTTTTGGCATACCCTGACTAAAAGAAGGAATCCATTGGTAGGACCTATTCTTAGACATCAATGTATCGTGAATTTAGCATTGGAGGGAAGTGTTCAGGAAAAAAACTGCAGACAGAGCCCAAGATATGAATATAGTAAGCAGATTCAAATAGATGTAGGCTGCCATTCTTATGAGGAGGTGAAGAGGCTTGCTCAGGATAGAGTAGGGTGGAGAGCTGCATCAAAACTCCGGACTGAAGACCACATTTGGAGAAAAATAAGAACAATATAAATAATAAAAAATTATGGACGATATGATTACGACTACTATTTTGATGAAATGAAATGATTGTATGGCATTTTTGCCCGGGAGATCCCCTTTGGGATTGTTTGGTCACCTAGTGCAAGTCTTTTTAATTGATACCATTTCGGTGTCAATAATGATAAAATGATGATTAGGACAATACACAACACGCAGTCCCCTGCCGGAAATCGAATCCGGGCCCTCTGCGTGGTAGTCAGTGATGCTGCCATCTGAGCTACTGGGGGCATACTACTATTGTGATAATATCTATGCTTTGTGTCGAGTCAAGAAGGTTAGAATCTCTGAGAGATGCCCTAACACTGAAATAGTGAAGCCAGCGAAATGCGGATTCTGGCATTTGTTTGTGCCCAAATCATTGGCTGTACTGTGTGGTGAAGTAGTTCTAGTCATTGAAATGTATGTCATATGTAAGTAAATACTACCAATTTAATGACTTTTTGTAAAGAGGGAAATAACCACTCAGGATTTTAAGTGAAAAATCCTTGTTTTGGGCACTTATTTTGGCTTCAACCAATGTCTGTTCTCAGCGTAGGTAACACCATCTTCCTTTATTCCAACCTCCCTGGGTTGTGTACTACTGTGATAATATCTATGCACTAAACACGTAATATTCTCTCTTGCCATATTTTAACAAACAGCCAAAATTATTTTATATTTGAGTTTAGCTTTGACAAACTTAGATCTTTTTGAACTGCTACCTGTTAAAACTATTATATCTGTGCCATATTTGCATTATCTTTTTCCATTAAAATATTATCACCTGTCGTGCTGTGGTAGTTTGCCCTCTTTTTCAAGTTTAATTTCTTTACCTGTACTGGTTTACTGAAAATGAAGTGACAGTGTCAAATTACTGTTATTTTTGCAAATACAGTATCTCTGAAACGGCACGAGTTATGGAAATACATAACAGAGCAAAGTTGTAGAGAACCTTCTTTTCTACAAATACATTTATTCAATTTTTGTCTCAGATGAATGGTTAAGGTGTACATTTTCATTTAAATTTCAAGCTCTCAGAAGGCGACTACAAATGCCCACTTTTAGAGTTGCTACCTTAACATAAAGGGGGCCAATACATATTATTTACAATGTGACTTACCATACAAGTTTTTACAGTTCTTTAGTTGTTCATGGAGATTTTACGGAGTGACCATAAGCACTTCTTCATTGGACTCCACTGCATAAATATACAGAAACTTGCAGATAAACTACCCGCTGTCTTAGCCCACTCCAGATCATGCATTCAATTCCACATGGAATAAATTAAATTCCCCACACACTATCTGCACACTGCAATAACTAAATTATAGCATGCAAATCCTGCTGCATTGTATTCCACTTATCAAGAAAAATTTAATGCAAATTCTTCGATTTGTATTTTCCAAATCTAAAAATTTGCTGAGTGTTTGAAAACACACACAACCTCTTCGACTAATGACAATAAACTGAATACTGAAAACCACTGATACAATATGTGTACAACAAAAGAAAAAAATTGTAAATCAGATGCATAAAGTGAAGAAATAGAAAAAGAAGAAAGAAAAAATTGTTACCTTCTGATCACACCCTGTAGCTAAGTTCCCCTACTCCATGAATAAAATATTTGTTTCTGTTCTTTGTAGCAGCAGAACATCGGATGTGTTGCTGTCATAATCACTATCACATAGTTGTTAATAAGTACCAGACAACCTTCAGGTACTAGATTCGCCATAAAGACTAAAGATTTCTTGTTTTTCTTTTTTCAGATACTACAATAATGGTTTTGGACCAGTAGAACACGACCGCAGTTTCTCGTTGCGGTAGTTGGCTATCAGGTAAAGACAAAGTGTATGTGGTTGCTCCAATTGCTGTCTATTCAAAATAAAACGTAAAACAAACATTTTATAATTATTTTATGAAAATGTGTGTAAGTATCAACTGTTTAGTTATATTGTTATTATTATTATTATTATTATGGTCTTCATTCCGGAGACTGGTTTGATGCAGCTCTCCACCCTACTCTATCCTGAGCAAGCCTTTTCATCTCCTCATAAAAACGACAACCCACATCCACTTGAATCTGCTTACTATACACGTCTCTTGGTCTCCCTCTGCGATTTTTACCCCACACACTTCCCTCCAATGCTAAATTTACGATTCCCCCATGTCTAAGAATGTGTCCTACCAAGCGATCCCTTCTTTTAGTCAGGGTATGCCAAAAATTCCTTTTCTCGCCAATTCTGTTCAGTACCTCTTCATTAGTAATGGGATCTACCCACCTCATCTTCAGCATTCTTCTGTAGCACCACATTTCAAAAGCCTCTATTCTCTTCCTGTCCGCACTGCTTATCGTCCATGTTTCACTCCCGTACAAGGCAACACTCCACACAAATGCCTTCAGAAAAGACTTCCTTACCCTTAAATTAATATTCGAAGTTAGCAAATTTCTCTTTTTCAAAAATGCTTTTCTTCCCATTGCCATTCTGCATTTTATATCCTCTGTACTGCGACCATTGCATGTTATTTTACTACCCAAGTAACAAAACTCATCTACCACCTTCATTGTTTCGTTACCTAATCTAATTCCTTCAGCATCGCCCGACTTTCTAAGACTGCATTCCATTATTTTTGTTTTGCTCTTGTTAATGTTCATTTTATACGCTCTCTTCAACACATTGTCCATTCCATTCAACTGCTCTTCCAGGTCCTTTGCTGTCTCTGACAGAATTACAATGTCATCAGCAAAATGCAATGTTTTTATTTCGTCCCCCTGAACTTTAATCCCTATTCTAAATTTTTCCTTGCTTTCCTTCACCGCCTGCTCGATGTACAAATTGAATAACATCGGAGAAAGGCTACAGCCCTGTCTTACTCCCTTCCCAACTGATGCTATCCTTTCATGCCCTTCAACTCTAATAACTGCTGTCTGGCTTCTGTACAAGTTGTAAATAACTCTTCTTTCCCTGTATTTTACCCCTGCTGACTTCAGAATTTGAAAGAGTGTATTCCAGTCAACATTGTCAAATGCTTTCTCCAAATCTACAAAAGCTAAAAATGTAGGTTTGCCTTTCCTTACTCTATCTTCTAAGATAAGACGTAAAGTGAGTATTGCCTCCCGGGTTCCTATGTTCCTCCTGAATCCAAACTGATCTTCCCCGAGGTTAACTTCTACCAGCTTTTCCATTCTCCTGTAGATAATTCGTGTTAAAATTTTGCAACCATGACTTATTAAACTGATGGTTCTGTAATTTTCACACCTGTCTGCGCCTGATTTCTTTGGAATGGGGATTATTACATTTTTCTTAAAGTCTGAGGGCATTTCGCCTGTCTCATACATCCTACACACCAGTTCAAATAGTCTTGTCATGGCTGGCTCTCCCAGAGACTTTAGTAGCTCTGAGGGTATGTCATCTACTCCTGGGGCCTTGCTCCAACCTAGGTCTTTCAAGGCTCTGTCAAATTCATCTCTCAGTATAGTATCTCTTATTTCATCTTGATCTACTTCCTCTTCCCTTCCTCCAACATCATCTCTAAGTTCATTTCCTTTGTAGAGCTGCTCTGTGTACTCTTTCCACCTTTCAGCTTTCCCTTCTTTGCTGAGAACTGGTTTCCCATCTGAGTTCTTGATATTTGTGGAGTTGCTTTTCTTGTCCCCAAATGTCCCTTTTATTTTCCTGTAGGCGGTATCTACTTTTCCCCTTTTTATACATTCTTCTACAGATTTGCATTTGGCTTCTAGCCACTCCTGCTTACTCATTTTGCACTTCCTGTCAATCTCATTCTTTAGTCGTCTGTACTCCATTTTGCCTGTTTCATTTACTGCATTTTTATGTTTTCTCCTTTCATCAATTAAATTTAGTATTTCCTGTGATATCCAAGGATTTTTTGTAGGTCTTGCCTTTCTACCTATTTTGTCCTCTGCTGCCTTCACTATTTCGTCTCTCAATGCTACCCATTTCTCTTCTACTGTTTTATTTCCCCCTGTTTCTGTCAATTGTTGCCTAAATCTCCCTCTGAAATTCTCCAGAACTTCACTTTCCTTCAATTTATCTAAGTCCCATCTCCTTATTTTCCTACCTTTCTGCAGTTTTTTCAGCTTCAGCCTACAGTTCATGACTAATAAGTTATGGTCAGAGTCTATATCTGCCCCTGGGTACGTCTTGCAGTTAATAACTTGGTTCCGGAATCTATGTCTTACCATTATAAAATCTATCCAATACCTTCCGGTGTCTCCTTGTCTCTTCCAAGTATACAACCTTCTTTTGTGATTCTTAAACCACGTGTTTGTTACGATTAAATCATGTTCCGTGCAAAATTCTACCAGGCGACTTCCTCTTTCATTCCTCCTGCCCAGTCCATATTCACCTATTATTTTTCCTTCTCTTCCTTTTCCTACTACCGAATTCCAGTCTCCCATTACAATTAAGTTTTCCTCTCCCTTAACTGTCTGAATAATTTCCTTTAGCTCCTCGTATATTTCTTCGATCTCCTCATCATCGGCAGAGCTAGTTGGCATATAAACCTGTACTACTGTTATCGGTGTTGGCTTCGTATCTGTCTTGACAATGATAATGCGGTCACAGTGCTGCTCGTAGTAGTTTACCCGCATTCCTATTTTCTTATTCATTATCAGCCCTACTCCTGTGATACCCCCAACTGATTTTGTATTTATAATCCTGTACTCACCTGACCAGAAATCCTGTTCATCCTGCCACCGAACTTCACTAATCCCCACTATATCTAACTTCAACCTATACATTTCCCTTTTTAAATTTTCTAATTTTCCTACTCGATTAAGGGATCTAACATTCCACGCTCCGATCCGTAGAATGCCAGTATTGTCTTTCCTGATGACAACATCCTCCTGAGTAGTCCCCGCCTGGAGATCCGAATGGGGGACTATTTTACCTCCGGAATATTTTACCCGAGAGGATGCCATCATCATATGTTCACACAGTAGAGCTGCATGTCCTCGGGAAAAGTAACGGCTGTAGTTTCCCCTTGCTTTCAGCCGTTCGCAGTAGCCACATTAGCTGATGTTACAAGGCCAGCTCAGTCAATCATCCAGACTGTCGCTCCTGTAACTACTGAAAAAGCTGCTGCCCCTCTTCAGGAACCACACGTTTGTCTGGCCTCTCCACAGATACCCCTCCGCTGTGGTTGCACCTACGGTACGGCTATCTGTATCGTTGAGGCACGCAAGCCACCCCACCTCGGCAATGTCTGTGGTTCATGGGGGTTATATTTTAAAATAAATATACACAGTGGTCAGAAAGAGTTTGTAAGGTTGTCAGTGGGTAGATTAAGCTTGGAAAAAAATTGATACATTGCAAAATTTGTAGTGAAACAAGCCAAATTTGGGGCTTTCGCTGGGTACTGGGCCGTGAAAATAAAGGATGTTGTGAAAAATAGATATTGTTACTTAAAAATATTAGAATTAGTTATGACTCAGTCATATACCGTTGTGCGGGATTTTGATCTTTTATGCAGAATGCATGGTGCACAGCTGACGGGTGCTGGAGATATTGACTATGCAGCAAAGTGGACAGAGTAAAATGTCATGGTGGAAGGCGCAGTCCAGTGAAAATTAAAAACAATACTTGTTTATAAAAAGACATATGAAAACTTAACAATATAGAGGGAAACAAGCCTGTCCGGAAAAAGATTTAAAAAACGTAAAGAAAGTTGGACTTACCAGGCGAGAAGGCACTGGTTCGTTGATACACAAATAAAAATGAAAATACACACACACACAAAACTGAGCTTTCGCAACCTAAGGTTGCTTCTTCAGAAAGAGCAGGAAAAGGAAATGATGAGGGTTTTAAGGGAGTGGATAAGGAGTCATTCCAATCCCAGGAGAGGAAAGACTTACCTTGGGGGGAAAAAGGATAGTAAACAAACACACACGGAGACACACACACACACACACACACACACACACATACACACACACCAGGGCAGACTTATGCAAAATGCAAAGAGGTTGGACAGAGATGCCATTTGAGGCAGAAGTTCTGTCCAGAGATTGGAGGCAAAGATGTTGTAGAATGTTTGGCAGGAATTTCACACTAACGAAGGTTGAGACCTGGTGGGCAACAGGAAAAGAGACTATGCTGAAGGGCAAGTTCCTATCTCCGGAGTTCTGAAAGGTTGGTGTCATTGGGAAGTATCCAGATAAACTGGAGGGTTTAGCACTGTACCAAGATGTGCTGGCCGTGCACCGAAGCGTGCTTAGCCACAGGGTGATCCTCATTACCAACAAACACTGTCTGCCTGTGACCGTTCATGCAAATGGGCTGTTTGTTGCTGATCATTCCCACATAGAACACTTCATAGCGCAGGCATGTCAGTTGGTAAATCACGTGGGTGCTGTCGCAAGTGGCTCTGCCCTTGATCGTGTACACCTTCTGGGTTACTGGACTGGAGTAAGTGGTGGTGGAAGGGTGCATAGGGCAGGTTTTACAACGGGGGCGGTTACAAGGGTAGGAGCCAGAAGGTCATAGGGATGGACTAGGAGGTTAGGTAGCTGGTGGAAAGACACTCTCAGTGGAGTAGGAAGGATGGATTTCATTTTGGGACAGTCTTGAATCCCTGAACCAATACACCAATAACCTGATGACAGCCTTCACATCCCGCAACTACCCTCATGATCTGGTACAGAAGCAAATAGGAAGGGCCACTTCCTCTTCGCCTCACACCCAGAACCTCCCACTGAGGGACCATAAAAGTGCCCCTCTTGTCACTGGATACTTTCCACCACTGGAGCGAACTCTAATTGTGGCTCTCCAGTGAGGAACGACTTCCTTAAATCCTGTTCCAAAATGACTGTCCCACTTGTTATCAGTACCTTACAGCACTCTGTCAGTTGCCTAGAGCTGCATAAGAGTGTTAAAAATATGGTTTGGGAATTCAGTTTGAAGCTGACTTCAAGGCATGTGTGAAAATTACAGAACCATCAGTTTAATAAGCCATGGTTGCAAAACTCTTTAACATGAATAGAAAAACTAATAGCATCTGACCATAGGGTAGAACAGTTTGGATTTAGGAGAAATGTTGGAGCCTGTGAGGCTACACTCACATTATGAATTATCTTAGAAGATTGGCTAAGGAAAGGCAAACCTACATTTTTAACTTTTGTAGATTTGGAGAAAGCTTTTGACTGGAATGCTTACTTTCAAATTCTGAAGTTAGCAGGGGTAAAATATAGGGAACAAAACATTATATTCCACTTGTACAAAAATGGGACAGCAGTTATGAATTGAAGGGCATGAAAGGGAAGCATTGGTTGGGAAGGGAGTAAGACACGGTTGTAGCCTTTCCCAATGTGGTTCAATTTGTACATGAGCAACCTGTGAAGGAAAGCAAGGAGGAATTTGGAGAAGGAATTAATATCCAGGAAGAAGAAATAAAAACCTTGCAGTTTGTGGATGACATTGTAATTGTGTCAGTGATAGCAAAGGACCTGTAAAAGAAATTGAATGGAATGGACAGTGTCTTGAATGGAGGGTGTAAGGTGAACATTAGCAAGAGCAAAAAAAGGGTGATGCAATGTCTAAGCAAATCAGGTGATCAGAATGAAACTTTCACTCTACAGCAAAGTATGCGCTGATATCAAACTTCCTGGCAGATCAAAATTGTATGCAAGAACAGGAACTCGAACTTGGGACCTTTGCCTTACACGGGCAAGAGCTCTGCCACTGAGCTATCCTGACACGACTCACGGCCCGTCTTCATAACTTTACTTCTGTCAGTACCTTGCCTCCTACTTTCCAAACTTGCTTGTGGAAGTCAAAGGTCCCAGGTTCAAGTCATGGTTCTGGCACACAATTTTGATCTGCCAGGAAGTTTCATATCAGCACACACTCCACTGCAGAGTGAAAGTTTCATTCTGGAAACATCCCTTAGGCCAGGGGTCAGCAACACGTCGATCGTGATCTACTGGTAGATCGCAAGTGCTTATTTTGTAGATCGTGTGAATACTCACAGCGCAGAAAAAAATATGTTGAATAAAATTGAAAACTTTTTCGCAGCAGTCAAATAGTGTGGATGTTCGACAAACAAGTTTAATTTATTTATTAAAACTTGCGTAGAACTATTATCAACATCTGTCTTGAACCTTTATAACTGTGTTCTCCAGCACTGGTTCAGCCGCTACCTGCGCTACCTGAAGAGATGGAGTTTCATACACCGTGCCATTCAAGAAAATTAGAATATTAACTTCTTTGGTGCAGCAAACTAAGAACTTCTGCATTTGGTAGTGTTTGAACGGTATATTTTGTGGATATTCAAAACGTTTCTTGTACCAAGAACTTGAAATAACATCATCAAACATTATTTGTTTGTCAAAAGTATTGCAGTACCCCAAAACTGTAGGGGTCTAACACACCAGGAGAAATAGTATGTATTAGTTAATGTTGCACTTAGAATAAACGCCTTGTTTGCTTCTTCTTACTGTGTTGTACTACTTTTCAGATATGAATTTTATTAAAAATAAATACAGTCAAGTTTGACTGAAGAACACCTTGACTCTTGTATTTGAGTAAGTGTAATGCATTATACAACAAATATTGTGGGTAATCTTAAGTAAGCATCTACTCAAGTTTCAGGTTAAATGGAAAATAATATTTGCAAAATATTATGGAATACTTTCGTGAGGCGAGTATCAACAGCCGTAATATATTTCATAAAATGCATTTTTTATAAAAAACCATGAGCTGTTTATTAAAAACCTTATACGTCTACCAGTTTCGGTCATAGACCATCTTCATGGATAAAAAGGTGTTAAAACAGAATGGTAAAATGCATCAAATAAAATACATCCAACTGAGATTATAAAAAATGCATTTTATGAAATTATGGAATAGGCTAATTTTTTATGTTTTGAACAAATAATAATGGTGTAAAGGTTTATTGTGGGATATAGTTGGTTAGCAGTACTTAAATATTTTTAAAAACGAGGAATTACTGTATAATTAAAAGAAGTAGATCACTCTGATACAATGGTATGAAGTAGTAGATCACCACGCCTTTGTGGTTGCCTATCCCTGCCTTAGGCTGTGGCTAAGCCATGTCCCCACCATATCCTTTCATTAGGAGTGCTAGTCTTGCAAGGTTTGCAGGAGAAGTTCAATGAAGTTTGGAAAGTAGGAGGCGAGGTAGTGGCAGAATTGAAGTTGTGGGGTGGCACTGTGATTCGTGTTGGGATAGTTCAGTGGTAGAGCGCTTGCCCGCGAAAGGCGAAGGTCCAGGGTTTGAGTCCCAGTTCTGACACATATTTGATCTGTCAGGAAGTTTCAAATCAGGTGATGCCGAAGGAATCAGATTAGGTAATGAGACAGTAAATGTGGTTGATGAGTTTTGTGATTTGAGTAGCAAAATAACCTCTGATGGCGGAAGTAAAGAAGATATAGAATGCATGCAGAATGGCTATAGGAAGAAAAGCATTTCTGAAGAACAGAAATGTTGGTAACTCCTTTCATAGATAATTTGTCTGGAGTGTAGCAGTGTACAGGAGTGAAATGTGGATGATAATTAGTTCAGACAAAAAGATGAGAGAAGCTTTTGAAATGTGGTAGTACAGACGAATGCTGAAGATTAGATGGGTAGATTGTGTAACTCACGAGGAGGTACTGGACATAATTGGGAAGAAAAGAAATTTCTGCCATATTTTGACTAGGAGAAGGGATCGAATGGTGTGACACTTTCGGAGACATCAAGGAATCGTCAGTTTGGTATCGGAGGGAAGTGTGTAAGGAAAAAATTGTAGAAGGAGACTGAGAGCCAAATACAGTAAGCAGGTTGGAAGGAATGTGTGTTACCATTCTTCAGAGAGAAGGAGCCTTTTTAGGAAAGGATAATGTGGAGCAGTGGCCAACTTTGGCTGTTGGAGGCCCGGGGCGGCAGAACAACAAAATGAGACCCTCCCTCTTGGAAATAGACATATTGAGAGAGAAGAAATTGAGAGAGAGAGAGAGACATCTCAAGATTTGGAGGTCCCCCAGGACAAGAGGCATGGGAGGGGACAAAAAAAAAAAAAAAACAACAACAACTTGAAATAGGTTTCCTTCAAGATATTTTGAGGTCCTTCCAAGATGGAACAAGAGGCCCGGGGCTGACCGAGTCCCTCCCCCTCAGTCCGACACTGATGTGGACAGCTGCAGCAACCAGTCTTTGGGCTGAACACAACAACAGCACGATTCTAGTGCCGTCAACTTACATTTTTCTCTTGAGAAAATCCCTCGATGTTAATGGAAATAAAAGCAAATGGTCTCGAGAAAGACCTGTCGGAATGATTTTTGTTTGATTGGAAAGGATCTGCCGGCAGCGCGCTTCGTAGCATCTTCTGACGTTGCCCAGGGTACACCCGATTGCTATACATTTCTTATTCTTCTTATTGCAATCTTTGTGGAGGTAATGGGATACTTAAGAAGCTGGTTGGCAGCAGCTGGGGATACAACCTGCACCTCCTAAGGTCTTCTGCATTTGCGATTTGTATATCAGCCGCTGATATGCTGCTCTTGTGTGGGACGCTCCAGCACACACTAAGCGAGTTGATATTGCGGTCAGTGATACAGCCAGGATCATTTCAGCTTGAAGCCAACACCAGTGCAGAAATTGTATCCAATTGTGGGAATAGCCCCACCCAATATCCGGAGGGCCATTGCTGCAGACTATGAAAGAAAAAAAGCAGGAGACTGACCACAGAATTCTCTGCACAGTCACCAGGCAACAAGACACCGCCTTAAATCCCGCAAGAGTGTCCTCGCTAGGACTGCGCCACTAGAGGGAGCACTGGAGGCAAATCGTCTCGCAACGTGGAAGAGCTCACTGCCCGCAGACACATCGCCGAAAGAAGAAATAGCTCCTGGCGCAAACCTATGAGGGTAAGCCAATTATTATCCGCAAAGTAGTTATAAAATTTTACTGTAATAAAATACGAAACTTACAAGAACATCATTTTTCGACATAGTCTCCTTGCTTTTCAATGCACTTTGTCCATCGCTCTACAAGCTTCCTTATGCCCTCCTAAAAGAAGGTTTTCGGTTGAGCTGCGAGCCAGGAATGCACCGCTTCCTTCACTGCTTCGTCCGAGTCAAATCGACGGCCCCTTAATGCTTGTTTGAGTGGACCAAACAAGTGATAGTCTGTATGGAGGATGATCCAGTACTTGGAATTTGAGTTTCTGGAGCGTTTCAGCAGTGTGGACAGCAGTATGCGGACGGGCATTGTCGTGCAACAACACAACACCTTCTGACAGCAGTCCTCGGCGTTTGCTTCGAATTTCAAGCTTTAGCCTGTCAGTAAGCATCTCACTGTAACGTACACTGTTTATTGTTGTGCCCCTTTCACCATAATGTTCCAGTACAGGACCTCGTGCATCCCAAAAAACTGTAAGCATCAGTTTTCCTGCGGACAGTTGGATCTTGAACTTTTTCTTGCACGGCGAATTTGGATGTTTCCATTCCATACTCTGCCATGTACTCTCTGGTTCATAATGATGGATCCATGTTTTGTCACCAGTAATGATTCTGTCTAAGAAGTTGTCCCCTTCGTTACCATAGTGATCCAAATGTTTTTTCAGATGTCGAGGCGCATTTGCTTATGCAACTGTGTGAGTTGTTTTGGGACCCATCTTGCACAAACTTTACGAAACCCAAGTCTGTTGTGAATAATTTCGTATGCAGAACCATGACTTAATTTGAAGACGATGAGCCACTTCATCAATAGTTAATCGTCTGTCCAAGATAATCATTACAAGTGATTGCTGCACTCGTACACACTTCGTTGTGGCAAAACACTGCTCCCGTACTGTACTAAAAATCTTCTATGAATTTCGGCCCCTGATACACCTTCCGCCCACAAAAAACGTATCACTGAACGTTGCTCTTCTTTGGTGCAAATAGGCAGCGGAGCAGCCATGATTAACAGCACGGCAGCGACAACGAAACTAACGTAGCAACTTGAAAATTGCAAAGATATAACAACAAATAAACAAACCATGCGTCACCAATGTAAAATGACAGTACTACCAACATAAACAAAAATATAACTAAATTGTGGATAATAATTGACTTCCCCTCATACAATACCCTGTGTGGAGGTCCCTCAACCGCCTAAGAGTGGGCGTCCCCCGATGTGAGAGAAACGTGAAGAAATGGGGAATCCTTCCAGCGAACACAGACACCCTTTGCGACTGTGGGGCCGATGAAGATGCTCCCTCCTGGACCACACATGTACAGCACAAGATGTTCACGAAGGAAATGATAGAGCTATCGCAGCTGCTATTTTTTGGAAACGCTGACCGACCGGACACGGAAATGAATGAACTTACATTTTGCATAGGAATCCAAAAGGTACTATTGGAGAAGTTAAGAAGCTGGAACAGAGGCATATAGGTCTCTCTGTGACACTCTATTCTGCAGCGGAACACGGAACCCCTCCCCGCACCGTACTTTGGCTCGCAGACTGCGTACGTAAATCTAGACGGGAGACGGGTGCCGAGTTCTGACCGGGGGCGCGTCCGCTGTCCGCAGGTGCGGGCGATGTCTGACCAGCAGGTGGGGCTCCACATCGCGTCGGGCCAGGGCGCGCCCGCCGCGTCCGCGGGAGTCGCGGCATCCGACGGCGCGGGGTCGCAGATGTCGGAGGCGCCGGTGAAGCAGGAGCCGTACGAGGCGATGGAGGTGGTGGCGAGCAGCCCGGGCCAGCACCACCTGCACCAGCTGCACCACCAGCCACTGGTAGGAGCCTCCGCGCACTTCTGAGCAGTTGTCACACCAAACTTTAGTAATGTTCTGGTCAACGTATTGTCACAGTGTCACCAATTGCACATGGAGAAAAATATGCTAATTTAAAGTATTTTGTCTACAACAGTCATGGCTTTGCCTCTGTCTATTTCAACATATTAAGCTGCAAAACTATTTGATGAATTTTCATGAGATTTTGACTGCTAACTCGAGTCAGTTGTGCAAACATATAAAGGCATCATTTCATTAAAACCAGATGAGAGAAGGTAAGTATATCATTATTTAAACAAAAATTATAGAAGGAAACTTTCCTGATGGGATAAACAAATAAAAAAAATAGAAAACAGATGACTTACCCAAAGGACAGGCTCGTTGACAGGCACAAATAAAATCACACACAAACATACGTACAAGCTTTCGCAACCGTTGGTCGCTTCTTCAGGAAAAGAGAAAGAAAGGAGAGGAGAAAGGGAAGGATATGTGTTTTAAGGAAGTGGAAAAGGAGTCATTCCAATCCCAGGAGTGGGAGGACTTACCTTAGGGGAAAAAAAAGAAAGGTAAACAAATACACACACTCTCACACATATCCAAACGCATGCACACCTAGACAGACATTTGTAAAAAGCCAAATGTCTGTCTAGGTGTGTTTGCGTTTGGATGTGTGTGTGTGTGTGTGTGTGTCACTGCTGACTAACTACGTTATTTACGTGCCCCCATACAGAGGCGTGATGTTGCTGTTGTCTGCTGTTGCTATCATGCTGTGGTGAGTCATCATCCACTTGTATAAATAGGTGATAAGACCACCACATAAAAATCATTACAGCTGTACATTCTCCTGTGAAATCAAAAGTTTTACTGCCTTTTACTAAGAACATTACAAATCGAATAGGAAAAATATTGATGAAATTGAGCAACACAGTATACCTATCTCACCTCAAAGATACAGTTGTGATGTAACATGTTTTACATCACGTATTACGGATAAGGCACAAGATATCCCCTTTTATTTATGGGGGGATTTATTTAAAAAGCTGGAAGAAATACTGTGGGAGAATTTTGTTTCTATAGGAACACTTGAGTTCAGCAAGTGGTTGGCCAAGTTTAAGAGTAAATGCTGCTGTGGAGAACCTTAAATCAGGAAAGTTTGTTAAATGGAGTATTCCATGAAAATAGGTGTTCCTCTGTTTCTAAGTTAGAACATTGTTCATTATTCATCATTCTTGATTGTAGACCAAATGTGAAAGATCAGATTACTATTTTTATTGTATTTTAAATACAATAAAATGTTCTATTTACCTTTAATGCTGAAAGGTGGTTGATTAATTCAAGAAGTTAAAGACTAATTTTAATAAATATACATCATTGCTATGAGTTTATTGACTCAGTTGTCGAGAAAGTTAATTTAGTTGACGCTACGCGGGAACAGAATAGCCGGGCCTGCTCTCAAGAAAATGAATGTATACTTTGTGAGTGGAAATTACTATCAATACATATGATTTTTGTACCATTTAAAGGAGGAAGTAGTAGTTCTTATTTCTTTTGCACGGTCATCATTTGCAAGAACACGTGTAAAGGGTACGCTTCACAGGATCACCTAAAATTGCCTAAAGTTGCACACAAACACCTGGAAAAACAGGAATTTACCAGAATTCTGTGTAATTATTGAGGACATGTACGTGGGTACGACAAAAAGAAGCTAGAAGAGCACAAGAACAACTGCAGAAGGGGAGGGAGTGACAGATCATCTGTTACGGAACATGCTCTGCAGTCACGAGACCACCACAAGACAAAGGTACTGACAGCCATACGTGGCTAGCATGAAAGGCTGTGCAGAGAGACCATAGAAATTCTTAAGCATAGCAGGAAGTTCAGTAAGAAAGAGGAGATGGTGCAACTGAATGACATATGGGTTCCAGGGCTTAAGAAGTGTTTTACCAGTCTTCCACAATTTGGCAGTAGCAATAGCAGACGACTGCAACCGACAATGGTGAATGGTGCCCATATATTCAAAACATTTGACGTCACGCCTCTGTGCGGATCAGATAAAAATGGAATTTGGCTGCAGTCAGTAGTGAGCCATGGTGTGATGTGGACATCTGAAGAAGCTATGATCTCCAGCATAAGTGGGGAAGAACCATTGGGTTTCAGTAATAAATCCATCTAACCACACCCAGGATATTGTAGTAATTATGTTATTCTCTGCAACATGTACTTTTCCTGGCATATTTCTGATTTGTATGAGGGTAATTCAAAAAGTAACTAACAGTATTAAATCGGGCAATTGAAACTCCAGGGAGCTGAAGATGTGTACTTGGCGAAATATTTGGCGCGTGCTGACAGGTGGCGTGACGAGCTGAATCGGAAAGGCAGTTGAAACAAAATGAGTTAAACGATTTGTGTAGTTAGAGTGTATCAAACCTCTAGCAATCAGTATAAGGATGTTGGAAAGATATGGAGATAGCTGCAGTAGTGAAAGAAGAGTGTACAAGTGGGTAGATGCCTTTAAAAGTGGATGTACACTATGCGCCACCCTCATGAACGACAGAAATTGCCGAAGTAGGGTGACTTGCGTGTATCTACGATACAGATAGCCGTACTGTAGGTGCAACCACAGCGGAGGGGTATCTGTGGAGAGGCCAGACAAACGTGTGGTTCCTGAAGAGGGGCAGCAGCCTTTTCAGTAGTTACAGGGGCAACAGTCTGGATGATTGACTGAGCTGGCCTTGTAATATCAGCTAACATGGCTTTGCCATACAGTTACTGCAAATGGCTGAAAGCAAGGGGAAACTACAGCCGTTACTTTACTGGAGGACATATAGCTCTACTGTATGAATATATGATGATGGCGTCTTCTCAGGTAAAATATTCCGGAGGTAAAATAGTCCCCCATTCGGATCTCTGGGCGGGGTCTACTCAGGAGGATGTTGTCATCAGGAAAGACAGTACTGGCATTCTACGGATCGGAGTGTGGAATGTTAGATCTCTTAATCGGGTAGGAAAATTAGAAAATTTAAAAAGTTAAATGGATAGATTGATGTTAGATATAGTGGGGATTAGTGAAGTTAGGTGGCAGGATGAACAGGATTTCTGGTCAGGTGAGTACAGGATTATAAATACAAAATCAGTCGGGGGTATCACAGGAGTAGGGCTGATAATGAATAAGAAAATAGGAATGCAAGTGAGTTACTATGAACACCATAGTGAACACATTATCAGAGCAAAGATAGACATGTAGCCAACACTGGCCACAGTAGCACTAATTTTTTTGCCATCTAGCTCTGCTGGTGATCAGGATATCGAAGAAATGTATGAAGAGATAAAAGAAATTATTCAGACCGTTAAAGGAGAAGAAAACTTAATTGTAATGGGGGACTGGAATTGGGTATTAGGAAAGGGAAGGTGAATATGGAGTGGGAAAAAGAAATGAAAGAGGAGATCGCCTGGAAGAATTTTGTGCAGAGCACAATTTCATTATTACAAGTACTTGGTTTAATCATCATGAAAGAAGAGACCAGGAGACACTGGGAGGTTCCAGATTGACTTTATAATGGTAAGACAAAGGTGTAGAAACCAGGCTTTAAACTGTAAGACATATCCAGGGGCAGATATAGACTCTGACCACAACTTATTGGTCATGAAATGTAGATGAAAACTTAAGACACTACAAAAAGGCAAAAATTGAGGAGATGGAACTTGGAAAAATGAAGGAATCAGAGGTGGTTGAGAGTTTCAGAAGAAGCATTAGGCAAGGATTGGTTGGAACAGAGGAGAGTAGAACAAGGATGGGTAGCTCTGAGAGACAGAACAGTGAAGGCCGCAGAGGACCATATAGGCAGAAGGACCAGGCCTAATAGAAATCCCTGGATAACACAGGAGATACTGAGCTTCATTGATGAAATGAGAAAACATAAAAATGCATCAAGTGAAACAGGCAAAAGGGAGTACAGGCATCTGAAAAATGAGATTGGCAGGCAGTGCAGACTGGCTAATCAGGAGTGGCTCGAGGAGAAATGCACGAGCGTAGCCGAATGTATAACTAGGGCAGGCACGGCCAAACACCGTCCTGCGGGCGCGGGCGCGCTCTCCGTGCCGACGCTGCTGCCCGCGGGCGGCCTTTGCCGCGTCCCTGCCCTGCGCGCTGTGCGCAGCGGCGTGTGGGGCACTAGTGACACGCGGTCGCGGCGGGCAGGTGAACTGCAGTGTACTTCGCCCACGGGCGTGGTCGAGCCCGCCGGGAGGAAATGTTGGCCGTGTCTGAACTAGGTCAAAGATAGATACCGCCTACAGGAAAATAAGAGAGATATTTGGAGACTAGAAAAGCAGCGGTATGAATATCAAGAATTCAGGTGGAAAACCAGTACCAAACAAAGAAGGGGGAGTTGAAAGGTGGAAGGAATGTATATATAGGAGGCCTACACTAAGGAAATAAATTTGAAGGCAGTATTCTAGAAATGGAAGACAAATTAGAGGAAGATGAGATAGGAGATACTATACTGTGAGAAGAATTTGACATAGCATTAAAAGGTTTTAGTCAGAACAAGGCCCCTGGAGTAGATGATGTTCCGTCTGAACTGCTATCATTGTTAGGAGAGCCAGTCGTAAAGAAATTGTTCCACCTGGTATGTGTAACGTACCTGCTAAAAACTGTTAACTTCCATAAGCTGATGCTAAATAAATGTCACTTCCACATAACAAGGTTACAATTACAAACTTATTAAGTTCAGCACATTACCAGATTGTCGTAGGTTGGGTGTATCTCGTAGAATCTGCTTCACTTGTAAAGTTCTCCACGTGCCTGAAATTCAGGTTAATTTGCGTGCTGGTTGATATCTTACAGACCTACATCACTTAATGTGAACTCAAAATACAAGTCGCACTTTTCATAAAACTGTATTCAATCATACATTACATTGTTAAAATAGATCTGCATACTGACATACATAGTGACTGCCCAAAGACAGCCTTAATAATGACTCTCTGCTGGGATCCTTATATACTCTTTTGACATGTGACTACAATACATATTATTGTTAGACCCAGGAAGTTATACATTGATCATTAACAACGGATTTGTTACAAGATATACTTAATATTAGTAAGTAGAGCATTAAATGTTTATTCTTTTAAATACAATCACTTTGATAAGAATTGCCACAATCAAGCAATATATGATATAATATGTATTTGAACAATGGAATTTTTAAAGACGTTAATAACGTGAGAATTATGTTATGAATATAATTCCTAACATGTACAGATTTACGTTTTTGCAAGCTTAACTATTGACAGTTTCTTTTAGTTCTATAAATATCATAGTTTCCAAGTAATGCTTAAAAACTGACCATGTGGTCATGTTGGTTTCAGATTAAGTCTTCGGAATTCACATAATAAATTATTGTCAGTATTACATTAATGCATCAGACGGCATTTTAAGTCCATATACCGAGTTTGATGAGAATCTAATATCATTTAATATGTTTTCTGTTACTATCTGTTAATTCTACATGTGCTTACTTTACATTCTGGAATACAGCTTTAATATGCAATAACTCTGCTTCCTACCAATGGATGAACATTAACTGAGTAGTTATTAGTTTCTGTGGTGTGTTTACAATCTGGTAACATTCTTAAACCAAAGTTATGTGATAGCTGTAGATCAGCATAGGGCTAATACACAGGGATTTTCTTACAAGAGTTACAAGTTGTATTGGTGTTGCCTACATGCAAATGTACAGTCTTTAGGTGTTTCCCTAAGTAGTCTGTTATGTCTCATATGCAAGATGTAAGAAACAAGAGAAATACCCTCAGACTTCAAGTAGAATGTACTGATTACAATACCTAAGAAATCAAGTGCAGACAAATGTGAAAATTACAGAACTATCAGTTATTAAAGTCATGGTTGCAAAATACTAACACAATATATTTACAGACTAATGAAAAAACTTGTTGAATCCAGTGTTGGGGAAGATAAATTTGGATTTAGGAGAAATGTAGGAACATGCGAGGCACCACTTGCAAAATACTTATCTTAGAAGATAGGCTAAGGAAAGGCAAACCTACATTTTTAGCATTTGTAGATTTGCAGAAAGCTTTTGACAATGTCTAAAATTGTTCAGTCTGTACATCTGGAAAAATTAAATAAATTGTTTTGTTGTTCATTCTTTTTACTTGGGCTTAACATTGTCATGTCCGTAGGACTACTTTAAATTTCTCTATTACCATTCTTGTTTTAAAATTTCTTGTACTAACTTGTTGCATGACCATTGCTCCTCAATTACGTCATGTGGAACAGAAAACCATATTATCATTATTAAGATGGATTTTAATTTGTTTTTAAAATTCTTAACAAGAGCTCATGGAAAATAGCTAACAATGTCAGGAGAGGTGTAACGGGGCTATATATGAGACTCGTGAGGGGGACATTTCTCCAGCCGGTCCCAGTGACAGATTCTGTCTGCAGGGCAGCAGTTCGGCGGCCGGCGGCACGCTGCAGTCCGCGACGGGGCCCGGCTCCGTCGGCGACAGCTCGACCAGCCAGAGCTCGAGCGACGTGGCCAGCGCCGGCTCCTCCGTCGGCATCAAGAGGGAGCCGAGTGCGGAAGACGCCGACGGGGGCGGCGGACCCGGAGCGGGGGCGGAGGACGAGCTGGCGGGGGCGGGGCCGGGCGGACGCTCGGCGGGGCAACCGCTCTGCGACTTCCTCACGCAGCTCGAGGACTACACGCCCACGGTAAGGGGGAGAAATCCCACGTAAAACTAGTACGCCTCGTGCCTTAGGTTCCTGTAATACTTCAACTGTGGCTGTGAGCAAACAGACGAGGACAGATAAAAGTAATGTTATAAGAGATGTAGTTACCTCAATGTGTGTGCAAACTCCTTACGTGTAAAACAATTTTCAAGGACTCTTCATATCTACAAAATACTCCTTAGTAACTCTATATGTGATTATAATGCAAAAACTACACGGTTTTCTCACATTTATTGTTGCAAAAGATTATTTATGTAGTAGCAACCTGCCTTGGATTTGTGTGGGTAACACTATTGGAAAATTCATCACTTCATTTAGTTATGGAAATATGGAAATAACGACATTAAAAATAGGAAGTTCTCTTTTTATATCATCGCATTATTCTATTACTGAAGTGCTGCCTTTGGGTATGCTAGCAGCACTTCTGTGCCTGTCGGTGTCAGACTGTGCATTGACACTGCCAATGCTGTTGGCTCTTTTCTGAATGAAGCAGCGCAGTGGTAACACAGTGGACTCGCATTCGGGAGGACAGTGGTTCAAATCTACCTCCAGCCATCCATATCTAGATTTCCATGATTTCCCTGAATCACTCCAGGCAAATGCCGGGATGGTTCCATTGAATGGGCACGGCTCATTTCCTTCCCTATCCTTAACAAAAAATCCGAGAGTGAGCTCTGTCTCTAATGACGGATCTATCAAAGGGACATTAAACTCTTAGCTTCCTTCCTTTTTGTTAGCTCTTTCTGTGCTAGTAGCACTTCTATCATACCATATGGCAGATGTAATCTTTCATGTATACTTTAGACTGTGATATTAGTGTGTAAATACGGTTTAAACATGCTGAGGATTGCATAGTGAAAGACAACCAGAAGAATACAGTAATCCTTTGTTTGGAAGCTATTATAATTTTATCATGTAGGAGAGCCAGAGACCAGATTTAATCCCTTTCATGCCCTGTACAAATAGATAAGCTGTTAGCATAAATCAATTATGCAAGTTAATTGCAAGTCCTCAAAATTATGCCATAATACTTTTATTCAGTGCTTTTTTTTCTAAGGGGGTCTCTCAGTATAGGTAACAGAAATGACAATACTGAAGCGTCAAACACCGCATGTGATCTCCTACTCATAACGTCATCAACATGGCGGACACTGCTATTTAATGTTGACCATGATATCATATTAACACTAGCGTAATACAATATTATAATATCAAAGAAGAGCCAAAAATAATGAAAAATCATTCCAACTGGATGGCTGTGGGAACTAGGGCATTTCCGTAGGAGATAATTGATGGTTCGGTGATTGGACTTAAAAACTAAGTTTATTAGTCACGCTGACATTGAATAACATCAAAAGAAAAATCCACTAAAAACAATAATAAAAGTTTCATTACTACTGGTATCCTTGAGTGAGTTATGTGTGAGATTCTCTCCTCCTCCTCCTTTTCTTCTCCTTCTTCTTCTTCTTCTTTTTCTTCTCCTCTCTCTCTCTCTCTCTCTCTCTCTCTCTCTCTCTCTCTCTCTGTCTTTTTACTGAAAACCAAAAATTTGTAAGGATTGATTTTCACATTATTTATTTTGTACACTATACATTTTTCTTCAGTATTACTCCTTTCTATAGTTGTATGATTCCAGACAGGTGCACAAAGGAATGAGAAGTGTGAGCCGGCTGTAGTCATTCACGGAATAGAGGTGCTTAACGCGAGTTGGGCAATGCCCAGATCCAGTCGAGCCTTCCGTGCTTGGCCACAGTAGTCGGACTCGGTCAAACCGTAGACTCGTTCGAGCCTCAATCACTCGGCTGCAGTTATTCGTGCGGGCAGGCTCTGTTCAACTTGTCACGCCTTTCCTGCTCATTTACTCAGTCATGCAGGACTCGCACACATATTTCTGCAACTAATTTGTTCTAAAGAGACAGTTAAAATTATGTTACTGGAATTGATATGCAGACTTGCCAAGTATTACATTATGCCCGTAATTATCACAATTTCTAGGTAAAAATTACAGTGTTCCAAAAGCCTGTGCTAAAATTACAAAGTTTACTACTTGATTTGTGTTAATAGTTTGGCAACAGTGTTTTACGTTTTGATCATTTTATGACCTAGTATATTTTCAGAAATATTGTATTACCGTACCCTTTTGTCATCAGTTTGGCACAAACAATATAATAAACACTGAAGTGGAGCCTCAATAACTTCGCTACTGTGGGTGCGTAAACTTATAGTTATGAAGATTACTTACCAGGTGAAGGAGCACAGGTTTGTGACAGCAACATAAATAAAACACGTGTTGTTGTGGTCTTCAGTCCGGAGACTGGTTTGATGCAGCTCTCCACAATACCCTATCCTGAGCAAGCCTCTTCATCTCCACATAAGAACGACAACCTACATCTGTCTGAATCTGCTTACTGTATCCATCCCTTGGTCTTCCCCTACGATTTTTTCCCCACACACGTCCCTCCAACGCTAAATTCACAATTCCTTGATGTCTAAGAATGTGTCCTACCAATTGATCCCTTCTTTTAGTCAAGCTATGCCAGAAATTCCTTTTCTCCCCAATTCTGTTCAGTACCTCCTCATTAGTTACGCGATCCACCCACCTAATCTTCAGCATTCTTCTGTAGCACCATATTTCAAAAGCCTCAATCCTCTTCCTGTCCGCACTGTTAAAACACAAACACACAAAAAAGCAAGCTTTCGCAACCATTTGTTGTTTCCTCCGGCAAAGAGCAGAGAAGGAGAGACAAAAGGAAAGGGTGTGGGTTTAAAGGAGTGGGTGAGGAGTCATTCCAATCCCGGGAGAGGAAAGGCTTACCTTTGGGGAAGAAGACAGGTAAACAAACACCCATACCCACACACAAAGGAAGACACATGAAAAATACAAAGAAGTTGGACAGAGATGCCAGTTGAGGCAGAGGCTCTGTCCAGAGATTGGAGGCAAAGATTTTGTTGAATGGTGGGTGGGAATTTAAAACTAACCGAAGGTTGAGACCAGGTGGGCAACGGAAAGAGAGAATACGTTGAAGGGCAAGGTCCCATCTCCGGAGTTCTGAAAGGTTATTGTCGGTGTAACACTGTGCCAAGATGTGCTGGCCGTGCACCGAGGCGTGTTTAGCCACAGGGTGATCCTCATTACCAACGAACACTGTCTGCATGTGACCGTTCATGCTAATGGACAGTTTGTTTCTGGTTATTCCCACATAGAACACTTCACAGTGCAGGCATGTCAGTTGGTAAATCATGTGGGTACTATCGCAAGTGGCTCTGCCCTCGATCGTGTACACCTTCCAGGTTAGTGGACTGGAGTAAGTGGTGGTGGAAGGGTGCATAGGGCAGGTTTTACACCGGGGATGGTTACATGGGTAGGAGCTGGAGGGTGGGTAAGGTGGTTTGGGGATTTCATAGGGACGGACTAGGAGGTTACGGAGGCTAGGTAGGCGGCAGAAAGACACTCTCGGTGGAGTGGGAAGGATGTTGTGAAGGATGGATCTCATTTCGGGATAGGATTTAAGGAAGTCATATCCTTGCTGGAGAGCCACATTTAGAGTCCACTGCAGTACTGGAAAGTAACCGGTGACAATAGGGGTACTTTTAGGGTTTCTGGTTTTGGAGGGAAGAGAAAGTGGCCCTGGCTATTTGCTTCTATACCAGATAAGGAGGGTAGTTGCAGGATCTGAAAGCTGCAATAACCTGATGACAGCACATCTTGGCACAGTGTTGCACCGTCCGGGTTATCTGGATACTTCCCACTGACACCAATCTTTCAGAATTCTGGAGATGGGACCTTGCCCTTCAACATATTCTCTCTTTCCATTGCCCACCTGGTCTCAACATTTGGTTAGTTTTAAATTCCCACCTGCCATTCTACAACATCTTTGCCTCCAATCTCTGGACAGAGCCTCTGCCTCGACTGGCACCTCTGTCCAACTTCTTTGTATTTTTCATGTGTCTGCCTTTGTGTGTGGGTATGGGTGTTTTTTTACCTGTCCTTCTTCCCCAAAGGTAAGCCTTTCCTCTCCCGGGATAGGAATGACTCCTCACCCGCTCCTTTAAACCCACATCCTTTCCTTTTCTCTCTCCTTCTCTGCTCTTTGCCTGAGGAAGCTACAAATGATTGCGAAAGCTCGATTTTGTGTGTGTGTGTGTGTTTTATTTACGTTGCTGTCTCATACCTGTGCTCCTTCGCCTAGTAAGTAAACTTCATCTACTTTTTATGTAGATTTTTCCTGCTCGGAATTTTTCCTCTATAATCAACATATAGTTATGGTAAGATTTGGCGTACCAGTGTTCATGCTGTTGTCGTTAGCAACGGAAATCGATTAGTAAGTTGCACGTAAATTAACTCTCCCACTATTTTAGCCTGTCACATGTGCAAGCAAATGTAAAGTTCAATGTAATTGTTTCTTCTAAAGTCACTTATTCTGTGCCAGTGGTGTATTTATTTTTTAGTATGCACCTTCACTTATCTTAACAGTTATTTTTTACTGTCAATTTTTGAAATAAATGCAGGGTGCGGCAATGGAACACCTCCACTCCTCCTCCCCAATTTCTGCATCTCTGGATATGGGTGGAGACTCCTCAGATACTCCTACAACTCTGTACGCAGCTGTTTATAAGACTTGCTGGTAGTGGTGCCACAGCCACCCGAGCATCGTCAACTTGTGTTTTGACGCTACCGACGTGCTGTAATTGTACAAGTGTGACGTTAATTTCTCTTGTAATGTTCCATTTAAGATAAGAATACCAATTATGGAGGTTAGGGAACAAATCACTGTAAAGAGGCTCGCTGAGCTGCTGACAGACACAGAAATAGATAATCACATCCACACAACTTAAATTTTTGGCCATGGCCTTCGTCAAAAAAAAAAACACACACATTCACACAATCACTCAGACAACTATACACACACAACTGTCATGTCTGCCCATTCCAGCGATTCCCACTGCTGGCATTACGGTTGACCTCACAGTCCTATCCTTTCTTCAGCTAGATGGCTCTTGCACTAGATTTGGACCTCTTGCTGCATATTGTCATGTAATACTCGCTTCACTTCCTATAATAACTCTTAACAGTTGCATACACACATTTATTTATTTATTATTCCTGTACAATTATTACAAAGCCACTTTTGACTTTTATAAATTTCATTGGACACCTTGTGTAATTAATATTAAAATTGCTACTTCAGTTTTCATGTCCATTTATTTATATAATGATTTCTATTACAATTGAATGTTATTATTATTATATTGTATTCAAGTTATCATCTGTTTATGAATGTTTAATTATTCATTATCTTACCAGACTGAGTGAAACTATTGTTCCAAAAAAAATGCAATATGAACCCTGCTCCAGTGTCTAATCTGTTAACTGGTTCAGATATTACTGTGGTTACATGCAGTACTGACACTTTTGAATTACGGCTCCCTTTGCAAACTTTGACCCCAAGGTTGCTAAGATTGGCACACCATATTTTCCACAAATATGATCAGCCAACAGCAGAATGCTGTTCAACGTGTATTTGTTTTCTGTTGCAGATTCCTGATGCTGTCACGAGTTATTACTTGCAGACAGCTGGGTTTGATACCGAGGACCCCCGAATGTAAGTTAGCGATTCTCGGTCTCAGTTGTTTTTCGCGATAATTGAGTTTTTACGTAAACTGTGTTATTCCTAGAATCTGGTAAATGTTAGATTTATAATTAACATTGAACTACTTTGTTCAGTTGGAGTAGAATGGAAAAGAAATATGCTATAATCTGAAGCAATTCGTGGGCATAATCTTGTCAGTGTTGCTGAGAAGTTTATCACAATACATTATCTGTAGAGCACCTTGTCTGTTAATGTCAAAACTCATTCTTGCTACCTGCTTTTTGACTTAAAATCTCTGCAGTTCAACATAAAGCATTTCTTCATCAGACTCGCATTGTCAATTTCTTCTCTGTGTTGACAGGCCATGAGTTCTACAAGTTCCAGAAATGACTACTTCTCTCTGAACTACTGAATGAGACAATGTTCTTGTTCCGCAAATACTCATGATTTTACAACTTCACAAAAGAAATTTCCTGTCTGCTTGACAAACTATTAACAATGGAA
Source organism: Locusta migratoria (assembly GCA_026315105.1). Lineage (NCBI taxonomy): Eukaryota > Metazoa > Arthropoda > Insecta > Orthoptera > Acrididae > Locusta > Locusta migratoria. Next base: position 126,668,366 of record CM048752.1, read on the forward strand.
AGTTCAGATTGGAATTAATAATATAGTAATAAGGACAGTTGACAACTCACCGCAAAGACGTGACGACGAGCTGCGACAGGCCCATACAAAAGACACACACATACAACTCTTTCAGCTATCGGTCGTAGCCTTCTTCAGAAAATAAAACATTCACGCAATCACACAGTCATACAATGTTACCTCTGGCTGCAACAGGCACATAAACTGTCTTCATTACTATATTGTTATTCTAACCTGGACTTTCCATTATTGGGCAATGTTTCATTTTTATTGAAATGAGGTCACTTTCCCTACTGTGAGCAAATTAACTGAAATTCCTTGCAGTTGACAGTGACCATTTTTAACCTCTTTTCTGAGGAAATTCACGCAATTAAAAAAAATATTAGGTGTCACTGTTTCATTTACTGTCACCTGTATTTGTAGTGTTCCCCACTGTTTCCAATAGTTTCCTTGTTAATTGTTATGAATAGGTCATATGTTTGTATCATGTTTTTTGTTCAGAATCACTAACACTATCTCCTTTATATATGGACTGCTGCTTGTGTAGAATATTGTAAAATCTTCGCTTTGGGACTTTACATTATGTGCAGTATTTTACTGTCTCAACGCAAAGTTCAGATACCTCTTACACAAGATGTTGAGCTATCATTTACTGTTATGCTCTATTGGAGGTTAAAAAATGGCCCTTGTATTTCATGTAATTGTTGTACAACGAGACAAAAAATTGAATCAGTCAGTGAGAAAGAAACTAAGTCACTTTTTTTGTATATGTATTAAACAGACCAAACCACACTTTGCTGTTATGAAATGAACTGTGCTTGGCTTCTTTCTACAGGAATAACACAAGGTTGATGTTTTACGTTCTGAGGGCAAAGGAATCAAGTTTGTGACTTAGTTCCTTTCTCCACTGCACATCACACCCATCAGCAGATTACACTGTCAACCAGCTGGTACTGCACCATCTACAAACTACAAGCCGTTGATTTGCAGCATGCAGGTGCAGAACGCACAACAGTGACATTGTACTTGTCTCATGAAGGTCGAGCAAAAAAGGGAGCGAATGAGGTCTGTTCGTTGCTGTACCACTTCATTGAAAACTATGTATCAAATAATGGTACAGAAGTACACCTGTTCTCACAAGGTCAAACTAAAAATAATACCATAATCAGGATGTATTTGGAACAATGAAAAGCCAAATATGGAAATTTGTCCAAGTGTACATTCGTAAGGAGTATGTGGAAATCATAGCTAACAATATCTCTGAAGTTACAGTTGTTGTAGTGGAAAGTGAAGACATAATGGACTTTAACACCTGATGGCCTCATTAAAAAGGAAAAAACACATTTAGTTTAGAGAAATGGCACATCTCAATATGCCTCGTCAAGAAAAACAAAATTGTGTCATTGTTAAACAAAAATTTTGTTATGAAGGAGTTGTGATGCCAACCCTTTCATAAACAGCTGTGTCAGTCACTCCTTTAATCATTCGCATGAACGGTCACAGGCAGACAGTGTTTGTTGGTAATGAGGATCACCCTGTGGCTAAACACGCCTCGGTGCACAGCCAGCACATCTTGGCACAGTGTTACACCGTCCGGGTTATCTGGATACTTGCCACTGACACCAATCCTTCAGAACTCCGGAGATGGGAACTTGCCCTTCAGCATATTCTCTCTTCCCATTGCTTACCTGGTCTCTGCTAAATTCAAATTCTCGCTCACCATTCTATAACATCTTTGCCTCTGTTCTTTGGACAGAGCATCTGCCTCAACTGGTATCTCTGTCCAACTTCTTTGCTTTCTACAAATGTCTGCCTCGGTGTGTATGCGTCCGTATATGTTTGAGTGGGTGTGTGCTTGTTTACCTTCCTTTTCTTCCCCTAAGGTAGGTCCTTCCACTCCCGGGATTGGATTCCACTTCCTTAAGACCCGCATCCTTTTTTTTCCCCCTCCTTCCTTCCTCTTTTCCTAATGAAGCAGCCAACGGTTGTGAAAGCTTGAATGTTTGTGTGTGTTTTTGTGTCTATCAACGAGCCTGTGCTTTGCGTAAGTTATTTGATTTCTATTTTTTATGCAAATTATATATTTAAAAACACAGTCTTGATCGTAAGAGAATTTTTATTGTTAGTAGGCAACTGTTTTCAGTCTGCTTGTGAAATCATCTTCAGAGTGACTGCAATACATTAATGTTACAAATATGTAGAAGGATGTACAAATGATGGCATTATGGCAATAAACAGTAGAATAATAACAGTGTGAAATGTTATACCCATGGCAGCCGATTGTGTGCAGGTCACGAACCATTGGCCGTGGAAATCAACTGCAGAATACTGCAGTAACAGTTGCGCTTAAATATGGCCAGCCCCCCCGCCAAACCCCCTCCCCCACCCAAAAAAAAAAAAAAAATAAAATAAAATAAAATAAAATTATTCCTTAATTTTTGGTATTATTCCATTCAGGTCATTGTTGTTATAAAAATTGTATTGATATGAGAAGTTTGTTATTTAAATTAGAAGAATGTTCCATCCTCTTATTTGCAGTGTGCGGTTAATCTCGCTGGCGGCCCAGAAGTTCATTTCAGACGTGGCCAATGACGCTCTACAGCACTGCAAGACGCGCTCGTCCGCACAGAACACCAAGGCGCGCCTCAAGGACCGCCGCTACACTCTCACTCTCGAGGACCTGACGCCCGCCCTCGCCGAGTACGGCATCGTCGTTCGCAAGCCGCCCTACTACGTCTGAGAGTGTAAGTCTCCTTCCCGTCTAAATGTCTGTGTGACAGTTGTTCTGATGTCTGTGGAAAATACAATGTATCAGTGCAGAGATGCTACATACTGCTGTTTCGATCGAGCTCTCTCTGTACCCCTTTTTCGTGACTCTGACCACGTAGTATCGCACAATAACTTTATTTTCTCCACTTTATTGACAGTCTCTTTTAATTCTTCTACACTTTCACAGGTTCATTGTGCTGTTGGCTTTGTAATTTGGTCATTGTAGTTCTTCTTTGGACTTGATACTCCTCCAAACTTTTCACACCTGTAGCAAAACATATGGCATTCTAAACACTAGGGCCTCTGGGGTGTTGAATATCCTTTCCTAGCTTCTGTAATATGCAGAATGATATTTTCACTCTGCAATGGAGTTTGCTGTGATATGAAACTTTCCTGGCAGATTAAAACTGTGTGCTAGAACCAGGATTCAGACTTGGGACTTTTGCCTTTCACGGTCAAGCACTTTACCGACTAAGCTATCCCGGCACGCTTCACGGTCCTTCCTCACAACTTTACTTCTGCCAGTACCTTGCCTTCTATTTTGCAAACTTCACAGAAGTTCTCCTGCAAATCTTGCAGGACTAGCACTCCTGGAAGGAAGGATACGGTGGAGACATGTGCACATCAGTGCACACTTCACTTCTGGAAACATCCCCTAGACTGTGGCTTAGCCATGTCTCCACCATAACCTCTCTTCCAGGAGAGCTAGTCCTGCAACTTACGCAGGAAAATTTCTGTGAAGTTTGTAAAGTAGGAGGCACAGTACTGGCAGAAGTAAAGTTGTCAGGACGAATCGTGAAGCATGCCGGGATAGGTCAGTTGGTAGAGCACTTGCCTGTGAAAGGCATAGGTCCCAGGTTTGAAACCCAGTTCTGGTGCACAATTTTAATCCACCTGAAAAGTTTCATCTTTAATATGTATTGTGCTGATCTTCCTATTGCAGAGATAATCAAATATTTGTTTGGATATTATACTGTTGTCTATTCAACATGTGTGTCTGAGAAATAGCCTCTGGCGTCCTCTCCAAATTCTAATAAAATGCTTAGTTGCTCCACTTGGTTTTTCTTTTTAGGGTCTCCCACTTTTCTAGCTCGCAATTAACTGAGAGACCTTCAGTGGCAAGCAGACAGCTTGTTTTGGCACAGAGTTACAGTACCATTAGATGCACTCTTTGGTGTAAAAGTTTTTGGTCAACCCCAATTCTCTCTTCATTAAGTTCAGATCATCTGTTGCACCTTTTTCTAGTCCATTTTCTTGTATTGTGGCACATTTGTACTTTTAATTTCTTCACCCTCATAATCTGGACAATCTCTGTTTCGAGGAATTTTAATTGACATTTGTCATCATTTATGAATTTAGTCTTTTCCATGTGGCATGAATTTGTTAAATAACAAACCATTGTAGCCTCATTCAAAACTTAAAACTTTGGGGAATAGCCACTTTGAAAAATTTCAGGGTCAGAAGAACAGCTATTTATGCAACACTAAAAATTTTAGCAGCACATTTATGTTGTATAGGCCTATCTTAAAGAGTAACACACTAAAAAAGACCGAGCTTCAAGGTTAGATTGTGAGATTTATTTTACTTTTTTCATAGATGTATTACAAATACTGCAATAACAATGGAAAAAGTGTAATTATCCTGAAAATCTGAAGTGAAGACAGGGATCCAGGTGTTTGTAAATAGTAATGTGTAGTGGCCATAGTTTCACTTTGTTATTAGGTTAGTGCCTAATGGCATACTCGAAAATTGTGACACGTTTGAAGAAAATGTGCAAAGTATTTTTGAGAAGATATTAAATTTGTTCTGTTGGGTTACAGTCTAACACGATGCTTGAGAGTCGTTAACATATTCATACAAAATAGTGAAGTGTTTTAGAAAATGACATAAGTGATAAATGACCTAATCATAAATTACATCTGCTTCATACATGAACTGCATTTACAAAACAGAAGTAGTGAGAAAGCACATTGTCACTGGCTGTTTGCACCTGACTCATGATTGTTTCCCATAAAGTTGTTACGCTGTTACAATCGCCTGCCCACCACAAAAACAAAAATAATAATACCGACACTGTAAGTGCATTTTCAGTTATGGAAGTTCTGTGCCAGTGTACAAAACATAAATCACTGAAAAGTTTTGGTGCTCCGAAGGATAGTATGTTGTCACTTATAATGGAAAGAGTGGATTTCACTCTGGAAAAATTGGATTATTCAATGCTGAATAATAATTATTATTATATGAATATTATAGACGAAAAATTCCTAGCAGGAAAGATTATATATAAAAAATAGACAAAGATTACTCACCAGGCGAAGGAGTGCAGGTGTGACAGCAGCACAAATAAATAGAACACACACTCAAACACACACACACACACACACACACACACACACACACACACAAACGCTAGCTTTCGCAGCTAGGCTGTGAAAGCTAGCGTTTGTGTGTGTGAGTGTGTGTTCTATTTATTTGTGCTGCTGTCACACCTGTGCTCCTTCGCCTGGTGAGTAATCTTTGTCTATTTTTTGTATATAATATTATTATTATTAATATTATTATTATAAATTTATCCTCAGGTATCCCTCATCAAGTAATTCTACAAAGCTACTGTGAATCTCAAATAGATTTGCAGTTTTTTACATTGTGAGCTAAGATTTCACAACATGGTGTTGAGAAGAGCAGTGCCTTCTAAATTGTTATGGTGTTGTGTGTGTTGGGCAGAAATATGGTTGGCTACTGCCAGTTATTCGGTAAAAGTTGGTCACACAGTCTGAAGCATAATGTACTTATGTGTGTTGCATAGCAATGTTCCCAACAGTTGTGTGGCATTCTGGGATGAAGCAGCGCGTGTGAGTTGTTTGTTTGTGTGTGCAAAGTCGAACGGTCTTTTTCCGACGAAAAATATGAAGAAATATTTCATTTTCACCTCGCAGCAGTTTCGGTTGCAAATTATCAATGTTTCAAGGAATTAGTGTTTTTTAATTATTTATGAAGCTCAAGAGGTGGGTGCATTTACATGGATCAGTTTGTACTAAAAAAAGTGATGAAATGAAGAAAACACCATGATTACTATGTACACTTAAAATCCTTTATTTCCTGAAGAAAAGCAGAAAGATGACACTACTGAATATACTGGAAAATCAATAAACATTTGGCTCAGGGTGCCAGTTTAGTATTAAACGATCAAATCCAGTTCCCCTTTATACCTCTACTGAAATAAGTATTAGTTTTCAACTTTCGTTTTCAACAAAAATAATCATGTCAGTTTTGATCCTTTTATACATATACCTATCATATTTTTATATAAATGTTAGTAACTCTCCTAAAACTGGTGCAATGTACTTTCTTGTGAACTAATCAATTTTCTGTGATAACACCTTTGTAAACATGAATACTACAGTCAGTTGTCATCTGATGATGGCTTGAGAAGCCAAAAGCCGGTTTGTGACGAATAAATAAGTTTTGCAGAACAACAGGAAGTTGTTCCTTTCTGATATTGTTATCGTGTTCTCTCAAGCACCAACTGAAAATTCAATTAATCTTATTGAACTTTTCTTAATGAAAGAGAAATATCCATTGCAAATTATCAATGTTTCAAAGTCATGGTAGATGGATCGGTGATTGTAAATGGATCAGATTGTAATGTAAAAAGGAATGACATATTCATAACCAAACTTTGCTGTTAAAGAATTGGACATACTCCATTCGATAGTGTCACCACACAGTATAATGTCACTTAAGTCCAACCATGTAATGGAATCACTTGCCACAGTGACTAAAACGTTTAACATAAACTCACAAACACAACAAACCAGACACTGTCTTCAAATATGGTAATATTAATTCAGTCCATTGTTCCTCACCTCCCATCAGTTACATCAAAGAAGCACGCCAGTGTCCATGCAAAACACAGTTTGTTGCCAACCTGCAAGCAGTACAGAAATGTCGCTAAAGCCCCTTTTACACGACGAACTTCCTGGTCTCAGTTGACTTCTCCAGAGGAGTGGCTGTATTGCAGTGCCCCTGGCGTGCTATTTCCGTACTGCGTCTTGTCTGTCTCGAGTAGTTGTTTTTGTTTGGACGTAAACATCAAAACTGTATAATTGTCAGCTGTGTAGTTTCACAACTAAAGGAAGAAGTGAGGTTATAAGAGGTCACTTTTTATGGAGCATCAGAAAAAGGATAATTGAGCTTATTAATGATGAAAGGATAATTCATTGTTGGTGTTCTCCTTAAATGTCATGTAGCAGATTTTTAACACAATTGAGAGCCTAAATTATAGGAGAAGTGTCATTCAAACTTTTGAACACTAACACATTTATTTGCTGAAGAAAATTTATACTGGTAAACACATTAAACAATATCAAAATTGTCGTAAAAAGTGACTATTTACTTCAGTTTTCATATCTTATTTTCTTGCCAACGGACAAAAGAACAATAAAAATAATTTTCTCGTGTAATAATACTGACTCTTCTGTTGATTTAATTTTCAATAAGACACATTTATATATTTATGAATATTATAGAAGGTGACTTTCCTGGTGGGGCAAATATGTATAAAAATATTGTTTGACTTACCCAAAACACAGGCTCGCCAATAGACACAAAAAGCACAAATGAAAACACATACAAACAAACATTGAAGCTTTTGCAACCGTTGGTTGCTTCGTCAGGAAAAGAGGAAGGAAGGAGGGGGAAAAGGAAAGGATGCGGGTTTTAAGGGAGTGGATGAGTGGTCATTCCAATCCCGGGAGTGTAAGGACTTACCATAGGGGAAAAAAAGGAAGGTCAACATATATACACACACACACACACACCCACACACATACACACGCACACACACCTAGGCAGACAATGTAGAAAGCAAAGAAGTTAGACAGAGATACCACTTGAGGCAGAGGCTCTGTCCAGAGAACTGAGGCAAATATGTTAAAGATTGCGGGCGGGAATTTGAATTTAGCGGAGGTTGAGACCAGGTGGGCAACGGGAAGAGAGAATTTGCTGCAGGGCAAGTTCCCGTCTCCGGAGTTCTGAAAGATTGGTGTCGGTGCGATGTATCCAGATAACCCGGATGGTGCTATTGCAAGTGGCTCTGCCCTTGATCGTGTACATCTTCCGGGTTACGGGACTGGAGTAAGTGGTGGTGGAAGGGTGCATAGGGCAGGTTTTACAATGGGGGCTGTTGCATGGGTAGGAGCCAGAGGGTAGGGAAGGTGATTTGCGGATTTCATAGGGACGGACTAGGAGGTTACGAAGGTTAGGTGGGCGGCGGAAAGACAATCTCGGTGGAGTGGGAAGGTTGTCATGAAGGACAGATCTTATTTCGGGGCAGGATTTAATGAAGTTGTATCCTTGCTGGAGAGCCACATTCAGAGTCCGCTCCAGTCCCGGAAAGTGTCTGGTGACAAGAGGGACACTTCTGGGGTTCTTCTGTGGAAGGTTCTGAATTTGGGGGGATGAGGAAGTGGTTCTGGCAATTTGCTTCTGTACCAGATCAGGAGGATAGCTGTGGGATGTGAAAGCTATTATTAGGTTATTGGTGTACTGGTTCAGGGATTCGGGACTGGAGCAGACTCGTAGGGAAGGGAACGTTTGATGTGGAATGGATGGCAGCTGTCATAATGGAGGTACTGTTGTTTATTGGTAGGTTTGATGTGGATGGATGTGTGAAGTTGGCCGTTGGAAAGATGGAGGTCGACATCGAGGAAAGTGGCATGGTATTTGGAATAGGACCAGGTGAATTTGATGGGACCAAAGGAAGAACTCCAGAATTTCCTCTGCAACCTCAACTCCTTTGGTTCCGCGCCCGCAGTTGCAGGGGTCGGCGGCACTTGCCGGTTGCCGAGGGCAAATCGAATCGGGCCAGGGAATTCGGAATGCGTGTGGTAGGGGAAATGTGGCACGCGTGACGCAAACGTATGGCAGGGGCCATCGGCCTCCCACTGTTCTAAGGAAGGTGCGGCAAGACGTGGCAAATTATGTCGAAAGTTACGGGAAAAATAAAAAATATAATACTGCTGTTCTCCACTGGTGTACAGTACTACAGTTCTATTACAAGCTGCGTCTGAAAAGTTCAGTGAATGGTTTCAGGAAATTTGGAAAACAAAAGTTACAAACAAAATACATTCAAAGGCCTTCAAAGTACTCACCATTGGCTACAATACACTTCTAACATCGGTTGTACAGTTGTTGGAAACTGTCAGAAAAAACTCTTCTTGTGAAATTGCTCAAACCGTAGAGATTACACATTGTTGGATCTCCCCAACCAATGCTTACCTATCTCATCTGCACCTTCTTTGGAGTGGTGCAACCCGGGGAGGTACCCAGGGGCGCCGCATGTGCCAATGCATGTCTAAGAAAACAACACCTCTACTGCCACGTCAGTATTACAATCTACAATCACGCATTTTGTGAAATTAAAATTTGATTCAATCTCATTCAACATCTGTCGCTAATCTCAATGTGTGCTGAATTTAGGATAGCAGAAGAGGAGACGTGCTGAGTATATCGGTAATCTGCCTATTGCCTGCATCCATCCAGCTTTCCCACGAGTCTCATCTGACGTCCCAAGCAGCCACGAGGGAGTCGAGACTACCACAGCGCTTCTCTGATTGGTTTTGAGAACTGCGATGAGAAATTGCCGATGCAGCCACACCGTCTCGTGCATCACAGAAACTAGTTTTTGGAAACCCTTGGCAAATGTTGCTCTTATTTTGAAACATACAGACAAACAAGTTTTGAACAAACTAGTGTAACAGCAACTGAATTGGCGTCAGATCTTGATACACGGCCATTATTTACACCACAAATGCTATTAAGAAGTATTAAACACAGTCCAGTTGAAGAAGCTGTTGATAATAAAATACCTGAATCAAAAAAGAGAAAAAAGAAAGAAAGGAATTCATATACAGTTTTTCAGTGCAAATTTGGACACCATGCACATACTATAAAAAGAAAGATGCAAGACTATTCTGCAATGTGGAGTTTCTCCTTTAAGATTAAAAATATCTGAACAACGAATGCAACCCTGTTGCAAATTACAAAAATGGTTAACCGTCAACTTGAAAACAAGATACAGAGCCACCTGTTGTTCGATAATATTTTAGGGCTGCAACATTATCTTGAAGACATCGTGTAACGCCAAGTGAAGCCTTAAACTTTATGAAAAAGGGTAATCTTCAGTAGTTATAACCCGACATCTGGATAATGTTGCATATTCCATTAATAAAACCAGTGACTGTTGGAAGTGGCAAACTGAAACTGATGAAAACGTACTTGCGGACTACAATATGCAAACAAGACTGTTAGTTTGACCTCACTGTCCATTGAAAAAGAAACGTGTTTCAACCACATTTTGTGCATCTTTTCATTGTTTGGAACAAGCAAAAACAAATTTTCTGGGGCTTTTGTAGATGTATTTGTACAGCACTGTGCTATGCAATGTTTTTAGACAGTTTTCAAAATACTTCTGTACCGAATGTTATCACAGTGGCAGCAGCATGTGGAACAGTGATCTCACAGACAATATATGACTCATGTGGAGTTTCTTATCTGGTAAATTACCGTATATACTCAAGTAATCCGTACACCCCTAAATTTTGATGAGCAATTAAAAAATGAGGATGCGGATTTGTGTAGATCAGGATACCACCTGTCGGCTTTGAACAAGCATGTGAGGGTAGTCATCTTGCGGTGTCACGTCTATTAAATTTCAAAACAACATATAAATATCAAAACAATTGGCGCCGTATTGATTGGAAGAGAGAGAGAGAGGCGCACACGGTTGTCATATCCAGAGTGTGCGAATCTCGCACCAACCCCATAAAATTCTCGTGTTTTAGCTACTATACGTTCTCATACAAACTGAAAAATATTTCATTTGTAACGTATTACTGTGAAAACGTACTCAAAGTAAAACACACTGAAGTAAACACTCATAGAATCTGAACCATTAATAAATAAATGGAGCTGAGACTGGTGTTACACGGTTATATATCTTTGTCAAAGTCGATATGTCATGTATTCACATCAAACGTATTTGATAGTGTATTAGGGAGCTTTGACCTACATGTATTTTTCATCAAAGAAATATCATCAAATATAACGCCTCGCCGTTTATTTGATTATAAAAGTGCTTGTCTTCTCTCCGCTGCAAATGTAAACGCTCTGAGCGCTAGCATCGCTGTTGCTAATCGGCGTGTCTGTGTGTGTGTGTGTGTGTGTGTGTGTGTGTGTGTGTGTGTTTGTGTGTTTGAACGTAGCTGCAATGCCGTGCCATAATTAGCGTTTAAATACAGAAGCAAGAAATCGCTGTAACCCTGTCTTCTCCATATATAGTTTTTGTCACATGCCGATTCCGGTGTGGGTAATATGGTGGTACTGAACCGAATAATACCCAACTTAAGTAGATAACGTACTTCTTTACTCAGAAAGATGATACCACAAACTAGACATTCTTACATCAACAATGCAACTGTTCATACGTGCTAGCCGTGCTGGCAAAGAAACTGCTGGAAAGATACGTTACTCCGCCATGTTTGTGACTGATAAATTATCATCATCTATAAATGTGAATGTCTGTTCGGCGTACGTTTATCACGACTGAACCACAAGACATGAAGAGCTAAAAATTTGTACAGTTACTAATGTCTACCCGGGGAATGCTTTAGGCACGATTTTATGGCGATGGGATAGCTATTTATGTGAGTGTGTAATATATATATATCTGAGGAAGGTTTTAGGCACGGTTTTATAGCGACCTGATGGATATTTAGTAATTTGAACAATATAACGCGAAATGCGGAACAATAATTACTCTTTGAAAATTATATTTACTCTTTGAAAATGGTTTTATTGGTTGCATTGTAGCTTGAGGGTTGATAATGATAAAAGGGTGGAGTATATTGGGATGGAAAGTTATCAGTGTATATAAAATTCTATGTGTGTGTGTGTGTGTGTGTGTGTGTGTGTGTGTGTGTGTGTGTGTTAATATTTTGCTCTGCAGGGAAAACTACAGAAGGCAAATGAATGGTCTGTGTGTAATTGTTGTCCAAAGTCTCCCATTGTACACCATAGCAGTTCCATGCCGATAGTTATAAGGAGGTGGAAGATATAGTGATTGAAAGTAGTCAAATTATAAAAAAATTTGGACTGAAGGCCAGCGATGACATTTGCGACTCTATAACAAGGAGGTTACATACAGCGAAACGTGATGCCACAGACCATATCTTTGCTCTATGTGTGCTGCAATGTCTTCAGCTCTTTCTCTGTAAGGCTAAGCATACGGATAAGGAAATATAAGAATAAATAAATAAATAAAGCAGTAAAAAGAAATTTCTTGTAATAAATCTCTTTAAAAAATCGCTTTGACGTTTCGCGCATTTCATCAAGTGATCGATCTGTGATATTATTACAATCATTATTGTTGAATTTCGTGATTGGACTCCTTGAAACAAATGTATTTTATGTGTGATTTGATATACACTACTTAGTTTCCTGGTAATGTTTGTTTCTAAATAAGGTATTGTATTTCATTCCATGCTTCAAAACCAGTCTCATAGCACACTACTGAAAGATAGCTTATCTATCATAATCAACCAACACGCGAGCGGAGCCGCGGGTTTAAGATAGTTATTATTATTATTATCTGCTATCTTGAAATATGACGACCATAATACTACCACAATGAAGATTTATGTCTAAGAAATATTATGAATATTTGATAATATTTCTTTGTCATAGATTTGATCGAAAATGTTATCATGTAATACCGGCCTAAATGGATCTCTTTTTTTAAAGTGGAGTAATACGCACCTAGTATGTTTTTTTGTTGCAGACGGTGTAATACCAACCTAAATTCAAGTAATCCACCCACCCCAGTTTTTCTTTCATAAATTCGGGAAAAAATGTGTGCGGATTACTCGAGTATATACAGTATTTGGATTTCAGTTTTCTCTTTCTTTACATCCCTGTTATGAGCATAAGTAACCATTTTAGACGATTTCTAGAAAAGTCAGATACCTCGTTGCAAAGTACTGCCAGGTTAGCAGTTTACATAATACGAGGTGCATTCAAGTTCTAAGGCCTCCGATTTTTTTTTCTCCAAACTGGAAAGAGATAGAAACATGCACATTGTTTTAAAATGAGGCTGCGTTCATTGTCAATACGTCCCAGAGATGGCAGATGGAATTTTACTGCCAGCGGCGAGAATGAGAACTGTTTTAGATACTTAAAATGGCGATGTTTTCCTTACTTGAACAGCGTGCAATCATTCGTTTTCTGTATTTGCGTGGTGTGACAACAATTGAAATTCATCGACAGTTGAAGGAGACATGTGGTGACGGAGTTATGGATGTGTTGAAAGTGCGTTCATGGGTGCAACAGTTTAATGAAGGCAGAACATCATATGACAACAAAGCGAAACAACCTCGGGCTCGCACAAGCCGGTCTGACGACACGATCAAGAAAGTGGAGAGAATTGTTTTGGGGGATCGCCAAATTAATGTTGAACAGATCGCCTCCAGAGTTGGCATTTCTGTGGGTTCTGTGCACACAATCCTGCACGACGACCTGAAAATGCGAAAAGTCTCATCCGGGTGGGTGTCACGAATGCTGACAGACGACCACAAGGCTGCCCGTGTGGCACATTGCTAAGCAATGTTCACGTGCAACGACAGCACGAATGGGACTTTCTTTTCGTCGGTTGTGACAATGGATGAGACGTGGATGCCATTTTTCAATCCAGAAACAAAGCGCCAGTCAGCTCAATGGAAGCACACAGATTCACCGCCACCAAAAAAATTTCGGGTAACCGCCAATGCTGAAAAAGTGATCGTGTCCACATTCTGGGACAGCGAGAGCGTAATCCTTACCCATTGCGTTCCAAACGGCACTACGGTAACAGGTGCAGCCTACGAAAATGTTTGGAAGAACAAATTCCTTCCTGCACTGCAACAAAAACGTCCGGGAAGAGCTGTGCGTGCGCTGTTTCACCGAGATAACGCACCCGCACATCGAGCTAACAGTTTCTTCGTGATAAAAACTTTGACGTGATTCCTCGTGCTCCCTACTCACATGACCTGGCTCCTAGTGACTTTTGGCTTTTTCCATCAATGAAAGACACTCTCCATGGCCGCACATTCACCAGCTGTGCTGCTATTGCCTCAGCAATTTTCCAGTGGTCAAAACAGACTCCTAAAGAAGCCTTCGCCGCTGCCACGGAATCGTGGCGTCAGCGTTGTGAAAAATGTGTACGCCTGCAGGGCGATTATGTCGAGAAGTAACGCCAGTTTCATCGATTTCGGGTGAGTAGTTAATTAGAAAAAAAATCGGAGGCCTTAGAACTTGAGTGCACCTCGTAAAGGGTGCCAAGTGGGAGACTCGCCTGAGGAACCTGGACAGTTAAGACTGGCCCTGAGAGCCGCCGATCGTCCAAAGCATCTGTTGCACGTTGTCTGGGACTGCGATTGTGGATGGTCGACTCGAATGTGGATCATATACGAGACATTCCTTTCTGTCTCTAAAGCATTTAAACCACTCGCACACATTTTACTCACTGCTTCAACAGCATACACATGCACTGACATCCCATGGCTCTCTGATGCCGTTTTGCATAATTTGAAACAAAATTTGACAGTAACTCATGGCTCCATATTGCACTCCATGTTGCAATGACACAAGTTCTCACACTGAGCCAGTCAGCCTACTCACACTGATTTGTATCTGTGAGCTGATAGTTGTCACCATCCAGCTCAGCGTGAAGGAGTACTTCGTACCTTGGTTCACAGGGCACATGTCATTTCAGACCCTGAAAGTTTGTCAGCTGAGTTGTCCCATCTCGAGGAGACCTTTCATCAAAATGGTTATAGTGAGAGACAGATAAAATGTGCATTGCGCTATCAGCCTTCTGTTCAACGGGTGAGTGATGATAGTAATGAAGTGGCACCTAAATCTATGGCCTTTTTGCCTCACGCAGGAAGTATTTCCAACAAGATTGGTCGTATTTTGCGGAAATATGATGTAAAATGTGTTTTTCGACCACCGCCTAAGATAAAGGCCCTGTTGGGGTCCGTAAAGGATGATCTTGGTTTGCGTAAGGCAGGTCTATATCGTATTCCTTGCAGTTGTGGCATGTCATATATTGGTCAGACAATCAGGACTGTGGAAGACCGGTGTATTGAACACAAGCGTTGCACGGGCTTACAACAGCCAAACAAATCCGCTGTTGTAAAACGTTGTCTTGGCACCGGTCATCCTATGGAATACAACAACACGGAGATTCTGGCATGCACTTCCACCTATTGGGATAGTGTTATTAAGGAAGCTGTTGAAATTAAACTAGCAAGCGACCTTATAAACAGAGATGGTGGCTTTTGTTTAAATTCTGATTGGAATCCGGTACTGTCTCTCGTCAAAAAACAGAGGGACAAAATTAATGCTGCCTCATCTGTTGATTAACAATCACTATCGATATTTTTGATGTTTGGTCATCTTTGTTGTGTTGACTCTGCAGTGACTTGTACTGTGTGTGTGATCTTCCTTGTTTACCCTTTGCAAACCGAGGTATTAAATATGCTTGCACATTGCTTCCTTAAGTGCAGTTGTGCCTTGAGAATGGCAGGGTGTTCTCCTGCCGAAATATCGGCGGTTGTCGACGATGTCACCCGGCAGCATACCCGTAAGTTGTTTGAACGGACTCTAAAATATGATCAATTTATTTCAAATGAGTAATGAAATTGATATTAATCCATATCAAGTGACTTAGCGAACTAATAGGCTTCAAAATCTTTTACACAACAGACCAGATCACCAGCCGATCAATTCGTTTTATAGTTTCCAAATGACAAGCCAAGATCGCAAACTAACAATTTATTAAATGACGACCGGTTTCGGTACACTGTGTCACCATCATCTGGTCACATATATGTTATAATCTGGTCATCTTGTTAAAAAATTGGGTATAAAGTAACAAGTGCAACATTGCACTTAGTCACTATATCATTTTGTAAGCTGTCATGTTTTTAACTTATGTATTTTTTATATAGTGATTAAGTGCAATGTTGCACTTGTTATTTTATACCCAATTTTTTAACAAGATGACCAGATTATAACATACATATGACCAGATGATGGTGACACAGTGCACCGAAACCGGTCGTCACTTAATGAATTGTTAGTTTGCGATCTTGGCTTGTCATTTGACGACCAGTTCACATGAATATATTTCCTTTTACAAGCTATTAACAGAAGATTTTCATATCTACAAAGTGTTAAAATGCCATAATTAATGTACTAACATATATATGTGAATATGTTGTCTTAATACTTCGTGACAATCCCCAAAACAATGAAGGTTATGTAATAGTATTTCTGTCAAAATGTGTATCACAAGCTAAAATGAAGTACTTGGTGTGTCAAGCTACTGGTATTGAACATCTCAATTGAGTTTTTTGGTAGCAGGTTCTTAATATTTGGTACTGGATTACTTGTTATGTTATAAGACGCACCTTGTACCTTGCATTATTTGTATGATATTCTTATTAGGAGTGAAATTAAACGATAGTATGTGAGTTTCTAGAAGTGGAGGTACCAATAAAATGTCATATGACAGACGGGGGGGGGGGGGGGGGGAGGTTTGTTAGGTACGCCATTGATATCTGGTGAGCGTGTTGGGTGTTGTAGCAGTACAGCAATAGCATATAAAATATTCTTCTTTTGAAAGTTTCATTTTGAGCACTGATCTCTTTTCTGTTTATTTTTGTTATAATGATAAATCATAGGTTGTAACTGTTATGACCCTGTACAGATTTTTTTAACTCAGCCATTATTAAGAGATCAGTGCTTATGTGCTGTATGTATTGTTACTCTTTTGCTTGTAACACAGTCTGCCATGTGGACCAACAGTTTTTATCTAAATTATGTTCAGCAGGTGAAAGACCTCGGGGACTACATTTGGAGATGGTCTTCTGGAGTCACCGGGCACACACCACGGTGAGCTCCGAGCCTTCTATTTCTCTCCACTCAGCACTCCAATTCTCAGATCACCGTTCTTCAGCATCTGCGTGCAAGTCGAGAGAAGTGCTGTCGCTTGCTGCTAGAGAAGATTGTGTTGTGAGTCTGAAGTAGTAGTGCATTTTGTTTTGTCATTTGTTTGACAACGGTTGCTCAACTAGTGTGTGCTGCCTGTAGGATCCACGGGCAGTTTGTCGTCAGCTGTATCATTTTAGAGGACTGTGTGGATTAAATAGAATATGTCGAACTAAATGGACATTACTGCAACTGAAAGTTGAAGCATTCGTAGGCAGACGTTGTTCAGTCCAGGCTTAGAATCAGTGACTGTACAATTTTCTGTTTAAATTACTAATTGTGTATTCTATTCAAAATGGAGATAACCATGGCATTTGGTTGAGTAAGTGGCATAATTTTTAATTATGAGGATGCCTCATTCAAATTATATCACTGTAAAGTCTTCCTCTGTAATTTGTGGCAATTTTTTTTTCTTCTTTTACTGCACACATGAATAATTAATTTCATGATTTTGTGCTGTCATTTGCATTTCCAAATTTTTCTGAAAGGTAGGGAAATTCAAGGTAATGGGGAAAGAAAGCATTTTTGTCATTGTCAGAGTGTCCCATGTAATGACACTACATGTCTTATAACCTGCCCTCTCCCCCAATCTATTTAAAAATTTGTTATTTGCTACTACGATATAAAATGATAAATTAATATATTGTTCTCGCGACACTCCTTTACGCTGTAGAAGACGCGAAGATGGCATATTGAGTATTGTATTTGACTCTTTTGTCAAATCAAAAATTACTATGTATTTAATGAAATATAATTAAAACATTTTAAAAGCTTTCTGATGTTGCCTTCCTTTCTTTTTTTCAGTACTCTCAACATTTTGTCCTCTTCTTCAGGATCCCTCATTGTGACTCGTGATGCTACATGCACACATTGACTGGCTCGTTTTGCATTTTGTTTACGTTTTTAAAACACTGATGTCCAGTAGGTAGAAATAGTCAGAAAATTGAAGCCCCTTTCTAAACAGGGTAATCGAGGGTTTACTGAGTAAGCACACACCTACAGCAGAAGTCAGACACAGAATAAGAAGTGTACTGTACTTCTGTGTGTCGGAGTGGCGATGTCCGCAAGGGGTGTGTAGCATTCTGGGATGAAGCAGCGTGAGTCAGTTGTTTGTTTATCTGCACCAAGTGAGACAGCCATGTTCCAACGAAAAATATGAGAAATATTTTAATTAAGAACTGGCCAATATTCTGGTTTCGGCCACAGTTTTTCTTTCGGTCAGAAATTGGCTGAATCTTCATCACGGTCGAAACTAGATTTTGTGAACATACGGATGAAGTCAGATTACATTTGGGATGGACTCGGTGTGCCTAAAAATTTGTATTTTGTTGTTAAGCACAATATAATGCAATCATATCACATAGTGGAATTTTTATACTGTGTTTAACAATTTCATTCAGTATTGTACTTAATGGAACAGGTTATCATATTGTTATGCTGAAAAGTTTTATCAATGTGTTTTCTTGAAAGTGAGGGGCTTTTTTAATAACCAATATGGGTTTAGGAAACATCGGTCATGTGGTGGACAGCTTTTCCTGTTGAATTACACTGACAACAATCATTCTGTTAGTTGGAACTATGACATTTTTTGTTGTTGTAATACTCTATGCAGCACTGACTGAAGTTTATTTACTGACAGGAACGAAGCCTATTAGTCATCAGCACTATATAACAACTACTTTACTGCAAGAACCAAATGAAGAAGAATAATGTTAATGAAGAGATAGGAATACACAACAAAATTTTATGAAATATATTGTAATCAAGATCTTGGCTGTGCCCAAGTCAAGTCTGTCTGTGTCAGGACCTAATCTAAGTGTGCTATTTCTGTATTACAGGGACATCAGCAATAAATATATTGTAATTGGGATCCAAGACTTCAGTTTGAGGAGAATACCTATTCACAGCATCTTACAAGGAAAGTACACGGGCTCGAACAAACATATTTGTATGAACGTTTGGTTACAGGATCTCTATGTACGCCTCAATGTGCTGGTGGGTGTCGTTTTTCTGCTAAGCTCTGCAACCGTGCTCCAGATAGCACTGTACATGTAATTGTAGATGCCATAAGTAATGCAGATATCTTAACTATAACTTATGTAATAATCATCGTACATGTTCTCTAGCGAATTGTCATCAAAAGCCGTGATGACAGTTGCAACTTTAACCTTCTTCCTGAAAGACTGTTGGTATTCACTGCCACTGCTTCCATCGCCTCTTCCCGCACTTACCGTATCACTACCGCTTGCAATGAGTTGTTCGTCATTATCATCCCTATTATCATTATTATGAGTTTGTAACAATAGTATCTAACTTATGCTCATATTTCTGTACCATAACAGATACGAGAAAGCATGTAAATGATTCATCTTGTACACTAATACCATCTTCACGAAGAAGGGCGCTTCGTAACTTCATCTCAACTAAACGCAATACATTATCAGGATTGATTACCAATTGCCGCCCCACCTGATGCTTCACCACACAAATAACATCCACGCAACTTCGGAGGCACACTGCACCGTCCCTATTGGCGAACCGACAGGTCAAAGTGCAATGCGGCATGGCACACGCAGAGGCCTCTAACGGACGACTGCAGAGTCTTGCAGATGCGGGAGTATCACTAGTGCAATAAGGGAGCTTTACATTATCTCTCATACGATTTTGGTGTATTTGTGTTTGTTCGAGCCCAAGTACTTTCCTTGTTAGTATAGTTGCAGCTATTCTGCTTTGCACTTTCCTTAAAAATGCAAAGCACTACAAGAACTGTGGGGTAAAATGGCATAGATTCAGTAATATCAGGTACAGTAAGTGTACCAGTAATTGCTAAATAGATGTGTCATCTGTAAATTAAAATTTATGTCCTACTGTCTAGAAAAAGTATGACGAGTGCCAATACACCAAAGGTCTCACAGTGGCCTTCACAGACAGAAACTACCCCACAGATCTAGTCTACAAACATATTGCCCACACGCCCCAAATCCTCCCTCTACCGCCTGTAACCATCCACAAGAGAGAGCTCCTCTTGTCGCCCAGTACTACCCTGGACTCGAACAACTAAATTGCATCCTTCGCCAAGGTTTTGATTTTCTGTCCTCGTGCCCAGAAATGAAAGACATCCTGCCCAAGATCCTTCCCATCCCTCCTAAAGTGGTGTTCCGTCGCCCTCCCAACCTCCACAACATCCTAGTCCATCCCTTTGCAACCTCGAAACTCAGCCGACTATCACAGGGATCGTATCCTTGTGGAAGACCCCTCTGCAAGACCTGTCCAATCAACCAACCCAGCACTTCCTATTAGGGATGGGCTATGAGCGTTCTCGAGAAACGTGCAACGCTAAGCCAATTTCTCTAGAAATTCTCGAGAAGTTGTCAACAGTGCTGCTCTACAACAAAACATTGCGACTGTGCAGTCGTAATCGTCTTCCGTACGTGCAAGAAAGACACTGAATTGTTTCTGTTATTAGTAATAGTGGTAGAATGTTTCGCAGAAGACAAAAATCATAGGATGATTAGATTATTATTAATCAACATTTCGCCTTGGGCTGTCTGTGACTGTACCGTTTAGGTTAGGGGTATATGATAACAACAATAAGCTGTCTTCAGTCACAATAATTTTATTGTTTTTATTATTTATTTTAGCAATGCAGGAGATAATTTCATCTCAACAAATGCGGGTAACAATTCAAATTACTTCACTGTATTTTTATTATAAGATTCTTTCATTAACGCCTGTGGCAACTTTCTCACAAAAAACTAACAACTGTGTCGTTCTTCTACCGTTATCTGAGAAACTGAAGCAGACGTAACACAAAAATACACTAAAAAAGTTCTCGAAATGCGTTGGACAATAAAAACAATAAAATTATTCTGACGGAAGACAACTTACTATTATTATAAATATAATATACCCCTAACATAGGATTATTATTAAAACACAGATCTTACACAAAACAAGAACTTCATTGTTACCAAAAACCAATACGCATTCCGCATGTATTTATACTTACATGAGGGAAAAATGCTACAACATTCTACACCCAAATAGTCCTTACATACATTTACTAATTATAGAAGGAAAAAAAAAAAAAAAAAAAAAAATCATCGGCAGAGCTTACAGTATTAGCGTTACGTACCTAATCTATCATCCTTTTTTCAGCTTAGAGCTCTGTACCCACAGCCACCACAATTTACAACTACAATACTGACTGTTGGTTGTTATGTCCTCATTCTGTTCAAAAGTTTGGATAGTGATAATTTTGATGCGTCGTGGATGTTATGGCAGCCAAATTAAAAATTATTGTTTTCCGATACTCGCAGACTGTTTCAGCTACTATACAACATTTTTACCGAATTTCCTTTTAATTAATGATGAAAATTCTCCTCAGAGATAATAAATATTGTTGAAATGAGATAGAATGGCTGGCCAGTACTTACCATTGTGCTGTACCGCCGATAGTAACACAAAATGAAAAAACAGAAAAAAAGGGACAAAGGGACAAGCTTTCGGAACAGAGTTCCTTCGTCAGGTGGGAGAGAAGGGAAGAATAAAGGATGGGAATAGAAGGGAAAGGTGGTTCACGACCTAGGTCATGAAGGTGGTGTTTCGGAAGTGTGGGCGTCAGAGATACTGCATGTATGTACTGAGCCAAGCCAGAGAGGATAAATATAACTAAAAAGGAAAGATCAAGTAGTAAAGAGAAGAGAACAGAGTGAAATTAATGATGCTGAGGGGTGTAGGAGGGGCGGGGGGGGGTGTCTAAAACGTTTTTCATAAACAGGGAAATATGGATGGACACACACACACACACACACACACACACACACGGAGAGAGATAGAGAGAATGACAGAGAGAGCGAGAGGGCGGTAGAGAGAGAGAGAGGGGGGGGTAAGGAACGGATAATGAATAGGTGAGCTGAGGATGGAGGAAGGGGAGGGGTTAGCGTAGATTTAGGCCAGATTTAGGCCAGGGGGGTGGCCTAAATCTACGCTAACCCCTCCCCTTCCTCCATCCTCAGCTCACCTATTCATTATCCGTTCCTTACCCCCCCCCCTCTCTCTCTCTCTCTACCGCCCTCTCGCTCTCTCTGTCATTCTCTCTATCTCTCTCCGTGTGTGTGTGTGTGTGTGTGTGTGTGTGTGTGTGTGTGTGTGTGTGTGTGTGTCCATCCATATTTCCCTGTTTATGAAAAACGTTTTAGACACCCCCCCCCCCCGCCCCTCCTACACCCCTCAGCATCATTAATTTCACTCTGTTCTCTTCTCTTTACTACTTGATCTTTCCTTTTTAGTTATATTTATCCTCTCTGGCTTGGCTCAGTACATACATGCAGTATCTCTGACGCCCACACTTCCGAAACACCACCTTCATGACCTAGGTCGTGAACCACCTTTCCCTTCTATTCCCATCCTTTATTCTTCCCTTCTCTCCCACCTGACGAAGGAACTCTGTTCCGAAAGCTTGTCCCTTTGTCCCTTTTTTTCTGTTTTTTCATTTTGTGTTACTGTCGGCGGTACAGCACAATGGTAAGAATTTCCTTTTAATGTAGTTTGAATGGATAACATACATAGTAGCTCGGTATTTTGTCTGATTTGTATTAATATAAGAATGCACTTTTGTATCAGTGAACTTTTCTGTTTGATTGCTAGATATGTGTAATTTTAAATGACTTACACCCTGCCTGTTGTATTTTTTGCTACACTACGGAACATCTCCATCCTCCGTAAAGCACTGCCAGACGGGTGACTTCGGTTTTCTTGTATTAAACACCCAAATTTAAATGCTGCGAGTGCTGCAAATAACCGCAGAGCGTGGCGTGGCGCGCTGCCCCAGTCAACCGCTGCGCCACAGCCCGCTTCTCGTGAGCTTCTCGAGCGCCAGAAGATCGAGAAATTCTCAGTGTGCTCGAGTCGCCACACCTCACAGTCCCGACCCTACTTTCTATTCCAGTCCTATCACAGGCTCATCTTACCCTATCAGAGGCCGGGCCAACTGTGAAAGCAGCCACGTAATTTACCAAATGTGCTGCAATCACTGCATAGCTTTCTATATTGGCATGACCACTAACCAGTTCACCATTAGGACAAATGGCCTCTACCAAACTGTGGCGAAAACCAGCTTGTGGCACTGTATGCAGCTGAGCGTATGTAAACTGTCATGATATTGTTGTTTGTTTTATTATACGCACAGATAGATTGATTTGCGATAGTGTTGCACGGTGTAATGTCTCAATTGTTATTAAAGTCTGGATTTCGAAAAAAGCATAAGCATTGCATTATGAAAGAAACAACGTATTTCTCATGTGTGATAAAGTTTGTAAATCACAGAATATTGTAAAACATTTATATGCTGTATAAGTAATTACAGTTTCATTCTACCACTTTCACACATGAACTCATCTTTTTAACATTGCGATGTATGGGGGTTCTGCTCGCTGCAACATTATTCTCCGGGGGCGTTGTGGTAGAAATAAATACTCGATATGTACAATTTTTCACTTCTTCTTTAATTTGAATGAAACTTCTTCTCCACCAAAACATTACATCTTTCAAAACATCACAACTTAATCGACAGTATTTCCATTTCAAAACAACAGAGCGACATAGATTCCAGAGCACTTGACAAACGAGTAAAACTCGAACTCCCACACGCGAGGTGGTGAGGCAAATATATAACCTTGACTATATTGGCATTACATTACGCATTGTTCATAACAATTGAATATACTAATTTACAATTACCGAACACAACAGAAAAACATTCCATGTACACAAAAATAATCACAATATAAAATGAAAACTATACATAAAGTAATTTTAAATGACACATTTCTTTTTGAATTGAAATCTCTGATCTTGCTGTTTGACAACAAAGTGCGATGTTAAATATCAATTAATTAGTTAATGAGTACATCATACATGTTCCTAACATATATTGAACTATCAATTATATTGTCAATTCTGAAACTAGGTTTAAAATCTGACGTCAGTCAATATATACAAAGAAACACAATATACAAACTTCAACTTTACAGTAATTAAAACAATTAACTGATCTACACAACTTGTTTATGAGCCTAACATACATACAATGCTATTAATTTTCATTTCATTTTGTTTTTTTACAAAAGATTTTACAATTCGTCTGCTTAAGTCTTGAAATAACATACAATGACACGACTATTGATTATAGAACTGTCTGGAAAGAAAATATATGAATCTCTTAATTAATGAAATCTATCACTTGTTTTAATCACAGTATCACCGAGATACTTTCCTGCACTGATTCCTAGGCTGGCTATTTCGTTTGTAACTTCACACGCAACATACATCACTAATGAACCACACGATTCAGGATCCGACGCAGACGGTATCGTACGATAACATTGGGATGAGGGGGGTCAGCAGTATCGTTACAATCGGTAAGACTATTTGTGCTCGTATGTCGCAGATTGTCGATCGCCATTCTCACCCACTGCCACATACGTGTTTTAAGACAACTCAGGACACTATTAAGACCGGCCAACAACTAATACAGTCCATTGGCAAAATAAAGAGAGAACACTGGATTAAGTTGACGGAAGATCTGGACACGGCAAAAAGCAACAGAGGCCTGGAAGCTAATAAGACGTCTGATTGATGACCCCATGACAGGCCCCTCTCATTCCAGTATTACACCTAACCAGATTGCTCACCAATTCTTATCAAATGGCAAAACAAGCAAATTAAAAAGATCACCTAAGCTTCAAAGAAATGTCAAACATAAAACACCTATCTCGTTCGATCCGTTCACTTCCGAAGAGCTGGAAGACGCCATAAAGGAGAGTAAGGCTGGCGAGGCAGCTGGACTAGACGACATGCGTACAGAGCAGACCCGCCACTTTGGAAATTCTACCAAACAGTGGATCTCACAGCTCTTAAATAACTGTATGGAATGATGCCAGATCCCTAAAATCTGGTGGAAAACTACAGTTTTTGCTGTCCTAAAAGCTGGTAAGCAACCTCCATATCTAAAGAACTTCATGCCAATATCACTTCTGTGCCACCTCTATAAAGTTTTTGAAAGACTGCTATTGAACCGTATAACACCATTGATCCGGCACACAATTTTAATCTGCCAGGAAGTTTCACCATTGATCCTGTTCTGATCCCAGAGCAAGCTGGATTTAGGCCAGCAAAGAACTGCTGCACACAGATCCTTAACCTAACACAGCACATAGAAGATGGATTTCACTGTGTCAGTATCACTGGTGTGGCTTTTGTTTATCTGTCCTGAGCATCCAACACTGCACAACATCAGATCATCGTAAAAAAATAATAATAATAATAATAAATTACCACCTTACCATGGATTTCAAGCTCAAGCAAATCATTGCTGCTCGATTGCAGAATATGCGTTTCTTTGTGGAATTCCAAGGCAGATGGAGAATTCAAAAGAATGGCCCTTCCGCAAGGCAATGTCGTAGCATCAATGCTACTTAACATCTATACCAATGATCAACCACTTCCACCCCACACACAAGAAGCTTCCTGTATGCAGATGACCTAGCATTGGTGACTCAGGGTAAGGACTTCGAGACAGTAGAAGAAAATCTCACTGCTGCTCAAGACGCTCTCAGTATACTATGAGGAAAATCAT
The DNA here is from genome assembly GCA_026315105.1 of Locusta migratoria. Taxonomy (NCBI): domain Eukaryota; kingdom Metazoa; phylum Arthropoda; class Insecta; order Orthoptera; family Acrididae; genus Locusta; species Locusta migratoria. Next base: position 126,693,861 of record CM048752.1, read on the forward strand.
CTCAGGCCAAAACCATCTAAAACACGTTCTTTTCATCTTAAGAACAGAGAAGCTTCACAAAAGCTTGGAACGTGAACTGGAATGTAAAGGAGCTGGAAGACTGCAGCACTCCAGTCTATCTTGGTGTTACCTTGGACCACTTCCTGACGTTCAAGACACACTGCACCAAACTCAAAGCTAAGGTTTCATCACGAAATTTTCTGCTGCGCAAGGTGACTGGCTTTTTATTGGGTGCCTGACCACAGACAGTAAGAACAACCGCTCTGACACTCTGCTTCTGCACTGACGAATATGCTACTCTAGTGAGGTACAATTCTGCACACGCAACAAAAGTTGACACAGCCCTGAAAGAAACCTGCCGGCTGATCACAGGGTGCCTGAAACCGACGCCCATACAGAAACTGTATACTCTCACAGGTATAGCCCCACCCGACGTCAGATGCGAGATTGCTCTTAACAGAGGAGGACAAAATGCCTCCAATAACCCGTCCCACCCCGTGCACAAACTTCGACATCCACCATCCCCACTGAAGTCCAAGAATAGCTTTTTACAGTAATCTTCTCCAAATGGTATAGATCCCAGCATAACTTGTCCATCTGGAACAACTAAAAATAGAAGTAACTCTTCCACTTGGTCACAAAGAAAGATGGTGCACAGGCCTATGGAAGTCCTTAAACAGACTACACTCTGGCGTTGCAAGACTGAAGTACAACCTGAAGAAATAGAGCATTGCATAAGGAGAAGACACATCGTGTATGCGTGGAGAACAACAAAACAATAAGCTGTTTACTGAAGTGTCGTCTCTGTCCAGATTCTTGTACAGAGCTGGATCTGGCCTTGGCTCATAGCAACACAGTCAGTGCAGACAAATACTGGTCACAACTGGCTTAAACAATGTGTATTATGCAAATACTGATTGTGTTGCACTTTTTCTTTTATCTATGTATGCATTTTATTGTATGTGCTTTGACTTATGACTATGCATCGGGTGATCAAAAAGTCAGTATAAATATGAAAACTTAATAAACCATGGAATAATGTAGATAGAGAGGTAAAAATTGACACACATGCTTGGAATGACATCGAGTTTTATTAGAACCCAAAAAAAAAAAAAAAAAAAAAAAAAGGAAAACAAAAAAGTATTGCTAGACACGTGAAAGATCTCCTGTGCACGTCGTTTGGTGCTCAGCCACCACTTTCGTCATGCTTGGCCTCCCAGACCTCAGTCCGTGCAATTATTGGCTTTGGGGTTACCTGAAGTCCCAAGTGTATCGCGATCGACCGACATCTCTAGGGATGTTGAAAGACAACATCCGATTTCAATGCCTCACCATAACTCCCGGATATGCTTTACAGTGCTGTTCACAACATTATTCCTCGTCTACAGCTATTGTTGAGGAATGATGGTGAACATATTGAGCATTTCCTGTAAAGAACATCATCTTTGCTTTGTCTTAATTTGTTATGCTAATTATTGATTTTCTGATCAAATGAAGCGCCATCTGTCAGACATTTTTTGTCCCGCCCCTTTTTTTTTCTTTTTTTTTCCCTAATAAAACCCCATGTCATTCCAAGCATGTGTGCCATTTTTTATCTCTCTATCTACATTATTCCGTGATTTATTAAGTTTTGAAATTTATACTGACGTTTTGATCGCCCAGTATATTTTTCAATTTATACAATCTTTATATCTCTTTTGGTACTTCTGACACAAATAAATAAATAATACACACCTTAATGAATTATAGCCCTAAAGCTTCCTTATGAATTACACAGTCTGTTGGTGAAAACCACATGAAAATCCATACAGTAGTTTATAGTGGACAGACAGAAGTAGTGGGAGAATTTTGTTTTAAAGTATGTATAGATGGTCAGAGGCTGACCGTTTACAGGGTTGTATGCAATGCAGTACTTCTTTTGATACTAGAAGTATTCTATGATATAGGATGAGAAGTGTAAGGTGTGTATTACACTGATAGTTCTGTAAAATCTTTGACAGTGTAATGGCTGTCTCAGTTGAAGTGCTGGAAGACAGCAAATGTTTAGTGTAGTGGATAAATTGTTGGACTCTGAAGCAAAGGGTCCTGGGTTCAACACCCACCCTGCTTGTATATTTTAATTTGAATGTAGGGTTCTAATACCTTTTAGATTATTGATGGTCAGAAATTCTATAAAAGTGCAACTTCTGGGTCACGGCATGCATGTCGCAGCCGTCTCCTCTTATGTAGTGCTCGTTTCTACCCACAGATTTTGCTGCTCTTGCTGTGCACGATAATCGACAGTTAGAAGAATATTATGTGTTATCACAGCTGAATGTAGCCCTTAACACATTTAAATACACACACAGGTAGTAAGTATACCTTGGAACAACTAGTTCAATGACAAATTTTCCTGATAGCAATGTAACATGGTGGAAAGTGAGACACAGTTAGTAAACAAATGAAAAATGACATACTTAATATCAGGCACAAATGCACAGTCACTGATAAATGCAACCAGTTGCGAAGATCGATACCTTGACTTGTTCATTTTCATACTCGAGTAAAATCTTTCACAAACATATATAGGCCTAAATACGAACATAACTCTCTCAGCTTCTCAGTGCAGGCACGGAAATTCCTGTTGTGAAAAATTTTCATAGAATTCTTTGGTACTTCGTACTGCAAGGAACTTGTCCTTCAATTTTGTATTGCACTGTAGGTTAATCAGTTCCGGAGCTTCATCTGTTGATGACAAAAATGTCTGAGCACAGACAGGAATGGTATGAGAATTCTTAACATCAGCAATTCATGCTCTTCATTGTTCCCAATTTTTTTCAGTTATTGACATATATTATTGAAATCTAGCACTTTCATGGACGAGTCCAAGATACAGGAAGTGCGTAGTGTTTGTAGCTAGCACTCTTCTTTCATAGAAAGAAATTAAATTATTTTCACTTAGCAAACTGACGTTCAATTGAGATGTAATGTCCATGAGAAATGCAAGGTCTGATATCCAACAAAGGTCTTCAAACATAGGTTCATTTTCTCCCCTCTCATGTACGAATTATACTATAACCAAGTGTAAATCAAAATGTCTTTTTCAGCATTTTATTTTGACTTAGCTGACTTACTTCAGTATAGTATGATATGTCTCTGTATTCTCCTAATTCCTCTGAGAACTGACAAAGCTTATGTCCATATGTCTTATGATAGTTTACATTACACATAACAATTTACATGACATTTCCTAATATTACTGATTTTGCAAAAAGCATCTCTTGATGATTAATACAGTGAATTCCTCACAAAGTCTCCTCTGTGCACCATAGCCTTTTGCACATCAGTGCTACAGGTCCTCTCTGATGGCCTTGCATTGCTGGTGCTTCAATCTGTGGTCATTGAGACTAACCGATTCCACTGCATACTGACACCATAAATCACTTGCTCGGCAGCTTGGGATAAGTCTGCACCTGTAGTTGTTGTTTTCAGAGGTGTTGAGACTAAACAGTCTGTTAGACCACATTCTTTATTGACCCCTCGTACGTATATCACAACCTCAGCAGAATCTGTAACCCTTTCAGACCTGAGAAACTTTTTTTCAATCTTTACCCAAAATGTAGCAGTTTCCATGCATTTAGATCTCTAGATTCAGGTACAAATATTTTAAAAAAAATTCAAGATCATACTTTTTTTAAAAAGTGACCTGCACGATTGTGCTAGTCAGCTTTTATCCCATACCAAATAACAAACATTGAGTTTTTGGGCATGTGCTTTTATTGACAGTTTTTCAATAATATTAAATACAAAATTTTAACAATTGTGGAATCAAAACTAATATAAAGTAAAACCTCGTTTTTACATTCTCGGTTTTTACATTTTCCCGCCATTTACACCATTTTTTGTCGGTTCCATCAAATTTCCTATGTTTACAATGTTAATTCGCCCTCGTTTTTGCATTAACATATCTATGCTTTTCCCGTGTTTTACACTTTTTGAAAGCATGTTCGTGAAGAAAAATGACGTAATGGACATAAATTGACACTAGCATGGCTTTCCCCTTAAAGCATAGTGCTTCAAATTTATTTGCATTCGAGTTTCTTGAAAATTTGCGTTTATTCAAACGTATATTTCGCGTTTCGTTGTTGACTTAATGACGCGCCAGTTGGTGGCAATGTAGTTCTTCTTTTCACCAGCTACTTTGGCAGAGCGCCTGGCGTGTACTCACACGATTTGTTGACGAGAGAATAACGCTGATTTGTGGCAGTGTAGTTTGTCTTTCCGCTAGATTCTTTGCCAGGGCGGCTGGCATGTACTCAAACAATCAGAACCAGTTGCTTTGTTGAATTGAGAATAAATAGTTGCATTGTTTTTGTGATACTGATTAATAAATAACTTTATCTGTCAAAGTTGGATATCATAATACCAACAACCTCAAAAAAGCGATAATAGTAGAGATGCCGATCCTATGCAAACGTCACAAAAAATACTTATGCATATGTTTGTACTTGAGAACACGAATAAATTCTCTAATATTGTCATGTAAAACATCGAACAATACAAAAAGAAAGGAACTGTAGGAGTTTTACTATGTAAATAATTCCAGTAAAAGGCAATAATTTTGAAGATGTGTTACATAGCCTGACAGCGGCGTCCAAACGATATCTATCGAAGCGGTTCAGGTAATTTTGAAGATGTGTTATAGCCCAGCAGTGGCGTCCTCGATTATAATGAATGAAATTACGTCAAAAATTACTACTTCCCATAAAATTACCAATTTGCCTGGCGCTTAAAATAGCGGCATTCTCGATTATAATGACTGAAATTTCGTCAAAAATTTCCACTTCGCATAAAATTACCAGTTTTGCCTGGCGCTTAAAATAGTAAAAATTTGGATAACCGTTATTGTATAATCAACTCCCTGGCGAGTAATTAGATGTCTATAATGTACATATATCACACATAAACTACGAAAATGCAAGGCTGATCCTGTAAGCATATTTTACCATTTAAAACATTATTTCCTGCATTTTACATTTTCCTGAATTTTACACCATTTCACTGAAGTCCCCTGAAAAGCGTAAAAACGAGGTTCTACTGTATATACAGCACAAAGACACACAAATTTTTTATTTTTATTTGGTATGAAATAAACGAAAACAATCTTTTTGTTTCGACATGCACAAATATTGGTCACACTTTATGCACCGCGTCTTCATCCTGCTGTTACAATGTTCAAACCTGCAGCATCTTGCTGATGATTTCATTCACAGTGGTCATAACCGCCGTTACGCTTGTCAATAACTGGTTTTGCAGATGGGGTGTAAATTTTCAGTTTTTTCTTGGCACAGTTTTCATCATCATCATCATCATCATCTTGACTTTCTGTTTGACTTCTCTTCCTTTCTGACATTGTTATCAATGCTTGGCCAATGGCCTTTCTGAACTTCAGTAAGTCCTTAATACCTTTTTTTGGAATTTTGTTTTTCCTGTACTCTTCTCTGTACAACAGCCAACTATTGACAGTACTTAAACCAAGGAAATGAAGAATTGATTTCAGCGTCCATTTCCTTGTTTTAAACCATGTTCTGTAACATTCCGTTTGTTGGTCACAAATGTTAACCCCTCCCATGTGCTGGTTGTAATTCCTTACAATAAATGGACAATCTATTTCGAGATATTTATGCCCAAAATAAGTTTTTACAGCACTATATATAGTAGAAGATTATAAGAAATTTAATATTTTGGGCATTTTTGATACTGATTTATCATCAACATTAACCTGAATTGTAGTATAATCCTTTGGAGGTGGATGTCGTTTAGATGTAAACTGTCTTTTCCGGAACAGAAGCTTCCTGCCTGTACAAGAAACAGGCAATTTCTGCTGCACTTCTTCATGTTCTTTATTTTCGTTGCTATTATCACTGGTGTCAATATAATCAGAACCATCACTGTTCTCTAAAATATTGAGCGACAAAGTATCTGGCTGAAAATCCTCATCATCATACTCAATTTCACTCAGAACATCACACAAATTTGAGTCATCCAATAAAAGTTTTAAGATATAAATATTATATACGATTCTGTGTAGTAAAACAAGAAGCAATATTATTTGTTGATAGATATTAGTATGAAAATTTACGGTATCGCATGCTTGTAGAAAAGCAGGTAGAATCAATGTTGGCACTAATTATGCCTGACCTGGACGATCGTGCAACTCAAAACAAAAACCTGTCTAACATACAACTGATGCTTCGTAAATTTGCTTAGGCACTCTAAATATGTAAAATGAAACATTCTCTGTCTAAAATACTGCAGCAGTGTCGTAAAATAATTAAATATAATTACCTCGTGGCTGCATGGTTTTATCGTCTTGTGCAAGTTTATAACGATAGCTTCTCTTCGGTGTGAACGCTACCGACCGCAACAGCTAACAGTCACAAGCCAGGAACTTCCGCTATTGTCGTTGCTCAGTGTTAAACCCGAAAGTTGCATTGTCGGTCAGTAGCATTATTAAAACCAATCTCGCACGATCGTGCGGGTCAGGTCGGAAAGGGGTAAGATCTGCTGCTTCATCGAGCACAACAGAAAAATTGGCCACAGCACTTATACAACTTGTCACTGTTTGTTTGGATAGACCGACTTACTGAAACCTGCTAACTTTAGTGGGCCACAGCATCAATCAGACATTATTTGCCAGATTTTGCAATTGTACAACTTGCTCACAGTGAAGATTTATTGTGGCTGTCATTCTGGAGAATTGAAAACAGTAGATTTATGGGTGAACAGTGGGGTTTTAGGCCCAGTGAGACCACATATATAAAATCTCACACACACTTTATTGGTTACTCAACAGCAGATCATACAAGACTAGCTACAGTATGGCCGGCGGAGCACAATGGAGTTGTCTCCCAAAGCGGCCAGCTGGAAAGATGTTCATACATTGTCCTCACTATCAATGTGGAGGTCGCCACATAGACACCCTTCCCCCCTCCCCTCTCTCCACTGTACGGAGTACATGATAAGAGGGCAGAAGGGGGGGGGGGAGACCAACGTGTTGGGCAGTGCCTGCCTCGGCATGCGAATTACTGTCAAATCGACAGTATCGAGAGGCACCGTTGGCGAGTCGGTGGCACTTCCACGACGAAGTCACCGAGGCGTCGTGAGCGGCGGACAAACCTGGCTGGGCGCGACGACTCTCGATCAGAACCCAGCGGGGTGGTGATGAGCACCTCGGTAGGAGGAAGGCTCGAACATCTCACGTGATGTCCGTGGCAGGAAGGGGAATGTGTTTGAGAAGCTGCCACTCGATGCTGGAAGGAGGAGATTGGGCATTTAAAGTCCGGCACAGAATGAAGGCAGAACTGTCTCAGTATAGGATGTCCAGATTTCCGAAATAAAAATACGGGACACGTATGGGTTCCTATACTTGTGACACTAAATGTTGCCTTTACCTGTTGCATCAAAGCATACATGAATTGATGCAGACACAATATAGTGAAGAAACCCAGTGTTTCCCCCCCCCCCCCCCCCGTCCCCCTGCTCACTAGGTTAACGTGTGTGGTATTCGGTGGTTCTTGTATTTACTTTCATTTCTTAAAGAACACGAAAGCAACGGGACAAGCATCGGTATCACGGGGTTTTAGGATGGGACAAACTACATATAATGCAGTCTTAATAACCAAGAAATACCAAGTCAGATGTCAGTAATTTCACATAATCATCACCACATGAAGTATTGTGAAAATGAGTTCTTATTATAATTACTTCCTTCACAGTTTGCACACTGAATATGTTCCTTTTGTAGTGCATAAGGTATTTGTGATAGAGAACACTGTTCCTAACGCATCATTTGCTACACACATCTTTAGATCCAAATATGTTGAAAATGAGAGACCAGTTTTACCAACTCACCTACACAGCTCTCAATTAATAAATTTTCTTTTCAAGTATGTTTTGTAGATGGTTCATTTTCTGATCTTCACACCTTTCTCACAAAATATTTTCATGAACCTTAGGAAAGTTTTTAATTCTTTACTTAAAATGACCTTGAAATCAGATGATTTCATCACATTGTCTTCTTGCAATGAACTTGTTAATCACTGGATTTGTATACACTTCCACATATCATGGGAAAGCATTACTGTTAAAAAAAAATCAAAAAGTTTCCCAAGAATACTTTAAAACGTATATAGCATTTTTGGTCAACCTATGCTTTTTTGCATTAAAAAAAAAATGATTGCCACCAAGGGTGATATGTTATAAATATATGAAAGAAGTATGTGAAAAATCATAACTCATCCTCATTGATTATGACTACATTTGTTCTCCGTTTGGTTACACTAACATTATTTTAAAAAATGTTAATTCCAAATATATGGGACACTATGGGACAATATACGTCCCATATTTACCTTGTCGGGACAAAGGGACTCTTGGGCTAAATAATGGACGATCCCGTCAAATACGGGACGTCTGGTCACCCTACCGTAGTACGATGGAAAGATCAGTGGCAAAAGGAAGGGGGACAGGAACGATGGCAGGGGAGGGGGATGGAGGAGAGGGGAGTGAGAGGCGAGGGAGGAGAGGGAGAACTAATGGAGTCTGGCTGAAGAGTAGGCTTAACACGATGTACAGAAACAGTGATGTGTGAGTTGTTTATAGCTATCATGAATGTATTTTCACCCCACTTAAGGACCCGGTCAGGGCCAGAATAAGGAGGTTGAAGGGGAGGTAGACAGAGTCATACCAGGGAAATACATGGGAGCATGTCTCCAGGGAGCGATTGACATGAGCGGTAGGAGGGAAATGACAGGACGGGAAAGGGGGGGAGGAGCGTTTGGAGCAGCAGGGTCGACGGAGGTCAGAGGGAGGAGGGGAGGACAAACAAGCTCGTCCAGGAGGGACAGTTTTTGGCCATAGACGAACTCAGCCGTGGTGCCCTTCAGGTCAGGTTTGTATGCTGAGTGGAGACCTAGAAGGACCAGCGGGAGAGCCTCCAGCCAGAGTGGGTTATGGAACATGGGAGCCGCTTTGAGTGTGCAATGCTAACATTCGACTAAACCATTACCTTGAGCATTGCAAGTGGTAGTATGTATGTATTTAATTCCAAAAAGATGACATAAATTTTGGAAGAGAGCTGATTCAAACTGTCAGCCCTGGTCAGTAGTGACAACAGCCAGACAGCCGAAATTGGAAATCTGTGAGTGCACAACCACAAGAGTGGCAGTTTCTGTGGAGATGTTTGGGAGGGGTGCGGCTTCTGCCAGCGGGTGGTACGATCAATCGAGGTGAGGAGGTAGCAAAAACCGGGAGAAGGGAGCCGACTAGGTTGATATGAACATGTTGTCAACAGGCAGTGGGGACAGAAACAGAGCTTCAGGCGGTGGTGGTGTGTCTGAATCTTACTTCTTTGAGAAAGGACACAGGCGCAATCCCAGGCTTACCAATCTCTCCTCGTGACCAACCAGACGAAACGGTCGGTGACTAATTTGGTTAGGGACTGATGACCCTGCTGTTAGGTCCCTTAAGCGTAACAAACATTTGAACTAATTTGGTGGAGCTCTTAATTCTAGGGTGAGCAAGATTATGGAGCTTATAGTAGATTTAGTGCCTGATACAGCGAGGAATATAGGGGCATGGTGTGCCCATTGATTCGTCACACCAAACCTCACCTGAGACACCGGGGAAGGTGGTGTGGATGGGGCGCAGAGAAGAGGAAGTGTCATGAATGAGTGAGTCACATTGCCCTGAAGAGTGGCAAGATTAGAGAGATCTAAGAGAGACGAGATGCCATCAATGCATAACAGGAAATCGGTAACAACATTGTCCACTCCGTCAATGTAGTGGACGTTGGTGGGAAATTGAGAGATTTAGTCAAAATAGCAGAACCTGCAGGGTGGGGGGTCCGCCGGGGGATTGGTGATAGCACGCACAACAGGCTTGTGGTCAGTCAGGACGTAGAAGCGGTAATTTCACAGATATCCCTTTAGAGCTGGTATAGTGAGGATTCGACCTCCAAACGATATATATTGTAGCGATTAAGTATCAGAACAATAGGTATCGAACAGATGAATGTCATAGTAGAATAACACAGTCTAACATGTGTTGTTTCGTGTTCAATGTAATGGCAAGTGGAAGTGCAGAGGAAAGTGTGATTTCGTCACTGACATGGCAGGAACTGATTCCGAAACTGTCAACCACAGATAAATGTATAGAGGGTTGCCGATTGTTTAAATTATTTCCTGATGTTGACTTAAAGAAATGTATTGACTGTCATAGTGATCGTAGTGTGAAAGTTATCCGTAATAGTGCTGACAAAAACTTCCCTTTCCTATTATTTTGCGGCAATTGCAAGAAAAGAACGGCGTTCAGAATAAATGCATGGTTTGAACATTGTAGATTTGGAATAGAACCAAATATTATATTAATTTCATGTTGGGTAAGGAACTTTTCGTTCGAAATTGCTGCTCAGAAACTGGTCTCGCATTGAACACTGTATGCGAATATTATGGGTTTTGTAGGGAAATGTTTACGTTATTGTAACGAATAGTAGTCAGCCTATCGGAGGAGAGGAGAAGATAGTTGAAATTGACGAAACTCATATTAGTAAAACAAAATATAACAAGGGATGTCTACTGAAAACGAGGTGGAACACATTTGGGTGTTTCGTGGTATTGAGAGAGAAAGTAAAAAGCGTTTTATGGTAAAGGTGCATTCAAGCGAAAAGGCAACTTTAGTACCTGTTATCAAACATTTCATACCACCTGGGACGAAATTATAACGGGCGGATGGGCTTCGTAACAAACATTAAAAACGAAGGCTTCCAACACGAGTTCATCAATCACAGTCTCGAATTTGTATCTTCAGAAGATTCATCTGTGCACACACAGAACGTAGAACGACCGTGGGAAAATGCGAAGAGCAATGTAAAACGGAAGGGTCGGCCAGGTGAACGCGACGAGATATACTTGTTTCGATATATTTATTTCCACAACTTACGTCTCGAAGGTAAAAAATTTCCTTGCGATAAACTGCCAGTGTTCCTCAGAGACGTTTCTCGTGTTTATCCAGGATTAAGAAAGGTATGTAAAGTACATTTGTAATTAATACTTTTTTCGTGACGTTTCCTTTTTATTTGGTGAGGACGCGTAGCGGACAAATCTCCAGTTTAGAAAGCTGTAATATACAAGAAAGCTTACACTCGAAGTAACTCGGCCTGAAATGGTATATATGGAACGTACAACAGTAAATCCATTGAGTGGAATGTAAGTTTTCTTGTAAATTACCCAGAAAGCTGCACTCTTGGGTTCCTGCCTAAGGCCGGTATTACACTATCAAATTATTTGTCAAAGAATTGGACGTAGTGTAATGGGAACGTCGTCCAATATTTCATCCAAAAGGCCTTGGCCTAGATTTGATCAAAGAAATCGCTCGTCTTCTGTTTCCTGCAGTGAGAAATGTGACCGCTTGGAGCGCTAGTAGTATACAGCTTCCTTTATTTTATTTGGGTAAATTTCTGACATTACTTGGACATAATGTTCGTATTCGTAAACATGGCTAGTAATGGAATGTTTGTGTAGTGTTTTCTAGCAACAACAAAATTTAAAAAATCAGATGAAGCGTTGTGTAACAGGGGACAAGGCCAATTCACACTGTCAAAAATGTTCAAATGTTTGTATAGTTTATGGGACTTAACTATGGGGTCATCAGTCCCTAAACTTACAAACTACTTACGAACTAGGTCGGCACAAATATCCATGCCCGTGGGGGGATTCGAACACCCGACCGCAGTGGCCGTGCAGACCGTGACTGGAGCACCTCAGTCCCCTCGGCCACCGCGGCCGGCAATTCCCACTGTCCGTCACGTCAATTCGCATAGTCCAATACCCTGCGGCGAAAGTGAGGTTGAGTTACAATCCGTGATGTAAAAAAGTCATTATATACTATCGGAATTGAAGTAATACCCCTAAATCTTATTTACGGCCGAAACAGATTTTAGAATGTATGATTTTGTTAACTTGGTGTACTAAGTGCTGGGAAGTGAAACAACTTTCAAAACATCGACATCTGTTTGCAAGCGGACCTATGTACATGTAAATAGGTCAGCCAATTTTTGTAACGAAATAAATAGAGCCTATTTACTTTATCAGCAATGTTTCCCCCCTTACATTGTTAATAACGTCAAACAATTTGGATAATCCTCTTTGTCAGTGCTTACATTTGCCATTTAAAACGTTAGTTAACGAAACTTGCTTTATCAACTTAACAATCTCATTCGTATACACTGTTTGAGTCAGCCTTTTTGTTACTCTATTGCTAACTGTGAAAGATGAAGAGCGGCAAAATAATTAGCAGTGAACTGCCTGGCTGTTCTGCCGACGGCATAAAAAAAGAAAATCCTCCCGTAACAAATTTTATTTATCTCGCTCTGACACCTACGGTTTCATCCAGTGTGTTTCCTTTTCTTTTTTCCCTCCTTCTCTTCTAAATGCAAACATACCGCAACTGTAATATAAACAGCAGCTGAGCATTACACCGCCATTTTGAAGCAAATTTGACAAAATATTGGATGATAAGTGTAATACCCCCTTTTGCGATTCATCCAATGTCTTTGTCAAAAAATATGACCAATATTTCATTCAATTTTTTCGTCCAATTCTTTGTCCAATAATTTGATAGTGTACTACCGGCCTAACCAGATTTTTTAAAATCACGACGTATTCGTAAAAATCATAACATTCGCCTTTTCGATACCTATCGTTTCGATACTCAACCGCTTCGATATATATCGTTTGGAGGTCCAAGCACAGCCGACTCTACACGTAGAGTACCGAAAAAGCAACGGTCTACGGCAGAATAGACTGCCAAGAGTTCGCGATCAAAGGCCAGAGTACTTCTTTTGAGCATTGTTAAGTTTCTTTGAATAAAACTGCATAGGAGACGTGATGCGCAAATTGAATCGTACTACAGTTTAGAGATGGGCAAGAAATCACGTACTCGTGAAAAATCACGGTGATTGAAAATTCACTGTTTTCACGGTCGCGGCGATCTGGAATCTGACCGTGATTTCAGTCACGGTCACGGTTTAAAGCTCTCCCTATACAGAGCTTTATCACGGTTGGGTAGCGACGAGCAGGAATAGCAGCGAACAGCAGTGCAAACTACAAAGAGCCATCTGGTGGCCGAAATGAGTACTAAATGCAGCAGCGAATAGCAGGTGTAGCAGCGAATAGCGAAGAGGAGGTGAGGGAAGAGGAGAAGCAGCAAAGGCTAAAAGAGACATCTGTGGGTCGAAATCTAAACTAATATCAATGCAGTGAATAGCGGGTAAAGCAGCGAATCACCGCCAAGCTAAGAACGGGTATAGCAGCGAATCACCGACTAGCGAAGAGCGAGTGTACCGGCTAAAAGCCGATTATGGACAGTGACCAGTTTGCATACACTTGTGCGTTTTTCCTAGAAAATCGCCAGGGCCCGGCAGGGAGAGGTTCAAAACTGAAAAACATATCTCGTCTATTTCACCGTTCATCGTCTAAAAGTGTATATCTTGCTTCTGCCGAGATGAAGCGATCGAGGACGCTCTTAATAGCTCTTAATAGCGACTATGCGAAATGTAATTTGTGCGGCATACAGTTGTCGCATTAAACTTATATCTCCAACTTGAAGAAGCACCCTGAATAAGCGCATGTAACCGAAATATGCGACGACTTCTTCGAGAGCCAACATGTGGTGCCAGAGCAATGGATGTTGCAATCACATTGTTTTATAAGTAATTAACTTTTGTCTGTACTCTATTTTTAAAACTGCTGTAATAATAGTAAGCAATGTGATGTTGTAATACTTTGTTAGTGTGGAAAGGTAGACTCCTTCAGCACTGAGTATTGTTCTAGCAATAAAGAACGCAGTTGCGGCGTGCAGAGCAAGTAAGCTCTACGAACATTTGAAATGTGAGCGCTTGCACTCCGCTACGATGTTGGCAGTACCACGTGGTAGCCAATGAGAGTCCGAGTTGTGCGCTCTCTTCAGCCGTTACCAACGCATGAGCAACTCGAAAAAACATGTGCATAAAATCATTACCCATTGGACTTGCGCTGGAATACTGATATCACATTAATTGCTTCAAATATAGTAAAGATCTCAGCTTCTTATTTCATAAGTATGCATAAATTTCGAGTTAAAAGTGTATGGCACTGGAAATGAAACTGCAGTAACTTTTCATTTATTTAAGCATCCAGTAAGCTGTGCACGATACATCTTAAAAACATATGGCACCTAACAGTAAAACTGATACTATATTACTGTAAGTAATTGAAGCGTGTAAAGTAATATGATAACTATTATAGGCCAGTGTATTTAAATAACAGCACTCTCTAATAACTGCAGTATCAATTACATTAAAGAAACAAGTTATTAAAATTGAAGGCATACATTCATTGACAATGAAATAACACCTACCTTGCAAATAATTTTTACACTTACTAAGAATATTTACTATTCTTTCATTGTCTTGATGTGGTTAGAAAGTTTATTGTACAGTTATTTTACTGTACTTACTATTGACTTATTTGTTGAGATTTACTTTTCTTGGTTCACAACAGAACTTTCATAACAACAAAGAGACGATAAATTAGTTACTGGCGGATGAAACATTATAACAAAAGTATGTAACTCAATTTTTGTCAGTTCCATGGTAAATCATACAAGTCGCAGGAATCGTGGCGATTCAATCACGGAAATAGCGAAAAGAGCAGAAATCACGGAATAGCGGAAAGAGCTGAAATCACGGAATAGCGGGAGGAGTAGAAATCGCGGAAGGATACATGTCGTGAAAACCTCAAACAGTGATTCTAAACCGTGATTAATCACGGTTTAGAATCACGGTGATTAAAAGTAGCAATCACGGAAATCACTGTTAGCGGAAAATCACGGTTTAGCCCATCTCTACTAGTACAGTTCTGCCAAACCCCCTCCAGACGGGTAGAAGGAGGCGGAGTCTCTTGAGCACGTGACTGGTCTTCAGTAGCGCTTCCAAGCAGCAGACAGCAAAAGCTTTGGTCACTTTTGTTTACAGTTTACGTGCGTTATTGCGTGATTTTACGTGTAGGTTAGGTTGTGTGAAATGTGAATTTCATTCCCAGAGCAGACTCGGCAAAGTAACATGAAAATATTGTGCAGCAGTCTGAACACAAGAGTGAATTACTGCCTTCCTTATGTGATTTTAGTAGCCTCAAACGAAACGGGAAGCTTCAATGCTTTATTCTTCTATTCTAGATGTAACTACCCGTGAAAAAAAGAGAGAGAGAGAAACCATTAGTTTTGTAATGAATGTCAATTGAGTGTGGAAGCCCCTCTCACGTCTTTCCATCGAAGAAAATGTAATGATGCTGACAACATTCTTATACCGAATATTAGAGCCGACGTGTGTAATTTATGCCAAGTTTATGAAATAAAATGTATATATTTCTCACCATCTGATATAGAATGTCTCATTTGCTCTAAGTGCGTTTTAAATACATAATTTATGAAACATTTATAATTATACGTATCAAAGACGTGGGCTACAGTCATCTCCCTATAATAATAATTTCGTGTGGCTTTTGGCCTGGTGCAAGTCTTTAAATTGGACGGCACTTCGTCGACTTGCGTAAAAAGAATGTGTGTTGTCACATGCTTTCATTCTCTTTAAACTCGTTGCCAGTAGCGTAGGTGTGAATTTAAGTTTACTGTTTATTAGTAAAAACACCAGTGGCAGTCAGTCAACACAGACAGACAAAGACTATAATTTTTTATTCCTGTAGTGGAGACTATGGTAATTAGAACATAAATCAAATAATATGTGAGATAAAATTTACAGTACCGGTAGGCCTAAGTTAATGTTTACACTTTTCCAATTCTATCATTTTTGTTTGTAACTCAGAACTGTCCCACTCCTTCAGGCTTGCAATTTATGTAGCATATTGTAGGGATAGTATGGAGAAACGTAACCTTGGTAGTACCTACTATGAAATTTCACTAAAATAGGAACATTCATGAGCTACAGACGTCAAAAATATAAAAATACTAGCTGAACCCCCGCTGCTTCGCATGCGTAGGTTGTTTGGTCTGCAGCAGTTGTTTCTTTTTAATCCTGATCAAGAATCTATATATTAAGTCTCATAGTTATAGCTTGAAATTTGAGTTAACAGCACCATATTTCTGAAAATCAATTTTTGCATCCCGTATTTCATCCCCTTATTAGTCTAATTTCCAAAAATACCGAAACACGTGTCTTTTAAATTCGAACTCCGAATCCAAATCCGAAAATTTGTAGTTCAAACTTCAAAATTGCCAAAATAGCAACATATTTTCGAAAAAACGTTTCATCCCCTATTTCACTCCCTTACGGACGGAATATCGAAAAATCGCTTCTTAAATGACGCCTACAGAGTAAGATCAACGACCTGTACAAGTTTCAAGTTTCTATCTTCAGTGGTTTGGGGTGGGCGATGATGAGTCAGTCAATCAGTCAGTCAGTCATTGGGGACACTTCCTTTTATATATAGAAGATAGCAGAAGATAAGACAGCAACAGCTGACAGCCCCTCTGCAATTTAACCCTGTTGATGGTTGAATTTCCAACAATACCGAAACACGTATTTTTAACGTTTAACCAACTATACAAATATCAATTTTTGCAGCTCTAGCTTCAAAACTATATCAATAGCAACGTGTTTTCAAAATGAATTTTTGATCCTCTATTTAACCCTCTTGTTGAATTTCCAAAAATTCTAAAAATCATGGATTTTTAATCCTGACCAAGATTCCGTATCCGAAGTTTCGTAGTTGTAGCTTAAAATTTCAGTTAACAGCAACATATTTTTGAAAATCAATTTTTTGCGTCCCCTATTTTACCCCCTTATTTGTCGTATTTCAAAAAATGCCGAAACACGTGTCTTTTCAATTCGAACCCTGAATTAAAATCCGAAATTTTGTAGTTCTAGCTTCAAAATTGCCTGAATAGCTACATATTTTCAAAAAAACGTTTCATCCCCTATTTCACTCCCTTACGGACGGAATATCGAAAAATCGCTTCTTAAATGACGCCTACAGAGTAAGATCAACGACCTGTACAAGTTTCAAGTTTCTATCTTCAGTGGTTTGGGGTGGGCGATGATGAGTCAGTCAATCAGTCAGTCAGTCAATCGGGACACTTCCTTTTACATATAGAAGATAGCAGAAGATAAGACAGCAACAGCTGACAGCGTTAAGCTTTTGCTTTCTGCCGCAGGGAAGCGCTACTGCAGACGAGTCACGTGCACAACATGCCCCGCCTCCTTCTGCCCTTGTGGAGGGGATGTGGCAGAACTGTAGTACGATTCAATTTATGCGAGACGTGATACCGTCGAGGGATTGGCTCAGAACTCTTTGCTCAGAACTGTGCCAATGGCGGTATCTCTCGCATCTTTGGTAATAAAATGTTCAGCATCTGGATGAAGTGACAGCTGGAGCAAGAAGATGTTTGCGGGCAGATAATGAAGAAGTCATAGCGTCCGTCCAAGGAACAGGCCAATCACCAGAGGTACCCTTGCCATCCAAGGCGTCAGTGATGCGAGGCTTGAAGCTCCTGCCGCGCTGGGAAAATGTCATTGGTAATAGTGAATGGTTCCAGAAAGCAGCGAATTTTTGAAGGTTGTGATAGGTTTGTGGTGTGATCCATTTTCTCTGGAGGAGAGGGGTGTTATCCTGTTGGCAGAAACTCTGAAACTAACGATAAGTACGGAGTGTTGGTGTAATTGACGTTTACATTACAACAACGACGCTTATCGCTGCGGCGTGGGCTACTTGCGGAACTCCAATAGCCAACATTCTCCTCCGAATGCGAAAATATATTGTTGACTCCCACTTACATAGGTATAAATGATCATCAGAATAAAATAAGAGAAATCAGAGCTCGAACAGAGAGATTCAGGTGTTCTTTCTTCCTGTGCGTTATTCGAGAATGGAATGGGAGATAAATAGTATAATTGTGGTTCGATGAACCCTCTGCCAGGCACTTAAATGTGATTTGCAGAGTATCCCATGTAGATGTAGATGTACTTTCGTTAATTTCGAAGCCTGCTGCAGCCAAAGCCTCAAGAAAGGTCTGTAAATGTTTCTTGTATTCCTCGACATAATCACTGAACACTAATATGTCGTCGTGGTACGTAAATGTAAATTTCAGGGGAAAAAGTATTTCATTAATAAGACGTTGAGTAGCATTTTTAAGATCGAATGGCATGAACTGGTAGTGAAATAAACCTAAGGGAGTGGTGAAAGCAGTCCTATCAATGTCTTCAAGAGCCACAGGAATCTGGTGGTAAGCACGCTTGCTGTCCACACCAGAGAACACTTTTGCACCTGCCAGTATCTGTGTGAAATCTGCAATGTTCAGGATAGGATAAGTGTCCATAAGGGTACGAGAATTGAGCCTGCATTAATCCAAACATGTGTCAAGAGCCATTTAGCTTGGGAACCATGTGAATGGGGACGACCAGCTCCTGCACCAAACTCAGTGACACCATATTTCAAAATTTCTGTGATTTGTTTCTCGATGGCAGCCCATTTCTCTGAGCAAAGGGGGTGTGATTTGCTGGAGATGGGAGGCCCATCAATGAGACATAGTTTATGTATCATGCCGTTCATTACTCCTGAGCGAGGCCAACAAGAAAGACAGGCTGCAGCACGCACTTCATGATACATAAGCAAGGTAGGCCAGAGCCGGTGTGATCACTAGCTGATTGGCTGGCCACTGGTGCACAGCCCACTGCCTCATAGCGGCCAACCACTCAGCTAGTGATTGTGTCGGCTCAGGACTTCCATGTTTATGTGACTTCATATGCCCGCCGCAGCTTATCTTTCTTGTTGGCCTCACTGCTGTGACGCTTTGGGAGGCATCAAGGAGCCTTTGTTTACATGCACGTTTGCCGTTTGTTGTGATGGGGTGATGAGGTGCCAGGAGGGAAGGCATGGCATGGCGTGAGTCACATGGAGTATGAGAGAAGGTGGGGGCCTCAGCAACAGTCGTGGCAGCCGAAGTGTGCCACAGTCACACTGGAGCAAGATAGGAACGCATGAAGTTTTTTGAGAAGTTCCTTGGGCGGCCGCGCACAGATGATGGCATGTGTATTGTGGTAGCAGACAGTTCGACCAGTGGAGTGGGAACAAGTGAAACAACAGGCGATCGTGATGTGCTACAGGAAGAGGTAACACTAGACGCTGCCACCAAAGTGTAACACCACGCATGCGGAGCGTCTGGACAAGGATTGCATGGCAACCAAGTTTTGTTTACAAACGTCCACATACGAGCAGTGTGGAGGAGCGGAACTGTTGCAAGCACTATTAATATTGTGTGTGGGCAAAACGACAATGGGAGCGCTTGCAGAGGTAACACTTGTACTAACCTTGGAGTGGTAGCCCTTCTGAAGTGACTGAACAGACTCAGTATCTGTGATGGGGCGAGTGATGACTTCTTCCTTCTTGTGATGCAGACGGGGAGTAATAGTTCATTTTTGTTCGACAAGAGCAACTCTGACCGCATTGTGGTAACAAAGCACTCAAGGACAATGTCTTCCTTTTCATGGAACAGTTTAATAACTTATGACTCTACTTTGACAACAGAGCGTTGAACTTGTGGATCATTTAAAAACACTCAAAGACAGTCGATCTACAAGAGGAGAAGGAATCAGATCTCAACGGAGCACAAGAAAAAAGGTGTGTTTGAGGTGTGGTGGAACACTCAACGTCACATTACATTGGGGAAGAGTCTATAGTGTGATAAAAAATCTATGCCCACAATCGGCTCTGGTACATCAGTTACCAAAACTTTCCAAGAGAGTTTACACTTTGGTGACAAGGAAACAATAAAAGTCATTGAACGCACACATGGCAGCTGAGTTGCATAGACAGCCCGAAGTATGGCACTGAGAGGTCGTAGGGGGTCAGTAGCCATCAAAGTAGGTAGTAGAGATACATCAGCGACAGTGTAAATGAGGCAGCGTGCATTTGACACGCAGCCACGTACATCTACATCTACATACATACTCCACAATTCACCGTAAGGTGCATGGCGGAGGGTACACTGTATCACTACTACGCCTTTCCTTTCCTATTCCACTCCCAAATGGAACGAGGAAAAAAAGAATGCCTATATGCCTCTGTATGAGTCCTAATTTCTCTTATCTTGTCTTTGTGATCTTTACGCGAAATGTAAGTATGCGGCAGCAAGATAGTACTACACTCCGCTTCAAATTCCGGCCCTCTAAATTTACTTAACAGAAATTTACGAAAAGAACCTCATCTTTCTTCCAGCGATCCCCAATTGAGTTGCCGGAGCATTTCCGTGACACTCGCGCATTGGTCGAACCTACCGGTAACAAATCTAGCTGCTCGCCTTTGAACCACCTCTATGTCTTCCTTTAAACTGATCTGCTGCGGGATCCAAACACTTGAGCAACACTCAAGCCATGATCGTACAAGCGTTTTATACACAGTCTCCTTTACAGGTGAAGTACATCTTCCCAAAATTCTCCCAATAAATAGAAGTCGGCTGTCCGCCTTACTCACAACTGTCCTTACATGTTCGTTTCATTTCATATCGCTCTGCATTGTGACACCTAGATATTTGAACGACGCGACAGCATCGAGAAGCTCACTACTAATGCTGTATTCGAACATTATAGGATTGTTTTTTCTACTCATGCGCATCACCTTACATTTTTCTACATTGAAAGCTAGCTGCCATTCTTTGCACCAACTAGAAATTTTGTCTAAGTCATCCTGTATGCTATTACAGTCAGTTACAGACGACACTCTCCCATAACCATAGCATCATCAGTAAACAGCCGCAAATTACAACTTACTCTGTCCATCAGATCATTTATATAGATAGAAAATAATAGCGGTCCTATCACACTCCCCTGGGGCATGCCTGACGATACACTCGTCTCTGATGAACACTCGCCGTCGAGAACAACATACTGCATTCTATTACTTAGGAAGACTTCCAGCCAGTCGCAAATCTGTGAACCTATTCCATAAGCTCGTATCTTCGTTAGCAGTCTGCAGTGTGGCACCACGTCGAACGCCTTTTTGAAGTCGTAGGTACAAGTGACCGTACGACGGAGAGACGTCCCAAACTGAATGAAACACATGTAGGCACCTGTGCTCGTTTGGGCAATATGTGTCTAACTACATTGTTGGCAGAAGGATACAAACACACTCTCTTGGCAGGGTGATTGCCGGTCTGAAATTCACATTTTGTAAGTTGGAGAAATTCGTGCCATGCAAAATTTGAGCATTCTGAGCACATGAATTATGGTGTGGAACAAAATTAACACTGTTTGTGGAGGAAACAATTGAAAAGACGAACAGTGAACCAAGGCCTGAATCCATTAAGTTAGTAGCAGCACGCAGAACACTCGGCTTGGCAAACATTTCCTGAGAAAGTATGTTTCGCGAACAAAAATGCGAAGCACTAGTAGAATTAGGAAAGCACTGACGTTGAGGCAATGAAGCTGGTGCAGTGTTAAGTGCCGGCGAATGTCGCACTGGCATAGCCATTGTAGTGGATGGCGAGGCAACAACTCCCGTATTTCGCGGGTGTAATTCACTCAAACAAATTTAACGCTGCAGAATGTGAAGGTGCACTAGAATTCGTGGTCACCAGTAACGGTGAAGAGTGGGGCTTTAGCCCCAGTGAGACCACATGTATAAAATTTCACACATACTTGTTCTCTGAACAGCAGATCATGAAAGACCAGTTATGCTTTGTCTGTATTGTCGGCTGTGTGTCCCTCTGCCAGCAGGCTATACGCAACTGAGGCATCCATCCCACCAAAACAAAGGAATGGGCTCGCCGAGCACGCAGGTCTTGAAAGAAGGGGCCATAACGTCTTGCACGAGCTCTACCCATGTATAAATTACTTAAATTTTGTACTTTGTGGATATAAGACATTATCAGTTGTTTTGTATGAAATTCCCATGTCTAGAATGAACACAAATTACAGCTAGGGATGAGCTATTCTTCCACTTTCTGAAATTGTTACTTTAATCTTTTCAAGGCCAATTCACACTGTTCATCACATCATGTCACAGCACTGATACGTCAAGTTGTAGTCACACTGTAAATCACAGCAATTCGCTTATCTCAATACCCGATGTTGAAATGCAAAATTGTAAGCTGTCATGTTTTTAACTTGTGTATTTTTTATATAGTGACTAAGTGAAATGTTGCGCTTGTTATTTTATACCCAGTTTTTTTAACAAGATGACCAGCTTGTTATATGTATGTAACCAGGTGATGGTGACACAGTTCACCGAAACCGGTCCTCAGTGAATAAATTATTAATGTGCGATCTTGGCATTTCATTAAAAAACTATAAAACGATCAGATCGCCGCCAAACCCGACTATGTCAGGTAATTTGAACACAGTTTTATTTAATTAATAAGAGTGCTCAAAACCCTTCTAGGAGCTAAGGCGAAAAAGAAAAGAAGGGTAGTGTGAATATCGAAATACCGACCATTTGCATCACAAAGTAACACACTGCCCAGTACTCTACAAGAAACACACAACTGTTCCGTATTTTTATTTATTTATTTATTTATTTATTTTTTTTTTTTTGTGCTACTGGTGGCAAGTGTTAACTGCTGAAATGGCATTTTAGAACCTAGAATATTATTTATCGTACTAAGAAATACACACTTTTATTAATTCTTCAATGTGCCATTGGTTTGAAATGACAATGCGTAGTGTGTCATAATAGGAAAATCATAAAATACGGAAAGCAAGGTGGCGTATGCTAGAGAGAGTTCTAAGCGCGGAATGTCATGTCACATTTCTGAACGCTTGGTTTACGTAAAATCAAGTGACAGTGTGAAATCACCGTTTGTTGTGATAATCAATTAAAAATGTTTATTATTATTATTTTAAAGTACTGTGCTACTGTCTTATGTTTTGTCCACTTTGCAGTTGTCTATGCTTTGGCATAATAGTTCTTTGCAAAGAGTAAATGCATATACAGACTTTTTGTAGATTTACTGCTCTTTGTCTCTTGCCTAATGGTTGTGTGCCTCTTGAGTTAAAGATAACTGTAGCAGTTTTTCTTGTTAATAAAACTTGTCATTATCCTTTTGTGAGAATCAGTGGTATTATATTTAGCCTTTCAACAGGTTATGGGCCCAGTAATCACTGAGTGACAAGTTTTGAACTGACAAAAGTAAAACTGAATAGTGGGTGCATTATTGTAGTATTAAACTTGTGTGAGCAAAAGTTTTAAGGTTATTTCTGCTGTGTTAAAATGATGGAAAACGAAATTTCTAGAATTACAAAACTCAAAGGCATTGAAAATTGGTCTGCCTGGAAATTTCAAGTTCGTGTTACTTTAAGTGCTATGGGAGCTTGGGACATTGTCACAGGTGAAGTAATTAAACCAGAGTGTAATGACAACATGAATACTGAAGCAAGGCTGAAGTATGAAAAAGATCTTGTAAGATGGAATAAGTTGGACAATGCAGCTCAGAAAGTTATTGGAACATCAATTGAAGACAAGCCATTGCTACATATCATTAACTGTGAATCTTCAGCTGCTATGTGGATCAAATTACTTTCAGTTTATGAACAGAAAAACAGTGTAAGCATACATTTACTCCAGCAGCAATGGTATAACCTAAAAAAGGATATTTCAAATGATATGGCTACATATATTTCACAATTAGAAGACCTGGTACATCGGTTAAGGAATCAAGGTGAAAATATTTCAGATTCTATGGTGATCACAAAACTGTTAATGACACTACCAAAAAGTTATAACCATTTTCTGAGTGCATGGGAATCAACACATCCGGATCAACAGACATTAGCAAATTTGACATCAAGATTATTGATGGAGGAAAAACGCCTTAATCTTCAGGAAGACGTGAAGGGGGAAGCATTTGCAGCAGGTACACAAGGAAGAAGTAATCATTTTAAGAATAATCCCTGTCCTACAAATAAAAATTCAAGAAAACAAGGTAAGTGCTTCAAATGTAATAAACCTGGTCATTGGGCTAAAGATTGCAAAACCATTTGTTTCAAGTGTAATAAACCCGGTCATTGTGCAAAAGAATGCAGAAGTACTGTATCAAAGCATCAAGGTCAGAATCAGTGTGAACTAAGAGGGGATGCTTTGATAAGCAAAATTTTAGCAGCCAATCATGTAAATAAAAATGCATGGTTTTTAGATTCTGGTGCTACTGATCACATGTGTAATGAAATTGAATGGTTTGTAAATTACAGTCCATTTGAGAGTGAAGTCCAAATCTGTATTGGTGATGGTAGTTATATTACTTCACATGGGAAAGGCGACATAAACATTCTAGCCTTTGATGGTAAAAGGTGGAATGAAAAGTATTTGTCAAATGTTTTATATGTGCCAGATATTCGGTTTAATTTATTTTCACTTGGAGCAGCATTAGACAAGGGCATACAATTTAAATCTGACAAGGCAACATGCAGACTTTTCAAGGGAGAGAATGTTGTTGCAGTGGGAGTTCGTGAAGAAAGGTTGTATAGGATGAAATTTAAGATTTCACTTAGTGAAAATGACAGTGTTCAAGCAAATGTGGCTACCAAGGAAGATCTTAAAATTTGGCACAAAAGACTTGCTCATCAAAATTATCCCCATGTGAAAAAGTTTCTGAAAGATAGGCAGATTCAATTTAAGGAAGAAGATAAAAGTTTGTGTGAAGATTGTGTCGTTGGGAAAATTCATAAATTACCTTTCCACAAAAGTGATTCAAAGTCAAAAAGGGCAGGTGAACTGATTCACTGTGATTTGTGTGGCCCTATGCAAGTTGATTCTATTGGTGGTTCAAGGTACTTTCTTTTGTTAAAAGATGATTATTCACATTGGAGAACTGTGTATTTTCTAAGACATAAATCTGAAGTTGCGGAACACTTGGAATCTTTCATAAAAACTACTGAAAAACAAATTGAAAATGGCATTAAAGTGATCAGAACTGATAATGGACTAGAATTCATTAACCATGAAGTGCGAAAAATAATGCAGAATTATGGAATAACACATCAAAAATCAGTAACTTATTGTCCTCAACAGAATGGTGCAGCCGAACGTGAGAACAGAACTTTGGTGGAGACTGCAAGAACAATGATTCATGCAAGTGGGCTGCCAATACGACTGTGGGCTGAAGCCATTAATACAGCAACTTATATTTTGAATAGAACAGGTACAAGCAGTGTCAATGGCAAATCACCTCACAAAATGTGGAATGGATTGGATTATGATGTGACCAAACTCAGGATATTTGGAGAGATGGTTTATACACACATTCCAAAGGAGAGACGGCAGAAATGGGATTCCAAAGGTGAAAAAGGTTTTCTAGTTGGCTACGATACAGAAGTAAAGGGGTATCGTGTTTGGTTTTCTCATAAAGATCAAGTTAAAATATATCGTGACATTGTTTTCATGGGCAAATTATATAAGGACTGTCAATCAGAGAAAACTTTCAATACTGAATGTGTACCTTTCCTAATATCTGAGACAACTGATGATAAGCAGACTACTCAAGAGGAAACCCTGAATCAAACAGGAGAAGAAATTAGAATATTTGAAGAAGAATCAAATACTGAAGCCAACTGTAGATCTTCTATGGAAAATGACAATCAAGAGGTCATCAAATCTGAGAATAAAATTAGAAGCAGCCTACGAGACAGGTCAAAAATCAAAAAGCCTGTCAGATATGCCAGCTATACTACTGTAAATTCTACCTGCATAACGAAGTGCTATGAACCCATCTCATATCAAGATGCAATGGAATGTGACAATGCAGAAAATTGGAAACAGGCTATGCAAGAAGAAATGTATTCTCTTAATCTTAATGAAACTTGGATCTTGACTGAGCCCCCAGAAAACCAAGAAATACTTGACAATAGGTGGGTGTTCAAAGTGAAGAGGAGAACTGATGGAACTGTGGATAGATTTAAAGCTCGACTTGTTGCTAGAGGATTTCGACAGAAATTAGGCATGAACTATACTGAAACCTTTAGTCCAGTGGTTAGATTTGATTCCATAAGAATAATCTTGTCCATTGCAGCATCCAAAGCAATGCATATGAGGCAGTTTGATGTGAAAACTGCATTTTTATACAGTGAAATAGATACTGAAATATATATGAAACAGCCAGAAGGGTTTGAGGATGGTACCAAAAAGGTATGCAAGCTGAAGAAAAGTATCTATGGGCTTAAACAAGCTTCTAGACTATGGAATAAACGATTCACCAGTGTGTTGAACAAATTTGGACTGACAGAAACAAGTGCAGACCCCTGTGTTTTTGTCAATAATAAGGGTGAATTCTTGACCATTCTAGCCATTCACGTTGATGACGGACTAATCATATCAGAATCTATGGAAGTAATTAATTTACTAATGAGTGATTTGGAACAAGAATTTGAGATAACAACCAGCAGTGTTAATCATTATCTCGGTTTGCAGATAGAGCAGTTCAAGGATGGCTCCATCTTCTTAAACCAAGAGGCATATGCAAGAGCTGTACTGGAACGGTACAACATGGAAAATACCAATGCTGTAGCTATTCCTGCTGATCGTGGACAAATGTACTCTGAGATGGGGAATGACTCAAAAATTATCAATGCTCCATACCGTCAGGCTGTTGGAAGTTTACTATATTTGTCTGTGGCAACCAGACCTGACATCACTTTCTCAGTACATAATGCTAGTCAGCATCTTGAAAAACCAGAAAAGATGCACTGGAATGCTGTGAAGAGAATCTTAAAGTACCTAAAGGGAACTATTTCTTATGGCTTGTATTATCCAAGGAATGAGGATATTCGTTTGTCTGTTTTTTGTGATTCAGATTATGCAGGAGATGTTCTTACTCGAAGATCGACCACAGGTTTTGTTGTTAAGTTTGGTGAAGCTACTATAGCTTGGAGCTCTCAGAGGCAAAAAGTGGTGGCATTATCAACAACTGAAGCAGAATATTTAGCTTCTTGTCAGGCTGTAAAAGAAATTGTATGGATACAGTCAATTTTACAAAATATTATTAATCAGAAAGAAATTACTACCACCTTGTATATGGACAGTCAAAGTGCCATCCGGTTGATCAAGAACCCTGAGTATCACAAACGAACAAAACACGTAGACGTGAAGTATCATTTCATACGAGAAAAATTTAAGTTGGGAATCTTCAACCTTGAACATGTAAGCTCTACAGATCAGCAAGCAGATATTCTTACCAAACCACTCACTAGAAGCAATTTTGAAAAAATAAGACAGCTACTTTATGTTGGTGATGCTAAAGTTCTTGCTGACAGAAGACTACAGAAGTGTTAAACATTTGTTAATTGAAGTGGGAGTGTTGTGATAATCAATTAAAAATGTTTATTATTATTATTTTAAAGTACTGTGCTACTGTCTTATGTTTTGTCCACTTTGCAGTTGTCTATGCTTTGGCATAATAGTTCTTTGCAAAGAGTAAATGCATATACAGACTTTTTGTAGATTTACTGCTCTTTGTCTCTTGCCTAATGGTTGTGTGCCTCTTGAGTTAAAGATAACTGTAGCAGTTTTTCTTGTTAATAAAACTTGTCATTATCCTTTTGTGAGAATCAGTGGTATTATATTTAGCCTTTCAACACCGTTATTTTTACAAATACCTGTGTAACGGTGCCAGTTATGGGAATAACATAATAAAGCAAAGTTGTGAAGAATTTTCTTCTCTACAAATTCGTTTATCCGATTTTCATGCCAGAAGAACGTTTAAAGGCCAATTCACACTGTCCGTCACGTCACGTCACGTCACCGTCCGTCAGAACATTCCGCAATGTATTTCTAAAGGCGCCATTCACACTGTCCGTCACCGGACCGTCACGTCACGTCAACGTCCGTCAAGCTTTCTCGAGAAGAATGTTTTGACGGAACGGCCGTCTGCTAACATGCAAATGTGTCTTATTCATCTTTGTGTTGTTGTTGTACCTCGTTTTAGGGGTAAATATCAAATGTTTCATGACTACTTAAATATTTTTGTCAATTGAGTGTCCCCCTAAAATCGATGTCGGATATCTGAAACCAAAAAATGGTTTATGTTACGTAACAATGTAACAGAAACGACAGAAGCAAACTGTTTATTTGAATAAGATTGTAATTTGATTACGGATTTTTCCTTGAATAACACTTTAAAAGAAAATGTCAGTTCTAATGAAAGACAAAAATTCAGTTGTTTGCGACGTATTGACAATGTCAGCATGCAAATCGTAATGGTTAAAGTATACAGGCGCTATTTATGCTCTTACAAGTATGGTTTGATGTCTTCATAGGTTTATTGTTTCGCTTGAAAATAGATGTCGATGTTTTGAAATGTTGATTCAGTTCCCAGTAAGTTGGCCAAAAACATACACTGTAAAGTTTTCTTTGGCCGTTAATAACATTTAGCGTTGTTGTTCACCCTTTCCAGTATTAAACTATGACTTTCTACATAACAGATTGCCACTCATAACCTCACTTTCAACATCGCGTATTGAGATGGACGAATTGACGTGACGGACACGGACGGACAGTGTGAATACAACTTGACGTGACGGTTCCGTGACGTGACGTTGACGTGACGGACAGTGTGAATTGGCCTTGAATGGTGTGACCTAAATACTGGGATCTCATTACAGATAGACCGACAGAGTGACATATGGGAAAAAAAAACATAAGTGAGTAAAGTTGTAACAATTTTCCTCTTTACAAATTCGTTTGTTCACTTTTGGTGTCAGATGAATGGTTAAGCCCTTATTTTCCTTTTAATCTCGAGCTTTAAAAAAAGGCGATAGCAAACGCCCACTTTTAGTGTTACTACGGTTATCTAAAGTGATCCAAACAATGGAAGTTCACAACCTCCTTTCTGAGAAAGTTCGTGTGATGCAAAAAGCTCTGGTTGAATGATAAATGTTGTCTTTGTGCAGAGATTACTGAATAGCACGTACTTCGTCTTTGTAGCAAAGTATCTCTACGATGATATGCTTTGGATCGAAGATTCGCGAAGTAGGTCATTTTGGAGGAGGAGAAAGATAATTGGTATTTCGTGGTAGCATATTTGTATATGCCATTTTCAAATATCAGGCTAACTACATATATTGTTTTGTAATGTCCAGCTAGTGTTTTTTTTTATCAGATTTGGTGTAAACTTGCATACGTTTCTAGAGATTAGGAGTATAGATTACTTTAACAAATAACGTTTTACACTGACAAAAATGCCAGTGTTCTGTCCTTTGCGTGTAGCCGTTATATGTTCGAGTAATATGAACAGAAGCATGGAAGCCCATGCTTTTTTGAGGTTTGTAATTTAAAAATTAGGTATATTAGTAGCAAGATACGCCTACGTCTCGTGATTTTGAAACACCTTTAATGGCGTCGATTGCGTAATGAGATTCCTTCATTGATAGAAAGTTGAAATAGCAGTCTATTAAATACATTTAGACGTTGATTTCACAGACTTTGTAATAGTTTATTTTTTTTAATGTGTCTTTGATTTTGTACAGCAAAAAGGGCTTCTTGGTGAAATCGTTTGGTACTGGAGACAAAGTAAAACTTCCTGGAACTGCCCCTGACAAACCAAATTGTTACGAATTCGGAGTGACATACGAAGAAATATATCAAGATCTTCTCCTCAAAGATAAATCTTTGTATCCTTTGATACCTGCTCATAAAAGTTGAAAAACATTACCCCCTCAGAGATTTAATGTAACTTGTAAAATTTGAGAGTGTGTAACTTTATTCACAAGTGTTTTGTGATAGTGTATTTCTTTTGATTTCGCTCACATGTTTTGTTTTATAGGTCAAAGGCTGCTGAAATGAGGTGGCTGGTTCGAGGGAACTTCGACACCACATTGGCCACAGTCATCCAGCTGTTCTGGCAGATGTTATATATATATTTTTAAGTTTGTCTATTTCTATTTTAAATCTAGTATATTTTTTTACTTAGAATAGCATTACATGAGATCATGTATTGCATCAATAAAAAAAAAGTCTGTGAATAATATCTTAAAATTTATTTTACAGAACACCACCTGTACTGCATTAAGAGGGGGTGGGTGTCAGCTGGTTTGTATAATGCAACTATACAAAGACAAAAAATGTAATGAGGTCGATATTCCAAAGTAACATTGTCAGTTATCAGATTTACACTGCAATACACTTAATCTGTGTATATACTCGTGCATGAAAAATTTTCTTTGTGGGATTGGGATGGGGTTATCTCATCTGAAGTGCATTCTTTTGTGGGAACACAGTTATATTCCAGGAAGCCAACAACTTTGATGAGTTAGCAAGAAAACTGTTGACATTTAAGCATGTCAAAATGTAATATTCAGTAAAGAAATGTAAATATGCACACAGATTAAACAAGAAAATAGTCATATTAGAGGAACATTAATTCAGCAAGATGCTAAAAAAATCAAAGTTCTTCTCTATAATTAGTTGAAGATGTAAGCTTTGTAGATCCTGTATTCAGTGAACATCTCAAACATGGTTTTCTTTATATGCAGTTTGGTATCCTGGTTAACTCAAAGAGTTGACTTAAATATGGCACGAGTGGGTGGCAGAGGGTTAACACATCCACTGCCCACCCATACAATATAGGTGTTAACAGTTTTTCTGTATGGCGTGTTCAATATGAAAAAGTAGTGTAAGGAGTATTATTACTTTATAAAGTGAGATTTTATAATTTGTGGTGGAGGTTTTAGTTGTCTATACAAGTTACATTGTGTGTGTGTGTGTGTGTGTGTGCGCGCGCGCGCTACCTGTAATGAGTTGGTACTAAACTCCAGTACTAGTAAAAATGTTCAATTTTCATTATGTTGGGGCAATAGAGGTGATGCCTGAAGAGAATTTGGTTTCTGCCAAAGTTACTCATTTTGGACTGATGAATAGGCCAATGCAGAGACCTCATAGCTGTTACAACAAAGGTCACTCCAATTCATGTGAAAATAATTTATGGCTTGTGCCAAAGAAATATTCACAACATTGCACTGTGAATGTTTCAAGGCATGTCCAAAGTTAAAAGGAAAAAGTTCTGTTGTGACAAATATAGGTAAAATATAACCATTGAAGTAAACATTGTAATTCAGTCAACAATTCAAAATATAAGCTGTTGTGTGGTGGAAGAGTACACATTATTGGACTGAGATTTAAGTCATAGAATTTTGTATTAATAGACATTACAGCAGTTATACTAGAAAAAAGTAATTCCTTCTGAAGAGGAGCAGAGATCCAGAAGAAACTACAGAACAAAAAGTAAGGTTAAGAAAAGTTCCTGTTACACAGGTAACTGCTAAGCATCCATGAGGGGTATAGGAGAGAGGAATGGATAGGTATATGAAACAAGTTTTTCAAACCAAGGCACTATAGTTGGTTGTTTTTAAAATCCAGTTAGTTTTAGTAGAAGCAAACAATTGTATGGCTGGGGTTAATTATTTTTATCCCTTGAAGATAGCAAACTTTTCTTTTGGGTGTAGGCTGCATTGAGCAAATGCAGTTATTTGAAGCTTCTACTTAATGCTTTCAAGAGCTTGTTGTAGTTAAGATGCAGTGACCTTTATAGAAGTTAGCTCTCTACTAAAATTGTAGCAATATAATTGTAATAGCTGCTTGAATTGAAAACAGAAGTATTTGAAGCATAGGAATACAGCCAGTAAGTTTCAGTAAATGAAATTAGGAGACATTTAATCTGCTGTGTAATATGATGAAATTGGCCAATTTGTTATTAATGACATTAGTGGTAAGTCACTCTTGGGAGATTGTTGGGAAAAACATACTGTTTATCATATGTAGTTTTTCTGTTTTTGAAGTCCTACCTGTCATTGGTGTGATTTGCTGTCTCAAAGGCAGTGTCTGTAAGGTCAGTGCTCCTAATATATTAGCTACTTTCATTCAGTCCACCACTTCATAAGTTTTGCTGAACTTGATAGGATGAAGGCTGTGAATTTTGGGGTATTAGACAGCTTACAAAGATTTTAATTTCAGAATTTTTTTATAACAGAAGAATAATTCAAAACTGTGAGGAAAAACTTTTTAAACATTTTTACATAGGAAGCATGATGCCCCCTTTTTGCCAGTGAAAACCATATCCTTTTATTTTATACCCATGGAAATGGTTGATTTTAATCTTTGGAGTTCTGTGGAATGCAAGCTGGAATAGTTTTCTTTATTCCCACTACTCTTTCATGTTTTAACATACTGCCCATCTGAAATCTTCAGTGATGTTAATTTCTGCACATCTTAATACACATTATACATTTGCACTAAAGAGGAAAAAAACTGACAGGAGAAAAAAGTATTCTTGGCAAGGACTGAAGTGACATCAGAAAAGATTTGGTGTCTTTTGCAGTGGGATATAGAAAAATGCAGGTTTAATTCAAGAGGTTTAAAAATAACAGGATTTTTAAAAATCTTTTTAGATGGTTAGATAGTTCTGATAGCAAATTCAGTAAAGCATATACTTTTGAAATGGAATTTAGACTGGATTGCGATTTTCTAGAAAACAATTGTGGATAATGTTATGTGAAGTGTGGATTAGTTTGATTTTGGAAAATGTTAGAGTATATTGTTACCGATAAAATATGAGCAGAAATTTGACAGCGGCTGCTGAAGTGCAGACAGTTATATTTGAAAAGAAAAAGGATTGTATATGATTAACTTACAGATTAGAGGACAAGTGATTCATATTATCGCATAGCTTTTAAATGTACAATGGTTTACCTGATTTACTCCAATTAAAAAAATCAGTCTATTGAGTGAGCTAGATTATTTGATTCAAACTTTTTTCTATAGTTGTGGCAAGATGATAGTGTTACTTTAGAAAAAAAGTGAACAAGAAAGCTCAGGTTGAAGTTAAATGATCTGAGATACCAAGGCAGTTAATTGGGTGACTTAAAATATGGAAATTTTTGAGAGGTAGTGAGAAGTTTAGTGCAGTTGTGAATTGTTGGTACATTTTAGATATTATTGGTACTTTTCCAAAGGTGGAGGGCCAAGTTAATTTATGTATACACAGGCTTGTACAACCCTGCTGTCGGTTTTCATAGCTGTATTGCTATTTTATTGTGCTGCCATTTGTGGGTTTTCTTTCATGGTTGTGTTGGGTGTCAGCACTCTTACGTATAAGGTTATAAATTACAAATTGTCTGCTGTAATGTAATATTATGTAAGGATATTTGGAGTTTAATTTTGAACATCACATTCTTGGGTTGACAAATTTGAATTATGCTAATACAAATTTTAACATAGTTGTTAAATGGAAAGGGTGGGTCTGTGATGAAGGGGTGGGGGGAGGGGAGGAAGGAGGAGACTGAGCAGATGCACTGTTTTGTAGTGTGTTTGTCTGGGGTAGGACAGCAAAGAAGTTGGTTAGGAAAGTGGCACCTGGGCATAGGCACAGCAAGTTGCATGTGACACAATAAAGTGGAGGTGGCTTGGTTGGGAAAGGGAAGATAGAACAGAGATAAGGGGGAACTACAGAGGAATCACGTGTATAATGAAGTGGGAGACATGGATGGACTTGGACAATATCACACTGTATTTGAGAACATAGACAATAGTTACAAAAAATCCGTGTAGAGTTTGAAAATAGCTCACCAGTCTAGGAGTGCCCCATTAATTTATCTTTAATTAGTGAGTAGAAAGCAGGAATGAAGATGTATAGTTACTGCTGCTTTTAGATGGGAAGATAATCTATTTTAGTGGCAGTTAGTTGACTGAGAGTCACATAAAAACCACACGAAGTGTAAAGTCTGTGGGTGTGCTTAGCAACACACATTTGTGTGGAGGTGTCAGAATGATTATTGGGAGGTCATGACTGGCTGCTGTCAGTACAGTTTTTAAGATGTGTGACCTTCATATAGAAGAGGGTTGTATATGTAACCTTTTAATGTGCTCCATTTTCAGAGTTGTATTGGTTGCTATTCAGTATATTATGTTGAGGGGCAGTTCTAAAGAGCTTTTATGGTTACCTCTTATCCTATAATTTGCCTGCATCTGCTCATGAATTTAAATGGCCCCCTTCTTTCCTCCCCAAAACAGTGCTTATGACGCTTGTAATTATCGTATCGTGACTTCTGTCACTGCCAGAAGTTTTGGAAAGAGATTGGTATGAATAATCTGCTATGCTCTTGGTGGTGGTACCAGTTTTTGGTGAGATATAGTGCGATTCTTTTCCAATAACATTACGACCGCCTCATTAAGCTTTTAATCATGTTACAAACATGTTCAGGATTAGGTAAAAAGCACCTCATTGTAAAATTAATAGTCAATTCAGACACAAATGGGAAGAATTTACCATTTCAGAACCAAGCATTCATTTTCTTATATTAAAAGAAATTGCATAGAGGGAAGAGATGAGATTATATTAAAAGAAAGAAAAAATGGAGAGAATGGTGTGGCACATGGGAAAGTCGACAGTTGATGGCTAATGGTGAGATTGAGAACAAGAATTTTTCGGGGTTGGGGGTTTGGCAGTGAGTGTATTCCAGGAAATTGTGAATAGAAACAAGTTACATGATGTGGCTTGAGTCAGTCTTAGGGGAGTTACTGGAACACTTGAGTTCATTGAGAGGTCCAGGTAACGTTCTGTAAATCATAAAGGAAGTAGCATAAAAAACTAATAGTGTGGCCAATTTGAAAGAGAGTGGCTGATCTATGGTTCAGTACTGCTGATAGTAACAGAAAAGACTAAAATACTTGTGGAAAGATAAAGGGGATAGACAATACTCGAGGTAACAAGTTCAGATGGCAAGAAGGATGTAGACCATGTCAGTAGTGTTCTCCAGTTAGGTATTACATAATCGCAGCCATCCATGATAAAAGGAAAATTGCACGGCTTGGCTTTGTTGGCCTTCATCAGAAAAAGAACAGTTCAAATCATATAGGAACTACTTGTACAGAAAAGACTGCTTGCTCTGCCTGAAAGCTAAAGTGTAGGATTTACTTTTGACATATCTTTCTGTAACTGTGTCTTCTTTATGGTGAGTTGTAGTCTGAGTTGTCTTCAGTCCGCAGACTGGTTTGATGCAACTCTCCACTTTACCCTATCCTGTGCGAGCATCTATCGTCTCCTAATAAGAACGGCAACCAGTATCCTTTTGAACCTGCTTATTGTATGCATCTCTTTTTCCCTCTGCAATTTTTAACCTACACTCTTCCCTCCTGTGCTAAACTAGTGATTCCTTGTTGTCTCAGAATGTGACCTGCTAATTGATCCTTTCTTTTCGTCAAAATGTGCCAGACATTTTTCTTCCCAATTCTGTTTGGTACATCCTAATTAGTTACGTGAGTTACCCATTTTCAGTATTCATCTCTAATGCAACATTTCAAAAGGTTCTGTTGTCTCTTGGTCTGAACTCTTTAATGGCCATGATTCACTCTGTACTATGCTACACATCAGACATATGCTTTCAAAAAGGACTTCATAACATTTAAATATTGGATGTCAACAAATTTTGCTTCTCCAGAAATGCTTTTCTTCCCATAGCCATTCTACATTTTTTATCTTCTTTACAACTCCGGGCATCAGAAGGTATTTTGCTACCCAAAATCACTCATTTACTTCTTTTGTCTCGTTTACTAATTCCAATTCCTTTTTCATTGCCTGATTTTCTTAGACTACATTCCATTACCTTTGTTTTCTTCTTGTTAATATTAACCTTATCCCCTCGTTTCAAGACACTGTCTATTCTGTTTAATTGTTCTTCCAGTTCCTTTGCTGTCTGATAGAATTACAATGTCAGTGGCAAACCGAAACATTTTTATTTCTCTCCCTTTTGGGAGAAGTTTACAACCCTGTATTTCTCCCTTCCCAACCAATGTGTCCGTTTCATTCCCTCAGATTCTGATAACTGCTGTGGTTTCTATACAAGTTGGAAATAACCTTCTGTTACGTATATTTTACCCTACTGACTTCAGGCTTTAAAAAGAGTTTATTCCAGTCAGTATTGTCAAAACCTTTCTCCAGATCTACAAAACTAGATATGTAAATTATAGAAGGAAACTTTCCTGGTGGGATAAAGAAATATAAAAAATAGAAATCGGATGACTTGCCAAAAGAACCGGCTCGTCGATAGGCACAAATAATCACACACAAACACACATACAAGCTTTCGCCACCACTGGCAGCTTCTTCATGAAAAAGAGGAAAAAAGGGAAGGATATGGGTTTTAAGGAAGTGGAAAAGGAGTCGTTCCAATCCCAGGAGTGGAAGGACTTACCTTAGGGGACAAAAAGGAAGGTAAACAAATACTCACACATATCCAAACGCAAACACTCTAAGGTAAGTCCTTCCACTCCTGGAATTCGAATTACTCCTTTTCCACTTCCTTAAAACCCATACCCTTCCCTTTCTCCTCCCCTTTTTTCCTCTTTTTCGTGAAGAAGCTGCCAGTGGTGGCGAAAGCTTGTATGTGTCTTTGTGTGTAATTATTTGTGCCTATCGACGAGCCGGTCCTTTTGGTAAACTAGAAATGTAGGTTTCCTTTTCCTTGATCTACTTTCTGAGTTGTAATGTATTGCCTCTTGTGTTCCAGAATGTCCACTAAATCCAAACTTATCTCTCAGGTCAGTTTCTACCACTTTTGCTATTTGCCTGAAAGTAATTCATTTTGTTATTTTGCAACCATGACTTATTAAACTGATAGTTCTGTCGTTTTTGCTCTTGTCTGCACTTGCTTTATTTGGTATTGGATTTCTTGAAGTCTGAGGGTATTTCTGTGTCTAGTATCTCTTGGACACTAAGTGAAACAGTTCATTCATGACTGGCTCTCCCAACGATATCAGGAGTACAGGGGGAATATTGTGTATTCCAGGGGCCTTGTGTGTACTTTCAGTGTTCTGTTAAATTCTCGTAGTATATCATATATACTATCTTGTCTTCATCTACTTGAATAGGCCTATATATAGTGTGTACATAGTCTGTGAACATTTTATTTATTGCACAAGAACCAAACATTACACAAGTATCATACATTCAGTTTGAAGAGAAACAATGAAAGTTTTCCCCCAAATATACTGCCAGTAGTAGTTTGGTAATTTGTCTATAGTGCTATTTGCAAACATGGTGAGTTCAGGTGCAGAGCGAGCTTTGTGTGTGTGTTGGAGTTTGACAGAAACAAGCCTGCTACAGCCTTCCTTGCTTCTTATCATACTTGGTTCTAAACATCCTGTTGAACAGCCTTAGCACACTTGTTTTTGTCAAACTCCAACACACAGAAAGCTCGCTCCACAACTGAATGCTCCATGTTTGCGACTAGTGCTATCAGCAAATTACCAAACTATGCTGTGGTGGTATACATGGAAAAAAAATTTCCAGGGTTTCTCTTCAAAATGACATGTATAATTTCTGTAAATGTTTGGTTCTAGTGCAGAAAATAACAAAGTATTCATGGACGTTACGTACACCCTGTATTCCTTCCACCTTTCGGCTTTCCCTTGTTTGCTTGGTACTGGGTTTTCTTCTCAGCTCTTGATATCCATGCAGCTGCTTTTCTTGTCTGCAAATGTATCTTTTATTTTTCAGTAGGTGGTATCAATCTTTGCATTTGTCTCTAGCCACTCCTGCTTAGTCGACTTGCATTTTCTGTCAACTTCAGTAGCTGTCTGTACTTACATTTTGTCAGCTTCACTTGCTGTATTTTTATATTTTCTCCTTTCATCAATGAAGTTCAGTATCTCCTGTGTTAGTCAAAGATTTCTATTAGACCTTGTTCTTCTACCTATTTTATCCATTATGGTCTTCACTATTTCATCTCTTAAAGTTACTCATTCTTAATCTACTGTATTACTTTCCATTTTTAAACATATCTTGTCAAAATGGCAGCAACCATACTAAATTACAATAATTGTAGAATAAAGCAGCACAAGAAGTTGCACTTTGTATTAAGATACTTGATCTAGATTTTGACACCAACTATGGGTGCCTTCATCAGAAGAATGTTAATCTTCTGATGGAGGCACCCATAGTTGGTGTCAAAATCTAGATCAAGTATCTTAATACAAAGTGCAACTTCTTGTGCTGCTTTATTCTACAATTATTGTATTACTTTCCCTTGTTTCTGTCAATCTTTGCCTAATGCCCCCTCTGAAACTTTTGTTCACCTCTGGCCCTTTCAATGTATCCAGTTTTCATTTTAAACTTTTCTAAATTTTAAAGTTTTAATCAACAATTCACAACCAATAAGTTGTGCTCATCTCTATATCTACACCTGGATGTGTTTTACAGTTTAAAACCTGGCTTCTAAATCTTTTTTACTAATGTCATCTATCCTTTCCATAATATTGGTGATATTGTTTTTCATGTAGGGATTGTAGATAAGTTATGGGGCACATAAAATATCATCATATTTTTGTTCTCTCAATACATATGTGGCATAGGACAGAGTGATATTTTTGTAAGTTTCCTCCTCCATAAACTTACTTTTGAACAGATATGTAAAAGTAGAAAGTATGAGACATGTTGGTAATGTGTCAAATCAAAACAGAAGAGAGAACGGGATATTTGTCTAGAAGAAAGGAAACAGGGTAAATGGGCACAGTGAAACCAGACCAGGTTTACAGGAAACAACTTTTAATTACTTGGTATCCAATTATGAAGAAGGAACATTACGGTTTAACATCTCATCAACATTACACTTATGGATGGCCCAGTTGTGAAGCAGGTTCTGTCTAGAGTACAAATATGTAGAAATATCTAATAAAGGAAAGTTCAGGTTGGTATTTAATGATAAAATGAAGATAGCTTGCAACTCCCTGCATAGACAATTGTTGATTCCGGAAAACACACAAATAAAAGGCAATCTCTCACTGATTTTGGCACAACCTTAATCAGTATAGAACTCTGACATTTGTACAATCAAAGACATGCCTCAGTACTCTTGACTGCTGCATTTGGCTTGAAACGGTGTGGTCAAAAGCTGTCATGTGCATGTATGAGGTGCCTTTCTGTTGCTTGACAATTGCCTTTGTAGTGTCACAAGATATCTTCATTCTATTGTTGAATATCTAGAAATAAATGCTCTTGTCTGTATGTTTCTGGGAGCAAGGAGTTTGATGGCCATAATGAAACTAGTAAGCATTAAACTTATTAACATTACCATAGTCATGATTGTCCTCTGTGGCAGCACAGTGGGGCGAAGTGCATCATGCTGCTAGCCGGCCACAGTGTCTCAGGTGAGAACTTGCTTCCCAGCATGTTTCATACTCACCAGCCTCGTACATTTTTCACAAACACATTACACAGTTATGACTCTGTAGTCATTATTAACCCATTGGCTGTACTAAAGACACCTATGAGAATATAGGCAAACCATATTAGAGAATGGTAAATTATTTACTTCAAAGTACTAACAATTATAAAACGTAATGTGTACCTATATGATCATGTATGACATTTAGATTGTATTTACTGTACAAAATGTTTACAGTGGTTTCTGTAGAATGAAGATGGAGGAAAAATAAACAGGCACAATCATTGTTTTTCTGAGACATGTAGAATAATGTAGGGATGTTGGTGTAAGAACATATACTTGTTGCACTGTTTCCTATGTGGATCTTAGTCTGTTTCTTACATTCGGCTCTATCCAGTGCAATTCTCCTCTGTCCTTGGAATCTTAGGTTTCAATTTTCTTCCCCATCACCTAGCCATTGCTTTTACAGCCTTCTTGTTTCTTTCGGTTGGCCTTCATTCAGAATTGTTCTTCCATTGGAACTACGTGTTCAAGTCAGGCTTTCTCCTACTTCTTATTAGTCTTATAATGTTAGCTCCTTGTATGAAGTCGTAGAGCTCAGTATTTGTCTAAGTCTTCAGAAATTGGTGTTATCCTGAACTGTTCTGTAGATCTTGCACAGACCACCACATTCAGATATGCTAAGCTGTTGCTCATCAGGGCTCATTCACATCTATGTTAAGTATCTATTGCCTGTGACTTGCCTGATTTGGACCTTGTATAATTTCAGTTTCAGCTGCCTATTTATTAACTTATGGGCCAACATTTAGCTAAACTTGTAGATGCATGTATTACCACTTAGATTTTATTTGAGTTGACTTTTTAATATTAGAGCCAAAATATTTAGTGTTTCCGATAGTTCATGTAATTATTTTCCTCCTTGGTAAAATTAATGTACTTACATATTTCATTACTAGCAAGGCCTCTAGTGACACTCTTTTTCTGATTGCTGATTCATCAGTTGACGAACATGTTTGTATTGACTTTGTGCCTATGGAACCAGTTATTTGAAGGTTCTTGATGGCTGATTTAAGTCAGACTGCATATGATGCTAACAACTTCGTAGATGATACTAGACTTTTAGGTTAGGTTACATTCAAAAGGGCAATTCCTCGGTAATTTGAACAAGTCTTGCCACCTTTCTAACTTTGATTGAATGATGCCCAAGATACATTCTTCTGGGATTATAAGTTTGTATATACACTTATTAAGATCAGTTCACCATTTTAACAGTTCTGCAGCTATTTCATCAGTACCTTGGACTTTGAAAATGCTAGTTGTGAGAAATTGTAACTACAAAGGAGGTGGACAGGAAAAGTAAAATGAAGACTAGAATTGAATGGGAAAGGGAGGCAAAGGAGTAGAATAGAATGTTGTAGTGTTGAATTGGTGGCCTCGGCGGAATGGCCAAGCGCATTGAGGCACTATGCTCAGATGTATGAGGCCATTACCTTTTGGGGGGGGGGGGGGTTGAATATCTCCCCCCCCCCTCGGGCATGGATATTTTTCATCTTTAGTATAAGGTAGTTCGTAAGTAGTTTGTATGTTTAGGGACTGATGACCCTGCAGTTAAGTCCCGTAAACTTAACACATTTGATTTTGGAGTAGTGTGAGGATGGGCTCTGAAATTACAATGTACCTGAGCTGTGATTGTTTCCACATATCATCCAGAGTTGATATTTTCCATTTATCCAGATTATGTGATACACTGATCAGTAATTAACATTCCTACGCATCTCGCATTCTGTACATCACAAGAAAAAATTGTTGAGCTATAGATGTTAAATATGTAAATAAACTACAAAAGTGCTGTTTCACAAAGATTAAAAAACCTTACCAGGGATGAAAGTAGTGATACTGAGACAAAAATCAGTTTTCACCTTTACTGCTGAGCCACGCTTCCTTCAATTAAATTTGTCTATTTATGGTAAAGGTACTAAGATTAATTAGTTATCACGAACTTCAAATTAATAAGTTAGTAGATTGATTTGGCACTCTGTAACAGTATTGTAAATCAAATACATAGATTTCTTCTTTCTTACTTCACTTGGTAACTTTTCTGCACCAGTAGAGAAGTACTGGTTTTTATCTTTCCTGTAATGAAATGTTTTATGTTTCTGTGATTGCGTTGCTACCAATCTGGCATAAGTACAGACCTGATGCCTACAAACAAGTGAATTAATAATGCATGAAATTCCCAGAGGGTATTGTCAGCTGATTCCAAAGGCGTGTGACATCTCATTCCTGCTTGTACTTACGGTGCAAAGTATTTTGGCCCAATGTACGGCACTAATAAGTACCTGGGTGTAAGACAAGTCCTATCTTTGTGTCGTTAAGCTGTGATGTTCTACCGTTTAGGGATCGTGCATACATGATATTGACTGCATCACTTTGCAACTATCTGAATAAACATGTCAATCAAATTGCCCTCTCCTGATGGTAGCCACAACCAAGTGGTTACTAAGGTTAACATTTCTTGTTTATTAATATTGGGGATTTTAAACTGTAGTTCCCCTTTCCCCAGATGGATACAGCCCCCCCCCTCAAGTTGCCAAAGTGTCACCCAAATTGACAGATTTACACTAGGTCATTGAACTATACATCTTTGAAAGGATGAAAGAAGTTGGGCAACCTTGTGTTGTAAAGGTACTAGTCATTTGGCTCTTTTCTTGAAAAATTCACCCCCAAAACAAATAAGTCGAGGTAAACTCATAACCTCACAGAAAACGTCTTGGATACATTTTGGATACTACTTTTTAACCTTTTCGATACTAGTTTTGCAGTCGTCTGCGGCAATGTACCACTATGTGCTGTTCAAAGGGTAAAATGAATTACCCCTATTGTCTAAATT
Source organism: Locusta migratoria (assembly GCA_026315105.1). NCBI lineage: Eukaryota > Metazoa > Arthropoda > Insecta > Orthoptera > Acrididae > Locusta > Locusta migratoria. The sequence continues at coordinate 126,735,977 of CM048752.1, forward strand.
ACAGCAGCTGGTAGTTGTCAACTTTCACGAGTTAAAATGATCACCATAATGTATGATAGCATATTGATACTTCTTTTGGGATTGCAGTCTCTGTTTTGTAAGTGGAGTTTGGGTGTGAATAACACATACAGAAATGAAGTGTGAAAGCTGGGTAAGTGGCAAAGTACGAGGAGTGCTTCTTGTGGGTTTGATAGTGTTAGAATTTTGTGCTGTGAAGAGTTCCCAGATGTGTATCAGTGGGGCTGATGACCGTTGCAGTTCAGTCCTATTACAACCTAAACCAACCTATATCAGTCACCACAGCTCAAGGATTATGGAAAAAGGCTATGCTAAGTTTGCACCACATTTATGTGGTACTATTGCAGAGTTATTATCCATCGACATCAGACATCAGAGGTACAAGCATATAGTTTTGCATATCTGATCAATGACCCTTCTTGAAAACGAGAATGTCATGCACTTTATGTGCTTTGTTCCCCAGGTGATCTGGTACACTACTGCTAGGAGGGGGGAAGATCCTTCGCATGTATATAATTGAATTGGTATCCCCTTACGTCCAATGACCTTTCGTCTGTAGAGTGATTTTGTTTTTCTATGCGTCTGACATTCATTTCAATATCTACAATTTCGTCATACACGTGACTGTTTAGAGGAGGAACTACAGTACAGTCTTCCTGTATGAGACAGCCGTGGAAAAATTCATTTAGTTTTCAGCGTCTTGTATGTCATCCTCCTTTTCAACACCATTAGTTAGTGCGTCTTGACACGGATTGACCCGTTTACAGATTTGATGTAGGACCAAAGTGACTGTGAAATTGGTACACAGAACTTGCCTTTTGAAGTCAATGAGACTATTGCATGGCCCTCATTATGCTAATTTTGGTGTTGTATGATTTTTGCCTGTTTGCAAAAATTTGGCTATGTTTATATTTGTAGTGAATTTCTTTGGGTTTGTAAGAGTTTTATAACTAGATTGTTGAATCAGGATGGATCCTCTTAATCTGTCATCATTTTTCTCGGTACATACTTATATAATGCGTATTGTACGGTGCTCTTGAACTTGTTCCACAAATGCTCAACACTGTCAGTACTAAAGTTGAAATTCACGACATTTCCTGTGATATGAAAACTGACTTGAAAAGTTCAGATTCTTTCTTTCATTATCTTTCCTCTCATTTTCTTTACAAATTCTGTTCATTTTTATTTTATGTATTTATTTTTTTACACATACTGTTGCATTTGCTTTGTGAGTAACATTAACGGCAACGATAATTGCCGCCATCTTGGAAACAAATGAATAACATTTGGGAAGCACTTTGTGATTGGCTTTTTGAAATTAAGGCAACCGATGAGACGAATCGACTTGGGAGAGACAGAGATACTATAGGCATGGGCCTCTTATTCGCTGGGAATGTCATTCCTGAATAACAGCAAATATGCTCTCTTTAATCCTGCATTACTAACACCTGGGTTTAATGCTTGCTACTAACACCCATCTTTCAGGGGGTTTTTAACTTTTGTTAGTAACACCTGTCAATTCAGCGAGTGATATTCCAGACCAACACTCTACCCCTGTTCATTTGTTCATCGATTGTTCCTCAAAAGTCACAGCTCACTGACAATTTGAGTGTAGCTGTCATTTTGATGGATGTTACTAACCTAAGGTTAAATTAATGGGCACATGCCACTGTGGTAGAAGTTCCCACCTATGATACTAGATGGCATTGTCTGTTTTCTTGTGTCAAAATCACACTGCCCAGGTGGCATGTGCCCCTTTTCCACTGAACGTGTCATCAATAGACCATTTAGTTTTAATGATTTGTGAATTTTGAGCTTTAAATAATCACGACTATTTACTACTATCAAGAATCCAAATTAAAATTGGAGGCTTTTTTAACAGTTTCAAAAGTCAATCCCAGATTTCCTGCTTTTTGTAAGTGCTACACTATCTGGGCGTCAATTACCTGACCCAAACTTCCATATGCCACACTTCCTTCTATCCCTGAGTAATTTTTAAACAGAGAGAGACATATATTGCAATGTCACAAGCCTTCCTTGGTTGAAATGCAATGTGCAGTGTCCATATTTAAGTCTATCCAGTGCAAATGTCCTTCAGACATGCACACATAGAATTTATTACAGTATCCACAAGGGAAAATATATGTGGAATATCTCACATAGATAATTCAGGACTGACTGTTAGCGCATTGCCTTGTATGAAGGTGTGAATTTCGGTGAGGTGTAAAGATTTACTTGCAGGAGTAGGTGAAGAATTGTAGCAGGGGATCAAGTTTTGAAGAGGGTAAAGTGGGTATAGGGTATAGTAATTGGGCAGAGATGAAATTTGTAAAGAATAGTTCTATGGAGAGTTGCAGCGAACATGTTTTAGGATTGATAACACAAGGCATTTTTATTGGTTCTATCTTTAGAAAATAATAGTTTCAAAATATATGACTGTTAAAAATTGTTTCAAATTTATGTCAGTCGGAATTGATAAACTTTGGAATAAAGTTACAACTCTAAATTCTTCTTCCGATGGCTTCACCTGTTTCTTTGTCATTCCAAAAAATCATTGAAAGCTTGAGGTTTTATCAAGAATTGACATAGGAAGAAGTCTGAGAATGTTTTATACAAGTGTTGTCATGAAAGACTTTGTTCCCAAGGGTATGATCTGCTCCTTGTGTCTGGCACCTGTGGGTGAAACATGCAGATCAGATGATTGCTATGTCTGTGCAATTTTAGTGTGTTCTTCTGTTCTTCAAAAGAGAGAGATTCGCTGGTCAGTACTCACCTTTGCGCTGTACCGTTAAGTCACACAAAGAAAGAAAAAGGAGCCACAGCCGATAGCCATGCATACTGGGGCGCCATGCTACGGTGCACATGGCCGTTAGGGGTTAGTCTCCCCCCCCCCCCTCGGATGTGGGTGTGGATGTTTCTGTTGTCCTTAGGTTATTTTACCTTAAATTAAGTAGTTTGTAAGCAACAGACTAATGACCAAGTAGTTGAGTCTGATAGATTTAAAAACATTTGAAAGAAAAAGGATGGAAAAATGGGACAAGCTTTCGGAACAGGGTTCCTTCATCAGGTAGGAGAAATGGCATCAGATGGGGAAAGTAATTCACAATCTAGGTTATGAGGGTGATAATTGAGCTCAAAAAAGGGAAGAAAAAGGAATGGGAACTGAAGGGTATTCACAACCTAGGTCATGATGACTTTTGAGCTCATTCTCCTGACCTAGGTTGTGAATGACCTTCCTCTTCTGTTACCATTCCTTTTTTCTTCCCTTATATCCAACAACATCATCTACCTGATGAAGGAACCCTGCTCTAAAAGCTAGTCCTATTTTTTCGTCCTTTTTCTTTCTTTGTGTGACTATTGGCGGTACAGCGCAAAGTACTGGCCAGTCTCTCTCTCTCTCTCTCTCTCTCTCTCTCTCTCTCTCTCTCTCTCTCTCTCTCTCTCTCTCTCTCTCTCTCTAAGAATAATTTATCATCTCTGTGGAGTATTTCCATCAGTAATCAACTTTTGTGTATCCATGTTTCAGCTGCAGGTTATGGGTTGTGTGGTATTCATTTTTTATGATTTTTCATTCTTATTCTTCTCCATGTTGTTAATATTTTTGTTAGTGTTTTGTTTCACTTTTATTACTGGCTTTGGCCTTTCAAAATTATCTATGTTGCAATAAATTTTTCACAGGTTTCTTGTCGCATAACACTGTAGGGTGAACATGAACTTTTGAAAAGGTTATATTTTATTAGTCACCTTCTGGTGCAGTGCTGTATATCATGGGCCTTCTCAATATATTGAGAAAGGTGACACAGTGGTTACCACACTGGATTTGCATTTGAAGGATGACAGTGTAATTCCTCATCCCAGCATCCAGCTTGTTTTTCTGTGATTTCTCTAAATCTCTCCAGGGAAATCCTCGGATAGTTTTTTAGAGGGGATGCTTGAAGCATTTGCTCTAGCTCTAATGATGTCAATGTTAAAGGGTTGTTTACTCTTTTCCATAGTTTCTCATTTTCTCTTGCAGATATTGGCAGTAGGCACTTGAACCTGTGTGTTGGACAGATACCAATTGTCAAAATATTTGGTTGGATTGGTTAAAATGTTGAGTGGCTAAGTGAGATTCAAATGACCATGTGTGCTAGCTGTAAAGTGTCTCTCCCAAGAGACATCAGCGGTGTTTTCCCCTGATGTTCCTGCAGATATTTGCTGTTTTGTTGTGGTCATTGTGTAGCTGGAGTCAACCCGAATAAATCCTGGCCATAACTATTTCATGCAGCACTTGGTGTCAACGGAAAGTGTCAGTTTTCATTACAAGAGCTGTCCCAAATCACTAGTTGGACAATATTTATTAACAAATGCAGTAAAACTCTGAGAATAGCCAGTACCCCAGCAGCAGGCAAAGGCAGTCACTGCCCCTCTTAATACACCCTGATCAACGAAACACTGCACTAGATTAATTTGGGACAGCTCTACTAAATGTGCATGTAAATCTCTGCTTCAAAATATTTTCATGCTTAATGGAAAATGGACAACTTTCTGTTGACACAGGGTCTTGCATGGAAGACATTGACAGTATTTGTTTGGTCTAACTCCAGCTACACACTGGAAAAACAAAATTGCAAATATCTGTGCACATCTATTATGGGAGAGACATACTCTTTGCCAGAAGCAGCAAAAATTGGTCTTTTGAAAATATTGTGCTTAAAAATGATTTTATTGCATTCACTACTAAAACCTTCATAGGTATGTTATGTGTGCCACCTTTTAATTCATCATGTATTTCCAGTACTACCTCTTTCAACCCTTATCCATTGAACTGTATATCTACTATTCAACACACAACTTTATCCATGAAAATTTTACTTCAGTTTGCTAAATTTATAATTTCAATTTAGGTTTTTGTGCTGACTGTCTTCTAAAAGCCAGAATGTGTGATCATGTCACTATTGTGGAAGTAACTTCACCTAGATCTCAGGAGGGTGGTTGGGAATATGTGAATGGTATCAATGGTCTGTAAGCTTCTGTTTTTTTTTTTTTTTTTTTTTTTTTTGTTTTTTTTTTCCCAGCCAGTCCGTTAATCCCATCTGCTGAAAGTCTGAAGAGAATTTGATTTGTGTGTGTGTGTGTGTGTGTGTGTGTGTGTGTGTGTGTGTGTGTGTGTGTGTGTGTGTGTGTGTGAGAGAGAGAGAGAGAGATTGGTAGGATGCCATGAATTTCTGAGATTTGCATCTCCAAATTTATTTTAAAAATGTCAAAGTTATATCTGGATTGATAAAAGTAATGAAAGCAGTATTTTGTCAAATTAAATGAAGACGTAAATATGCAGAATCTGTGTGCATGTTTGAGAGCAGAACAATAGATTAGTTAGGATTTGCTAACCATGTTTGACAATTATTACTGGTGACAACATTTGGTGTTTGGTTTATGATCATGGGAAAATAAAGTAGAATGCAGACTGAACCACACCCCACGACTGAAGAAAACCTTTGATTTCCAAAATTATCAGTAATAACAATCTTTCTTGCATTGATATTAACGATTAACACAACAGTTGTACTAACACAAATTTTATTTTTACAAACACAAACTATAAAATAACCAGGAAATGATATTCACAAACATTCTGCTGACCATCTGGCAGATGCATGGCGAACAGTGTTTAACACCATATCACGTATATACTTGATTCCAGAGTATAGACATTTGGATCATGTTATTGGCACAGCTTGGCAATCTGATGTCATTATAAAAGAATGAAGCCGGTTGTGACACAATAAACATATGTCAATAGTACTGGAATGGTCTTCACTAATATTGCTTTTGTCGGTCAGCTGCAGAGATTTTGATAACATTGTTCGCATGTGAACACAGTAGAGTTAATAAGGAAATATGCCAATAGTGTTGTTATGCTTCTTTGCTTCAATTCTTCCCTCTTCCTCTATTGTAAATATGGCATATATTATTCAGAAAAGTATTGTTACCAGTTCCTTTCTGGGTAATAAGTTTGAACCTATCACCATCCATCTTTTATCAACAAAATTTTCCACCATTATACTTCTAAAAAATAGAAAAATTGCCATGGAAAAATGATTTGATACTATTAAGGAGATCTGGAAGCCTGCGAATGGCAAACTTATTTTGAAATACTTTGACGAGTCTTGTGAAGGATTTATGGCACAAACTGGAAGGGAAGGCACAACAGAAAAAATTGTTTCATGTGGCAGGAATGTTATGGCAAGTATTTCCTATGATACAAAAAGGATTAATTTCCTAGCACACGGTAGAACAGCAGCTCGAGGAAAAACTATCCACATCTTGTGGAAAAGTATTAACCACTTCATCACACTGACTTTGAATGCTATTCACATACAGTCTGCAAAATTTGTGATGGGCTGGATAATGGAAAGTGGTGGTGGGGTCACACCCATTAGTCATATCTATGCCAAAACAGTTTGACAGTTCAGCTCAGCTGGGAAACATTGTGTATTAGTGCAGTACTGACCTCCCTCCCTCAGGGAAATGCATTACTTATGCTACAGGATGGGCTTTTAATGTGTAAAACAAGACATTTAGATTGAACACACTGTTAGAGTGCTGAAGGCATGACATATTCTATTAGGAAAGTCAATTTCTGAGGCAGAGGAGAACCTTAAAAGTTTCGAAACATTGCAATATTTGTGAAAAAATGTTGATTGACAATTCAAATGGTTAAAAAAATAGCTATCTTGGCAAACTGTTGTTCAACACAGTTTATGTTACAGTAATTTAATATATGCCACATTTGGTTTCTTTAAACAGCTGGCCAATGTTTCAATACTCATTATTTTGAGATCCATACGCCAATTGATGAAAATGAAACTCTCATAGGAGCCCATTGTACGTTTTATCATCTGTTAGGACCTATTTTTCTCTGAAGCTGACAGATGTACCACATTGAAATTTATGTAAAATATTAAATGCACGGTCCATTATTGGCATGAAAAATTTAGGATCATAGTCAATAAAACAAAAAGATTGGTCATTTACATCACGAAGTTTGAGATGTAGAATTATCATCAGAGGCTACAGGTATTTCTTATTCAAACAGTGGAAATACCCCGGTTGTTGTGGCCAGACTGCATTCTCCATGGCAGACAAAGGCTTAACAGCTGAAATCTATATTTTTTTATTTATTATTTTTCCTTTTGTTTCCTGTTGTGTGCTCTTTCTGTGGCTCATTGAATGTCTGTGGCGAGTAGCAACCTATTCTTTCCAAAGTACTTCTTATTCACTTACTCATAAAGTTTGCCAAGAAGCAAGGTTCTACAGTACAAGCGAAGGAAAAATTCTAAAAATTTCTTATTATCAAACAATGGAAATTCCAGGAAGGTTCAACAATATTTTTGAGAATGACAGGTTGCTGTTTGCCACAGAAGACATCTCAATGAGTCGCGGAAAGGCATGCATAACAGAATACAATTTAAAAAACTTTCAGCTATTATGGCATTCGTCAGCCAGAAAAACACCCATTCACAAACCTGACAGCTGTCTCCGGCCCCTGTGGTAGTGATGATGATGAGTATTTGTGTACACAGTTTAGTCTTATGTTGAGCTGACTGCCTGGTATACAATAAAGTTAAAATTCCTTGCTGCTGTGGAAACAACACCTTTGACATCTACCTTATGATAGACACCTGGCTGCCTGCCTATTATGCCACACTGGTTCATTCTACATTTAAACATTCCCTGGCAGTCTATGCCTGTGACACACACACACACACACACACACACACACACACACACACACACACACACACACACACACACACAGAGAGAGAGAGAGAGAGAGAGAGAGAGAGAGAGAGCTAGCTGTAGTGGAGCCAAGAAAGTGATCTTGCACTTAAATTCATTTAATCTTCCAGTGCGATGTGCTGGAAGCAAGGAGAAAACAGGGTATTCGGGTTACAAATCCCTGAAGGAATTGTCTAATAATGATGTAGTAAAGGAACTCCTGCTCTTAAGGGCACTAGTTGGCTTTACTAGTGAAAATGATATAAGATGCCGCACAATAAACTCGTGTTTTGGTGCAGGCAGCTGTGGTGCATGGCCATTGCTGTTTTTATTTCTCTGTATAAATCTAATCTGCATTTCCATTGTTTGGGATGATGAGCATATATCCCATAAAATATCCATTGAAGCATTCAACAGAACACCTTCACATTTGTGTAAAATTGGCCATATGACCAGTTGTACCATTGTCTTTTCCAGTGACTAACTCCAGATCTTATCAGAGGCTAGGGAAAAACCACACTTTCTGCTCATTAATTAAATAATTGGGTACATGTTTGTGTCAAAATGGTGTCATATTTGATAAGTGATGTTACCACTATTATAAGGAGCTGTGTACAGTGGTGTCTGTTGGATAATGGTGTTATTGTTTTAGAGACATGTTGGGCAGGAGCTATGTTGTCTGAAGTTGTAGCTGTGACAGATTTTTGTGAACTGTCATGAACACCTGGCAAAGGAAGTTTTCAGTTAAGTTAGCTTATGAGCCCAGAACAGAAAGACCTGTAGCTGCAGTTAGATTTTAATAAACACTTATGTATGGGCTGCAATTGTTTTTATTTTCTAGTTGTCATTAACATGTTTCAACGGTAGTTTTAACACTCATATTAACAAAAAAACGTCGTCATAACATTTACATTGACCTTTACCAACTGAAAAATGTTTCAGGAGAAAACTTTTTTTTTAGGAGAAGGCAGGAAATAACTTCATTGTGAACACACTGTGTATATACTGCATTGTATTACCCAGATACGGGTTAACTGTTAAGTATGGCATTTGATCAACATGTGAAAATCCAGAGTGAATTTTTCCTCTTTGATAGTGTTTGTCGTGGCCAATTAAAACTGTTAGCTGGGAATCAAATCCTTTGCCTATCACAGGCAGATTCTATACTGTCTGTGCTACCCAGACAGAATTCACGACCCATCCTCATAACTTGGATTCCACCAGAAATTCCTATTGCCACAAAAGTTCTCATTCATACCATGCAGGTCTAGCATTCCTGTAAGAAAAGGGCATTGTGTGAAGATGGCTTAGTCACAGCCTGGTGGTTTGTCTCCAGAATTAATTTTCACTTTGTGGAGTGTGTGCTGATATGAAACAACAATCCAAATGGAAATCTCAATGATTTGCATTATTATAAGTTATTCTTGCATAAATGCCTTTAGTCCTTCCCTATTGCTGAAAACTATCTTTTTAAGAAATCTGTTCCGTCCCACTCTCTCAGCCCATGACAAATTTAACACACTTGGTTGGGTGACTTAGAGCATATCAATATTTTTATTAAGAAATCATGAGTTGTTTCTAAAGCAAAAATTGTTTGACACAGTGTTGTCTTTTTAGACAGTTGTTTTGGTAATTAGATGTGTGTGTATAGGATATGCATTATTTGTTTTTGTATCTGTTCACATTTCTCCTTGACTCAAATACTGCAGCTACACTCAGAATGGGTTGCTCCATATGTTGGACCGTAATAGGAGAATCAAACCGAGGCCTGAGAAGTTCCAGACGTCTAAGGACAAATTTGACATTCTTGTCACTTGTGAGGAACGGGTCTATGACCAAGTTATTGAAGGTGAGTACCAATTGTGATATGACTGACTTTGTAACTGTTAGAAAGATATTCTTTAAGTACATGTAATAATGGTTTCTATTTGCCAATAAAAATCTCTCAAAATTTACGATTATAGTCCACCAGAAATATTTGAAAAATTAATTTGTATATTTGAAATATTTTAAGAAATGTTGCTTTTTGTGAAACTAAAGAATCAATTTTTTTTCTTCAAAAGAGATAGATTGGCTGGCCAGTACTTACCTTTGTGTTGTACGACTGATAGTTACACAAAGAAAGAAAAAAGTATTTTTTTAAAATAGGTCAAGTTTTCGGAAGATAGTTACTTCATCAGGTAGGAGAGAAGGGAAGAAAAATGGAATGGCAACAGAAGGGGATACTAATACATGAACTAGGTCATGAGAATGATGATTGACAATCCTCATTCGTCATCCTCATGACCTAGACATCAGGTGTGGCTGGCGGGGCAGATAGAAGCTAATGTCTGAAATACCTCATCTTCGGTGGCGTTGGCTCCGTTGTGACTTACTGGGCTTACATCCATGGCCATAATCTGAGGATCGGTCGGTCTAATAGTCCCAGTTTCCATAAACTGTCGTAATTCTCTCTCAATTTGGCATATGAGAGAACAAAGTCGTGCTGGTCTTCCATAACGGACGTAGGGACTACACGGGGATTCGGTCATACTTCTTTCGTCCAACCCTTCTTTGTTGCATCTCTTCAATCAGCTGGCACCACTTGATGAACTCTTCCATCATAGCGACTTCTTTTATCAGAAGAGCTTGGTACGTGTCTTCTGCAATACCTTTTGTCAGGTGCCTGACTTTGTCGGCCTCAGTCATATCCAGGTTAACTATGTTACATAGGGCCAAAACACTCTGTATGTATGACTGTGTCGGCTCCCACGTCGTTGGGCCCAGTTCTTATGTTGTACTTCTGCCGAGAGGATTTGTCGCTGGCAGTCTCCAAACGTTGTGTTAAGATCCTTCTGGAACGTTTCCCAGTCATTCAGCATTGCTTCGTTGTGTTCAAACCATTGCTGGGCTGTTCCGCCCGGTTAGAAATAAACGTTGGCCAAACACATTGTGTGATCCCACCTGTTATACTTGTCAACTCGGTCGAACCCTTTTAACCATTTGTTAGGGTCCTGTCCAGCGTCTCCAGAGATTACCGACGGTTGTCTGATGTGCAGCTGGCTTACCGCTGGTTTCATGTCCATGGTTCTTCTGATACGGACTTTCGGAAGGATATACAAGGTATATCCCTTTTATTCCAGCTCTAGTCCATTTAAGCGACGGCTTTTACGTTGCCTAATCGGAGCCATGGTGATGCAGCTGTTGCACAGGATACCCAGCGCCTCCACCAAACAATGTCGTGTTGAAATGGAAGCGGGCTTGACTTCGAAGGCAGGGTTGTCAACTGATCACAGCACTTTCACTGAAAGCAGGTTTATTTTGAACTGAAACATACATGCAGCACTCACTGACTCTCGGGCAGAGTGCTCTGCTATTTATACAGACAGAACGTACCAGAAATTAGAAGAATAGTTAACATAAGAAACATGCAGAAATTACAATTGAACATAGGAAACATGTAGAACATACTGGAAATGATAATTACAAAGAAATAAATTTTTGCGGGTGGGCGGTATTGAACCGGTGACATCCAGCACTGAAATTGGTGACACTATCCATTGTGCCACACCAGCAGTTGGTTAACTTGGATTCTTGAGGCAATATATACACGTGCGCCCACACACCAAGGCAGACGAATGCAAAATGCAAAGAAGTTGGACAGAGATGCCACTCGAGGCAGAGGCTCTGTCTAGAGATTAGAGGCAAAGATGTGGTTGAATGGTGGACAGGAATTTGAAACTAACGGAGGTTGAGATGTGGTGGAAGATAGAGGAGCTGGCAAGTACTTACCTTAGTGCAGTACAGCCAATAGTTACACAAAAATAGGACAAAAATAAATATATATTGTAGCTTATGGAAATTTGTTCCTTGGGAGAATGGAGGAAAAATGGAAAAGTGGTTGTGGTTACAACCTGGCTTATTAGGTGACAAGAGGAAAAGGTATTGCCTACATTCCCCTTGTTACATCATAACTCTTTCCTGATGAAGAAACAAGTTTCTGAAAGATGGGTTGTGTATTTATTTATTATTATTATTATTAGTTTGTTTTTTTTTTTTCTTTTTTTTACTGTTGGCTATACTGAACGAACTTGATGACTGGCCATCTCCTGTTTCTTTCGTAAGGGCTGATAACAAATAATTTACCAGGTCCAAATGGAATGGCAGTTCAGTCATGTTGCACAGCAAAATATACTTTCTGCAGGGGTATTTCTGTGGCACTGTGAGATGTCTCTTTGCTACTTCAATTGTGATTATTTTCATAGCAGTGTTTACCAAGTAAACTTTACAGAAGTATTGTGTTTACTGTAACCAACTGTGCATAGCAATTTTAGTGTTCGCCTACTATTGATCACTCATCTTAAACAAGTATATTAACTAATTCGACATGTAACACCACTCTTTTAGCATAACGTCTTATCTGGTGGAGTTTAAGTAAAAGACAGTACTCACCAATGTTTTATTCCTGTGTTACTCCTGGCCATTAAAACTGCTACACCACGAATATGATGTGGTAGAGACGCGAAATTTAACTCACAGGAAGAAGATGCTGTGATATGCTTTTCAGAGCATTCACACAAGGTTGGCGTCAGTGGCGACACCTACAACGTGCTGACGTGAGGAAAGTTTCCAACAGATTTCTGGTACACAAACAGCAGTTGACCAGTGTTGCCTGGTGAAACGTTGTGATGCCCCGTGTAAGGAGGAGAAATGCGTAGCATTATGTTTTCGACTTTGATGAAGGTCGGATAGTAGCCTGTCGCGATTGCAGTTTATTGTATCGCGACATTCTGCTCGCGTTGATTGCTTTCCAATGACTGTTAGCAGAATATGGAATCGATGGGTTCAGGAGGGCAATACAGAACACCGTGCTTGATCCGAATGGCCTCGTATCACTAGCAGTCGAGATGACAGGCATCTTATCCGCATGCCTGTAATGGATTGTGCAGCCACATTTGATCCCCGAGTCAACACATGGGGATGTTTGCAAGACAACAACCATCTGCACAAACAGTTCGATGATGTTTGCAGCAGCATGGACTATCAGCTCGGAGCCCATGGATGCAGTTACCCTTGATGCTGCGTCACAGACAGGAGTGCCTGCGATGGCATACAAATCGACGAACCTGGGTACATGAATGGCAAAACTTTACTTTTTTTTTTATGTATGAATCTAGGTTCTGTTTACAGCATCATGATGGTAGCATCGGTGTTTGGCGACATCACGGTGAATGCACATTGGAAACGTGTATTCGTCATTGCCATACTGACGTATCCCCCGGCGTGATGGTATGGGGTGCACTTGGTTACACGTCTTGGTCACCTCTTGTTCACATTGACGGCACTTTGAACACTGGCCGTTACATTTCACATGTTTTATGACCCGTGGCTCTACCCTTCATTCGATCCCCGCGAAATGCTATATTGCAGCAGGATATTGCACAACCGCATGTTGCAGGTCCTGTACGGGCCTTTCTGGATACGGAAAATGTTTGACTGCTGTCCTAAACAGCACATTCTCCAGATCTCTCACCAATTGAAACGTCTGGTCAATGGTGGCCGAGCAACTGGTTTCTCACAATATGCCAGTCACTACTCTTGCTGAACTGTGGTATCGTGTTGAAGCTGCATGGGCATCTGTACCTGTACACGCCATCAAAGCTCTGTCAGGCGTATCAAGGCCATTATTTTGGCCAGAGGTGGTTGTTCTGGGTACTGATTTCTCAGGATCTATGCACCCAAATTGCGTGAAAATGTAATCACTTGTCAGTTCTAGTATAATATATTTGTCCAATGAATGCCCGCTTATCATATGCATTTCTTCTTGGTGTAGCAATTTTAATGGCCAGTAGTGTACATTTTGTGGAATACTAGCTGTACCCAACATACATGCTATGTCCATATTAGAATGCAATATTTTGTCAAAATTTCAAATCTGTAGGTCAAAAACTTACTGAGATTTGCTATTAATAATAAATGAACAGAAAATGTAAATGTTCCTACCCTCATTTCTCTGAAAGTACTTGACCGAATACTTCAATTTTGTACAATTTTCCAGTGAAATGTTTGTGGTTTTATATACTTTTATTTTTAATACATCTGCTAAAATAAGTTGCAAATAGCTTTAGTAGTAAAAATTAAAAATAAATAAACAAAACACATTGTTGTGCCTAATGTGCCAGTTTTTCATGCATCTCAATATTTGACATATCACCTGAAATATTGATGACACATTTTGATACTCTAAGCAAAATGTTATGAATTGAGTTAATAGTAATGGAGTAATACATTAAAGCGCCATCTCTCACACAGCAGTTTACAACTTGTACAACAAAAATGTAGTAAGTAATAAACTTTTTTCCTTTTATCATTTTGGAAGGATTGTTCATCAGTGAGGAGACTTTTTGGAACAGTTTGAAATTGTGTATAAAGTTTGTTGCAGGTTGCTAAGTGCTCTCATTCCCAAATAGGTGGTCTCTAAAGCTAGTATTTTGAGCAGTGGCATCTCGTTTTTATGCTGTCATATCTCCTGAACTTCCTGTTGTATTACTTTGCTTTTAAGCCAGGAACCTTCTTGGGTGTATGGAGAACAACTCACTAAAGTTACATCGTAATGGTTTTTGGAACACACAATTTTTTAAAAAAATTGTGCTCGATTTGGTATCTCCTGCTTTTACCTTATTACCAGATATTTAGTTACCATGTTTGTATAGTTCAGTAGTTATGTAACAACTTCAGATTTCTTCTTCTTTCTTAATTGATTTCTATTTTACCAGCACTACTTTATCATTTCCCCAAATTTTATCCTCCATATTGTTCCAGTTCAATTTTGAAATGCTTCTAAATTCAGTGAATTATTCATAAAAAGGTTTTATTTGTGATATTTTTGATTCTTTGATTTTTTCTCCTTTCAGTTCATTTTTTTTTTTTTTTTTTCTCTTCTGTGTAACCCAGGTTATTGCTGATTTATTTTTCTGAAATGCATGAATACTTGTTTTGGTAGCCTGTCCTCATTCAGTCAGTAGAGATGTCATAAGACTATTAACCTTTGCTTTGGTATTAAATCTAATATTTTCTGTATCCTTTAGTAGATCTCCGTATTACTTCTCATTTTTCAACCATCCTGTAGTTTGTATTTTGCCCATTATTTTCCTAGTAATCGGTGTTTCAAGTATATCTATTTCATCCAGCTTATAGTACATTCTTAAGCATTCACATCATGGTGTTTTGGTTTTGTATACATAGATAAACATTTTTGTTGTAGATATTTTTTGTCAGATTATATTCCCCATTCATTTTCTCCACTTTTATATCTTTTGCCATTTGTTCTAGACTGGTTTTTCCAATACATTTAAACCTAATTTTCCCTCTTTTACTTTTTTGTGTTTCTACTTGCTTTGGTGCATTTTTTAGTATTTAACATGAACTTTGCTTTCGCAGCTGAAATTCTGACACCAGTTCTACCCAGTTTTCCTTCCAGAAGATTTTGTTTATTAACAGCTCCTCTGATTTTTCTGATCATACTGCAAAATTGTGTGCAAAAGCCAGTTTTTACCTTAGTTCTGTTATGGAGATTTTTATTTTTCACAACATCCTGTATATGACTGAAGAAGAAACTGTGTGAAAATTGGATAAATTATTGCAGATCTGGACTAGTTCTCCTGATATCCAACCTTAATGATTAATTTTCATTATCCAGTGATGACAACCACATCCTTGTTGGGAGGACAACAGATACTATCTTTCAGAAGGAAAGTACTTTCACGTTTTTATTCAAATGTTGTAAAAAAATTAGCAAATTTTTCATAGTTTTCTCGTCCACACTGTCTCTACAATTTGGTCCCAGCTTGTAATATAACTGAAATATATGTTTGTCAGCAGTAGAGGTTAATTACAGAGGATGTTGATACATACCTTTGAGAAAGGGCAAGTTGGAAATATTTGGCAAAGAATATGGAGCAGAACTTGTACTACAAGAGATATTCTAAAAGTAAAGAGTGTTTCTTTCTCCAGAAACTTTCCCAGGAAAGTGCAAGTGGTGTTCATCGATAGTGAAATGCAGAATTTTTCCTCATTCTTTGAATTAACTACTCAGTCACAGCTCAAGGTCGGTTTGATTATTCATCATGATTGTTTGTTTAGCCTTTGTTAAACAAGAGGGCCCATTTTCAAACTAGAGCTTAATATAACAACTTCAATTATCTGTCTATAATTTACAATAGGACAGACTTGTTTTGCATTCAAACTGTACAGTAGTATTAAACCCACACGTGGGACAGGAATTGGGGGGGGGGGGGGGGGTGTTTGATCAATAATTTTAGCAAACTAATTAAAATTTCACAAATGAACAATGAATGATCATTCCTGCTCACCATTATTGCCACATTTGCACCAGAAGTTATACTGTTATTTTCATACTTATGCAAAAAGTTTAAGTGTTGCAGATGTGGGGAGAATTGTACAAGAGCACAAAATAATTTTCATTGCTCTTAAAATGACCTTCCTACATCAAGTACTGTGTATTTTACAGAGGACTGTATTTTTTAGACACACCAGGCCACTAAATACTCATTCTTTTGTGGCTATGACCCTCGGTACTACCACGAAAGTCTCCACTTTTCTGTTATGCTTGGAGTAGATGTGACATATCTTGCTGTTGCCTGTTGCAGCACTGGAAAGCAGAACACCGACTGACAACTCGGCAGTCCACGTCATCAACATCGACATCCAGGACAATCACGAGGAGGCGACGATAGGGGCTTTCCTCGTTTGTGAGCTAATCACGATGGTGAGTCTCCAATCCGTGTCTTGGGGTCACAGATTATCATGATTTTTTTTGACAATGTGCTTATTGACTTATTGCTTCTTATGAAATACATTTTGTTGCCACTTTCTTTTAATTTCTCTGTACCATACGTATTTTAGTAATATTTGAAATGGAACCAAACAGTTTTAAACTGCAGAGAAATATAGGATTCTGATATTTGACAACCATAATTCACATAAAAGATAAAAAAAAATAAGAAGGGATTGCAAAATGTAGCATCTTGTTTGTAAAAATTTGCATACTATATATTTTATTTTTTATGATTGGACATTGAAGTACAAAGATTATCACATTATGTGCTTAAAGGCGAATTCTTAGTGCTCTGAAATTCT
The DNA here is from genome assembly GCA_026315105.1 of Locusta migratoria. Lineage (NCBI taxonomy): Eukaryota > Metazoa > Arthropoda > Insecta > Orthoptera > Acrididae > Locusta > Locusta migratoria. The sequence continues at coordinate 126,752,894 of CM048752.1, forward strand.
TGGACTGTTTGCTTTTGCAATAGCTTAATTTTTTTCTTCATAGTTGTCTTTACTTGTTTTCCTCTTTTGGTTTCTTTTAAGCTATTAACAGATGATTTTCTGTTGAAAAGCTGCAGCATTTTTCTATTGGTAAGCAGAGTGCTTCTGTGATTCCAGCTGTTTCTCAACTTCATTCCTTTCTTCCATCCAATTTGAAGGATATTGTTTTTTGCCCTTTGTGGGCATTTGTGGCTGTCCAACCTGTGCTTCAGTGTCGCCGGTGTATTTAGTGGAGGTCTCATTGGTCCCTAAAGCTTTTCCTCCCCAAAAGTATCTGAAATGTACTTATTTTTTCAATTTGGTCCCTAAAGTACCTTTTTTTCCAAATTGGAACACACATTTTGTCACATTTTAATAACTCCAATAAAGCTTAACGGAGGCACCTTTCATCTTACAGCAGGCTTTCACCTTTGTCTCAGCGTTTTTGTCCCTTCTCAGTTCCTGCACATACAAAATGTCCTGTCAAGGGAAGTGCAGGGAGTTAAGGTAGGACATCGTCGACTGAGGGGTGAGGAAACATATGTGGAGATAGTGCTACACAGTGCCAGAAACTTTTGCAAGACTTCCTCTTCATCTTTTATGGTAGAAATGACACATGGAAGTAGTTTGTATATGTTGGCAGTAGCTCCAATGAGGAAGACCTTACCAAAAGATTGGAAAGTTGCACAGGTCACACCTATATTCAAGAAAGGCAGTAGGAGTAACCCACTAAACTACAGGCCTATTTCATTGACGTCAATTTGCAGCGGGGTTTTGGAACATATCCTGTATTCAAATATTATGAATTATCTCGAACAGAACGCTCTATTGACCCAAGGTCAACACGGATTTAGAAAATATCGTTCATGTGAAACACAACTAGCTCTTTATTCACACGAAGTGATGGGTGCTATCGACAAAGGTTCGCAAATCGATTCCGTATTTCTTGATTTCCAGAAAGCTTTTGACATCGTACCTCACAAATGGCTTTTAATCAAATTGCTTGGTTATGGTATATCGCCCCAAATTTGCGATTGGATAGGAGATTTCTTGTCGGAGAGGACACAGTTCGTAGTAATCGATGGTAAGGCATCGACTAAAACAAAGGTGATATCGGGCGTTCCACAGGGTAGTGTTATTGGTCCTATGCTATTCCTTATTTACATAAACGATTTAGGGGAAAATCTAAGTAGCTCTCTTAGGTTGTTTGCAGATGACACCGTCATTTACCATCTAGTAAAATCATCTGAAGATCAAAACCAACTGCAGAACGATCTGAATAAGATATCAGTATGGTGTAAAAATTGACAATTGACTCTAAATAATGAGAAGTGTGAAGTCGTCCACACGAGTACGAAAAGAAATCCGTTAAACTATGTTACAACATAAATCCATCAAATGTGAAGGCCGTAAACTCCACAAAATACCTAGGAATCACTATTACTTCAGACTTAAACTGGAAAGAACACGTAGATGATATCGTGGGAAAGGCGAACCAGAGACTGCGTTTTATTGGCAGAACCCTTTAAAGATGCAACAGAACTACTAAAGAAACTGCATACACTGCGCTTGTCCGTCCATTTTTGGAGTATTGCAGCCCAGTGTGGAATCCTTATCCGGTGGGTTTGACGGAGGACATCGAAAGAGTCCAAAGAAGGGCAGCTCGTTTCGTATTGTCACGATACAGGGGAGACAGCGTTACGGAAATGATACAGGATCTGGGATGGGAATCATTACAACAACGGCGCTTATCGCTGCGGCGTGGGCTACTTGCGAAACTCCAATCGCCAACATTCTCCTCCGAATGCGAAAATATATTGTTGACTCCCACTTACATAGGTAGAAATGATCATCAGAATAAAATACGAGAAATTAAAGCTCGAACAGAGATTCAGATGTTCTTTCTTCCCGCGCGCTATTCGAGAATGGAATGGGAGATAAATAGTATAATTGTAGATCGATGAACCCTCTGCCAGGCACTTAAATTTGATTTGCAGAGTATTCCATGTAGATGTAGATGTAGACTCCTACCGACCACATAATATCAATCAGAGGTAGGACGTGTGCTGAGAAATGTGCTTCAGCTGCAGTTGGAAACGTTCAGCTACTGAGAGTGGTGGCGGTACTACATTCTTCTCAGCCCCTGTATGTATGTATGTATCAGTTACGCCACACAGTATTTCATAGCTGCGCCAAAAACCATTATGTGAGCAAAAGAATTGCAACACTTTGGTAAGCTGTCTGAACGATAGGTTGTTAGTTGTGGTCTGTGAAAGTCACAAAAATACACTTGAGGGCATTAATTGGTATCGTAACTACAGGGTGTTTCATGAAAGATGCCTGCCAGGCGTCCGCGGATCGCGCGTTATCGCTGTCGGCCGCCGCCACCGCATCCTCCAGCCACGGAAGCGCCTGATTCTCGGACTCTATTGTGCCCCAGGCGCATACATTGAGTTAGTCGAAAAAACATTGCCATCTGAGTAACCTAAGCTTACCTTTATTCACAGTAAATGTTCAAAATGATGTCCCTCTATGGAAAGAGCAGCCTGACATCTCTTGAACACATTTGCGAACACTTGACGAATGTCGGCTGTCGAACTCTGGGAAGTGACTAGTCGAATGCTGTCTTCCAAATCTTCGAGTGTATGGAGATTGCTTGCATACACCTTGTCTTTTAACATTCCCCAAATACAAAAGTCACAGAAATTTAGATCTGGAGAACAAGGAGGCCAGTCAACTATCCTATCATCAAAAACACTGTCGGGCCCGGTGGTCTTGAGGTAAAGTGCTCAACTGGAAACTGAAGAAGGGTCACGGGTTCATAACCCGATCGGACCTCGGATTTTTTCAGTCTGCACTTTAACCCATCCTTCACCTCTCAAAGATGTGAGGAGTCGCCAAAAAAGTGACACGTGGTTCGAATTCCACGTTAAGCTGTAGGTCCCCTTTCCTTTTCCCAGTTGGATAACTGGGGTAGGCTAGGGACTCGCAAGTCGCCGAAGTGGCGTCCAATTGAAAGACTTGCACCAGGCCAATGAGCCACACGAAATTATTATTATTAATAAAAACACTTTGTATGTATTGCTGCCATAGAAGCATTGGGAATGTGTGTCTTGCATTGCCCTGCATGAAATAACTGTACAGCTTTTCGTTGGGTGAAAGTTTTTGAAAACGTGGATGCAGGATACAACAACCACCATATGTGACAATACGGGAGAATAAAGTCTTAAAAAATGAAAACACAAATGAAATTTAAGAAAAGACTACTAAGAGAACTAGAGGTGTAACACAGGCGGCTGCTAGCACGAGTCAGTCTGCTGCCATAGCCCATTAATGCCAGTTTGCGGGTTCTGTCCTGTTTGTTGTCATTTCACTTTGATTTCTGCAGTTCTTTTATGTAGTGTTGCTTGTCTGTTAGCACTGACAACTCTACCCGCTGCTCTGTCATTAAAGTGTAGGCCATCGGCAATTGTGGTGAGTTACTGCCTGAAATTTGGTACTGTTTGCACACTGTGGATCTTGGAAAACTCAATTCTGTAATGATTTCTAAAAGGAATCTTCCATTCATCTAGTTCCAGCCACTATCCTGCATTGAAAGTATGCCAATTCCCATTGTGTGGCCATTATCGCGTTGAAAAACTTTCACATGAATCACTGGAGTACACAGGAATACACTGTCTTCTTATACTTCTGCCATCTGTATCTGTGCATATTGCTACCACATAACATATAATCATCTCGGTAAATGATGCTATGGCATGTGACGATGTCATCTTCATAAACAAAAATGGAACAAATAACTGGCAAATTCATTTTGCCACTATGTTACTTTTGTAATGTAGTTTGAGGTAACATATTGATCTCTGGTGTGAGTGGTTTTTTTAAATGTAGATGGTGAAAGTGATTGTGATAACTAAAATTTTTGTTATAACACGTATTTTATACATGTGAATGGTTTATGTCCACCAAGAATGGAAAGTCGAGGATGGATCATCCTCATCCATTATTATTATTATTATTATTATTATTATTATTATTATGGAAAGGATAGATTACTACTTGCCACATGGCGACAATGTTATGTTGCAGTTCCTTGAGTCAGTGGCTCTGGGGGGTCATTTCATGTCAATTCAACAAGACCTCCCTGCGCAGCCATCACATACTTTGTTGAAATTTCATGTGGAATTTCGCACATGACGCCAGTGAAAATTGGTAAAGTTAAAAATTCGACGATGCAGTATTGCCGAGGATATAGTCACTGGATGGTCCCATGCGTAACTTCGCGTCAGCAGCCACAAATTTCTGGCAACTGTAATAGCTCAGGACATATTTTGTTCAAATAAATTAAATTTGGACATTTTGTACAATTATGTGCATTCTTTCAAGGATGGAAAGAACATTATGTGCCTTTTTCAGCTAGAAAATTAGTCTGCAGAAAAAAAAATCATCACATGAAAAAATTTCAAAGTTTGGCTTCTTATATCTGAGGCACTAAAGACACTAAAAATGTGAAACTTGGCTTAGTAACCTAACAGTACAAGGTTCTCAAATATAAAGTTTACTTAATGTATTTCTTTCCAATTCTGAATAATTTAGTTACAAAGTTGAAGATTTTGTAAAAAAGGTAAAAAATACACCATTTACGAATTCATTTTGCAAATACTGTGTTCCCAAACTGGGCTCATTAGAAAGACCATGGCGTTGGCTTAAAAAAAGGGGGGGGGGAGTATATTTAACTATCCAGTGCAGACTAATAATTGTATATAAAAAGGACATGAAAATTGCACTTCAATAAAAATGTAAATTTTGGGTATTTATATATCGTAAAAAAAAATCAGACAATGAACATGCAACTAAATACATAATAGCTCAGTAGCACAAGGATGTGGAATGTAAAATTCCATTCCTCTACTGTTTTTCAGTATTTTACAAATTGGTTGAATTGATGCCTTTTTTGTGAAACATGAAAATATGATGCTTTCTCCTTTTCATTTACAAATGCCTTTTTTTACAGTAAAGCTTCAAAACCAGCCCGATTCAAAACAATGTGCTTTGTCTCCTATTATAGCAGTGGATTGCATTTCTAATGTAGAACATAGTCTTTTGCAAATTGATGTTGAAAATTCCAGTTTTGGTCTTTCCACAAAATCTACTTAAGTTATTCGGAATTGGAAAGTGATACATTAAGTAAACTTTACATTTTAAAACCTTGTGCTGTTAGATTACAACATGCCAAGTTTCAAATTTTTAGTATTTTTAGTGCCTCAGATATATGAAGCCAGACTTTGATATTGTTTCAGGTGATGATTTTTTTCTGCAGACTTTGTCTACAATTTTCTACATGAAAAAGGCTCCTAAAATTCTTTTTCTTATTATTTTTAAAAGAATGTTGAGACTTGTACAAAATGGACAAATTTATTTCAACACCATATTTTTCGAGATATTACAGCTGAAAGTTGCTAGAAATTTATTGTTGCCACATGTGGAATATCACATCGGACTAAACAAATGACTATATCTCTGGCAGTATTACAGCAAAAGAATTTTAAACTTTACCAGTGTTCACAGGGGGAGGGGATAAGTGCAAATGTTCACATAAAATTTCAACAAAATCTTGATAGTCAAGCAGGAAATTGTTCTGAAATGGGGTGATTTGACAGAGCAGACAGTTGAATAGCAAACAACACTTAAGGTGTGGGAAATGGTCCCTCCTGGAGGAACATGCTACCTACTACACAAAGTTGGTGGAAATTAGTTTCCCTTGCAGTGCAGCATTTTGTATTTTACATAGATTCTGTCTCTCAGTTCTTGCACTAGTTTTATTAGGTAATAATGTCCGCTTTCTGTATGTTAATTTATTTAGTGAAATTTTATTCAGGCGTATTTGAACAGTTTTGTGTCTCATTTATGGTGTGTGCTGGGGGTGGGTCAGCATAACATTCTGAAACACACTTGTGGGTATTCCTTGTGATTTAGTTAAAAAGTTAGGAGACTAGCATGCTTTCTTTTCAGATTACAGGCTGATAAGTTCAATATTTTCTGAATTAAGGATGTTTGTGAATATATGCGATACATACTTTTCAAATTGAAGCCAACATCTGAGGGGTCACATAAAGTAACAGCTTGTTTCTAATTCAGGAAACTCGTCATTCTGTTTCAGATGGCACAGAGTGAAGACCTCGATAATGACATCGATGAAATGCTCCACGAGTTTGAGTCGAAGTGTCAACGTCCTATCCTCCACTGTGTCCTGTTCTACTGATGGAGAGTGTTTGCTGTGTGACCAGAGGACAGACAGAAGTTTCTTCCGACACGTATACGCACTTTGCGGCGTCCGGTCCCACAGCGAGGGGACATCAGACCGACGAGAGAGGAGCCGGGGGTGCATTGGCACACCGAGTGTGTCCGTACCTCAGTTTCTGTGCGAACTGGAGAAGATATTTATCTTCCCTTTGCAGGTTACCTTCTGGTGCTCCATAAATGAGTGATATTTGTTAAGTTAGTTTGGATTGAGGAAGCCAGAATTCCTCTTCCAAATCTATAAACAGAAAGCTTTAATAAAAACTGATACCAGCAGTGGCAATGGATGAACTGGCCACTATAGCATTTGTACTTTGACATTTTTATTTTGTTACATTTTTAAGAAAAGAAGAAAGAGAAATAATGTTTTCTTGCAGTTCTGTGTAGTTGTAGATAGCAGTGTGCAAATGCAGACATATTGATCGATTCCCATATCCTCCGGCCTGTGCCGTATGGAGTGATAATTGGTGTGCAGTAAAGGTGGTTGTGTTCTGAGAAGACTTGAGGAGTAACACATAGCGTATTTAATTCTCATTTGAGAAGGCCTCAATAAGATTCCTCGAGATTAGTTTTATGTCCCCCTTTTAATGTTGAAATATCATTGTAGTTGCATAACAGCTGTATGTAGATGCTCACTTTTTTGGAGTCAGCTTCCCAATTGAATGCTGGCAGAAATATACATGTTTGTTATAAAATGATTTTAAAAGTTTGTTGTTGGGTACTTTGTACTGGTACTAATGGGGTAGACTTTGCTACCATCAATCCAAGAATTTCTCAATGGATAAAGCTCTCTTTTATCCAGAACTGTACCAAGTTTGACAGTGCAGAGTAATCACCTTAGAATTCTTTTATTACTAGTTACCTAAAGTATAGTGTCTTCACTTTTTTTTGTCTTAGTAGGTTAAATGTATCCAATATGAGATTAATTTGAAAAATAATGGGAACTATATTTGCATTGAATACCTCACACTAATATTCCTTTGTCAACATTATGCTTGTAGTTACAATTACACTAATGGATGCTGGACATATGTTATTAACTAATGGTCTTGTCATCCTTTCGCTTGCACGACAATGCTGCCTGTTGTGCATTCTGAGACATTTTAATATTGTATTAATTGTACATATTTAAGAGTCATTCAGTACTTACACTAAATTGTACCTGTAGGTTTTACATAGGAGAAATCGAATGCGTAGAAGATAATGGTAGAGGCAAGAATTTAGTTGGCTGCAAATGCACAGAAGTTACATATCTGTGATAGGTTCGTGCAGTGTTTTCCAGAAAAAAAGCAAAAAAGATAAATTAAGAAGAGATTGTTGTGGGAGTCGAGTGGAATGACAATTGTAAAGGTAAGCCTTTGCAGCAGACTGAAGTATCTGAATTTCCTGCCCTACTGTTCAGCAAATGAGGGATGAACTACTTGTTATCTGTTCTGACTCAAATTATCTCAGGAATGTCAATATATATTAAAGTAAGCTTCTCTGTCAGTGTGGTGCAATATTGTACTTCTGTGCCAGGATGCACAGATATTTATTTCTGTCTTTAGTGGTACATGTTGTACAAAATACAGTTAAGTATGTTACTCACTTTTATCAGTCCTACTCTGGAACAGTAGTGACTGTAAGAGTGTACTTTTGCTATTAGGCATTTTCCACGGTGTACTGTGATTCCAGTTGTATTCCCAACCCTTCCCTCAATATGCTTATTATGCACGTAATGACCAATTGCATCCCAGTCTGTAAACTCTATAGTCATAAAGTATGAAAGTTTATTTTTTGCCCCCCCCCCTTTTTTTCATAACTTTTTGTGTCCTATTTTAAGTAGAAGATATAAATGGAACATAAATTGCTGACATGCTTTCCAGTTAATTCTACATGGAAGAGTTACCTATGTGCAGTTTTCACTATAAAATACGACATAGTTGTTATTTGTATCTGTAATGAGAAAAAAAATCTTCAAGCAAAAACCTCTGTCTACAATGCTCAATCAATTCTACACATACCCACTCAGTATTAATGAGAAATTTTAAGTTTTTTCTCAGTGCTTCCGGAAAATGATCTCTTCCATTCTGATGCTGCAGTATGTAAATATTGATAAATTAAATTACATATACGAATATGTAGCACTTCACTTCGTGTAAACCATGTCAGTCTGAATAAAGCTGAAAGAATTGTGGAGATGTATTTGCACACTGCTACATGTTTTCTGTTTTTTGTTATTCTATTTACATTGTGTAAAGTATTATTTATGTCATGTTTTGAATTAATGTCAGTTTTGTTTTGGAGGGATGAGGATGAAGTGAACTGATTATTGTACTGGCATGTCATTATCTCATCCCTCTGATCTTAAGATTTTTGCCAATTTTTTTACCTCAAGTTGTGCGACTACTGGATTGTGTGCAATTGCCTGTGTTCTGTACGGAGGGATCCTTTAGTACCACAGGCGATATTGTGAGACATATAGCAATTATATATATATGTATACAAATAACTTTTTTGTGCTTACAATTATAAATCATTATTTCTTTAAATTGTTCTGGTATTCTTTCTTTTTATACAAGTACTCTCAAGGTACCTAATTTTCCCTCCTCCTTTCCCCAAATCACCCTCTTCTCATCATCATAATCTAACAATGGAAAGTCCAGGTTGGAATTCAATAATACAATGAGGAGAAACAATTAAAATATTATGGTCTAGATTGCTAGTTGATCTTTTTATTGCCAACCAGTTTCGGTCATACAGGAACATTATCAGGCTTTTGGCACCTTGTTGACGGACGGTAGCAGTGGCCGAAGCAGGCATTAACTGTAGTTGACGCCTGCTCCAGCCACCGCCACAGTACACCAACGAGGTGCCAAAGGCCTGACGGTCGTGTAGGACCGAAACCAGTTCTCAATAAAAAGGTCAATTTATAATCAAGACTGTAATATTTTAATTATTTAACATTTTAAGATTGCTGTTTCCTAAAATGCTTTCAAAAATTAACAATGAGGATAGCTTATAACTCGCTGCAAAGACGCATGTTGAGCTGCCACAGGTACACAAAAAGGCCCTTATATATCGGAACTCGGCCTCTTGGCATTAGCCTTCGTCAGTAAAGACATCACTCACAGTGTCATACTTCAGACATACAACCATCGTCTCCGGCCAGTGCACTCTGAATCATGCTCTGTGGTGAGGGGAGGGGGGACGGAAATGTTGCAAGGTGGTGGAGCAGGTGGATACAGCACAGCCTCTCTGCTGTATCCATCCCTACCACCACCTTGTCCCCCCACCCTCCCATCCTATCCTCTCACCACGTGTGATTCGGAGAGCAGTATCTGGAGATGATGTTTGTGTGCCTGTGAAATGTGAGTGTATTTGGTGTCTTTACTGATAAAGGCTAATGGCCAAAAGCTTGACTTGTGTGTATATGGGTGCCTTTCATTTGTGTACCTGTTGCAGCTCAGTGTGCATCTTCGCAGTGAGCTACAAACTTTTCATCATCATCATCATCATCCACTCCCTCCATCTTTGGCAGCCAGCTTAAAATTTGGACTCTCGACTTATTATGCGAATAATCAGACTTTATATGTACAGTTGTTTGATGGTGAGTCTCACAAAAACTTCAGATTTCTTAAGGTACCAGCCACCATGAACCACAACCATTTAATAAATTTGATACTCTGTGCATAAAACTTAGTATAGTTTTTACAAAATTGGACGATGCAACCCCATATCACAAGAGGTGGGCATTTATTCTTAAAGACGTGCCCATGAAATTATCTTTCACCACCAAAGAACACTGAAAATGTAATCAGTGACAGGCCAAATAAAACAGTAGCTGGTAAACTCCGAATTTAAACCTGTACAACTTAGGAGTCACTCCTTATGTCAAATCTTGATTCTAAAATTAATTTATACAAAAATTTGAATTAAAAATATGTGGAAAGTAAATAAAAATTAAATCTGACTTAATTTGTTTGAAGGACTAAAGTAAACATTACATTATTATAGTACTGAAGACAGACTACTTTCCAATGATAATATTCCACCACATTCATTATTCACAGTAAGATTGCACAGACTGATTACCACACTCACTCTCACTCGGTTAATAAATTTATTTGATAATGAGGCGTTGTTCCTCGCATTTCCCTGGTGTGTGTTTTATTCCTTTCTTATGTTAGTCTAATTATTCCACTTTTTTACCCTATCAATTTGTCTTGTTTTTCTGCACCTCAATTCTTATTGCGTCATATCTCCTGAACTGCGTAGCCTACAAGGAAAAAAATATTTTGTAAAGGATTGTAGGCTGCTATTCACCACAAGAGATGCCCAATGAGCCACAGATAGGCGCACGCACAACAAAGGCTATTAAGCCGCCTTCTGCCAGATAACACGCACACAAAACCGCTGTCTCTGGCTGTTGTGACTGGACTGCAACAGACAGCACAGCTAAGGCAAGAGCAACCAGAGGTGGGGGGTGAGGAAGGAGGGAAGGGAATGCTGGTGGGGATGGAGCAATAAGACAGTGCTGTCTGACAGGTAGGAAGGGACTAGAGTGTGTGGCGGAAAGGGAGACGTATGTAAGCTGGAGTGTGGGCAGCGAGAGGAGAGTGGTGGGGCAGGAACTAGCCAAGGTTTAGGCCCAGGGGATTGCGGGAGTGTAGGATATGCTATAAGGAGAGTTTCCATTTGCGCAGTTTGGACAAGTTGGCGTTTGTGGGGAGGATCCGTATGGCACAGGCTGTGTAGCAGTCACTGACGTGAGCCACATCTTGCAGTGCTGCATGCTCTGCAACAGGATGGTCAAGCTGTCTCCTCGCCACAGTATGACGATGGCCATTCATCTGTACCGACAGCTTGTCGCTGGTCGTGCCTATGTAGAAAGCTGCACAGTATTTGCATCTCAGTCTGTATACAATGTGACTGCTATCGCAGGTTCCGCTGTCTTTTATGGGATAGGAAATGCCTGTGACGGGACTGGAGTAGGTTATGGTGGATAGGACAGGTTTTGCATCTAGGTCTATGAGCCATGGGGTAAGTGATTGAGAGCAGGGATGGACAAGGATATTATGTAAGTTCGGTGGACAGCGGAATACCACTGTAGGGGTGGTGGGGAGGATTTTGGGTACGGCATTTCTCATTTCAGGGTAGGATGAAAGGTAAGTGAAACCCTAGCAGTGTGTGGTTTAACTGCTCCAGTCCTGGGTGGTATTGGGTGACCAGAGATGTTCTAGGTTTGTACAGTAGAATATCAGGAAACTGCCTGCGACATCATGGATGTTTCAAGTATTTCATTGTTTCTGACATATCTCGTGAAGTGTGTGTGGTACAATAATATAATTTTGAAGGTACATTCACTGGTAAATGAGATCACTGTCTGCAACATAAGTCAAATATAGTTGATAGTAAAGATGTAATATATCAAAAGGTCATGCATGAAGCAGTATTTCATGAACATTATTATTTCGGAACTTACATCTTGTGGACTATATGATATTATTTTGAAGATACATTCAGTGTCCCAACAGTCTGAAAAATATGTCAGGAATAGAGTTAGTTATAAAGGTGTAGTAAATCAGGTCATGCATGATTGTATGGTATTTCATAAATCTTATTGTTTATGAACAAATATCTCATGAACTATGATATAATTTCGAAGGCACTTTCTGTAATCTGTGTGTATACTGTCCGTAAAAGTATTTGGAAAACAATTAGTATTGTAAATTTCAATGTTGTGCAGAGTGCCGTAGTGTTACTGCATGAACAGCGGAAAAGTAGAGGGGGGGGGGGGGGAGTCTTTCATTCGTCATTTTGCCGTGGTTGCCAGTGACAAATTTTTTTTTAAATGTTTGAAATTTTGGTGTCTCTTGGGCCTGCAGCACTATATATATCATTTAAAGACATTATGAAATTAAATTTTCAAATCAAATCCTGCTTTATTTATAACTATTCTTTAATATTTTAGAACCTATTTTGCATAACCACCCTTTTTTTTTTTTTTTTTTTTTTTTTTTTTTTTTTTTTTTTTTTTTTTTTTTGCTATTTGGTTGTTGGTAAGTTTTATGAAAGCAATATTTGATCTCAAAAAGTTTTAAGATTTTCTTACGGACATTTGACAGCTCCTCGACAGATAACCAGTGATATATTATTATACAATATTGTTATACCATATCACTAGTTTTCTGTCAATTATTGCATTACACTACTGCACATTTCAGAGGAGCTGTCTGGGTGGCCTGCAGTAATATGTTGTTGCATATCATCCGATGTAGTTGATGTCTTTGTAGTCAATGTATTTCACCTTTCCCCACAGAAAAAGTCTACAGGAGTCAAATCCAGGGAAGAGGCTGGTCAAGATACAGGTTCCCCGTGTCTGATCCAACAATTTGGAAACAACTTATGAAGACGTGCTGCAGTAATCAGTGTACTGTGGGCTGGGCAGCCATCATGTTGGGACAACAGGTTCCTCTTAGTCTGCAGAGGAAGGTTTCTAGGAACCACGGCAAGTGGTCTGTTAGGAGGCTGCAACACTAGAAAATGGTCTGATAGTTAACTATCCCACACAACTCTCCTTGGATGCTGATGTTCAGACTTACAGGGAATGTCAAAAGACCAATAATGCATGTTTTAGCGGTTTACCTGGCTTCATCACTAAATAAGATGTATGATGCATCTGTAGTATCCTGTTGTAATGACCATATACAGAAGGTAACATTATTATTATTATTGTTTTCATGCAACTCTTGATTGACAGAAATGTGATGTAGTGGAACTGATGTTGATGCAGAATGTGTAGGACACTTGTGCGACTTTGCAGGAACTAACCAGAAAATTAATTGCAACAGCAGACAAAACATTATTTTCCCCCACGTCTGTCATCACTTGTTTTCTTCTATTACATTGTGTGGGTGTTAAACTATCTCATTGAGGTATTTGGTTGAAGAGGTTGATAAATATGAGGGTCATTCAATAATTAGAGAGACAAATTGGTCTGGAGGAAAATGCATTAATTTTTACAAAACAATACTTTTCAACATACTCCCCTTGAACATCTATCCAGTTGTCCAACAGACTACAAGCTTTTTCATTCCGGCTGTGAAAAACTTTTTATCTTGATGTTTGGACTAATTTCCCACAAACTTTTTTACGTCCTCGTTGTCCTGGAATCTGTTCCCCCTTAATACCTGCTTCAGAGCACCAAAAAAATGGAAATCTCTAGGTGCTAAATGATGACTGTAAGGGGGATGAAGCAGTACTTCCCAGCCCATTTTATCAATGGTTTCACATGTTAGTTTGTGATCCATCTTGCACATGATTTTTCAGTACTCAGCTTATTACAGATAATGTTATGAATTGTACTAGTGCTACCTTGAACCTTATCAACTATCATTTCCACAGTCGCATGGCGGTCGGCATGAATGTCATCAATTCTACTTTCAAGTGAGGAAGTTGAAATTGCAACTGGCCGGCCAGAACAGTGTTCGTAACTGAGTCACGGCTGTATTTAAACTGCTGTACCCAATTTTAAAAATTTTCACAATTCATACAACCTTCGCCATAAACTTTAAACATTCTACGATATATATTCACTGGTTTCCCATGTACATCTACATGGGATACTCTACAAATCACATTTAAGTGCCAGGCAGAGGGTTCGTCAAACCACCTTTATACTATTCATCTACTATTCTATTCCGTGAATAGTGCGTGGGAAGAAAGAACATCTTAATCTCTCTGTTCGAGCTCTGATTTCTTGTATTTTCTTCTGGATGATCATGTCTACCTATGTAGATGGGAGTCAACAATATATTTTCACATTCGGAGGAAAATGTTGGCGATTGGAGTTTCGTAAGTAGCCCACGCTGCAGCGATAAACGCCATTGTGGTAATGACTTCCATCACAGAATCCTGTATCATTTCTGTGATGCTGTCTCTCCTGTACTGTGACAATACACAATGAGCTGCTCTTCTTTGGACTCTTTCAATGGCTTTCGTCAAATCCACTTGATAAGGATCCCACACTGGGCAGCAATACTCCAAATGAGGACGGACAAGCATAGTATATGTAGCCTCTTTAGTAGTTCTGTTGCATCTTTTAAGTGTTCTGCCAATAAAATGCAGTCTCTGGTTTGCCTTTCCTAAGACATTATCCATGTGTTCTTTCCAGTTTAAGTTTGAAGTAATAGTAATTCCTAGGTACTTAGTCGACTTTACAGCATTCACATTTGATTGATTTATCTTGCAAACAAAATTTGCCTTTTCTTTCAATAGTATGACAGATATTGGACTAGTTGTCATGGATCAAACACATCTTAATTATTCTGAGAGTTTTTACAATAGCTACAGTCTGCTTGAAATGTATGTAACATGTTTGTCTCATAACACGATTTTACGATAAATGCGTTTAATTGTCTACTTCCTGACAAATTAAAACAATGCCAGAGCTGGGATTTGAGCCTGCGACCTTTGCCTTTCGCAGGCAAGTGCTCTGTCCATTTAGCATCCCAGCCCACTTCACAGCTGTACTTCCTCCAGTACCTCGCCCCCTACTTTCCAAACTTCACAAGTTCTCCTGTGGCCCTTACTGGACTAGCATTCCTGGAAGAATGGGTATGGTGAAAAATGGCTTACCTTTAGCCTGGGGGATGTTTTCAGAAAGATATACTGGATGAAAAACTTAAGTTCAGCACTCCACGTTAATAATGGGTGAATGTAAGGTGATACAAAGAAAATAAGGCCATCCAACATCTCTCTTTTCCGAAAAAGTTAAAGGAGAAGATGTTAGCAAAAGGGTAGTTAGTATATCAGACTGACTGTGCACATATGCTAATTTCACAAAGTAAGCTGCAAAAAGTGGTAGTAAGATTTATGAAACTGGCATTTTAATGTTAAGATATCAGTGTTTGGTTTGGTAATGCTACATTCGATCAAGAATTTTTTCCATAATGTTAATAAGTAATTCTCATTCAGTATTTCTCGAAATGTTTGCTCACGGATATGTGTTGTTCCAAATGCTGATGTCATACCAGTGGCAAATTTCTTCAGTTTTGGAAACTTAACAGGTAGGCAGAGGTTGTAGTGTTTTATATATATAACTCCCACACAAGATAGATACTGTGTGTGTGTGTGTGTGTGTGTGTGTGTGTGTGTGTGTGTGTGTGTGTGTGTGTGGCTGTGCTTTGTTATATGGCCTATTTGCCAATCACTACATGGGTTCTTTTGTTTAGTAATATCGGCAGCTGAAATTCCATTCATCTTGTTGTAATTCTTCCCTACTAAATATTTACTGCACCATGAGGTCCAGCTAGTCTGTCCCTCTAGCAGTCAGACAATTTCTCACGTAAAATTTATGAATTCTTAAGTCCGAAGACTGTCTTCAGCATGAGGGGAAAAGAAAAAGAAAAAAGAGAGAGAGAAACCGAGCATTTGCTGCTAAATGAATTTCAGTTAGGCGTAAACTTTAAAACACATAAGGTATTTATTGCTCTCCTCTTACAACAGCCAACTTACAACTCTTCTTTTCTTTTACAACAACAATGTCAATAGAAATAAAACAGAATAGTCTTTCTTTCTTATAACTGTTCTTAGAGACTGTGCCACTTCAAAACACTATATATATTTTGAAGCACTGTCTCCCAAGGCGGTAGCAGCAAGTGGATTTCCCGATATTACCTGTAGAGTAAAGAAAAATCGTAAAGAAGTACCAGAAGTCCCTAATAAATATATTTGGCATTATATAGTGCAACTCCTTACACTACAAGGTAAAATACAACAAATTTTCCTTCTTTATATTCCATAGGGTCTGCAGCATGGTAAAGGTCAGCAAGTGATATAATAATAATAAAAATAATTAAGCAAAATGCTGCTATTTACTAATATCTATTTGAACCTGGTGGTCCCATTTTGGCTTACATTGCCATTTTCAAGTGACAGTTATGTCTAGATGGCCTAACATACGTATGATATCTTTATCAAAAGTTACTTGCTTGTAAATCAGTGAGCAAATTTATAACTTTTACATCATCAAGAATACAATCAAAACTGATTTTGAAACTGAAGAATGTCACAATTCTCGCAGCATCTGAAAATCTTTCCAAAAATGCTTTTAAGTCCCAAATAATAATCCTCCGGGAAAGATAAGGTTGACAGATTGACATCTTTGTGGATTGTAGCACAAAACTGTGTGAAACAGTTAAAACGAGAAGTTTTCTAATTATAAACATCATTCAAAGAATGACTTCTCTGAAACCCAGTGGTTAATTTAGTGTGTTCACTGTTGAGATTATCTTTTCTCTGGAATTTAAAGTAATTTTAAGTCATGTGGGACACGTGTCGACCACAAATGGTAACTTTGAGAGCCAGGTAGGATCTGACAGCTGTGAATCAGCTGGTTTTAAAGCTGATAAGAAGAGCTTATAAGATGAAACTGCACCACATCTGACCAACACCTCACAAAGTATGTGTTACTGGTAATTTTTAAATTGTATCACATCTCGTGGGCAAATAAGTTGTATGAAGTAAGCTTATCTGACACTCATCCAGATGGCCTGCTGGCCATGATTCAGTGACTTCTGCTCTACATTTGCCTTCTTTCATTTAGGTAGCCTGTCTCAGTATGCTGTAAACGTCTGTTCTTTTAACATGTATATACCATCTTAATCATTACTTTCATTGGGCTTCACTTTTAATTATTTCTCTCACCCCCTCATTCCTTCAAATGTCTGTAAACCTTAGGGACCAAACATCTGGTGTCATCATCCATAGGTTTACAAACTTCTTAAACTAATTTATGCTAACCTAGACCTTTGATATTTCGTCTCCCAAGCCTGTATCCTGCTCACCTGTTCAAAATAATTACTTATTCCCAAAGATTTGACTCTGAGAGAGCTAATGAATAATTTTTTTTCTTAAATCTAATATTGCAGTATCAGAAGATGAAAACTGCACCACTGATGGCAACTTATCATAAGAAGAAGTGGTCTGATCCTTGTCCTTACTCAAAACTTCTTGTTCCTCTCTGCTTTCGCCCATTGTTGCGCTGATTGACTCTGCCTTCAATTTTTGGTCAAATGACTGCGAAGAAAATTTTTCTAGTGCACTTTCTTGAGATTCTTGGAATTCCTACCATAATTTGCTTTTATGTCCTCCCCCCCCCTCCCCTGGGGAATTTTCACCCTATGCCTCTTTCATGACATGCCACAGGTATAATCAGTTATCTTAATGGAAAAAATAAATAAATTAAATAAAGGCAATAACTCCCTGGATGTTTTAACTTTATTGGACAAATCAGGAAACAATGAACAGAGATAAACTCACTACTAGGATGTGGATATTCACAAAACTAAAAACACTACACAACTTCAAGCTACATAGAATGAGGTGTGCGAACGTTTTGCATGCAACTGGTGTCCCTTTGCCTTTGCCAGCAATCGGTTTGAGATTGACGAGGAACAGACTCGAAGAAGTGGTATTACAGAAATACCAAAAGTGACAATGTGTGCTTCTCCCTTTTAGCTGATTGATCCGCTCTGGTTCCAGGGTTACCAGATTTTGCCCAACATGCAGGTGGCATACTACATTTGCATTTGTTCCTCTGCCCCCCCCCCCCCACCCCCTCAGATGTAAGATTAAAACTACATCCATGTACACTGTCGTAGCTCAGTTGACAATGTCACTGAATACCATACAGAGGGCCCATGTTCTACTCCAGGCAGAGGACTGGTTGTTGTGTATTTATGCTCACCATTATCAATATACAAGTCACCCACACAGATAAGATAGACTTGAACTAAGTGACCAAACTATCCCAGATGGGATCTCACCACTAAAACTTCCATATGATCATTTCATTTCCCTACATTTATGATCAGACTAAAGACAAACTTGCTTAGCACCACAGAGCAAGTAAAAATTTGTGTGCCCAGTTTGTTTGCATTCATGTAATGTTACTTGCTCTGTATAACATTGTTCATCACAAGGTCTGTGTGAGACCACAGCTGATACACCCTCGCAACGGCTCTGGATATGTGAGTAAGCATGTTTGCACAGCTTTTATAAATGACACTCTAGAAGGCCCAAGGATTATAGTCTACCAAGGTGGACCAACCCGTCATGTTGACAGGTGCAGTTTAGTTTGCACTATCCAAACAAATAATCAAGTTTGCATATCATACTAATATATTTCATACAGTTGATAAGGGTATACTTTACTTTTTCTGAAAAGTTACATAGTACAATGAACATTTTATACCTAATAATGGACTAAATATATATGACAACAAAATGTGATGTGCATGACTAGAAAAGACAAGTGTATGATGTGAAATTATAAATGTTAGCATCTGTTATTATTATTATTATTAACAAGTATTAAACTTCATAGAAAAATTAGTCCCCGAATCTAACACAAGACAAAAATTAGACTGAATGAATGAAAAGCCATCTGTAGTAGGTAGGTTCTAGTCATAAGCCTAGCAGTTGAGTTTAAGCAAAGTTGCAATGGTAAAAATACACTTTAGTTGTCGGCATTTGTTTAATGTGTAAATAACTGTAAAGATGTAATGATTATTTGGAAGCATGAATGAACAGTCAATCGTGAGTTGGGTGCAGACAGGCAATGATAATGTCATTTTTGAGTCTTTCCATACATAAACAAATCTCTGTTTTCGTTGTACTTTCGGTGTGCTGTTACATTCTGTCCAACCCCAAATTTGAAAATTGTGAAATATTCGTAGACAATATTTCTGAGAAGTTGTAGTGTAAAAATGTCAGCCGTTTATTTTATGCTTGAAATGAAACAGCAGGAGGAATATGCTGCAAGTTAAAGAAAAATGCAATGACTTATGAGATTATGATTATCCACCAAGGGAACACGGCACAGAGTTTCACAAAGTAATTAAAAAATCATAATTAGTGTTTCATAAGTACATCATGTGGCTAGGTATGATAGGTAGGTTGATGGTGGTCGTAGGTGGAGCAGTTTATATCATCACCATAATCACTCAATAATAAGACGCAATCACAGATACACACTGCTGAAGACAATGAACAAGACAATCACTTTATTTTTGCTGCTATAAAGTCACTCCATCTTTCTCACCTCTTATTGTTTACTGAAATAAAAATGGTGCATTTGTTTTCTGCCTAACCATATATTCCAAAATTGTGACGTATTCATATCTTTAGCAACTCATCCAAGAATCCTGATACCAGTAAGTTACTTTGTTCATATTTATGTAAAGAAATTCATTTTTGTTGCTACAAAATACTTCAAAGGCTGCTACAGTTGAAGATGAGTATTACTTTTAAATTGAATGATGTGTTAAAATTCTTGTCTTACATTTTTTTTTATTAGTATTTTTGTTGGTGCCAGTATTTATCTGTGTATGAAAAGCATCTGTATTGCTGCTAACATTCATTGGCAAATGAAGACAAAAGTTATTCTGGCTTCTAGTGCCATTTTTCCTTTCTTTTTTTAAACACCCAATTCTAAGCAGAAGGATCCTGAAAATGGGAAAAATATGCTACTTAGATTTGACTAAATATTATACACCTGAAATGCACAATGCAACTCTAAAATGTTAGTTGATTTCAGAATGGGGTAGATAAGTCCAGCCCACACAAGTCAACCACAGCAGTGGGGAATATATATATAAATAAAATAGATTAAGTACACTTACCAGGCGAAGGGGCACAGGCAGTGATAGCAACAAATAAACACACAGACACACACACACAAACACAAGCTTTCGCAGCCTAGCTGCTTCGTCAGGCAGAAGGGAAGGAGAGGGAAAAGGAAATGATGAGGGTTTTAAGGGAGTGGATAAGGAGTCATTCCAATCCCGGGACAGGAAAGACTTACCTTGGGGGGAAAAAAGGAGGGTAAACAAATACACACACACCCACACATTTACACAGACGCAAGTACACTTAGGCAGACATACTGTAGAACTGTAGAGTGTATTCTGGGCCAGTTTTTAGGGTACCATAAGAAGCGCATTTGCAAGTGCAACAATATTGAGGAGTGGAGGGAGCACCCAAATTTAGAGAGCCCTGAAACATGAGGTAGGGCCCCGAGATTGAACATTGCCAACATTTGATTTTACTTAAAGAACACACCGGTTTCTTCCTAAAAGAAAGAAAAAATATCTTCAGGTTGGAATTAAGAATATAGTAAGGACAGTTTACAACTCACCGCAATAACGTGGCGACAAGCTGCGACAGGCACATACAAAAGACACACACATACAACACTTTCAGCTATCAGCCATGGCCTTCTTCAGAAAATAGAACAGATACGCAATCACGCAGGCACACAACACAGTCATACAACCATCACCTCCGGCTGCCGCACTTCGAATCAGCCAGCAAAGTGCGGCAGTCAGAGGTGATGGCTGTATGACTGTGTTGTGTGCCTGTGTGATTGCATGAATGTTCTATTTTCTGAAGAAGGCCATGGCCGATAGCTGTATGTGTGTGTCTTTTGCATGTGCCTGTCGCATTTCGTTGCCACGTCTTTGTGGAGATTGTGTACACACACACACACACACACACACACACACACACACACACACACACACACACACACACAAACAAAAAAATCGCACATTCACGCACCACTCAAAATAGGTGAGATTTGGGATAGAGAGGTAGGAACTGTAAGGTATGGGAAAAAAGGGAAGTTATCGTAGGTTGATTTCGGGATTGGAGAATGTATTGTAGGGATAACCTGCCATCTGTGCAGTTCATAAAAGCTGGTGGTGGATGGGAGGATCCAGATGGCCCGGATTGCGAAGCAGCCATTGAAATCAAGCATGTGCTCCGCTGCATGCTGTGCCACAGGGTGGTCCACCTTGTTTTGGCCACTTTGGCGGTGGCCATTCATCCTAATGGATAGCTGGTTGGTGGTCATGCCAATATAGAAAGCTGTACAGTGTTTGCAGCACAGTTGGTAAATTACATGGCTGCTTTCACAGGTGACCCGGCCTGTGATAGAGTAGGATAAGCCTGTGACAGGACTGGAATAGGAAGTGCTGGGTGGGTGGATTGGACAGATCTTGCAGCGGGGTCTTCCACAAGGATATGATCCCTGTGGCAGTGAGCTGGGTTTTGGGGTGGCATAAGGATGAACTAGGATGTTGTGGAGGTTGGGAGGGTGATGGAACACCACTTTAGGAGGGGTGGGAAGGATCTTGGGCAGGATGTCTCTCATTTCAGGGCACGAGGATAGAAAATCAAAACCTTGGTGAAGGATGCAATTTAGTTGTTCGAGTCCAGGGTAGTACTGGGTGACAAGGGGAGCACTCTTTTGTGGATGGTTACTGGTGTTAGAAGGAGGATTTGGGATGTGTGAGGATATGGCACAGGAGATCTGTTTGCGGATTAGGTCTGTGGGGTAGTTTCTGTCTGTGAAAGCCTTTGTGAGACCCTCAGCATATTCAGAAAGGGAGTTCTTGTCACTGAAGATATGCCGTCCACGGGTGGCCAGGCTGTAAGGGAGGGATTTTTTTTTGTGTGGAAGGGATGGCAACTGTCAAAGTGTAGGTACTGTTGGTGGTTGGTAGGTTTAATATGGACGGAAGTGTGGATGGAGCCATCAGTGAGGTGGAGGTTGACATCCAGGAATGTGGCATGGTAGGTTGAGGAAGACCAGGTGAAGTGGATGGGAGAGAAGGAATTGAGGTTCTGAAGCAAGGAGGATAGGGTGTCCTGGCTGTAAGTCCAGATCATGAAAATATCATCAATGAACCAGAACCAGGCCAGAGGTTTGGGGTTTTCGGATGCCAGGAAGGTTTCCTCCAGACGGCCCATAAACAGGTTGGCACAGGAGGGTGCCATGCGAGTGCCCGTAGCTGTGCCTCGGGTACCTACACTTTGACAGTTCTCAGTCTGCAAGTCGCTGTCGACCCATTTCTGGCCGGGACCGGCCGTATGGGCACACGGTTTCGGTTGCCACCCAAAAATGGATTGCAGCAGTCGACACGTGACGTCCCGGCTGCCGTCTCTGCAAGGTTCACACGGAGGACGGTCTCACGTACCGGCACGTGGATCGACTGCAATCTCGAGTGGCAGGACGACACACTGCATTCCCCCTCTGTGCTCCATCAATGTCAGAGAGTGTTTATTGAGCTCAGCCACCCTCCGCCCTCCCCCTGCAAACTTGGAGCGGTGGCACGTGACACCAACAGCCAAGCCAGCCACAGCCCCATCCACCACATCCCCTCCACCACCACCACCGCCTCCTCTACCTCCACTCGATTCTACAGCCCGGTGATACCAAACCAGGGGGAGGACGGCACCGTGGACCACGAACCACGGTCACCGGTCACCTCACAACGGTCACCATCGGGGAGTTCTAGCCAAGCTGCACGGCACTTCCAGTTCCCACGACTCTACTCACCGATGCTAGCTCGACACTTTGGTGGTCGTGACCCGACAGATGTGTCGTGTTTGGGTGGTCCTTTTTCTCTGCAAGAAAGGGAGATGTGGTGAGTGTGTATGCGTATTCAAAGCGTGTGTGCCATCCGTGTAATTACGAGCTGCCCCCACCCCCTCCACCACCACCGCCAGAGGTGCAGGCAAGAAAAGTGCAGGCAGTGTGGCTATACTAATGACTAGCCAAAGCACAGGGGCCAGTCAGTTACCATGTGAAGTGCAGTCCCCAGCTGGATATAGGCTTGTGTGTACACAACATTTACTCTGGTTTGTTGATCTATGGTCTGTTTACTTTTATGCATTTGAATGTCTACTCCATTTAAGTTATGAAATTGGTGCAAATAGTTGGGGCAGGCATGTTTGAGCCCCTCCCCCCCCCCCAACCTTCTGCCACATATCTTCAATTCATTTCAAATAAACTTTGTTTTCTAGAATGAAATTTCTAGCCTAGTTCAAATGTTTTTAAGCCTAAGGGACAAAACTGCCAAGGTCATTGGTCTCTAGACTTACCAACTACTTAAATATTATAGAGGAGAAATTCCTTACAGGAAAAATATATGTGAAAAATAGATGAAGTTTCCTTACCAGGCAAAGGAGCACAGGTAGTGATAGTAACAAATAAACACACACTCAAACACACACACACACACACAAATGCAAACATCTTCAGGCAGAAGGGAAGGAGAGGGAAAAGGAAATGATGAGGGTTTTAAGGGAGTGGGTAAGGAACCATTCCAATCCCGGTAGGTCACAGGCAGACAGTGTTTGTTGGTAATGAGGATCACCCTGTGACACGCCTTGGTGCACGGCCAGCACATCTTGGCACAGTGTTACACCGTCCGGGTTATCTGGGTACTTCCCACTGACACCAATCCTTCAGAACTCCGGAGATGGGGACTTGCCCTTCAGCATATTCTCTCTTCCCATTGGCCACCTGGTTTCAACCTCTGCTAAATTCAAATTCCTGCCCACCATCTTTAACATCTTTGTCTCAGTTTTCTGGACACAGCCTCTGCCTCAAGTGGTATCTCTGTCCAACTTCTTTGCTTTCTACAGTATGTCTGCCTAGGTGTGTGCACGTTTGTGTATGTGTGTGGGTTTGTGTGTATTTGTTTACCTTCCTTTTTTCCCCAAGGTAAGACTTTCCTCTCCCTGGATTGGAATGGCTCCTTACCCACTCCCTTAAAACCCTCATCATTTCCTTTTTCCTCTCCTTCCCTTCTGAGACACACACACACAGACACACACACATTTCTGAAAAATCCAGAGGGAGTGGCTATACAATCTGTGTCATGGCCATTCCCACATTGCTGTAGATTGGTGTTTTCAGCAAATTCCTTGAGTATTTCACCAGTTGCTTGATAGCTGCAATTCTGCTGTCCACTACTATCAAAAGATTATCTACAAAGGCTAAGCAAATGATATAGAGGTTGCCTTTCACTTGCCCAAGTTCAGTGAGTATTTATTAGTTCTATTTTTTAAGTTTTTTCTCCTATTCTGTAATGACTTCATCGAGGTTAAGGAGCAGTAGTGACATTTCTTCATCTAGTCACATGGTGGTCTTTATGTCGAAAGGCTTCGATATTTCACAAATACGTTTCCTCAGTAAGTGTTTGTTTGATGAGGAGTAGTGTTTTGGGTTAAGTCCATCGTCCTGTAGGACATTATAGAGGGACTCTCAGTCAATGGAATCATATGCCTTCTTGAAGTCACCAAACTTTCATTTCATTGCTGAAATTATTTAATTGGCTTCAGCTGAACTCTAAACCATACTGACTGTGGTTCTGAAAAATCATTTTTGTATTCATCCATTCATTACAACAAACATGATTATTGCCCATGACCTTATTTCAGAGTCATATTTCTGCTTTCTAGGTAACTTGAAAGGAGAGAGAGCAAGGCCTGGGTAATTCATTGAGGATAAGCCTCTATAATTTAGCAGTACACTCACAGGGTCCCACTCATAGATAGGGCAAACCTTACAATAGGTCAATCCGCGAATGGCAGGTTATGCATTTCTAGGCACAGACAGGAAAAGCATTGTTGTCGGTTTCAAGCAAGAATTGTGTTATGTGTATACATGTGTTTTGCACTCAAAAGAAACTAATATTGCTTGCTTATGTATAGTGTTCCTCGTAACAGCACCTTGCAACAAATACAATGAAACCCACTAAATTACTTTCTCCAATCATGTTATATGCTAGCAATGGTTATAGCACTCACAGAAGACTGTTCCGAGCAATACTGAACACTCATTGGCCATCAGGGAACGCATGATGTAGGTGTGCACTAATACCTAAACTTAACCGTTGTTATTGTTGGGTCTAACTGGAGCCAACCAAATACAAGGAGAAAAACACTGTAAAAATCGTTAACTAGCTATCCACCCTGGCTTCCATGGGTGTAATTTATTAATGAATAAAATTATAGGAGTGAACAACTTTTAAGTAAGAAACTTCCTGGCAGATTAAGGGACTCGAACCTGGGACCTTTGCCTTTCAAGGGCTAGCATTCTACCACTGAGCTGTCCCAACACGATTCATAGCCTGTCCTCACAACTTTACTTCCACCAGTACCTCGCCTCCTACTTTCCAAATTTCACAGAAGATCTGTGAGCCTTGCAAGATTAGCTACCCTGAAAGAAATGATATGTTGGAGACATGGCTTAGGCACAGCCTAAGGGATGTTTCCAGAATGAAACTTTCATTCTTCAGCGGATTGAGCACTGATATGAAACTTCCTGGCGGAATAAAATTGTGTACCGGAATCGATTCGAACCTGGGACCTTTGTGAGGATGGGCCCTGAGTCGTGTTGGGGTAGCTCAGTGGTAGAGTACTTGCCCACAAAAGGCAAAGGTCCCAGGTTTGAGTCCTGCTTCCAGCAGACGATTTTAATCTGCCTGGAAGTTTTATATCAGCGCACATTCCACTGCAGAGTGAAAGTTTCATTCTGGAACATTTGTTTGTGTTGAAACAAAACAAGTTTAGTATGATAATGAATTTATTAGAACAAAGTCAATGGGATTTCAAATTAGTGAGCAGACTCTTTTGTAACAGAGGTCAGAGGTTGCATTCTCATATGAATTATTTGTCCACAGTGTTTTCATCTTTCATGATGGAATGGAATGAAATGGGGATTAATTGTTTTGACAGTATTGATGTTTTAATGCATCCATCTCAGTTTGGTGTTGGATGACATTTTTTTGTTTTTCTTTTCAGGTATTTGTTTGTCTTCTGTTGAGTCCTCTCACTACCCATCTCCCCCTCTTGATATAAACTACGGTACATGTTTTCGAAAGGATAGGTTTCTACTCACCACAGAGATCTCAATGAGTCACAGAAAGACACACACAAAAGATTACAAGTGTACTTAGCTTTTGGCCAGCATACGTAGCTGTCTCAACAGTCATATTTGTGTGAGTGTGAGTGGGAGAGAATGTGTTTCTATTTCTGAAGAAGGCTGAAACAGCTGAAGTATTGCTCCTACAGAATGAATTTCAGCCCTCGTTGACCTACACTTTCAACCAATCGTCCAAAATCTATCCTCCCATATCAAGGATACCAACCACTTCACTGACTCTCCAACATCTCAACCACTTTACCTCCTGCATCCTTACTTGTCACAGTGGCACGTTCACGGCCTTGCCATTCTCAAACACTGCCTCTCCCGATGACCCCCTGAATTCGAGTCCAATACCTCATTCCTCATAACCCTCACCAACTTTATCCTAATTAACAACTACTTTTCCTTTGAGGAGAAAGTTTACCACCAAAGCCATGGCACAGCCACGGGCACCCACATGGGACCGTCCTATGCTGACCTGTTTGTGGACAATCTGGAGGAATTCTTCCTAGCATCCCAAAACCCCAAACCTCTTGCTTGGTTCAGGTTTATTGATGATATTTCCATGATCTGTACTCAGGGCCAGGACACTTTACCCTCCTTCCTTCAAAATATCAACTCCTTCTCCCCCACCACTTCACCTGGTCTTCCTCAATCTACCATGCCACATTCCTGGATGTCAACCTCCACCTTACTGATGGCTCCATCCACACTTCTGCCCATATTAAACCTACCAAACACCAACAATACCTACACTTTGACAGTTGCCATCCATTCCACATCAAAAAATCCCTCCCTTACAGTCTGGCCACCCACAAAAAATTCCCTTTCTGAATATGCTGAAGGTCTCACAAATGTATTCACAGACAGAAACTACCCCACAGACCTAATCCGCAAACAGATATCTGCGCCATATCCCCACACACCCCATATTCTCCCTCTACTGCCAGTAACGAGTACTCCTCTTGTCAGCTAGTACTATTCTCGATTTGAACAAATAAATTGTATCCTTCGCCAAGGTTTTGATTTTCTGTCCTCGTGCACAGAAATGAGATACACCCTGCCCAAGAACCTTCCCACTTCTCCTAAAGTGGTGTTCCGTTACCCTCCCAACCTCCGTAACATCCTAGTCCATCCCTATGCTGCCCCAAAACCCAGGCCACTGCCACAAGGATTATATCAATGATCTTGAATTTCATAGAGTGGCTAGCACACGAGTTACAGCACTCTTTGCGGCAACCTTTGTAAACTCGCCTGCCATATTGGCAGTGGTCAGTACACTTGAGAGGCGTCTGTCCATCATCTGTTGTTGAAAGTGAAGAGCTGTATTTAGTGTATATTTTCTGTACAATTTTTGCTTCTGCAATGTGCCTAAAGTGTGTTCAGCATTCAAATACACAAATTGAAGGGTTCAAACGACAATTATTTCCAGCAAGAACATCAGTTGTTTTGCCTTGTATGACCTCTGCCTGCCTATACACAAACAAAATTCCTGGCTAATGACACACAGCCTCCCCAATAGTAAAGCTTCATATGACCTACCTTGCAATTCCCTTAAAGTACACAACATAAAAAGGCTAAGTTTTCTGCCTAGCATCTGCCTGTTTCTTCTTCTGTTGCTACTTTAGTTGATGAAAGAGTATCTCATCTGTTACATAATAAAATAAAATAAACACCTTTGAGTGTCTATACCTTTTTAAAAAATACTTTCATTTGTTGTTGACAATAATTCATTAAGCATGGTTAACATAATCATTGCAAAGCGTTGAAGCAATAGTAACAGCCAGAATTCTTTTCTCTTGTTACATGTCTGTGTTCTTTGTAACAAATATTTATGTATATCAGCGTGGCAACAACATAAGTTATTAACAATATGTTATTTTGGTGTAGAATGCTATTGTAGCAGCTGACCCATGCGAATTTTTGATTGCAGTATTCTGTTGTTACTTTGTATTAAAATTTATCACACAAAACTTTACTTGTTCCAGACACAACGAAAGTTATTAATGATATTTTATTTTGGCATGGAATGCTTTTGTGGCAGCTGACCCAGGCGCATTTTTAACCGCAATATTTTGTTGTCACTTTCGTCTTGGTACTCAATTTTCGTCAACCAAACTTCATAACCAAACCCTTTAGCAGCAATTTTACGAGTATGTGAACTTAATATGTTTAATAAGCACCAGATAAATGTGTACTAGACTTTATAAAAGCAGTTGTTAAGACACATTAACAACAGGTGCAAGTCCATGATGATTGTTCATCATAACAATTACTGTTCACTGTATACGTTTCGCAGCACTTTTAGACTATGAACTTGCATTTTAATAAACACAAATATTTTCAAAGGAGCACTTTCGTTGTTGGGTCAAACCACAGCTAACTGTTGTACTTCGAACTGGAAGTGTATTTACTGAATGGTTCATGAGATTTCATTACCACATTTTGAGGAAATACAAAATCTGGCTCATCAATTTGCAGCTTTGATTAAGTATGGAGACACCGATGTAACCTCATGCACATCTGTACTCAATAGACAATCTTTATTTAAAACGTGGAACTGTGTAAATAGGTAAAATTGTCTAGTGGGTGTGGCATACCAGCTGTCAGCTAATACCCCAAATAACATGGCGTACGGCAGTTCAATTTGCCTCAAACATGGCGGACCTATCGCCACTCTATGAAATTCAAGCTTGTTGGATTACATCCTTGTAGAAGACCCCTCTGTCACCGTATAGGGGATATTGTCTGGTTCACTACTGACAGGTCAAAATCAGACCAAGGTGTTGGGGCTGGGGTATATGGGGTGCAGCCAAGACTGGAGGGCGTCATCTCTCTAGGAAAACTGGCCTCAGTATTCCAGGCCGAAATCACTGCCATCAGGGCGTGTGTGGAGGAGAATTTGCATAGGTGCTACAAAGATTGTAGCATCTATATCTATTCAGACAGCCAGGCAGCCCTGAGATCACTGGCAGCTCCTGCAACAAGGTCTAAAATTGTTGCAGAATGTCACAGGGTTCTGGTGGAGCTAGGGGAAAGCAATAGAGTAAACCTATTGTGGGTCCCTGGCCACTCAGGGATCAGTGGCAACGAACATGCTGACAGATTAGCCAGGATGGGGGCAGAGACTCCATATATTGGACCAGAACCTGTCCTGACAATCACCGAGGCAATGATCAAATTGGAGCTACGTAACTGGCTCAAAAGACAGCACGTAGAATATTGGACCAAAGTATACCAACAAAAACATGGCAAGGTAATGACGCCAAAGCCATGTTTTAAAAGAAGCTCTGCAATCCTGGGCCTGAACAGGAGAGAGATTAGACTTACGGTTGGATTGCTGACAGGCCATGGGAATTTCAAAAAACACCTACGTACAATGGGAATAACAGAAGAGGACCCTAAATGTAGGATCTGTGATGACGGTGATGAAACTGCATCACATCTAATCTTCGAATGCATTGCATTGGAGAGTAAAAGGCACAGAACATTTGGGACAACCAGACCCGAAGAAATTGTGTCTAATAAAGAACTGGTAAAGGGACTTCTTGCTCTGCTCAAGGGCATTGGTTGGCTTGACTAGATAAACAGGGAGCAATACCGCACAATAAACTTAGTTTCGGTGCGGGCAGTGGCGGGTTGGATCAAGACTGTTTTGGCTTCCCTGGAAAAATCAAATCAAATCAATCAAGACCCCTCTGTAAGACATGTCAAATCCACCCAGCCAGCACTTCCTATTTCAGTCCTGTCACCCTATCCGAAGCTGGGCTACCATGTGGCCAAAAACAAGGTGGGGCACCCTGTGGCTCAGCATGCAATGGAGCACATGCTTGATTTCAAGGTCTGCCTCACAACCCGGGCCATCTGGATCCTCCCACCCACCCCAGCTTTTCCGAACTGCACAGTTGGGAGTTATCCTTACAGTGCATTCTCCAATCCTGAAATTATCCAGGCCTCAACCTACGATAACTTCCCTTTTTTCAACACCCAGCAGTTGCTATCCCCTCTATCCTACACCTCTCCTGTTTTGTGCATGCATGCATGTAAATATGCTTGCTTGTTTGTTTCTTTTTCTTTCTTTTGCTCCCCTCATCCACCTCACCACTCCATTCCTAAGCTGCATGTCGTTCCACCCACGTAAAACGCAGATGTTCTGTAAGGCCGTGCTGTAACCGTGCCCACCACATGACATAACCTTCCTATTCCCCCCTCCCCTATTTTCACACCACAGTGTGTGATTCAGAGTGCAGCAGCTAGATGATAGTTGCATGACTGTGTCGTGCACCTGTGTCAATTTTCTTTATTCTGAAGAAGGCCTTGGCCCATAGCTTAAGTCTTGTGTGTGTGTGTGTGTGTGTGTGTGTGTGTGTGTGTGTGTGTGTGTGTGTGTGTTATTTGCCTGTAGCAGCTCATTGTTACATCTTTTTGGTGAGTTGTAAACTGTACTTATTATATTATATATAAAAAATAGACGAAGATTACTCACCAGGCGAAGGAGCACAGGTGTGACAGCATCACAAATAAATAAATGAACACACACACACACACACACACACACACACACACACACACACACACACACACACACACACAAACAAACGCAAGCTTTCGCAACCCAGTTGCTTCTTCAGGCAACATTTTTTCCACATTTCTGTTCGTGTTAATACTTTTCCGATCATATTTCAGCAACTTTGCGTTGGTTTTGATTCCACTTTTCCTTCGTCCAAATATTGCCAGCCTCACAATCATAATCTGCTACCATATAAGCAATCCTATTTAGACGTTTCCTTGCATTCTCACATGGTTTTCTCGTACTTTTTCCGATTTTCACCTTCTTTAAACCCTTTTTGCACGTCATACCACTACCTAACCCTTTGATACTACGTTGTTGACAACTAAAGGTGACCACAGTATCAACAACAAATTTTAAAAACTTTTTCTATTTCCTTTCTTTTCTCATACCTGAATTACTGTCCACATTCATCTCCCTCCCAACATGTAAATATTTTAATAATTTTTTATATATTTTTATACATATTTTTATTGTTAATTTGTTCATTACATAGCCCATATTTCCCACTCCTCCTTCATCAATATATTATGCCTCCCTCACAACATCCCTATAACAACCCCATCCATTTTTATGTACATTCCCTCCGAAAACATGCTTTCTCCCTAGCCAAATTACGCTCCCACATTCTTTTTATGCAGGCTTGTCTGACATTTGGAATCACTCCCAAGGGCCTCACACTAAAAGTTCCCATCTCTGGCTGTAACCCATCCTTTCATCCCGCCCTATACCAATTCCAAACTGAACAATCCATATCCCTCACCCGCCTAATCCTTAACCTACACATCAACTCCGCTAATGAACACACCTGTCAACTCCTATCCCTAATCAAAATCCTCAACCTTTCCTCTCCCACATCCACACCTGCTGTTCAGAACATCCTCCTTCAGGCCAACGGCAAATTAGAACAACATGCCACCCACCACCTCAAAAAACTATCCAATCTCCTGGTCACCCAACTCCGGAAAGGCAAGACTCTCTCCCTCAACAACCTCTCCAATAAACCTATCCCTTCTGCCTGAAGAAGCAACTGGGTTGCGAAAGCTTGCGATTGTGTGTGTGTGTGTGTGTGTGTGTGTGTGTGTGTGTGTGTGTGTGTGTGTGTATTCATTTATTTATTTGTGGTGCTGTCACACCTGTGCTCCTTTGCTTGGTGTGTAATCTTCGTCTATTTTTTATATATAATTTTTCCTGCTAGGAATTTTTCGTCTTAATATTCGTACTTATTATATTGTTTGATTTCTTCATAGTTGCTTTTTGCATCTGTGGAAGTCCACAATGCTGGTGTGGTCCTTCTCGGTACTCCATGCAGTGTTGGAAGCTCCAGGCGGCACTTGCTGCAGTATAGGGGAGACTGTATCCGTAACGAGCCACCGGAGCAGCACCTCAGACAAACAATAAATGCAGCATATCAGCTACGTAGAAGCGGTGGTGTCAGGCGTTTAGCAATCTTAGAAATTATACACCCTTGTTCATTTATGGATGACTAGATGAAGTCCAGAAGTTTCCCAGATATTCCTGTCTTCTGTCCCCCCCCCCCCCCTCTCTCTGCCCCTGCCCATGTCCTCATTCTCTGCCCTCCCGCATCTTCAATGAATTACGTGTCTGCCTACTTTCATCGCAATGGTCAAGTATGTTGCGAGGTACCCTTCACCGGGCACCACACAACATCTTATAAGGACAGTGATCTTTCTCTCATTTTGAAGGTCGAGTGTGCAAAATTTAACCAAGATTGGGATAAAACTGATGAAATCAGACCTTGGGGAAGACCTGTTTGAATTTAGGACAAATGTAGAAACACACGAAGCACTACTCACATTATGACTTTTCTTAGAAGATAGGTTAAGGAAAGGGAAAACTAAGTTTTCAGCATATGTCGATCTGGAGAAAGCTTTTGACAATGTTGACTGGAATACACTCTTTCAAATTCTGAAGGTAGCGGGAGTAAAATATTTTAACGAAGAGTTATATTCAACTTGTACAAAAACCAGACAGCAATTATTAGAGTCAAAGGGCCTCAAAGTTTCACAGTGTGTAGTGTTACTGACACACAAAACAAGTCTATGTGTGCATGACTGTGCTTACTATATGGCTTAGTTGCCAATCACTACATGGGGCTCTTCATTAGTGTTGCTTGCAGTTGAATGTTCCACTTATATCATAACAATTCTTACCTATTACATATTTTACTGCTCCACGAGGTCCAGCTAATCCGTACCTCTTGCAGTCAAACAATTTCTCACATAATATTTTGGAATTCTTGAGTCCGAAGACTGTTTTCAGCGTGAGACGGGAAGACAGAAAAATCAAGCATTTACTGCTAAATGAAATTTAACAAAGACAGACTTTTAAACACATTAGCTGTTTATTGTTCCTTCCTTTACAACAGCATACTTAAGACTAACTCTTCTTTCTTATTACAACAAGAATGTACACTGAAACAAAAAAGCATAGTATCTTTTAATCATAATTGTTCTTAGAGACTGTGACACTTCAAAGCACTATATATGATTTGAAGCACTGTCTTCCATAGTGATAGCAGCAAGGGGATTTCTTGAAAGATTACCTGTAGGGTAAAGAAAAATCGAAAAAGAAATATCTTGCTACCATAATCCCTAATAAACATATTTGGCTTATGTCAGTTCATAGGGGTGTAGTGCAACTCATTACACTACAAGTGGTAGGGAAGAGAGTAAGACAGGGTTTTAGCCTTTCCGCAATGTTGTTCAATCTGTACATAGAGAAAGCTGTGAAGGAATGCAGGAAGGAAATTTGGAGGGGAAATTAAAGTCCAGGGAGAGGGAGTAAAAACCTTGTGGTTTGCTGATGACATAGTAATTCTGCCAGAGACAGCAAAGGAAGAGCAATTAAATGGAAAGGAAGATAATGAAATGCAGTGTCAGAAAATCAGGAGAGGCTGAAAGAATTACATTAGGTAATAAGGCAATAACAATAGTGAATGAGTTTTGCTATTCAGGTAGCAAAAGAACTTCTGATGGCCGAAGTAAAGAAGATATAAAATGTAGAATGGCTATGGGAGGAAAAGTGTTTCTGAAGAAGCAAAATTTGTTGACATCCAATATTAGTTTAACTGCAAGGAAGTCATCTGAAAGCATTTGTCTGGAGTATGGCAGTGAAACATGAATGATGAGGGGTTCAGACAAAAGGATGATAGAAGCTTTCGTAATGTGGTGCTACAGGTGAAGATTAGATGAGTAGATCATGTAATTAATGAGGTGCTTAACTGAACTGGGAAGAAAAGGAGTTTATGGCATATCCTGACTAAGAGAAGGGATAGATTGATGGGACACATTCTGAGACATCAAGGAATCATCAACTTAACATTAGAAGGAAGTGTATGGGGTAAAAATCGTAGAGGGAGACCAAGGGACAAATACAATAAGCAGATTCAAAAGGATGTAGGTTGCTGAACGTATTCTCAGATGAAGAGACTTGCACAGTACTGGGCAGCATGGAGAGCTGCATCAAACCAGTCTGCGGACTGAAGACCACAACAGTCAGATATTCCTTGTGGACCTCTGTTTATGTTGTCACTGTTGTATGAAAAACATTACAGTTTCAATTAAGTCTGAAACTTATCTCAGAAAATGAGGTGTAACTGTGTTTAAATATTTCTGTAGGTCTTGTCTACATTTACATGCATACTCCGCAAGCCACCTGATGGTGTGTGGCGGAGGGTACCTTGAGTACCACTATCGGTTCTCCATCCTATTCCAGTCTTGTATTGTTCAGGGAAAGAAAGATTGTCGGTATGCGTCTGTGTGGGCTCTCATCTCTCTGATTTTATCCTCACGATCTCTTTGTGAAAATACAGAGGAGGAAGCAATATACTGCTAGACTCCTCGTTAAAGGTATGTTCTCAAAACTTTGAAAAAAGCCTTACCGAGCTACAGAGCGTCTCTCTTGCAGAGTCTTTCACTGGAGTTTATTGATCATATCCATAACACTTTCTCGATTACCAAATGATCCTGTAACGAAGCGCGCTGCTCTCTGTTGGATCTTCTCTTCCTCCTCTGTCAACCCCACCTGGTGTGGATCCCACACCAGTGAGCAGTATTCAAGCTGTGGGCGAACAAGTGTACTGTAACCTACTTCCTTTGTTTTCGGACTGCATTTCCTTTGAATTCTTCCAGTGAATCTAAGTCTGCCATCTGCTTTACTGACAATAAATTTTATATGGTCGTTCCATTTTAAATCACGCCTAATGCATACTTCCAGATAATTTATGGAATTAACTGCTTCCACTTGCTGACCTGCTATAGTATAGCTAAATGATAAAGGATCTTCCTTGCTATGTATTCATAGCACATTATAATTGTCTACATTGAGATTCAATTGCAATTCCCTGCACCATGCATCAAATGGATGCAGATCCTCCTGCATTTCAATACAATTTTCCATTGTTACAACCTCTATATACTACAGAATCACCTTCAAAAAGCTTCAGTGAACTCCTAATGTTATCCATAAGGTCATTTATATATGGTGTCCCATGAAACTCCCCTTTGGCACATCTGACATCACTCTTACTTCGGAAGACTTCTCTCCATTGAGAGTTCCTGTTATCTAGAAACGTCTCAATCCAATCACACAGTTGGTTTGATAGACCATATGCTCTTACTTTGTTCATTAAACAACTGTGGGGAACTGAATCAAATGCCTTGTGGAAGTCAATAAACACAGCACCTACCTGAGAACCAATGTCTATGGCCCTCTGAGTCTCATGGACGAATACTGGTTCTCACATGATTGCCATTTTTGAAACCCATACTGATTCCTACACAACAGATTTCTAGTCTCCAGAAAAGTCATTATACTCAAACATAATAAGTGTTCTAAAATTCTACAAATGACTGACATTAGAGATATAGGCCTATAGTTCTGCATCTTGTTTGACATCCCTTCTTGAAAATGGGGATGACCTGCGCCATTGCTATCTTTTGGAATGCTACGCTCTTCTATAGACCTACGATACACCACTGCAAGAAAGGGGGGTGGGATGGGGGGGGGGGGGCGAGCTAGTTCCTTCGCATACTCTGCGTAAAATCAAACTAGTATTCAGTCAGGTCCTGCGGCCTTTCCTCTTTTGGGCAATTTTAGTTGTTTTTGTATCCCTCTGTCATTTATTTCAATATCTGACATTTTGTCATCTGTGCGACAATATAGAGAAGGAACTACAGTGCAATCTTCCTCTGATAAACAGCTTTGGAAAAGGACATTTAGTATTTCAGCCTTTAGAGTGTCATTCTCTGTTTCAGTGCCATTTTCGTTACAGAGTGTCTGGACATATTGTTTTGATCCACCTACCGTTTTGACATAAGACCAAAATTTCTTAGGATTTTCAGTCACGTCAGTACATAGAAGTTTACTTTCGAATTCACTGAATGCCTCTCGCATAGCCCTCCTTACGCTACATTTTGTTTCGTTTAATTTTTGTTTGTCTATAAGGCTTTGACTATGTTTACGTTTGCAGTGAAGTTCCTTTTGCTTCCGTAGCAGTTTTCTAACTCGGTTGTTGTACCACAGTGGCTCCTTTCCATCTCCTACGATCTTGCTTGGCACATACTCATCTAATGCAGAATGTACAATGGCTTTGAACTTTGTCCGCTGCTCCTCAACACTACCTGTATTTGAGATAAAACTTCTGTGTTGAGCCACAAAGTACTCTGAAATCTGCCTTTTGTTCCTTTTCGCAAACAGAAAAATGTTCCTACATTTTTAAATATTTCTATTTATGGCTGAAATCATCGGTGCTGTAACCACTTTATGATAATTGATTTCCTGTTCGGCATTAACAGTTTCGAGTAGTTCAGGTCTGTTTGAACCCAGAAGGTCTAATATGTTATTGCCATGAGTGGGCTCTCTGTTTAACTGCTCAAAGTAGTTTTCAGACAATGCACGTAAAACAATTTCACTGGATTCTTTGTCCCTGCCACCCATTATAAACGTTTGAGTCTCCCAGTCTATTCCAGTAAATTAAAATGACCCCACAGTTAAGACCCATAACCTTTACAAACATTTGAACATTGTTTGGTGTTCTGCCACAACAGCTGTTGAACCAGGAGGGCTATAGAAACATTCAATTACCATGTTGGAGCTTGCTTTAATGGTGATCTTCACCCAAATTATTTCAAATTTTGGGTCTCTGTCAATTTCCTTCAATACTATTGCACTTTTTATCACTATAAACAAGCCTCCCCCTTCAGTGTCCAGTCTATCTCTGCGATATACATTTCAGTCTGAGTTTAGAGTCTCATTACTGTTTACATCTGGTTTCAGCCAACTTTCCGTCCCTAGTACTATGTGGACATTTTGACCCTTTATTATGATAGCAGTTCTGGGACCTTTCTATAGACGCTCCTGCAGTTAACTAATACTACATTGATCTTTTCATTCCCTGTTGCGTTCTGCCTACTGCTACCTTGTTGTGACTCAGGAGGCATCTTGTCGGGCCTAGGGAGGGATTTTTCTAAGCTAAAAAACCCCCATGTACACTCCACACATACTCCACTACTCTCGTAGCCGCTTCCTGAGTGTAGTGCACGCCTGACCTATTCAGGGAAACCCTACATTTCTCCACCTGATAATGGAGGTCGAGAAATTTGCATCCCAGATTTCTGCAGAACCATCTGAGCTTCTGTTTTAAGCCTTCCACTCGGCTCCAAACCGGAGGACCTCAATCGGTTCTGGGAACGACACTACAAATAGTTAGCTCAGATTCCACCCCGTGAGTGAGGCTTTCAGCCTTCGCCAAGCGCCTGTATGAACTGAGGATGACTCCTGAATGCAGACGGCAGGAGTCATTCGTTTTGTCTGTTGCATATCAATGATGTGCTTGCCCCCAGTGCCACTGGTAGTAACTGGTCGGTAAGAGATTGCGCCAACTCTTCTGGGCTCACAAACCTTCCTATCTGTGCCAAGGAAGCTGTATGATCTGCCATTTCTGCTATCATAATGTGACAATCTTGGCAGATGCGTTTGCTGGTGTGGACATTTCAAACCTCTTCTACGGGTGTGAGATGTGTACCTGACCATTGCATGACTGACACACTATGTCCAACTTGTTTGGCTGTTCTTCAGAAGGACCCTACTGCCACAACTTGACCTATCAAACTGACTCAGCTGGCTGTAGGTAGCACATTACGTCTCTGTGGCATAGCACTGTTTTGCTGCGTGTGTTGAGAGTATGCTGAGCCCCATGGCTCTAAACATTCCCTATACACAAATAGTGCTCTGACAACTATATCACTACACTATCTGTTGGCAGACAACATTGAAACCATTATCAGTACATTTAATAATAATCTTTATTCAACATTGAATAATCAAATACAGTGCCTTGGGGTCATACAGATTATTCTTCTGAATATGTCAGTTTTATAAATTTTGGACTAAAGATTACTATTTCACAATAACATAACAATTTTATAAATTTTACTTTAAAAAATTACACCATTTTTAAGTCTTGCAATTTTTTTCTTCATTTGATCATTTAACAGATACCTAAAAGTACATAATGACATAATTATGGAACATTTTTCATACATCTGTATAATTCATCTAGGCAACATAAGGGATTTTTCAGTTAAAATTCTTTTTGTTTTTTTAATTTGTTGCTTGGGGGGCTGTGAGGCTTTTTGGTAGCACATTGGCAAGTTTCAGGCCAGCATGAACACAATTCTTTTTGTATAATACTGTCCTATGGCTGTTTAAGTGGTACCATTTCTTTGTTTTTGTCTTGTGTTGTGCTGATGTACATCAGATTTAGGTCCGGATTGATTGTTTTAACACAAATGATTATTTTTAATACATATACACCTACAATGCTAAGTACACCCAATTTTGGAGATATATTCCAATATGATTCTCTAGGTTTGGCTCCACAGATAATTTTAACAGCATCTTTCTGTAGTGTCAATAATATTTTAAGATTGTTTTGTGCATAGTTTATATTGGATGCAAACAGTGAATGGTATGCAGTCTTTAGCACATGCATATCCTTACAATGTTTGCTGATCATGTTATAGCAAAGATACTTTTTGACAAATTACGAGCTAAGGAATCTGTGTGCACGTGTCCTACTTGAGGTTGTCTTGAATTGTATATTGTTCCTTTTTTAGTTTGGCTTGCTATAGATAATTTCATATCAAATTCAGTTTGCTTCCTAGGGTTAAATTTCACTATTGCAGTCTTTGATGCACTTACACATAAATGGCTTTCATTGAAATACTGGACTATTTCATTGGTAACAGTGCCGCACAGCACCTCCAGGCTGTTGTAGTCTTTGTGTTTGCACACAACTGTTCTAGCATCTGCATACATTATTATTTTAATGTAAGGGAAACAGTACTTTATGTCATCAACATGGATCAAGAACAAGAGGGACCACAAGACGGAACCTTGAGGAACCCTATATTTCACATCAGTAATTTTGGATTTGAAACACCCACAGTTTGTTTTAATCTAGACGAATTGCTTCCTGTTGCTCATATATGACTTTATTAAGTTAAACCCCATCCCTCTAATGCCTATGCTCCATAGCTTGTCGAGGAGTATGGTGATGTTGACACAATCAAATGTTTTTTCAAGATCAAGAAACACTCCAGTAACATGCTCATTATTCTATATTATTTGCTATCCCCAAGGTGGTATCTCCTGTTATCTGTTCAAAATCGATGTCATCTTTCCAAGAATAAACACCTTTTTTCACTAGCAGTATATAAATACATCGTTAAGAAGTTGTGTTTTGGATCAATATGCTTCTTCCAAATTAAGTTACACCATAGCTCACCAAAAATATGAAGCTTTTTTCTATGAACATTTTCAATCGTGCTGTTATGTCAGAACCTATTATCACAGTTCTAATTTCTGCAAAGTGGAAAGAGCAGCAATAACAATTATAGTGTAGCTAATCAAACCGAACCTGTTTTCTACAAAGGTGTAACAATTCTGCAATATAATATTCATAAAACAATTATCTCCAGAATACCAAATTGTTACAATGTGAAAAATGAAAAGATTGGCTGCCTTTAACTTCTGTCATTTGCTGAACCGTTACCAGAAACTGCCAATATGTAAACTGAAATTTAACGGAAACACCATAGATTTTAGGGATTCCCACACAATGTATCACACACTGGCAAAGTGGATGACCTGGATAGTGGCCAGCTAGGACTGAGAGCAGTCTGATCTCTTTTAACAAATCCATCAGGAATGTAGATTGTGTAAATGTTCAGGTGGTTATATGGACAATTGCTCCATCCTATTGGAAATAAGTGTAAGTTTTTCTCCTCCTTCAAATCTGCTAAAGATGGTTTCAAAATGTCCACCACATTTTTATTTACCACACCCGGTATAAGCATTGTATTCCCAACATATAAGCATATGTAGAATACAGCAAACAATAAACGTTTTTTCACAAACATGCTGAAGTTGACAAGTCAAAGAGTAATTAGCTTTTCTAAAGAGTAATTATGCCTATGGTATTTGTTCCATATTTTGAGTTATTTTCTTCAAATCAATAAATATCTTGAAGTATACACTTTCTAAAGTAGGTATTGCCATACAAAATTTCATCACAATTGGTTCAGCAGTTTGGTCTGGAAAGCATAACAGACAGAGTTACTTTTGCATTTTGTAATATTAGGATGGATATACAACCTATAACAATAAAATTCAGTGAATAGTTCTGTAATATTAACGTAAATGAGCTATGAACTCCACTTGCCTTACTGTCCTTTGAAATAGTCCCCTCTCAAAAATATGCACCATTGCGTTCTGCAATACATGTCCTGGAAACTTTGCACCAAGTCTTTCTTTGGGATAGTGTTCAAAAGCCTCGGCACATTTCACTGGATGTCAGGAATATCATAAAATCTCTTTTATCTCAAAGTGAGTTTGAGTCATACGAACGGGAAGAAATCTGAAGGATTGATATCCGGCGAGTGCTGTGGATACTTAAGTTGCACAACAACGCTCGCCCAAACACAAAAGTATCATCAACAGTTCCTGACAAAAAAAAAAAAAAAAAAAAAAAAAAAAAAAAAAAAAAAAAAAAAAAAAAAAAAGGGGTGGTGCAACATCAACATCCAGCATGCTCACTGGATCTCAATCTACACACACACACACACACACACACACACACACACACACACACACACACACACACACGCACGCAAGCTTTTGCAAACATTTGTTGCTTCTTCAGGCAAAGAGCAGGGAAGGAGGGGGAAAAGGAAATGATGTGGGTTTAAAGGAGCGGGTGAGGAATCGTTCCAATCCCGGTAGAGGAAACACTTACCTTTGGGGAAGAAGGGCAGGTAAACAAACACCCACACACAAAGGCAGACAAGCAAAATACAAAGAAGTTGGACAGAGGTGCCAGTCGAGGCAGAGGCTCTGTCCAGAGAACCGAGGCAAAGATGTGGTGGGCAGGAATTTAAAACTAATGAAGGTTGGGACCAGATGAGCAATGGGAAGAGAGAATATGTTGAAGGGAAAGGTTCCCATCTCCGGATTACTGAAAGGTTGGTGTAACACTGTGCCAAGATGTGCTGGCCGTACACCGAGGCATGCTTAGCCACAGGGTGATCCTCATTACCAACAAACACTATCTGCCTTGACCATTCATGCAAATGGACAGTTTGTTGCTGGTCATTCCCACATAGAAGGCCTCACAGTAGAGGCACTTCAGCTGGTAAATGACGTGGGTGCTGTCGCAAGTGGCTCTGCCCTTGATTGTGTACACCCTCCGGGTTCAGGACTGGAATAAGTGTAGTGGGAGGATGCATAGGGCAGCTTTTACACCGGGGGCAGTTACATGGGTAGGAGCCAGAGGGTCGGAAAGGTGGTTTGAGGATTCATATGTTGTGGACTAGGAGGTTACATTTGAGAGACTGGTGTGTTATTTATTTTTCCAGCTAGGAATTTTTCCTCTATAATATATATAAAGTGACAAGGCTTTTCAACACCATCCCAAATGAAGACTTGGTGCAAAGTTTCCAGGACATGTATCACACAGCTCAGTAGTGCATAGTTATGGAGGTGATAAGTTTGAAGGACAGTAAGGTAACTGTAGTTCCCAGTTCATCTATATTAATGTTAGAGGACTATTGACTGAATTTTGTTGTCAGAAGTTGTAGGTGCTCTAGACTAAAAATTCCAAGTTGTCAATTACATTCT
This sequence comes from Locusta migratoria, assembly GCA_026315105.1. NCBI lineage: Eukaryota > Metazoa > Arthropoda > Insecta > Orthoptera > Acrididae > Locusta > Locusta migratoria. The sequence continues at coordinate 126,794,749 of CM048752.1, forward strand.
TCCATTGTATGAAGTGCTTTAGCTTTTACCCATTTCATTACTACATTTTTAAATTTATCCAAAACCACTTGTAGCTGGTTTGTTAAAATATTTTACACCAAGATATTTACAACTGTTGTGGACTTACTGCTAGGCTGGTTTGTCAACTGCATATCCATTTCTTCTGTTACTGTTCTATACTGGCATCCCAAGTGAATCACATTTTCTACAGCAAATGATAGAAAACTGCTTACAAACATGTTAAGGATTGAAACTTCCTGGCAGATTAAAATTGTCTGCTGCAACATTCTGGAAACATCCCTTACGCTGTGGCTAAGCTATGTCTGCGCCATATCCTTTTTTCTACGAGTGCTAGTCTTGCAAATTACGCGGGAGAACTTCTGTGAAGTTTCGAATGTAGGAGACAAAGTATTAGCAGAATTGGAGTTGTGGAGCGGTGTCGTGAGTCGTGTCGAGGTAGCTCGCGAAAGGCAAAGGTCCAAGTTTGAGTCCCGGTTCCGGCACACAATTTTAATCTGCCAGGAAGTTTCAAATCAGTGCACACTCCGCTGCAGAGTGAAAGTTTCATTATGTTCAGGATTGTCACAATATTATTTACTTGAAGTAGTGTCTACATGCGTTGTCTTCCAATACACACCATGACCCAGGGTGCCATCAGCTCTTCTTTTGACCAAGACATCAAGGAACAGCAATTTACCCTCCGTTTCATTCTGGGTCATGGTGTGTATCGGAAGACAATGCACACTGATCTGTATTTACACGCAGACAGCTGTCATCACCCTTCACAGAGGAATGGGGTACTTAAAACTCTAGTACATAGGGCGCGCACTATCTCTGACGCAGAGAGTCTACCCCAGGAATTGGAACACCTGAGAACTGTATTCCGAAAAAATGGGTACTCAGAGTGGCAGATTCAGCGGGTCCCCGTACAACCACTACAGCACAACCTGTGAAAATGGATGAAAAGACGAGGGAGGATGTAGGCACTGCGTTCATTCCATATACCGGCGCACTCTCAGGGAAAGTCGCCCACATTTTGAAGAAACACCAGGTTGGAAGGTCTTTTGTCCGCCGAATAAAATTTGTGCACTGGTGGGGAGCGCCAAAGATTATCTTGGTTTGAGGAAGGCGGGCGTGTACCAGATTCCGTGTCAGTGTGTCAAGTCATATATTGGACAGACAATGCGTATCGTCGAAGATCGATGCGTGGAACACCAGAGGCACACACAATTGATGTATCCGAGCAAGTCGTGGTTGCAGAACATTGTTTGTCGGAGACTCACGCTATGGAGTATGAACGCACTAGGATGCCGGTACAGACATCGAGATACCGGGACTGCGTCGTTAGAGGCCATTGAAATTCGCACAAGTGACGACCTCATAAACCGCGACTGTGGCTATAATCTTAGCAAAGCTTGGGAACCAGCAATTAGGTTAATTAAGAGTAAATCTAGCAAACTTAATGTAGTGATGACCACGGCAGACAGAGCCCCACATCAATGTCATCAGTTCCACTGCGCAACCTCGGCGCGGACCACGGAGGTGTCGCTCCGCAGACCGAGGGTATTTAAATCGCCCGCCACCGGGCTAGAACCCAGTTCCCTTCGAGCTGCCGTAGCGTGCCGATCTCTGTGCCGGTGCGTTTCCAGGAGCTTAGTCCGTCAGTTCACATGATGATGGCGACATGTACGATCGCCGAAATATTGTGCCCGTTGGACACTACAAACGGGCAGTACAACCATGGATATTTTGATTATATTATTGCCTTTTTGTGATTTAAATACAATCATTGATCCAGGTGTTTCTCCCCATTGCATGTTTCACTAACAAGGCCTCTCAGTTTTTGCAGCAGGTAAACCACTTATGAGAGCCAAATTAGACAGTGGATAATACGGGAGCAGAGTAGTTTCATTGCTTTAGTTTCCTGTTTGGAGGGAATGTACAATACCATCCAAAAGTTTTGAATGTCACTGATTTTCAAGAACAACTACCAACAGAAACCAGAAATGTATAAACACTGACAAGTCTGATATGGAAGAACCTTTCATTTAAACTAGATATACACAGTCAAATTTTACTCTCCTGTGTGGTGTCGCACAAGTACAAAGTGCGCGCCACTTACTTTCGCCGCGCGCCGCCATGCACGCACGGCGCGGCGTTCTCACGACGACAGCCACGAGCGCCCTCTGCGACAACTCCGCTCGTGGCCACCACTGAAGGACATCGTGCACTTCGCACTTGGGACTGAGTTAGCAACGAGTTAGGACCTTCGTAATCAGATAGGCACCAGTGAAGACTTTGCTATTGCACAGGCACTAGGCAGGCCTCTAACAACTATGTATCAACATTCTGCAGTACTATGTAAAAGTTAAGTATTGTTACATTCTGTGCAATATATCTCTTTCTAATTTACTCGAGTGTTTATAGTTTCTGGCTGCTCCCCTCCGTACCTGCACCAGCGTGTCGGTCTCATTCCACTCGGCCACCGACACCTACGACGAGGCTGGGACACAAAAGCGGTGACGAAGTCGGGACACAAAATCCTGAATGTAGCCTCCTTTGAATTTAATAACTGCTCTTCACACGCAAACCATTCTTGTCATCAGATTCAACAGGTTTCCTCAGTTATATGCTGCTGTTTTTCTAGTAGTTTGGTCCATAGGATATTAACGTTGACAATAGGCCTTGCTGTAACTGTTCTATCCAAGTGATTACAAAGCAGTTCAGTAGGATTAAAATTAGATGACTGGGGCAGCCAGATCATATTTTTCAGTTTCTTCTTCATTTCTAAATTTGCCAAAGATGATGTAAAAAGCTCTGAAGTGTGTTTAGGATTGTTATCTTGCTGTAGAATGAATCCCTTGCCAATCAAATATTGTCCAAATGGCTCTCTCTTTCTTTATTTAAACAAAAAGAAAGATCAACACTCTTACTGCCTCCAAAACATCCCTAGGCCATGAGAGAACCCATTCCATTCTTTACTATTGAAGACACGCATTGGTGTAACGAACAAACTGCATCGTTCTCTGCCAAAGATCTCAAATTTGGATTTGTCAGTGAAAAGTACCTTTTCCTCCCAATTTACTGCCCAATTAGCATGTCATCTTACCCAGTGTATCCTCTTCTTCCCATTAATAGCTGTCAGTAATTGTTTCTTAATTGCTACACTCCCATTAAGGTAAACTGCCTGAAGATATCTTTTCACAGAACTTACACTCACCAGCTGATCCCTATTATGCTTGACTTATGCTGCTAAAACTGGTGTTGTTTACTAGAGACTACTATATATGTCATCAGTTTTTGTGTGCGGTCACCTACGTACAGCATACTTGGCGATATGCAACCAAACTACCACAAATGGGCTCTACTGGCTAGTAATACGAAATGATCATTTCATTGGTTAGGTATGACTCCTTTTCCATTGTGCACTGTACTGTAGCTTGTAGTGTCTCAAACACGACATGCTCACCTTGGATGGACGAGATGTCCAAATTAATTATTTTTTATATGTTGTAGGTGGTTTTTTGTGGACTATTGCTGTCCTAAGTTTTCTTTTACAGGATAATTGTTGAAAATACATCTCCCCTTTGTCATAAGAAGTTCCAAAGAGACATTTTATTGCTTTAATAAAACTTTGGTGAAACTCAGAATAATTAAAGCATCATGGAATTGTCATTAGGTTGTTATAGTTGTTTATTAGTTCTGATTGAGCTAACATGTTAAAACGTTGTACGACATCTGGATGTACCGTGGTGTAAACCAGATGCTGGACTCAAATATTCTGTATTTATGGGTTGAATAAAACCCTGATGCATTTATAAAAAATGCACTGTGAAGAATTCTCATTTCAATAGTTACAATTTATCTTCTGTTGTAACTACTTCTCAACATAATTTCATTACTTGTGTCAGAATGTAATGGCCTTGATTACTATTGTAAGAGTGAATAATAGAGGCACTGGTTAACCAGGACATCAACAAAAAATTTAACCGGACTAGAGAAGAAGAGAATTTTTTATATGTATATGGTGTTGCAAGATTGAAGAGGGACTACATGGTCAAATCAAACAATAATAATATCCCTCAAAAAACCAAGAAACATCACAAGCTTTATTATTATGATGTTGTGGGCCACTGTCATAAAGTCTTTACTTAAATCCAATAGTGTTGTGCAGGTTATTGGCTTATTCTCAAATCTGTCAAAGGTATGAAATTATACTGTACAGGGTAGATTAGGCAGTTTTTGTTGCGGTCTTCACACCGAAGACTGATTTGATGCAGCTCTCCACGATACTCTATCCTGTGTGAGCCTCTTCGTCGCCTCATAAGAATGGAAACCAACATTTTTGAACCTGCTTACTTTATTCATCCTTAGGTTTCTTTCTGCTATTTAACCCCCCCCCCCCCTCCTCCAAACACACACTTCTCTCCAATTCTAAATTGACAATTTATTGGGGTCTTAGAAATTGTGCTAGCAATATATGCCATCTTTTAGTCAAGATCTGCCACAAGTTTCTTTCCTCTCTAATTCTATTCAGTACCTAATTTGTTACACAATCTATCCACCTAATCTCCATCATACTTTTTCAGCCCCATATTTCAAAATATCATATCCTCTTGCTGTTAGAACTGTTTATCGTCCATGTTTCACTCCCATACAAGGCTGTATTCCTGACAATGGCCTTCAGAAAAGTCTTAATAACTTAAATTAATATCCAATGTTAGCAGATTTCTCTCCTTTAGAAATGCTTTTCTTCCAGTTTGCATTTTATATCTTCACTAATTATTTTCCTGCCCAAATAGCAAAACTATCACCTTCTTGCCTCATTTCCTAGTCTAATTGTACCAGCTTTGTCCAATGTAATCAGAATAAATTCAACTACCCTTATTACTGTTCATCTTGTACACTGCTCAATTCCATTCAACTGGTCTTCCAATTCGTCATTGGTGAACTGCAAAGTTTTTATTGCTTCTCCCTGCAATTTCAGTTTCCCAATTTCTCCTTGTTTTCCTTCAAGGCTTGCTTAAAGCAGAGATTTAATAACAATTTTGAAAAGGCTGCAATCCTGTCTGACTCCCTTCCCAAGCACTGCATCCCTTTTACTTATAACTCTTGTCTGGTTTCTGTATAAATTGTAAATAACCTCCCCCCCCCCCTTTTTTTAACCCTGTTACCTCCAGAAAACACTGTCAAAATTTTTCTCCAAATCTACAATAGCTATAAGCATGTGTTTGCCTTCCTTGCCTATCCTCGAAGGTAGGCCGTAAAGTGAGTATTGCTTCACATGTTCCTACATCACTCCTAATTCTAAAGTGATCTTTCCCAAGGTCCGATTTTACCAGTTTCTCCATTCTTCTGTGAATAATGCAAGTTAGTATTTTGCAACAATGAAATACTGAACAGATAATTCTGTAATTTTCACAATTGCTTTCTTTGGAGTTGGAATCATCATATTCTTCTTGAAGGCTGGGGGTGTTTCTCCAGTCTCCCAGTCTCATATTTTGTCATGGCTGGCTCTCCCAAGGATACCAGCAGTTCAGATAAAATATCATCTACTCCAGGGACCTCATTTTGACTGAAGTATTTCAGTGCTCTATGAAATCTAAGTGTTGTATATCCTATCTCATGTTCATCTACATTCTCCTTCATTCATACAATACAAATTCATTTCCCTTGTATAGCGCCCCCCCCCCCCTGCCGCTCCCAATATATTCCTTCCACCTTCATTGCTTAGAACTGATTTTCGATCTGTGCTATTCAAATCCACACTCCTATGTCTTACTACACTTAAGTGCCATGTTTCATTTTGACAGCGCAGGTCATGTGTCCGCCAGGTCCCCCTGGGTCCAAAGGTCATGGCGGCGCTGGCTGTCCCTATAAGATAATTGTCCGGTTATGACATTATCTCGGCAAGCACCCATGTCAGTTTAGAGGTTACATTGGCGAAAACTTTTCATTTTAGAGTGCCATGCTGTGAGATATTTTTCTTGTGTAATGTATATAAATGCAGAAACCTGTGTAAAATTTATTTAGTCAGCAGAATGTCGTGGATAAATCAGTATTTAAGCACGGGGCAACACGGTTCGATACATTACGACGGAACAATGTTATATGCAGGACCAGTGGACGGTATTGAAACGGCGGAAAGAGGAAACACACATAATCTGAATAGGAACAATAGATACGGACTGTTGCTAGGCACGATGCTGCAACGTGAATTAGATATGGTGAAAATCCAGCGTACAATGATTTAGTTGAAGAAGTCATGAAATTTGAATTGGAGCCAATGCAGGCAGAAGAAATCGATAGTGGCATGCGCCAGTGGCGCCCACATAGATATCACGAGCAAGGGCACGACCCTGCACGTGCTGCCACTTTGGAAATGATGCTGTTGCTACCAGAGACTGTTATGCAAACTGTTACCGACGGTGCAGGTGCCAGCATTCCCGCCAATGTCGCGCAGATAGCGATAGCCAGTGGCGCAACAGGTGCAGCTGTCGCTTATGGTGTTAAAAAAATAGTTGACCACGTAAATACAAAAGGTTTAACGTTGCCAGGTAGCGATTATGTTGGGCCTGGAAAACCTATAAATATAGACACTCAACGAAGCAGAGCAGATGCCATTGCTAAAGAACGTGACATCGGATACAATCGCTTGTTGAAAGAAGTTTGAGAACGTGTTTTTACTGAAGAAGAATTTAGAGAGCGAGTACAGAAATTGGATGCTAAGGCTATTATAGACTTTGCTATTGATTGAAGTCATACACGAAATTGGCATTCCTTTGCTGGAAAATATGGATTGAAATTGAAAACATTAGTTGAACAGAAGGTTAATAAAAACCACTGATGCCAAACGAGAAGGTATTTACATTTATGTATGTATGTATGCATTATAATTAATGTATTCATTATATTTCAATAATAATACCATTTCTTGCCTTCAGAATAATTACGATTGGCCTCTTTGGGGACGTCCAAATTGGAATGAAATGTATTAAGGCCAGAAACATTATGCATATGAACAATGGCTAATGTCACATGTATGTCGTAGTTTGCCCATACGTCACAACGACCATCAATGTCTGGCAGTTCATCATTAGCATCAAGTGCAGATACTGTCCCACAAGAGGAAGAAGAAAACAATGCCTCTGACGACGACATCGAACATAACGATGAAGACGATGACTCTGACGATAACAACCCTGTTCAACCATTAGTTCCATATTCAGACACTGACACAAATACGAGTTCGATGGATGTAGATTCCGCGAAACTTGCAGCAATGTCGCAAGAAGGAAAAGGTTGAAAGAAAGCAAAAAAGGCACTGTGGGCACTGCAGCCCTGTCAGTTACTGCAATGGGTGATTCTGCTAACATGAGTGATATACCATTACCCACACCAGCAATATTGGATACTGGTAACATTACAAGGTATAGACAAGTGCACAGATCTTTTACATATGGCTTAGCTTATAAAGTAATTACACATCAAAATTCTGTATTTATGGTTATATTCGATGAATGATGAAAACTCTCCTCAGAGATGATAAGTATTGTTGAAACGAGATAGAACGGCTGGCCAGTACTTACCTTTGTGCTGTACCGCCGATAGTAACACAAATGAAGAAACAGAAAAAAGGGGCAAAAAGGACAAGCTTTCGGAACACAGTTCCTTCATCAGGTGGGAGAGAAGGGAAGAAGAAACGATGGGAACGGAAGGGAAAGGTAAATCACGACCTAGGTCATGAAGGTGGTGTTTCGGGAGTGTGGACGTCTCCCGCCTGATGAAGGAACTGTGTTGCGATAGCTTGCCCTTTTTCTCCCCTTTTTTCTGTTTCTTCATTTGTGTTACTATCGGCAGTACAGCACAAAGGTAAGTACTGGCCAGCCATTCTATCTCGTTTCAACAATACTTGTATTTATTGTAACTCCTTCGGCTGAAATTCCAGTTGATAGGCCATTTTTATATATGACACCATCTGAATTTGATTTATTGCAAGATGGTAGTCAAATTGTTCATTGTTCTGTTAAAGTAATTGCATGAAAACCTAGAATTGCATTTCCAACTAATTCAAGCGAAACAGAGCTTGCAGCTTTAAATCAAAATAAGAATATGATTACTAGTGTGTGTATTAATTTAAAAATACCAGGTGTCAATGTAAAACCTACAGCATTTGCTACTTCAGCTCCTATGGAAACAACTGGTATAGACCATAAATGTGATTTTGATCCAATTTGGAAATCATGGTATGGATACAAAAATGAGGAAGCTGATTTTTTAAATACAGTTCCTGCCCATCAATTTGGACAACTGATTAATTTGAAATACTATTATGCATGTGTATCTAGTACAAAAGAGAAAGGGCTACATAATTGGGGGTGGAAATGTGTACAATTGTGTGTTTCTGAAGTAGATGCAGATGCTCATACTGGAAGTGTCATTGTCAACTATGATTATAAACATACATTAGGTTTCCTTAAAATTCCAAAACTATGTAATGTCGATATATTCCCCATTACAACTAATGCTCAGGGTGTACCTCAACGGTATAGGCTTGCACTCCAATCCTTTTATGACATGTGATAATTTTTCCAAAACACAAATTTAAGAACAATTAGTCAGAGCTATCACTCCAGTGACCGATGGAAATTCATCTGGATATAATAATTTAATAGAAAAGGCTGATATTGCTTCTGCTGGTTACAATATTAGACTTCATGATACAAATGTTCAGCCAAGTCTTCATGTAGGGATAAATCTTACTTATGCTTTAAGTACTAGTAGTTTAAACAGTGACTCTACCAAATATACAGATACTCAAATGTTATTTGAAGTTATTGTTGAATGTACTGTATATTCAGATAGTTTAGACACTCATAATCCTCAAGCAAATGTTCAAGTATCTGATATCATTATTATGTCAAATATGACAAGGAATAAGGAATCATCGATGTATAAGGGACAGTATGAAATGAAACAGACACAAATATTTTATTGTTTTAAATGCTGTAAAACATTTTATTGCTTTAAATTTTGTAAAAACATTTATATTGTACCATGTAACATTTTTGTAAAATTTGGTTTGTAATAAACAATATTGATTACATCCATGTCTTATATTCATTTAATATTTTACACCATGCATTTGAAGCAAATTAAAAATGCTTCTTGGTAGTTTCTTTCAGTGCATCATATTTTTTCCACCTGATTGTTCTAACTCTTATATCTCAAAAATCTGGATGTGCACAAACAACAGTTGACAGCATCTTGTAAAGCAAATTTATTATTGCAACGTCCTGTGTGACCCACATTTAAAGCAAGTGAAACAATACAGTGCAAAAACCAATTTTTTCCTGAATTGGGGGACCAATTATACATAAAGTATTCAATTTTTTGCTTTTAAAATATACATTAACATTGTTAACATTTTGCCATTGGTACAGACCTTCTTTGTTTTATTATTGCAACGTCCTATGTGACCCACATTTAAAGCAAGTGAAACAATACAGTCAAAAAACCAATTTTTTCCTAAATGGGGGACCAATTTTACAAGGCGCATCCAGAAAGTAAGTTCCGTTTGTAATAAAATGAAATTGTACACAGATACAGAAGAAATTTTTATTGCACAAAATTCTACAATTCAAATTACTTTTCCACATAACTGCTGAAATTTTGCAGGCATTTGTCATAGTGCGGCACCAGGTTTTGTATACCTTCTTCATATAAATCTGCCGCCTGTGTCTTCAGCCAGTTGGAAACAGTTTCTTTCAGCTTGTCATTGAAGTGATGACCGTCACGGAAAGACTCGAGATGTAAGAACAGATGAAAGCCACTAGGAGCGAGGTCAGGGCTGTACGGAAGATGATCAAACCCGTCCAAGCCAAATCCCTGTAGGAGGTTTTTCGTCACATTTGCAGTGTGTGATCGTGTGTTGTCGTGAAGCAAAACAACGTCTTTTGACAGCAGTCCCTGGCACTTATTCTGAATTGCACAGCGCAATTTCTGAAGTGTCTCACAATAAGCATCTGCTCTGATTGTTTGACCATGCGGTAAGAAGTCAATGATTAGGATGCTTTTCCAGTCCCAGAACACTGTGCACATCATTTTCCGAAATGTCATGATTTGCTTTGGCTTTACCTTTGGTGGGGATGAAATATGCCTCCATTCCACCGATTGCCGTTTACTCTCAGGGGTGTCGTAAGAAACCCACGTTTCATCTCCTGTGACTATCTGTCTAAGAAATTCTTCGCCACTTTCAGCATAACGGGTCAAAAACTCACGTGCACTACCCATCTGTTGTGTTTTGTGTTGCTCATTGAGAATCTTTGGTATACCAACATGAGCAAAGTTTACGGAATTTCATGCATCAGTGATTGTGAAATTTGGGGGAAGTCCATAGCGAGAGCACTAATTGTAAACCTACGGTTTTTCTGCATCTTGTCATCAATCACGTGAACCAGTTCTTCTGTAACCAAAGGTGGATGCCCACTTCGTTCTTCATCGTGCACATCACTACGCCCGCCATTGAACTGTCGGACCCATCTTCTCACCATCGAATCACTCATTGCATTTGGTCCGTAAACATCGCAAATTTGCCGATAAATTTCACTCGGTTTCACTTTCCTCGCATTCAGAAACCGAATCACCGACGCGATTTCAGAGGCGGCAGGATTTTCAATCAACGCTGACATTTCAAACAAGTACAACAAAGCGTACGTAACTGACAGTGATCTCCAAATGGTGCACGTTCTTCTCCTCGGTACACATCGTCTACAGCGCATGTGCGGAACTGCTATCGCAGCGCTGCAGCGGAGATAAATTGAAACAGAACTTACTTTCTGGTCGTGCCTCGTACATAAAGTATTCAATTTTTTGCTTTTAGAATATACATTAACATTGTTAACATTTTGCTGTTGGTAAAGGCGTTCTTTGTTGAACCACGATATAATATTAGTTAATAATATCTGTGTCCCCATCACATTGGTGTAACAATAATTTATTTAACCATGCCAAAGAATCTGAAAGAGTATAATAGTAATCCCAGATGCCACTAGTAGAACTATAGAATACATTATCTTCAGATCCAGAACACAATGAATTTTCAATACCTTTTACAACCAGATCAAAAAATGTTCAAATGTTTGTAGAGCTTATGGGACTTAACTACGGGGTCATCGTCCCTAAACTTACAAACTACTTATGAACTAGCTAATACTAAAAATGTCACAAATATCCATGCCCGAGGGGGGATTCGAACCCCTGACCGTAGTGGCCGTGCAGACCGTGAAGCGCCTCAGTCCCCTCGGCCACCGCGGCTGGCACGTCAGTTTTTTTGTACAGTTCTAAACCCAAAAATTAAATTTTAGATCGATCAAATTAAAATTTAAAAAAAGAATGTTTCATGACAGCCCAGGTAACGTGTCCGCCGGGTCCCCACGAGTCTGAAGGTCGTGGCGGCGCTGGCTGTCCCTGTAAGATAATTTTACGGTTAGGACATTAACTTGGCAAGCACGCACAACAGTTATGCCAGCGAAAATTCTCGATTTCTGCGCCATCAGTGGCGCCATATGGGTATATAAAGACACGAAATTTGAACGTAGAGCACAATGTCTTTGGAAGCGGTTCCTGTTGGATCATCTACATCATCTGCTGAACTGCCTGTAAGTACACTTTGAAACTATGGTGAACCCAGTGTCTCTGTATAAATTGTCTCGTCGTGTTGTAATTGGTAATTTAGAAAATGCATTAGATGCGTTGCTTTTGGAACTACCCACTACATTAAAGGAATATTTGCTTTTAATTATCATAAAAACAAAATTAGATATGTATTGGATAGATATGCATTAGAAGAGGAATATTATCTTCAACACCAACGTGTACCTAATATACGCAAAATTTTACTTGATGCATTAGAATATGGTAAAAAATTCTAGGCTACATTACTCTCTCTTATTGTGTGTTTAATAACAAATTAGACAGGAATACTGATTTTTAGCTAGGAAATGATTGACCTTGGCTACTGCTCCATTGATTTACGTAAGATGTGCTGAACTAAAGTGCCTAATATGAATGAGGTGTAAGTCAATGTTGGGGAATAAAAGTACAAATTGTATCCTGAATTTCAGTTGCTGCCCTTGTGCCTTTGCATTTATGCCAGAAAAGTAGAATGGTGAAAGAAAATCACTATGTAGATTTCCACTGTTTAACTGTACATTCCCCCGAAAATGGCAATAATATTCTATACAGGACTGAACTGTACTGTGAAGGAAGAGTTAATTTCATAATGTAGGTAAGTGCGAGGGGAGGTGATGGAAGGGGGGAGGAGTAAGTATATTTATTCTTTAATGAAATTATATATAAAAAGTTTACTTACTGGGCAAAGCAGCACCGGTAGTGACAGCAAACACAAACACACACAAAAGCAAGCTTTCGCAACCCAGTTTCTTCTTCAGGCAGAGTAGGGAAGAAGAAGAAGAAGAAGAAGAAGAAGAAGCAACTGGGTTGCGAAAGCTTGCTTTTGTGTGTGTTTGTGTTTGCTGTCACTGCCGGTGCTGCTTTGCCCAGTAAGTAAACTTTTTATATATAATTTCATTAAAGAATAAATATACTTACTCTTCCCCCCTTCCATCTCCTCCCCTCGCACTTACCTACATTATGAAATTAACTCTTCCTTCACAGTACAGTTCAGTCCTGTATAGAATATTATTGCCATTTTCGGGGGAATGTACAGTTAAACAGTGGAAATCTACATAGTGATTTCTTTCACCATTCTACTTTTCTGGCATAAATGCAAATGCACAAGGGCAGCAACTGAAATTCAGGATACAATTTGTACTTTTATTCCCCAACATTGACTTACACCTCATTCATAGTAGGCACTTTAGTTCAGCACATCTTACGTAAATATCAATGGAGCAGTAGCCAAGGTCAATCATTTCCTAGCTAAAAATCAGTATTTATGTTTTTTGTCACTACCAGTGCTCCTTCTCCTGGTAAGTAAACTTCATCTATTTTTTATGTATATTTTTCCTGGTAGGAACTTTTCCTCTATAACCTTTAATGAAATTAGCCATAAATAATATATACCTTTGTTCAACAACTCAGTTCATACATTTAATACTAGGAACAAAAATGATCCACACAGGGACTTAAAAGCACTTACTTTAATTAAAAAATGGGTCCACTATTCATGAACACACATTTTCCAATAATTTGCCAGCAACCACAAAAATATTAGCTACAAATAAAGAGGAACCTGACAGACTTACTAGCAGTCAACTCCTCCTACTCCAGTGATGGATTTTTGAATAGAACCAAATGAGTATGTATTCATATTACTATTATTATTACACCAGCTTGTAAAAATAAATAAATAAAATTCTACATTGACATGTTCCACATCCATGAGGATCTCCTCAATATTGATCTATGGAACAAAAAACTAATCTAATCGGTTATGTTCTGGTAGATGTAAATTGCAGTAGTATAGAGATAGGTAGGTTTACAGGGGTATGTTCATTTGTCTAATAAAAAAAAAGTTCACTGGACAAGATTAAAATGTTGTAAAATTTGTATTTATAGTATTACGTCTCTTATCTTTGTACTTGTCATAAAAGGAAAAGCAGTCAACAATCCAAAGATTGGTTTGAACACCACAGTGCTTCACTAGGCACGGTCCTGTTTGGAGGTGGTATGCCGTTGCCTTCCTCCAACCTTGGAACTGACATACCCAGCCAGTTATAGGGGGACCTACAGTTTAACGTGGGTTCCGAACCACGGTGCTACTCGGTATTTTTCACATGAGCAGTACTGCCAGAGGTGAAAGAAGTGGAAAGTGACAGATAAAAATCCTAGGACCTGGCGGGGATTAATTAAATGTTGCAAATTAAGTAAATATATCTTATCACAACATGTTTGGTGACGCTGACATGATATTCAGCGTTAATTGACTCTTTGTGTAATTACATTTCGGACGTTGCATATGAAACAACCGCATCAGCTGCACTGCACTTCGTCCGTGTGATTACGCAATGCTAGATATGCAACTGATTGCTGGTGCACCTGCAAGCGTATTAATCAACACCATCGCAGTCATAACACCAACGTCAAGAGTGCCTTAATCACCCGGTTATCACAGTCTCAGACTAAACACCTGGCGAACTACTACGTACTGAGGAGTTAGGGGATCGTACACCGTTACAGTTTCTGCGCCGCTTGCAGACATTGGCAAATAATGCTGTCAACGAAGATATTTTACGCAATATGTGGCTATACATCTTCCACTGGATGCACAGAAAATACTCTCAGTGTGCGCCAGTGATCTCGATGCACTTGCACAAACCACAGATCTAATGGTGGAGATGTACCCATCTGCGAGTGTAGCAGCCGTTAGTTTGTCGACAGACAATACCCTCACAGCGTTGCAAGCTCAGGTCACTGAACTTACTGCACACATTGCTGCGCTACGAACACAGTATTCCAACCGTCAATCACAACGCCACCACTCACCAAGACAATGCAGTCTCTCACCTTCAGCTGTAAAGATTTGCTTGTATCACGAGCGGTTTGACTCAGAGGCAAGAAAGTGTAATTCTCTGTGTGAGAAGGGAAATGACCAGGAAAGCCAGCAATGACGGCAACTGGCTCTCCGGATGGCAACCGTCAACTATTTGTCACAGAACAAGATACAAAGTTACAACTCTTAGTGGGCACAGGTACTGATGTATCAGTTTATCCGTGTTCTCGAAGCAAGGATGACTGCTGTCTTTTTGCAGCAAACGGTTCTAGGATCCAGACATACGGTCAAGTGACACTTTCATTAAACTTGGGCCTGCAACGCAAGATGGACTGGCAGTTTACAGTAGTAGATGTGACACATCCTATTCTCGGTACAGACTTTATGGACCGCTTACTGATCTCGACACTATAACTAACTTAGTCAGTCATGGACATTTACGCTGTGTTGAAGGCACCACTATATGAATGATCACAGGTGATTCTCCATATGAAGAGCTTATTAAACAGTTTGCGAAGATTGCCTGACAGCTACCCACACTGGCATCGGTACAACATACGACAGTGCACTACATATTAATGACGCAAGACCAGTTCATGCTCGACCTCATAGTTTAAAACCAGAAAAGTTGAAAGTAATGAAGCAAGAATTTTCATTTATGCTCGCTCAAGGAATCTGCCGCCAACCAAGCAGTCGTTGGGCTTCAGCCCTCCATGTTGTTCCAAAGAAGAATAATGGGTGGTCCCCCCCTTTTTTTTTTTTTTTTTTTTTTGTGGTTTTAGGGCGCAGAACTTCTATGGTCATTAGCGCCCAGCCAAGAACATAGATTCGCTATGATCTAAAAAAATGTAGACTGTCAGAACATCACCAAGAGGCTAAAAACGAAAGATAAAAGACAATTAAAAGAGTTAAATATCCTTGGATAAGTTGGCCAAGTTGATAAAACGCAAAACTCGAGCAGCTGCTCGTGTGTCATCAGCTAAAATTTCCTCCAGAGTAGACGGAAAGTGAAGGGCTACACGGAGATGATTAAAATTAACACAAGTCAGTAAAACATGTCGCACTGTCAGCAGTTCACCGCAGGAGCATAGCGGTGCAGGTTCGGCGGATAGCAAGTGACGGTGGCTGAAACGGCAATGACCGATCCGCAACCGAGCCAGGATGACCTCCTCCCGCCGAGAGGGGCGTGAGGATGTCCTCCAAGCGGTCGGGATCGGTTTGACAGTTCGCAATTTATTGTTGTACAGTGAAAGCCACACACTGTGCCATTGCGACACGATACTCCGGCGAAGAGCCCGTTGAACATCGTCCGATGGGACGCAAAAGGTAGCCATGCGAGGCAAAAGAGCTGCTGCCTTGGCTGCTGTGTCGGCGGCCTCATTCCCGGGCACACCCACATGGCCAGGGACCCACAGGAAAGAAACGTGACAGCTGTCATCCGCCAGCAACTGGAGGGAGCGTTGGATCCGATACACGAGAGGATGGTTCGAGAAAGGGTCCTTAAGACTCTGCAGGGCACTAAGGGAGTCAGAACATATGGCATAGAAAGGGTGGCGGTGGCGGCAGGTATACAAAACGGCCTGGTGGAGGGCGAAAAGCTCAGCCGTGAAGTTTGAGCACCGGTCAGGGAGCTTGTATTGGAAACGGTTGCCCCGACGACGAAGGCAGATCCGACACCGGCAGTGCTCTTGGAACCATCAGTGTAAATAAATACGGCATTATCGAACCGCGAACGGCGTTCGACAAGCCTCGAGCGGTATACCAAATCCGGAGTGCTCTCCTTGGGGAGCGAACTAAGTTCGAGGTGTGTGTGAACCTGGGCCTGATGCCACGGTGGCAATGGGCTTTCGCTCAACCGAAGGGTGGAAGGAAGGGTAAAATCGAGCCGCTGTAGCAGGCGGCGAAACCGAACTCCCGGTGGAAGCAAGGCAATCGCAGACAACTGATATTGGCGATCGAGTGAGTCGTCAAAAAATAATCTGTAAGATGGATGGTTGGGCATCGACCGTAGGCGGCATGCGTACCGACACAAGAGTATGTCACGTCTATTGGTCAAGGGTAATACAGCAGCCTCGGCATACAGACTTTCAACAGGGCTGGTATAAAATGCACCGGTCGCCAGACGTAATCCACGATGGTGGATAGAGTTGAGACGGCGGAGAATCGACGGCCGTGCTGAAGAGTATACAAGGCTTCCATAGTCGAGCTTCGACTGAACAATGGCCTGGTAAATGTGAAGCAGGACGGTGCGATCCGCTCCCCATGACGTGCCACTGAGGACACGAAGAACGTTAAGGGATCGGGCACAACGGGCAGCCAGGTAGGACACATGTGTGGACCAGCAAAGTTTCCGATCCAACATGAGTCCCAAGAATTTTGTAGTCTCCACGAAAGGGAGAGCAACAGGGCCGAGACGTAGAGAAGGTGGAAGAAATTCCTTGTATCTCCAGAAATTGATACACACAGTTTTCTCAGTGGAGAATCGGAAGCCGTTTGCGATGCTCCAGGAATATAGACGGTCAAGACAGCGCTGGAGAGAACGCTCCAAGAGACACGTCCGCTGGGCGCTACAATAAATTGCGAAATCGTCAACAAAAAGAGATCCGGAGACGTCGGCTGAAAGGCAATCTACGATCGGATTGATTGCAATGGCAAAGAGCGCCACACTCAAGACGGAGCCCTGTGGTACCCCATTCTCCTGGCAAAAGGTATCTGACAAAACAGAGCCCACCCGTACCCGGAACTTGCGATCCGCCAAAAACGCTTGAATGAAAAGAGGAAGGCGGCCCCGAAGGCCCCATGTGTGCAATGTGCGGAGAATGCCCGCTCTCCAACAGGTATCGTATGCCTTCTCCAAGTCGAAGAACACGGCTACTGTTTGACGCTTCTTTAGAAAGTTGTTCATAATGAAGGTCGACAACGTAACGAGGTGGTCAGCAGCAGAGCGGTGTCGACGAAAACCGCATTGGATATTAGTCAGGAGGCGGCGAGATTCGAGGAGCCAGACCAACCGAGAGTTAACCATGCGTTCCATCACCTTACAGACGCAGCTCGTCAGAGAAATGGGGCGATAACTGGAAGGAAGGTGTTTGTCCTTCCCTGGTTTGGGGATGGGGACAACAATGGCTTCACGCCAACTTGTGGGAACATGACCTTCAGTCCATATGCGATTGTAGGTACTAAGAAGAAAGCACTTGCCCGCAGGAGAGAGGTTCTTCAGCATCTCAATATGAATGGAATCGGGCCCGGGAGCAGAAGACCGGGACAGGGCGAGAGCACGATCTAGCTCCTGCATGGTGAAGGCGACGTTATAATTTTCACGATTAAAAGAGCGGAAAGAAGGCGGCCGTGCCTCCTCTACCTGTTTGCGAGGGAGAAAGGCAGGGTGGTAATGGGCAGAGCTCGAAACCTCCGCAAAGAAACGACCCAATGCGTTTGAAACATCAGCTGGGTCCACGAGGACTGTGTTCTCCACGGTCAGGCCAGGAATCGGGGAGTGGACCTTGATGCCGGACAAACGGCGTAGGCCACCCCAGACAACCGTGGAGGGAGTAAAACGGTTAAAAGAACTAGTAAAAGCAGTCCAGCAAGCTTTCTTGCTGTCGTTTATGATACGACGGCACTGCGCTCTCATACGTTTGTAATTGATGCAATTCTCCAAAGTCGGGTGGCGGCGGAAGGTGCGTAAAGCACGGCGCCGGGCTCGAAGCGCGTCGCGGCAGGCTGCAGTCCACCAAGGGACCTGGACACGACGTGGAGAAGAGGATGTACGGGGTATGGAACGTTCAGCAGCAGTGAGAATAACCTCTGTGAGGTATTCGACCTGACTGTCACAGTTGGGAAAAGTCTGATTGTGAAAAACAGCCATGGAAGAATAAAGCCCCCAGTCGGCTTTAGAAATGTTCCAACTGGTGGGACGTGGAGATGGGGAATGATGCAGGAAGTGGATGATACAAGGGAAATGGTCACTCGAGTACGTGTCAGAAAGTGCATACCACTCAAACCGACCGGCAAGCTGAGGAGTGCATATTGCGAGGTCTATGTGGGAATAAGTGTGTGTTGTGTCAGAAAGGAAGGTCGGTGCACCGGTGTTGAGGCAGACAAGATCGAGGTGGTGGAGAAGGTCCACCAAAAGGGAGCCTCTCGGACAAGGTGCCGGAGAGCCCCATAGGGGGTGGTGGGCATTAAAGTCGCCTACCAACACGAAAGGTGAAGGGAGCTGGTCAACAAGGTTTAGCACATCTGCCCTTGTAAGGGCAGATGCGGATGGCGAATATATATTACAGAGGGAGAAGGTAAATGTGGATAAGGTGATGCGGACGGCAACTGCCTGTAGGTGAGTGTGCAAGGAAATGGGATGGAAATAGACGTCGTCTCGAAGGAGCATCAGAACCCCTCCATGGGCAGGGACACCTTCCACGGGTGGCAGGTCGAACCGCACAGAGGTGTAGTGTGGAAAGTCTGCACGATCACGTGGACGCAACTTAGTTTCCTGGAGGCAGACTAGAAGCGGGCAGTGCAATCGAAGGAGTAGTTTTAGCTCCTCCCGATTAGATCGAATGCCGCGAATATTCCATTGAAGGAGCGCCATGATTAAAATGAGAGAAGAAATAAAGATAAAAACCAAGTAGCGAGCGGGGTCACCTCGACGGCCGCTGAGGACCGGATTTCGAGGGAGCACTGCTATCGCTGTCTGGGGGCAAAGGGTCATGTTCCATTGGTTCGACCGACGCGCCTGCCACCTCCCTGAGTTGATCAGGAGGGGCAGTTTCCACCGCCGGTAAAGGGCCGGGCGCCCGGCAAACGGAGCGTCCCGGTGAAACAGAAGACGGCCGAGGCCGGCAACTGTTGGACGGCGCGACAGATGGGTCACGCCTCGGCGGGGAAGGAGAGGAACTCTTTTTCTTGTCAGCTCTTCTGGAAGAGTGACAGCGGGAAGAGGCAGTTGACGGTTGGGAAGCCTGAGAACGCAGAAAATCCTCACGGACGGGTTCCTTTTTCAAGGTCCGGGCATCTTGTTTAGGTGCTCGCGGTTTACTTGAGTTTGACGAAGACTGTACCCTAGAAGCAGCAGGAGGAAGCGGGGACGTGGAACGGGCAATCTTCGGGCTGGCGGATCGCACAACTGTGTCAGCGAAAGTGAAGTCACATGTCTGTGTACTGGAATCCTTGGTAGGTCGAGTTGAGGTGAGGACCTTACTGTATGTACCCGCTGGGAGGACAGTGGGCTTTCGACTCGCCAACAACTTACGAGCGGCAGATGTTGATACCTTCTCCGTAACCCGGATTTGCTGGATTACCTTCTCATCCTTGTATACAGGACAGTCGCGAGAGGAAGCCGCATGGTCACCGTTGCAGTTTAGGCAGTGAGGGGACGGAGGTGGGCAATCCCCCTCATGGGCGTCCCTACCACAAGTGACACACTTTGCTGCATTTGGGCAATGTTCACGGGTATGATTGTACCTGTGGCATTGAAAACAGCGCGTTGGGTTAGGCACATAAGGTCGGACAGAGATGACTTCATACCCTGCTTTGACCTTCGACGGGAGGTCAACTCTGTCGAACGTCAAAAACACAGTACGAGTCGGTGTCAATTGGTTATCGACCTTTTTCATCACCCTGTGGACGGCTGTCACACCCTGATCGGACATATACGATTGGATGTCTTCATCAGACAGCCCGTCAAGGGATCTCGTAAAAACTACCCCCCTTGACGAGTTGAGTGTGCGGTGTGCTTCTACCTTAACGGGAAACGTGTGCAACAACGTAGTACGTATAAGTTTTTGGGCTTGGAAGGCACTGTCCACTTCCAGCAACAATGTGCCATTGCGCTGACGTGAACAGGTTTTAACAGGGCCAGCAATTGCATCTACACCTTTCTGTATAACGAAAGGATTGACAGAATTGAAATCCTTTCCGTCGGTGCGAGAGACAACCAGAAATTTAGGCACATTAGGCAGAGTCTTTTTAGGCTGAGGCGAGTCTAACTTACGTTTATGGGTCAACGTCACGAAAGAAGATAAGGAAGTCATCGCGGAAGTGTCCCCCGTGATTACCGGCGTCTCCGATGGCGCGCTCCTTCCTAGTGGGGGCCCTCTCCGAGGGCTTACCCGCCTTAGGTGATTGTTCACACCTCAGGTCACACCTCCCGAGAACTGACGGAGGGACCAATCGGCACGTTCGGAAGGTACCAGCTCGGGTAATCACCCCTCCCTGGGCCTGGCCTTTACCAGGGGGTACGTACGTGCCCTACTTGTCTACCCGGGGCGGGGAATTACGCGTTACCCCGTCACCTGCTACGCACGATAATGCGTGGGTCGGCCTTCAGACACGCACAGGGAGGAAAGAAGAAGAGGATAGGAAATGAAGAGAAAGAAGGAAGAAGTGTCTCAAACGCCGAAGCGGAGACTAATGAGGAGAAGAAAGCTAGGAGAGTACAAGGAGAGAAAGACAGAAAACAAAGGGTAAGAAAGGAAGGAACGAAGGAAGAAAAACCACAACAAGAACCACAGTAGCTCACGAAATATGCCCGTCTCCGGGCGAAGGCATAAACCGGGAGGGACAGTGAAGCAGCCTGGGGCAGAAGAAAGGCTGCTCCGGCTCGGGGCCCCGTGCGCGCCACACACGTACCCACAAAAGAACTGTGGGCCCCCTGGGGGGGGGGGGGTGGTCCCCGTGCGGTGATTACCAGAAGCTAAATACTATGACAATTCTTGATCGCTATCCGGAGCCTCACATTGAGGAAAATATGTATTTTCTACACTGGACTTAGGTCATGCACTTTACCAAATTCCAGTTTCCTTTGAAGACATTGCTCAGACTGCTGTCTGTACCCCATTTGGTCCTTTTGAATTCACAAGAATGCCATTTGTACTCTGTAATGCTGTACAAACGTTCGAGCAATTTATGGATGAAATGACACACGACCTAGATTACTGTTATGTTTATATCGATGATGTTTTAGTGACTTCTATCTCTGAGCAGAGCACTTGGAACACCTACACCAAGTTTTTTTACCCACTTTCATTCGCACGGGCTACTCATAAATCTGTCAAAGAGCGTATTTGGAACAACAGAAGTTCAGTTCCTGGGCTACACCATCAATGCTCACAGAATACAGCCATCACAGGAGAAAGTAGAAGCCATAACGAACTTCCCACAACCTGTGTCAGTTCGTAAATTGCGATGATTTCTTGTAGCAATTAATTTCTATCGTCGTTTCGTGCGCAACTATGCACTCCTGGCTACTCCACTGAATGAGCGGGGTGCACCAAAACCAAACGACTAACTGTCACGGACTAGTGAGGCTGCGACCGCGTTCACCAAAATGAAGACAGCCCTCACTGACGCTACACTGTTAGCACATCCGGTACAGCAAGCAAAGCTCGCCTTGATGGTAGAAGCACCTGCGACTGCAACTGGTGCTCTCCTTCAACAAAAAGTAGATCAACATTTGATGCATTTAGCGTTTTTCAGCCAGAAGTTATCCCCGTCACAGCAAAGCTGGTCGACAAAGACTGTGAATTATATGCAGCATATGCTTCCATCAGGAAATTTCGTCACACGCTCGAAGGTCAACAATTCACATTAGTCACCGACCACAAGCCGTTGTCAAATGCCTTTCGTCAGAAACCTGACAAAGCATCGCCTCACCAACTGCACTACCTGGACTACAAAGGACAATTTACAACCAACAGAGTCCATGTCGAGGGAGAAATGAATATACCAGCAGACGCCCTCTTCCATGTAGAAACAATTGCATGTGCATTTGACTATGAAGCACTCAACACAACACAGCAATGGGAGCATGATTTACAGACATCTGGCCTACAGCTCCATCAAATTAAAGTACCACCAACAAATTATGGATATATTGTGCTGTTTCTACATCAAAAGTGCGACCATTTGTGACAGCTTCCTTCCGACAGCAAGCAATCGCGTCGTTACATGGCTTATCACACCCTGGAGTCTGTGGTACCTTGAACTTAGTTAAACAATCTTTTGTGTGGACAAACACGGTCAAAGATGTTAAAGAGTATGTGCGCCAATGCATGGCATGCCATAGGAACAAAATTAGTCAGCATGTTAGGGCACCTCTTGGCACATTCATGCCACTGCATCAATTTGAACATGTCCATTTAGACATCATTGGCCCACTAGCACTGTCTGAAGAGTACACTTACTGCCCAACTGCCATTGATCACTTCACACACTGGCCAGAGGTTTTTTCGATGACAGACATCACGCCGAGACAGTGGCAATAACATTCTTTCGGGGATGGATTGCTCGTTTTGGAGTACCCCTGTGTATTACCGACCCGGACGGGCAGTTTGAGTCATACCTATTCAAAGTGCTCGCTGTCCTATTAGGTACGAAGTGCATCTGAACTACAGCTTACCACCTGGCAGCAAAGGGTTTAGTAGAACGCCTACATGACAACTAAAAGCATCTCTGAGGCGTCATGAGTCACAGTGGTTGACAGAAACCCTACCAATTGTTCTGATGGGCTCCATGCTTCCATTAAAGAAGATATCAAAGCCACAGCAGCAGATCTTGTCTATGGACAACCGATTTGACTGTCTGGCGAAATCCTACATAACATGTCAGATGGTCTGGTCGAAGCTTCAGACTATCTGCAAACTGCGTTTGCAGATTCGAGAACTACGTCCTGTCGCGTCAAGAGAGCAATAGACCCGCTGCTCTTTCATTTTTTTTGGATCTGTGGAAGTGTGAGCATGTCTTTGTCAGGCACAACTCCGTGCGCAAACACCTCCAGTCACTATACGAGGGGCCGTATACAGTTCTCGGCAATGACGAAAAGACATTTAAGGTGGATCTCATGGGTACGCCAACTGCAATCTCCATTGACCCCCTTAAACCTGCCTTCTGCACTACCCACCCTGATTCCAGAACAGAACCTGTCACACCTTCTACGAGCACAGCAGAATCGGCCACTACCCCGCCATGTTGAAGCCTCAATGGACACCAAAAGTCAACACAGACGACTCACAAGCAGCTTCAGCTAAACCTGTCGTCAAGCAATCCAGTCGTCATGCCCGGTTCAACAGAAAATACCGTTGACACTGATTTGGGGGGGGGGGGGGGAGTGATGAAGTGATTGTATGCCACATAATTAAATGCAAAGTGCCTTGTCAACATGTACAAAGTTATTGTGCTACACAGCATCAATGATGATGCATGTTTATTCTCTCTGTTAAAATAATTACTCTGTTGCTTATACTATTACATCTCTTATCTTTGTACCTGTCATACATTAATTAAATGTTTCAAATACATCTTAAAGGTAAAGCAGTCAACAATCCGAAGATTGGTTTGAACACCACAGTGCTTTACTAGGCAGGGTCCTGTTTGGAGGTGGTATGCTGTTGCCTTCCTCCGACCTTCGAACTGACTTACCCAGCCAGTTATAGGGGGACCTACAGTTTAACGTGGGTTCCAAACCACGGTGCTACTCGGTATTTTTCACATGAGCAATACTGCCAGAGGTGAAAGAACCGGAATGTGACAGATAAAAATCCTAGGTACCTGGCGGGGATCGAACCCGCGACCTTTGGGTTTGTAGTCTGGCACTCTACTACTATGCAACCGAGGCGCACACCAACATATTCAATAACAGTACACAACCATTTATTCACATGAAGCTGACATAAGACTAACTATAACACCTAAGAATAACAAAACTCCTGCGTTTCACAATTTTCTTGGGATTCTGTGGGTCAATTAATCTGTATCCTTTAGTCAGTTCATCATAACCCACCAAAATAAGTTCCTTTGCCTTCACACCCCATTTTGTTCTGAGTTTATCTGGAACAAGGATAAGGGCTCGACAACTGAACACTTTCAAATGGTCCAAAGAAGATACTTTTCCCTTCCATAGTTTCTGTGGAGTCTTACCATTAAGTATTCTGTGAGAAACATGATTCTTGATATAAACAGCTTTATTGCATGCCTCTGCCCAATATTGTTTCGGTAGACCTGAGTCGAATAACATTTCTGGTATAAAATCTTGAAGCCATTCCTTTCTTGAAGTTGTAGATGATGATGATTCAGAATCAATAATCCACACATTCTGATTGAAATCAGATACACCGAGTGCCCAAAACAATGATTTATCTGTTCCCTTTAAGTTCTTTTTGGTACATTGTTGTCTTTGAGGGCACTCTGACTAGAAGTGACCATAGTTTCAGCAATTGAAACACTATCATACCGCGCACAGCAGTGAGTGGTATCAATATGCTTGAAAACGGCGCGTGCGATTTTGCGAATCTTTAGGGGCCCATATCTCAGGTCCTATTCATCTCAGAGTGAAGGGGTAAAGTGTTCTGGATAGATCTTGGCCTAGTGACCATTTGTGTACATATTAGAAGTGTAGTGGTTACTAGGAGCAGGGAAGCCAAATAACCATGCACTTTACTGTTACACAACTTTACTCACTGTTGATCATGCAATGTTCAAACCGTGACTGTTTACACATGGCGGTAGCCGAACAAGCCAGAGCCAAAAGCAAAGATCGTCACCAAAAGATGTCACACTTCACTCGAGTTGGTGGCTAGTGCTGCCACACAGGTCCCCCCCTCCCCCCCTGCAGTACGGACTACTCCTGAGAGCCTCCGGGCGGGGGGGGGGGCGTCGAAGAGGGGGGGGTTCGGATTCACAGGCACTGGGGGAAACACATGCCAAGGGCATTACACAAATGGTGAGTTCAAGTGTTCCCTCAGGGTTCGTAGCTGACGAGCCGTGGGGCTGCGAAAAATGAAATTCTGTAGACGAGGTGGTAGTGTGACCTGTCGTGAGAGACGCCGGCTCAAGCGGGAACCACAAGCTGGAATAATAAGCAGCACAGTGCTCGATGGGAGCAAGATGGCCCGAGCCTCGGATGGGACGGAATCAGGTGCCAGCTGAAAGCATTTAATGAGCTCGCACTTGGTGGATAATGTACACATAATAAAAAGGCTGTAGTCACGCACTACGACTGACAATTCAGTAGTGAGAGGTGGGGAAACAGGGTCCGAAAATTGATAGCAGGGATCGGAGTGAAGGAGGGGACGAGAGAATCCTCTGAAGGGAGAAGATGGCGAGGAGGAAGGGGAAGAGGGTTCAACGGTCGAGGGTGATGCATGACTCGACAGCGAAGGGGAAGGGAGACGTGCAGGAGGGAGGGGGTGGGAGGACCTCTAACGAGGAGAAGGAAGAGGCGGTAGCCTCGACCTCGGAAGCCAGATCGAGATGCACGGGCTTAAGACGATTGATAGAGACTGCGGTGGGTTTGCCATTAAGGAGGATGGCGTAGGTATTTGCCGCCCGAAGGAGGAGAAGATAAGGGCCAGAGTAAGGGGGCTGTAAGTGCAGACAGACGGTGTCATCATGTAAGAACACGACTGTGCACGTCTGCAGGTCCAAATGTACCCTTACAGGGGGGTGGGGGGAAGGGGGAGAGTTGCTGGCAGGAGGGGGGCGGGGAGGCCGCAGCACAGATGTGGCGGACTGGATCGACTAGAGAGGGGAGATCCTTGAGCGAGGGAGGTGGAGATGGGGTGACAAGCTCGCCAGGTAAGGTGAGCTGTTGCCCGTATATGAATTCCGCAACGGTGCCACAGAGGTCCTCCTCGTAGGTTGACGCAGGCCAAGTAGGACAACATGAAGGGCGTCAAGCCAAAGAGGACCGTGGCACCGAAGGGCCGCCTCGAGGGTCCGATGCCACTGCTCTACCAGCCCGTTACTTTGAGGATGATAGGTGGTGGCGTAGGTCCGGCATATGCCGCAAAGATGACAGATGATGGTGAGGAGGGCACTCTCGAATTGGCGTCCCTGGTCAGTAGTGATGACTGGAAGCAGGGAAGCCAAATAACCACACACTTTACTGTTACACAACTTTATTCACTGTTGATCATACAACATTCAAACCGTGACTGTTTAAACATGGCGGTAGCCGAACAAGTCAGAGCGAAAAGCAAATATTGTCAGCAAAAGATGTCACACTTTCACTCAAGTTGGTGGGTGGCGCCGCCACAGAAATATGGGTATACTATAGCTATCGCACAGTACATCGTCAAAATTTTCAAAGTTACATTCTTCCTGGAGCCCATCCAAATTGAGTAAATCAGTTGGCTTTTGTACATGACGTGTAGTCTATGGTGAGCTTTCAACGGCTTACTAAAGCACCATTCATTCATGGGCGGTTCCTGAGAAAATCTCAACACACCATGATTTTTGGGTACCAAAAAAACAAATTGTGGGGATGGTTACTTCGATACTATCTATTTATTGCAAATCTTCAAAATTTTTACCATATGTTCTTATGATGATATTCTCAAGGCCGTTTTTAAATTTTTTCGATATCGTAATCTGGTACCGAGATCCAGAGGTTGAAACTTATAGTTTTGCACAAACCCGATTTTTAGCCGTTTTAGCACTGTCAATCACAAATATCTAAATAACTAACCATAGAAAATTGTTCAAATATTTACAATACATCCTATAGCAATTTATCTATAAATGGCATTTTTCAGTTTTCATAATATTAGTCCGTTAGCTAGATAGAGGAGCAAAATCACTTAATTTCTTTCAAAATGAAAAGTCAAACACCAATTACAATCATGAAACACAAACAATAGCAAGTATTTCATATAATATTATCCTGTAATCTAAATAAAAAATTGTTTAGTCAGTTTTTCTAAATGTGTTTATGTTTTAACTTTTATCCTGGGTTCTGTACTGGGCCCGTAACCTGTTAGTCTGTCTAAAAAACAGTTCACTAGACAAGTTTATAATGTTGTAAAACGTGTATTCAATAAGAGTGCACAAACATTTATTCACATAAAGCTGACAAAAGGCAAACTATAACATCTAAGAATAGGGTTAAATTGTACAACACTTCTCGCCGGCTGCAGTGGTTACGTTGGCACCAATGGTACGGTAATGATGGCAACTCAGATGACCAATAAATGTTCTTTCGTGACAACTGCAATTAAAACGAAAGTTAATCTACATGTCATATGTGCATTTCATGGAATAGTCACCAGATTACTAACATCACAACAGGGTAAGCTAATGGGGATAGAAATATGACACCATTCTTAGGACTGAGGACAACAGCAAAACGCCAGATCTATAGTTGAGGCATAACGAATATTCGTTATGGTTGAGCATTGCCCATAAATCAGTATGGTAGTCTAGTAAAAATAATACAAAATAGCCTACTTGGTTAATGTCTAAAATCAGCTCCTTGTAGTTAGCATCCAATGTTTTATTTGAGCACCATATGTGTATAATGTTATTTGTCATATGTTCTTTTGGCATTTGTGAACTTATTGATTTGTTAACATGAAATAGTATTCACACCAAATCATATGACTTCAAGTAAATAATTTCAGTCTGCTTTAAAAAAAACTTAAAATTATACACGATGAGTTAAATCACCAGTTATTAAGGGCAGTAATTTGATACGATTCCTTGTAAATTACATCTTTAATACAGTTATGTCATTTAGCGCAAACCGAGAGACAATACTTGTCTATAAAATTTTCCTCTTTATTCAGTACTTGTGTGCAATGAAACGTAAGGCTATGTCAAAATACAATATTTCTGCTGTAAGAAGTAACTATTTTTACCTGCTTTCAAAAAAATAAAAGAGGCGTGATATCAACCAGTGTCGATCAATGACCATACACAATTCTTGCGGCTTTACTTGTCTATGTATGTGCTTTACGAGAAGTGAAAGATCTTTCATCATTCCGTATACATCATTTTATTATGCTGAAAAGCGATTGCGAAGCATTTCCATTTCTTCCCTTCCATCCGCCCAAACTCAAGTCCAACAAACAGAAACACAAACGAGGGCGCTGCAGCAGTGCCAGTGTTTTGTCCCGTCAATCGATTAGTTTCCCGCAGCGAAGCTCTCGAACGTCCTTATAAAAATGGCCGTCGTGTGGTCTGGGACCGACCAACCTTACGCGATTTATCCACCATAAGGCAGCTGTCATGTAACAAAATCAGCTTCGGTACTAAAAATTGGAGCCGTCGTTCAAAACGACGTGGCCAAAATGGAGTTGCATGACGATAATTCAGCTGTTAAGGACCGCATCTTGGAAGACATCGGGAAGGCGATCAAGTTGGTGCGTAATAGAGCAGAAAAACCACCTTCACATTACTGCTTTCGTGCCCATTTTAGGATATTTAGATTGTCATCGAAGTGCATTTACATCGGAAGAATGTTCTGCCTGTACCATTGTGAATCTATCTTATTGCGTATTAGCTATTACAAGTGCGGTCGATTGAGAAAGGAACAAGACAGAGCAGAAGTGTGATGGTGATAGCAGACAGGATGACGTCTTTGTTTGGCGCAGCTGATGCTAAGTTTCCGATGACTAATGCTCCAGTTGTGTCATGCTTAGCGTGGGTGGGGATCAACGCTAGTTGTTGCGAATTTGAAGTCAGTGTGTAGTGTGAAACTACAGTAATGACAGGACATTCGTATCGAGGTGATAAACATAATACTGATTGCGAGTAAAAGGAGTAATGTATGCAACTGGACTGGCATTTTAACAGTTTAAAGTAAGATCGACTAGGAGGGGGATCCACACGTTCATTGATCGAGATTGGGTGTTGAGTAAGTACGTATCTTGTCATGAATTGGCTTTTTGAAACACACAGGTTATCAGAATTAGGTACTAGCGTTGCAGGTTGCCAGTAAATAAAAGGACTGTGTGACTATTGAAACACTATTGTTGCCAAATTGTGTGTTGGCATGAGATATGTCAAGAGCTAAAAGCACAAACACAAACCATCATCTTAACTGACGTCAAATGCTATAATTACGTATTGGCCACGAACATGACGCCAAAATTTACATTTATTTTGGATACGGTTATTGAATAAGTAAAACTGCCACCTTTGCAACAGTTTTCTTTATACTTATATTACTGTACCTATATTATAGGCTACATCGTATTACTGTAAACTGTAAGTTGTGTTCAGCTGATAGTTGACATAAGGTACCTAAAATCATCTATCTACATTTTGTTTTTATTTATTCTTTTGCGAATTTGTTTTGTTGGTGAAAATTTAAGGTTTTTGTGCAGAAAAGCTATATCAGCTGTGCCAACTAGCTGGATGAAAATTTGTAGTAGTGTCAGTCTAGTCATATTTATGTTCCCTTCTGCCTACACATATGTGGAAACTGCATTGGAAGAAAGCACAGTCAGTTAGCATGTACATTATGTTAAATTGTCCGAAAACACTGACCAACACAAGGAAATAAAATAGAAAATATTGTATTTGAGCAACCATATCATAAGTCAGTTATTTAGTTAGGTAGGCTACCAGTGGCTAGTTTCACTTAATTCTCATGCATCTTGCTTTACTGGCCAGCCTAGGGATACATTTTGTTTTTATTGTACCATATGTTGGTACATTTTTATTGTATTCCTTTCTTCTACTTGATTATATGATTCAGAAATTGTCAGTAAACACTACTGTCAACTAAACAATCAGTATACAATGTTAATAATGTCTGATCTATAGAGAAATGTCAATAGAAATTTGTCAAAAAAATGTTAGGTGATCTGTGACATTCATACCAGTCTGTTTTCTATAATTCTGATAAATTGTAAAGAAAGTTTGAGAATATTGAACATTGAACAATTTAAAATCCAGCTATTACTAGGTGACTTCGAAAAAATTGAATGTATAGACCTATTGACTTAACTGACACACCAACATAATCAATTAAGTTACCATTCAGTAATAACTCCTGTGCATGTATAAATGTCACAATTTCAGATACTGTAAGCCATTTCAGTGCCATCAATTGTACTTACATTTATCAACTTCTTCTAACACTCTCTCTTAGAGAAGTAATTACTATAAACATTGTGTGTACAACTAAACAATTGAAAAAAAACCTAACACGATTTAAAAAATAAAAATAGGGAGGAGGAGAAAGAAAAGACTGGTATTCAAGTAGCAGGCCTACTTGCAATCAATTCCTTCAATAATGCTACTATTGAACTACAATCAAACAACAGTTATTAAATACATAGCAGTGAAAGTTATGAATACTAGGGAGCCAATTGAAGTCTGCAATACGACTTGTCTGCTTTGGCCAGTGAAGTCATATGAGTTAAAGAAGATAGTTTGTTTACAAGCAGAACAAAGATTACGATTTTGTGTTGAAAAAGTTTTTCTCTGATGGTTAGGAATAGGTCATCAGAGGTGTCCCCCACAAGTGAGTTCCAATAACAACAATACATAAGGTATGTTGATATTATCCCTGATGTTTATATTCGTTGATAATGTTTATTTTGCTAGTTGGTACATCTGTGTAGTGTACCTTCTGAGAGTTGGATATGAGGTCATTGGCCAAAGCTGACTGGTTGTATTGCGGCCTTCAATTATGCCTCGTAAGGTTTTTTGCAGGATAACTTAGTAGGTATGCAAAGGCAGGCAGGAAAATCCTTATCAAGAGTGACAATATGGATATGAGTACCTAATAGGTCAACATGAAAATTTCATATCCATCTCTATCAGTGTTGATGATCAATGTACAGAGTTAAAGAACCTCATAATAAATAACATACTATGTGATGAGTGACATTGTGAGAGATAGGAAAGATTCATCATAGTTTAACAAAAGTTATTAAACTGCAACTTTAAGAAAGAGAACTTAACTGCAAATTTAAACACAGCTAAAGTCTTAGTCTGATATTTCTTGTATCACTCTTGATAAGAATTTTCCTGCCTTCTAGAAAAGGCTTACAACCGTGTTCCTATGAGGAAGCTATTGTCATTTCTACAAAATTATGAAATGGGCCTAGGAGGCAAATTTCTGCAGGCAATTAAGTCTTTACGTGGACTGTCAGGCAGCAGTTAGAGTTGACAGGAAACTGAGTTTGTGGTTCAGGGTAGTTTCTGGTTTATGGATTTTATGTTGAATCCAATAGCCTGGAAAGGTGAGATAAAAATTGGCAGAAACAAAATAAACAGTCTTCCATGTGCAGACGACATAGTTGTGATGGAAGATTCGATTCAAAGGTTGCAATTCAGAGCTCCCATTTTGATGGAGAGTTGGCGGCAATAAATCTGCCTCCTTAAATGAAATAAAATCTGCTATTTCCTCAATCACCAAAGCTGGAACTGAAATAGTGTTTCAGTGGATACCATCACATATAGATCTCCATGGGAATGAATT
Organism: Locusta migratoria; assembly: GCA_026315105.1. NCBI lineage: Eukaryota > Metazoa > Arthropoda > Insecta > Orthoptera > Acrididae > Locusta > Locusta migratoria. Next base: position 126,826,473 of record CM048752.1, read on the forward strand.
GGCAGACTTTTTAGCTGAAAAAGAAACTCGGATATCTCAAACAAGTTGCCCGAAATTTACATATCCATTAAAAAACCTATTAACAATAGTTTCAAGAAGTTTTATGACCACTTAACAAAGCAAGGGCAAGGAAAAAATGGATTCTACTGTTAGAAGAGAATGCACTTCGTGGCACCATTTCGAAGAATTACTGGCCACGACTGCTTTGCGAATACATGCACCGGATTGGAATCTTCCCCTCACCAAAGTGTGTTATATGTGAAAGAGAAAACACCATTATTAATTGGGATCATCAAACAACTTGTGAAAGACTGCAATATTGTGGCGGCATGTCAGATGTCAATGTATTGGGGAATTAGAAGACTAATGAATATGTATCAAATGTCTGAGTATTAAATAAAATACATATTTCAGAGCTAGATCAGAGGTGCAAGGGTTATAGTATAAAGATCAGTATTTCCAAAACAAAAGTGATGTCTGTGGGAAGAAGATTAAATAGATTGAGTGTGGAAAAGGAGGAACAAAGTTGGAACATGTGGACAGTTTTAAGTGCTTAGGTTGTATTTTCTCACAGGATGGCAACCTAGTGAAAGACCTTGACTCGAGGTGTAGCAAAGCTCATGCAATGAGTGCTCAGCTAAGATCTACTATCTTGTGCTCTTTTGACTAACTTTGTTGTATAGGAGTGAAAGCTTGATGGATACAGGTTACCTTGTTAATTAGTTTGAGGCTACAGATACAATGCAGGTAGTAATAGATGGGAACAATGGCAGGCGGGTGTCCACAATGAGGAACTCAAAGAAAAACTGGGAATGAACACAATAGGTGAAGCAGTTAGAGCGAACATACTGAGGTGGTGGCATAATGTTATATTATGTGCATGGGAAAGCAAGTTACCTAAGAGGGTCATAGGTTCAGCAACGCAGGGTAAAGGAGCCAAGGTAGACCAAGGAGAAATTACTTAGATTTGGTCAGAAATAATTTTTAAGTAAAAGACTTAACATCAGACAGTGTATCAATGTTAACATAATTGATGGGGATCATGGAGGAATATTATTAGGGGGACTATGCTCCAGACTGAACGCTGTAAGGCATGATCAGTCTTATGGTGATAGATCAAAACCATATATCCATACAATGGTCTGACAATAATTGCATTGAAACAGAGGATGAGGCACAAAAGGCTGACATTTAAATGCAGTTTTCTTTTTTAGAAACTGCATTACAGAAAATAACACTGGTTACCCTTTCAAACTGTTGAACACCTTTGGGATATCAAAATGAGTGAATAAGGGATAGAAAAGCAAATGAGATTATTCAACAGAGCAAAGGCTACTGAACCAATTTCGTTATGCGCAGAGTATGCAAAGGACCCCCCCCCCCCCACTCTCTTTTTAATAGCAGCGTACCACACATTTCTATAGAAGTGAAGCATTCCTAATGATTGGGGAAAAAGTGCAGATAATTCCAGTGTTCAAGGAAGGTGGTCAAACAGATGCACAAAACTATAGGCCTATGGCTCTGATGTAGAAATTTTAGGCATGCTTTTTGTTAATGTATTATGACACTTCTGGAGCCCAGTAACTACAATTTTGGTCCTATAAATCCAGTTAATATTTTCTTGATTGTGTGAAAGTAACATACTGTTGCCAACATGAAATGTGACACTTTGCCAACCTATGAGGAATAGGGAAGTGTTACCAAGGGTGCCGCTGGCCCTAATCTAGACTTTAGCTAGATAATGACAGAAGTTTCTTGAGGCTTTTTGTCGAGAATACATTAATACACAGGAAAGTCAAAAAGTAAACATTGTTACCCAAAATCTCAACAGGATCCTGCCAAATTTACTTTTTTCCCAAGATGCTATAATAAACATATGGCTGCACCTCGGCTATATATTTTTAATAAGTAAAGGATATTAATCAATCTGTGAAACATAAGCGAAGACATCATTAGCAAACATCCCATGTCATTTTTCAACTATTTATAGAAATTGCAGCACCAAGAAGGGAACTTGTGAATTTAATACCTCAGGTTAGTTAGGTACATGACGAGTAGCAATTAGCTTTTCAAATCTGTACCTGTCCTTTGATCCTGATTATTCAGTATTTGCTACAATTAAAGCTGCTTTTTGCCATGACATAGACTCAATAACATTCTAAATACGTTCCTGAGGTATTTCCTTCCATGCAGTTTGTATCTGAGCCCACAAATCTGTGACATTAGTTACTGGAGTACTGTGACGGACCAGGTACCGACCGACCATATCCAAAAAAAAGTTCGAGGGGCGACGTGGCTGGTGAATGTGCCTGCCAGGGAAGCAATGGTAATGTCGTTCTTCGAAGAAGGCCTGCACATTCCACACAATATGTGGCTGGGCATTGTCCTGTTGAATTATGGCCTAATGGGACACCTTAAGCAGGGGAGTACCCCAGGCTCCACAAAAACTGTTAGGTACCGGTTGCTGTTCAAAGGGTCCTCAATACATAGGAGTGAGATTGGGTTTGTAACCAACGGCACCCGAAACCAGAGCAACTGGTGTTTGTTCACTATGCCTCTCTACAGTGCGTTGTTCATAAGAATATTGTACAGGATGGGTTCGAGAGGTGGAGGCGGGGTATAATTTCCGTGCGGGGTTTGGAGAGTGATTGGAGAAATCGTGAGTATACGCAGCAGGTTTCGTCTCCAGGAGAAGGTATATTCCCGATTTAAGGATACATGAGCTAGTTCTTAAGGCCTGAGAAGTGGCACCAGTGGTAGATAGGAGTTTAGCTTTTAGCTAGGGGAATGCGGGTGCTAGCCCACCGGGCTGCAGAGCGGAGGGATCGTGCTGCTCGGTCGAGAGTTGAACGTGGAAATAGATCACGGTCTCACTGCCCGTCTTGCAGCTAGCGAACACCAAATCTAGGACGTTGCACACTCTAGTCCCCGATTGGCGGGAATCTTTTGGTAGCTCCACGTTTTGGGCTCTGTTTGGCTGGCGCTCTTTGGTGGGGGCTCGGTACTAGCGTGTTGTTCGGCAGTTTTGGGGCCGATAGTTGCTGCAAGTGCCGGTACAGAGGATTGCCAAGCTAGGGTCAATGGCGCCGGGCACGCGGTGTCGAAACGTGGAAGGTGCTTGTTGCCTTGGTGAACGTTATCTTAGTAGGAAAATTTGATTTATACCAAAAACTGAAATTAAATGCCAGTAAAAGTACTAAGAATATTTTGAAAGCCCAAGACTCCTACATGCCACTGGTGTACAATATCGTGTAGAAAGGGACGCGACAACTTTATAGATCACTTGGGAACTCATTACTGACCTCTTCCCCTGAGTTATCAGTAGGGATAGGGGAAAAGAAAAAACACCACCTCAAATTAATGAACTAATTGACAACATGATTCAACAGCAACTGTGTAAAGATTACTACGTTGTTGTAGGGACTATATGCATCAGCAACCGGCAGTCTTCCGAGGTCTTCAATTCAGAAGTCAGGAAGCCTGCAGTTGAGTGATTTACAAACAAGTGTAATGTACAAATTGTGGCCAGTCTAGATTGGACCATCCATCCACACTGCTTTTGATCACCGGGTAAATGTTGGCAATACCTCTGATTGTGTGGCACACATCTGGTAGCAGTAAAATATTTATTATCTGTATTGAAATACAGTGCCATCTTCACTTCAAGCATTAGGCCTTTTGTTTTACTCATTACGGTAACCGTCACTTTCTCGGTCTCTGTGATAGAGTTGTAGTAGCGAGACTAAATGTTGAAATTCCCAAATGCACAAAAAATAAACGAAAAATATATGTATTCAATAAAGCAGATAAAAATTCGCTCTACACTTTCCTGAGTGATAATCTCCAGTCTTTCAAAACTAAAAATGCGAGTGTAGATCAGTTGTGGCTTACTTTCAAAGACATAATATCAGTAGCAATCGAGAGATTTATACCAAATAAATTAATAAAAGAGGGGGCCGACCCCCCGTGGTACACAAAACAGGTCAGATCTCTGTTGCATAAACAAAGAAAAACGCATGCAAAATTTAAAAAGACTCAGAATCCACAAGACTGGCAATCTTTTACTGAAACACGCAACCTAGTGCGGACATCAATGTGAGAAGCCTATAGTAGTTACCACAACGAAATCCTGTCTTGTAATCTCGCAGAAAATCCAAAGAAATTCTGGTCATATGTGAAGTACACTAGCGGCAAAACACAAACAATACCTTCACTATGTGATAGCAATGGAAATACTATGATAGCAATGGAAATACTACCAACGACAGTACTGCTAAGGCAGAATTACTAAACACAGCTTTCCAAAATTTGTTCACCAAAGAAGATGAAGTGAACACTCCAGTATTCAATCCAAGAACAGATGCCAGCATGCGAAACTTAGAAGTAGATGTTCCTGGAGTAGTAAAACAACTTAAGTCACTAAACAAAAACAAATCTTCCGGGCCAGATTGTATACCAACTAGATTCCTCTCAGAGTATGCTATCATTTACAACCGAACACTCAGCGAAAGATCCGTACCCAAAGACTGGAAAGTTGCCCAAGTTACTCCAATATTCAAGAAAGCGAATAGAAGTGATCCCCAAAATTACAGGCCTATCTCATTGACATCGATTTGCAGTAGGATTTTGGAACATATACTTTGTTCGAATATTATGAACTACCTCAAAGAGAACGACCTATTAACCAATAGTCAACACGGATTCAGAAAGTATCGCTCTTGCGAAACACAGCTTGCTCTTTATTCACATAAAGTGTTAGGTGCCATCGACAAGCGGCTTCTAATGAAATTGCGTGCTTATGGAATATCTTCACAATTGTGCGATTGGATTCACGATTTCCTATCAGAAAGGACACAGTTCGTTGTAATTGACGGTAAGTCATCGAGTAAAACAGAAGTGATATCTGGCGTTCCACAGGGAAGCGTTATAGGTCCCCTACGCTTCCTCGTGTTTATAAACGATTTACGATACAATCCAAATAGCTCCCTTCGACTGTTCGCGGATGATGCTGTCGTTTATTGGTTAGTGAAGTCAACAGAGGATCAAAAGCAACTGCAAAGCGATTTATACAAAATTTCTACTTGGTGCGAAAATTGGCAATTGACACTAAATAAAGAAAAGTGTGATGTAATACACATGACCACTAAAAGAAATCCACTGAACTTCAATTATGCGATAAATCAGTCAAACCTTAAGGTTGTAAATTCTGCCAAATACCTAGGAGTTACAATTACAAATAACTTTGACTGGAGAGAACACACAGAAAATATTGTGGGGAAGGCGAATCAAAGGTTACGTTTCATTGGCAGAACACTTCGAAGATGCACCAGCTCCACCAAAGAGACTGCCTACATCACACTTGTGCGTCCTCTCCTGGAGTACTGTTGCCCCTTGTGGGACTGACGGAAGATATTGAGAAGGTTCAGAGAAGGGCAGCTCGTTTTGTTTTATCACGTTACGGGGGGGAAAGCGTCACGGAAATGTTGCACGAATTGGGGTGGAAATCATTAAAAGAAAGACGTTATTCATTGCGGCGTGATCTGTTTGCGAAGTTTCAATCACCGACTTTTACTTATGAATGTGAAAATATTTTGCTATCACCCACCTACTTAGGGAGACATGACCATCCCAATAAAATAAGAGAAATCAGATCGAAAACGGAACGATTTAGGTGTTCTTTCTTCCCGCGCGCTATTAGAGAATGGAACGGTAGAGAAAAGTTATGAAAGTGGTTAATGAACCCTCTGCCAGGCACTTGAATGTGATTTGCAGAGTATCTATGTAGATGTAGATGATGAATAAGAGATGCATTCAAGTTGTAACACCTCCGATTTTTTCCCCTCGCAAACTAATCACACTCGAACTGTCGAACTTCTGTCACTTCATGATGTAATCTCCTTGCAGCTGTAAACATTTTTCACTGCAACAATTCCATGATTCCATGGCTGTTCAGAAGTCTCCTTTGCCCATGGAAAATCACTGATGCAATTGAGTTGACTGGCACTTCATTTCAGGTTCAAAAAATGACATCCATTTCTCATCCATTGTCACAGTCGACGAAAAGAAAATCCCATTCGTGCCGTCATCCTGCGTCAACATTGATGACGTGCCACACGCACAACCTTGTGGTTGTCCTTCAGCATTTGCTGCACCCACCTGGAGGACACTTTATGCATTTTCAGGTTATCACGCAGGATTGTCTACACAGATCCCACGGAGATGCCAACTGTATTCCACAATCCTTTGGCAATCTTACAAAATAATTTTCTTCAGGCCAAGATATTTTTGGTGTCTTTTCACATGACGTTTTGCCTTCTCTAAAAATACACATGGACACGTCTGACACCTTCACCGTGTGTGTCACCCAACTAACGACAAATTTCAATCACACGCAAAAGGGAGAAAATGATTGAAAATGAATGATTACAAGCTTTTGTGTACTGAGAACATTGCCATTTTAAGTATCGATAACAGTTCTAACACTTTGTCCTGCTGCTAGAGTTCTATGCTATGTGCTGTACAGTACTGCCATCCGTATACGTATTTACAGTGACTGTGTATCTGTTTCAAAACAAACCACATGTTTCTGTCTGTAGCTAGTCCTGAAAAGGGGGGGGGGGGGGTGATGGGATGAATGCAGCTCGTACATCTGAACTGTTGAATATTTGTAATACTACACAGCTGATACTATTTAATTAGTACAAAATAAGTTACTTTAAATTTGCTGGCATAAGCACACGGGTTACTGGTGTTGGGTAGATGGATAAAATGTGAGGAAAACGGGATGTCATAGTGGGCTGCTCTGAGGTGTAACCAGAGTTCTGAGTTAGGTTTTGGCCGAGGGGACTGAGGCGCTCCAGTCACGGTCTGCACGGCCACTACAGTCGGGGGTTCGAATCCCCCCTCGGGCATGGATATTTGTGCCGTCCTTAGTATAAGACAGTTCATAAGTAGTTTGTAAGTTTAGGGACTGATGACCCTGTAGTTAAGTCCCTTAAGCTTTACAAACATTTTTTTTTTTTTTTTTTTTTTAGTTCAGGTTGGAGGCATCAGTTTTTTGAGAGTTGGCAAAGCCATTGAGTATGAAAGTGGTTGTGGTAAAGAATGTTGTGTTCAATTGCAAAATTTGTTTTTCTGCTGCAGTTGATGCTGAAATACCTTTTGTACTTGCTGCACAAGTCAGCTATTCTGTCATCTTAGGCTCCTGTAATTACTTGCAGGAGGTGTTATTGACTTACAGGTCAAACTTTGTGAACTTCGACAACATTTTAACTTCAATCGAAGATCGCTTTCTGGAAGACTGATCTGAGGGGACGTGAGTTGGTGGCTTACTCGGGCAGCTGATCATCACACTCGTTCCCTGGAATGACAAAGTAGTGTGGGGTTCAGACAAAGGCCACTGAATATCCAGGCTTGCTGAGGGTGAAGACAGTCACGGGTAAACCACACCAAAGGATAGTGATGTGGCATATGATATGGGTACCACCTAGAGAGTGAAAAGTGGTGCAGAAATCTTGTTTCGTAACAGCTGTCAACACTGAATTGGAATTTTCAATTGGAAACAATTGGAAACAATACTGCAGATAACACTCTTGACAAAATGAGAATTACTTCTTCATTCTAGAGCAAAAGTTTATTACAAATAAGCAGTACCTACTGTCTCATTGACACATTATTTAAATATTTATAAAGCACATAAACTGTTGTTGTGGTGGTGGTGGTGGTGGTGGTGGTGGTCTTCAGTTTGGAGTCTGGTTTGATGCAGCTCTCCATCCTACTCTATCCTGAGCAAGCCTCTTCGACACCACCTTCAGTATTGTAAGTCATGGACCCAGTTCTCCATAATGGTGTCATTTTGTGACGGGAGCTTTCTTCACGAGTCCGGTGTCGAGCCTCCTTGTCGAAGCTGGGGTTCCTCTCCTGTGGTTCCACCAACACAGCTTCTTACTTCATACATAGCCCTTGTTCATACCTTGTCCCAACACCTGAATTGCAGGCTTCCTTTGCCAGCTGTTGCACGTCCGTTCCCTACTTGGCAGCTCAGATTGGCTCTCCCAATCACAGTGCTGGTTCATTCCCTCTTTTCATTACTCAGGTTGCTTCCTATCCCTTTCACTTTCTGCTATTCTTCCAATACCCGTCCTTGGTCCATTCCTCTCTTACAGTTTTGTACGGATTTGTCTCGGTACTCAAAATCCTCGGTTACAACAACACATCTTTTTCCTGGCCATTCTCGACTCGTTCCATGGTGTATACTGACGGTTCTCTGGTAGATGGCCACATCGGGTACGACTATATTTATGATGACCATGTCGAACAGTTTTCCTCAAATTGTGGTAGTAGTGATTACAGTGGAGCTGGTTGCTATTTCTCTTGCTCTTCAACATCTCTGAGTCTGCCCTGGGAAGTCATTTATTATCTATAATGACTTCCGTAGATCTTTGCAAGTACTCGACCAGTGTTTCTCTCACTATCCTTTGGCGAGGTTTACCCGTGTCTCTGACTTCACCCTCAGCAAGCCTGGGTGTTCAGTGGCCTTTGTTTGAACCCCACACCACTTTGTCATTCCAGGGAATGAGTGTGTCAATCAGCTGCCCGAGCAAGCCAATAACACACGGCCCCTCGTGATCGGTCGCCCGGAAAGGGATCTTCAATTGAAGTTGAAATGTGGGCTCTCTCAGTCTGGAGCTCAGAACGGTCTGACTCGAAAGTGCCGAATCAGCTCTGCACAGTAAAGCTCTCTACGATTACACGGAAGTTCTCAATGATAGCCTCCCGTAGGGATTCATTTGTCCTCTGCTGCCTAAGTACTGTCCATACTCGGGTAACACGTGACCGCCTTCTTCGGCGAGAGGATCCGTCTCTGGTGCTCTCTTGACAGTAGTCCACATCCTGGTGGACTGTCACCTTTGTGTGCTCGTGGCATTCCTTCAATCTGCCTGCTGCACTTCCTTTAATGATGCCTCTAAGGCTTCACTCGTGCAGCTAGTTTTTATCATCCTGTATAGCAGGGGGTACCTTAGCCTGCTCTCAAGTCACCACCCCACCAGCAATTGTAAGCTGTTGTGTGGTCTGTCCTGCTTGTTACTGGAGGCGTTTAGTGTGTGCGGAGTGACTGGCTCATCCTTTAATGTCCTTGTGACTGCTAACCATGGTACCCTGCTGTCATCTCTTAGTTAAGTCAACCCCTTGCTCAACTCTTTCAGTGTTTTTTTTCCCAATGTAGTGCTTGTTGTTGCTCTATACACCTTGAGGGTTTTCCCTCTGGGTGCTGAGTGTTAAGTTTTAGTATGATCAGTCTTTTGGTGCGGTGTCTTACAAGGAGACCACATGGGTATCAGATTTTAGAATTTCTTAATATTTATGGTATGTGATGTTCAGAACTCAAATAACGATCAGCCAGGGCCATTCAAAGCAACTCTAAAAAATTCTTGAGAAAATCGACTTTGAAATTTTGCAAAGTGCACGTAAGTATCAGTAATTGGAATGGTTGCTGCATCTGTCAGTTTAGCTCAGGTGGTAGCATACTGGCTTTACACCCGTAGAGTTGGAGGTTGAAATCCCACTGGTACATATATGTATATTTTTTTCGTTTTCGCATTCAGTTATATAAAACATTTTCGAATCTCTGATTCCACGTGTTGTGTCAATTTTTGTTTATGTGAATGTAGACGAGTTGAAAACTTTGTCGTCACATAAAACGGTGGTTGAGCAGTGTACCTTCTTGGAAAGCCATTAGTATCTAATGTAAAGAAGATCGTCTTTGCTTTGTCTTAATTGGTTATGCTAATTATTGCTTTTCTGATCAGATGAAGCGCCATCTGTCGGACATTTTTGAACTTTTTTTGTTTCATTCTAATAAAACCCCATGTCATTCGAAGCATCTGTGTCAATTTTTACCTCTCTATGTACATTATTCCGTGATTTATTAAGTTTTCAAATTTATACTGACATTTTGATCACCCAGTATAGCTAATACTACAGACTACAAATCCAAAGGTCGCGGGTTCGATCCCCGCCAGGTCCTAGGATTTGGGACTGAATAAGCGCAGAAAGGCTGTGGCTAATTTGCAGTGTGCCCGTATCTTTAAAAGCTGCCAATTTCATCTGTATATTATTTTTCTCTTTTACGTTTGCCGAACATGTTCGATTGTTCGGCTAATTTCAGTGGGTAAGATATTGTCGTTTAGTGAGAGGAGCTCTCTTGCCGCAGCTCCACCAGCAGCAGCTGCAGCGGGACGCGGCGAACCGCGCGCCCTGCCCCGCCAGCGCGTCGCTCGTCACCCACCTGGACGCTGGGCTGCGGCACGGTCTGCGCGAGCAGCGCCCCGGCTACTGGCCGCTGGTCGCGGACGTCTCGCACTCGGAGACCCGGCGCGCCCTGGCCGGCGTCCCGTCGCCTGCGGCCAGGGGTGAGTGTCTGGTACTGCGACTCTGGGGCTAACACTATTTATTCATGAGTTGTTTTACGTTTTAGGAGGCGATCCACTTATAATATTGTAAAAGGATATAAAATAGCCAAGATCGCTTATCATCAATTTTTATTGACGACGACCGGTTTCTCTGAACTATGTCAGCATCATCAGATCAAATAAAATATTTTTAGTTTGATAATTATGTTTTATTATAATGACATAGTGCACCTATGCACTGTAAATTGTTATATAACAATTATTTGACATTACAACTGTTTGACATGAGCAAAGCCCATAAGAAAAGAACAACTGAACTACTTGCCAATCATTCTCCTTCCTTATTAAAGAAATAAAAAAAGGTTCTTACAAAGGGTGAAGATAAGAAACATGCAAAAACACAAGTTGTCTCAATCTGTGACTTATCAAAAACAATGTCAATGTAATCCTTTTGCTCCTGAAACAAGTTAGTACATGAAATTGTAACAGAAGATTAGTTATAGATCAACTGAAATGTAAAACGATCCTGTGCACACAAGTAAATAAAAATAGACTGTGTGACCCAGAAATTAGCTTAATTTTTTAATTACTCTGGGAATTGCTTGACAGAGTAGAGTGAGCATGAGGAAACTTTCAGGTTTTGACTCGAAAGTGTACAGATTACTACTTAGGTTTCTGAATTCTTTTGGCATCTTATTAAAAACTGGTGTGTCAGAATGCTGCACACGTTTCTGCACGAGGGTCGAGGTTGTGTGGTCCAAATGCAGATACAATTTCTGTTTAGTATTAACTGATAGTGCAGCTCCGTAGCACAGTGGTAGAGTGCCAGACTACAAATCCAAAGGTCGCGGGTTCGATCCCCGCCAGGTCCTAGGATTTTTATCTGTCACTTTCCACTTCTTTCACCTCTGGCAGTATTGCTCATGTGAAAAACACCGAGTAGCACCGTGGTTCGGAACCCACGTTAAACTGTAGGTCCCCCTATAACTGGCTGGGTAAGTCAGTTTGGTCGGAGGAAGGCAACGGCATACCACCTCCAAACAGGACCGTGCCTAGTAAAGCACAGTGGTGTTCAAACCAATCTTCGGATTGTTAACTGCTTTACCTTTTATTAACTGATAGATAGCTGCTAACTCTTGGGAATAAGCTGATACAGTGTGTCCGCAAAGTGGCGATCTCCGCGTTGCGGGGCGTGTAACGTTGGCAGCACAAACGAACTGCACCTGCAGTGGCAGTAGGGTGGGGGTAGTGTTGTGTGTGCGCTACAGCTTTTACTTGTGTTATTGTCTTGTTCTTGTATATGACGAGTATAGTGAGAATGCTTACTGTTGCACATGGGGCCTTTTTAGTGGAAGAGGTTTTCCGGGCAGGAGGAAACTTCATGGAGCATGTGAAATGACAATTTAGATTGTGTTGTCCTACGTCGAGGTGTCCACAGTATGTGGGTTAATTCAGAAATTCCGGACAACAGGTTCAGTTTGTGATGCATCACAAAGTGGTAGGCTCACGGTTTTAACATAACTGAAGCTCAGACATTTAGGACATCGTGTTGCGAAGTCCAACAACTCAGTAAGGAAATTATTAAGTGTCTTGTACGACAGCACATTAGGTCATAACAAAAGAACTGGGGCTGTATCCGTATAAAATTTCTGCAGTGCAACAATTACATTTGTATGGACCATGAGAAAAGAATAGCATATTGTTAATGGTTTCAGTGATTTATTAACAGACATGGAGTTGGTGTTTTAACTCTAACATTTTTCACTGATGAGGTTCGGTTTCACATATCTGACTATATTAATTCTAAAAATCCCCGTTTTTGGTTATCTGCAAAATCCACATGCCTTAAGTGAAATGCCATTGCATGCAGAGATAACTGGGGTGTGGGTTGCCATAACACAGGTGTGAATTATAGGGCCGATATTTTTCGAAACTACCGTCACCTCCAAAATCTATTGTTCCCATATAATTTATCCATTTATTGCCCTGCTGAATGAAGATGAAATCATTCATTTTTCCAGCAAGAGAATGCTACTGTTCATACAGCACACCAAATCCCTACGACTTTAAATGAAAACTTTGGAGACAGAATAATTACAAAAGGTCTCTGGCCCTCTCGCTCACTGGATTTGTCTGCTCGTGACTGTTTCCTTTGGGGTGCTGCTAAAACGTTTATCAAAATAACCCTAATACAATACATGAACTTTAGACAGTAATAACTGAATATCTGCATTCGATCACACATTAAACATTGGTAAAGGCATTCAAAAATAAATGTAAATGTGTTGAACTATGTCTTCAAGAAAGAGGAAATCATTTCCAGCACCTACTGTGCATAATGGTGAGTACAGTGTATTTTCTTGTAATAAATATAACAAATTAATTTTATTAGAAAACATGACTTACCCAAAGGACCTGCTTGTCGATAGACAAAAGAAAAAGAAAATCACATACAAACACACATACAAGTTTTCGCAACCTTTAGTCTCTTCGTCAGGAAAAGAGGAAGGAAGGATGGGAAAAATAAAGGATGCGGGTTTTAAGGAAATGGATGAGGGGTCATTCCAGTCCCGGGACCGGAAGAATTTACCTTAGGGGGGAAAAAAGGAAGGTAAACAAATATACAGGCACCCACCCACCCACCCACCCACCCACACACACACACACACACACACACACACACACACACACACACACACACACACACACACCTAGGCAGACATTTGTAGAAAGCAAATAAGTTGGACAGAGATACCACTTGAGGCAGAGGCTCTGTCCACAGAACCGAGGCAAAGATGCTAAAGATGGTGGGCGGGAATTTGAATTTAGTGGAGGTTGAGACTAGGTGGGCAACGGGAGGAGAGAATAAGCTGAAGGGCAAGTTCCCATCTCTGACGTTCTGAAAGGTTGGTGTCAGTGGGAAGTATCCAGATAACCCGGACGGTGTAACACTGTGCCAAGATGTGCTGGTCGTGCACTGAGGCATGTTTAGCCACAGGGTGATCCTCATTACCAACAAACACTGTCTGCCTGTGACTGTTCATGCGAATGGACAGTTTGTTGCTGGTCATTCCCACATAGAATGCTTCACAGTGCAAGCATGTCAGTTGATAAATCACGTGGGTGCTATTGCAAATGGCTCTGCCCTTGATTTTGCACACCTTCCGTGTTACTGGACTGGAGAAAGTGGTGGTGGAAGGGTGCATAGGGCAGGTTTTACAACGGGGGTGGTTGCATGGGTAGGAGCCAGAGGTTCAGAAGCAAATTACCAGAGCCACCTCCTCATCCCCCCAAATCCAGAACCTTCCACCAAAGAACCCCAGAAGTGCCCCTTTTGTCACCAGATACTTTCCTGGACTGGAGCGGACTTTGAATGTGGGTCTCCAGCAGGGGTACAACTTCCTTAAATCCTGCCCGAAAATGAGATCCATCCTTAATGACATCCTTCCCATTCCACCAAGAGTGTCTTACCGCCGCCCACCTAACCTTCGTACACCTCTTAGTCCATCCCTATGAAATCCCCAAACCACCTTCCCTACCCTCTGGCTCCTACCCATGCAATCGCCCCCATTGTAAAACCTGCCCTATGCACCCTTCCACCACCACTTACTCCAGTCCCATAAGCCGGAGGGTGTACACGATCGAGGGCAGAGCCACTTGCAATAGCACCCACGTGATTTACCAACTGACATGCCTGCACTGTGAAGCATTCTATGTGGGAATGACCAGCAACAAACTGTCCATTCGCATGAACGGTCACAAGCAGACAGTGACTGTTGGTAATGAGGATCACCCTGTGGCTAAACATGCCTCGGTGCACGGCCAGCACATCTTGGCACAGTGTTACACCGTCTGGGTTATCTGGATACTTCCCACTGACACTAACCTTTCAGAACTTCAGAGATGGGAACTTGCCCTTCAGCTTATTCTCTCCTCCCGTTGCCCACCTAGTCTCAACCTCCACTAAATTCAAATTCCCGCCCACCATCTTTAGCATCTTTGCCTCGGTTCTATGGACAGAGCCTCTGCCTCAAGTGGTATCTCTGTCCAACTTATTTGCTTTCTACAAATGTCTGCCTAGGTGTGTGTGTTGTGTGTGTGTGTGCGCGTGTATATTTGTTTACCTTCCTTTTTTTCCCCTAAGGTAAGTCCTTCCGGTCCCGGGACTGGAATGACCCCTCATCCACTTACTTAAAAGCCGCATCCTTTATTTTTTCCCATTCTTCCTTCCTCTTTTCCTGATGAAGTGACCAAAGGTTGCGGAAGCTTGTTTGTGTGTGATTTTATTTGTGTCTATCGACGAGCCAGTCCTTTGGCTAAGTCATCCGTTTTTCTATTTTTTATATTTGTTTAACCCACCAGGAAAATTTCCTTCTATAAATTAATTTCATTGTTTTAATTGCAATAATGTTGAATCCCATCTCACAACGTAACTCCAGCCAGTAGCAGTGAAACCCCTGCTGCTTGCTTATACGTGACAGGAATGCACTGCCACTCTTACCCACCCCACAATGCGAGACACGTGGAGCTCGCTGCTGCCCAGAGACTTTGCAGACACACTGTATTACTTAAAGGAGATAAGCGTGGTTAGCATGGACGTACCTCACCTGCCCCCTGAGACAGTTGTTGCAGCTTTCCCTCTGGATCCTGTGATTGTACTGGAGGAGAAGCCCCTTCTAATGTCATCCCACATGTCCTCAGTGATAGAGATGTCTAGGGGCCTTGCAGGCACTACAGAACACGAGTGTATCCTATATTATAAGAAATTCACAGCTTAAGCACTAGACAAGCTTTGGTGTAACCTCAGTGTCTGGAAGGAATGATGGTGTCAATAATCTTTACTGTTGCCAAACGTGTCCTCTTTATATCATTGCATTTTGTCTTTTGGTCATCTTTTTTCTTGAATTTGGTGCTCCATTTAGTTCATACCAACTTTTAATCTTGTTTTGGCCATTTATCCAAACTTCATTTTTCTGAGTGATGGTCAAAACTTTTTAGAGAAATTTACTGTCTTTTGTATAGCTATCAACTAAACTAGAGAGAACCCACACAAGCTTATACAGGGTGTTTAAGAAAGAATATAGGTATTACAAAGTATTATTTTGTGCAAACTATTGATCACCGTGCCTTGGCTCAGCTATTGGAGTAACATATAC
Source organism: Locusta migratoria (assembly GCA_026315105.1). NCBI lineage: Eukaryota > Metazoa > Arthropoda > Insecta > Orthoptera > Acrididae > Locusta > Locusta migratoria. The sequence goes on from CM048752.1 coordinate 126,842,041, forward strand.
ATAGTCTATTATAGAGGAAAAATTCCTAACAGGAAAAATATATGTAAAAAAATAGATGAAGTCTACTTACCAGGCAAAGGAGCACAGGTAGTGATAGTAACAAATAAACACACACACACAAATGCAAGGTTTCGCAACCCCGTTGCTTCTTCAGGCAGAAGGGAAGGAGAGGGAAAAGGAAATGATGAGGGTTTAAGGAAGGGGGTAAGGAGCCATTCCAATCCTGGGAGAGGAAAGACTTACCTTGGGGGAAGAAAAGGAAGGGGTGTGTGTATTTGTTCACCTTCCTTTTCTTCCCCCAAGGTAAGTCTTTCCTCTCCCAGGATTGGAATGGCTCCTTACCCCCTCCCTTAAAACCCTCATCATTTCCTTTTCCCTCTCCTTCCCTTCTGCCTGAAGAAGCAACTGGGTTGCAAAACCTTGTTTGTGTGTGTGTGTGTGTGTGTGTGTTGTGTGTGTCTGTGTGTGTGTGTGTGTGTGTGTGTGTGTGTGTGTGTGTGTGTATTTGTTACTATCACTACCTGTGCTCCTTTGCCTGGTAAGTAGACTTCATCTATTTTTTTACACATATACATAGTCTAGTTTATATTAATAGCCACTAGATGTCAGTTGTCTTCTGTTTTGCTCGGTCACAGATATATATTAAAAATGGCTACACTACAGCAGAAGCCATCTTGTGTTCTCAAGTTTGTGTAGTGCCATTGCATGATTACAGTGCGAAGCCATTGCAGGTTGAGGTACCAAATTGATCTTCCTCCTGGGTGGAACATTTGCAGGTGATATCGACAATTTGTAGGTACAGAATGTGTACGTAAAAGAGAGTCTTGGCTGCCCTCATGTTTCTGACAAAATTGTTGCACGAATTCAAACTGCTTTCTAACATTGTTCTTCAAAATCAACATGCCATACCAGTTGGGAGCTACAACTGCCTACATCAATAATTTGGTATGTTTTGAGACATTGGTTGGTTATGAAACCGTACAAGTTATGGCAATTGCAAGCTCTGAATCCTTATGATAAATGCAAATGTGTGGCATTATGTAACTAGATTCTTGATGTTATTGATGATGATAACACTTTCACACAATGTATCATGTTCAGTGATGAAGTGACTTTCCAAATTAGTGGTCAGGTAAATAAGCACAATATTCAAATTTGGGCATTCAGAACGCACATGCAATCATTGAACAGGTATGAGATTTGCCCAAAGTGAATGTATTTTGTGAGATATCCCAATCATTTGTTTATGGCCTGTTCTTCTTTGATGCAAACACTGTTAATGGTCAGCAGTATCCTGTTATATTACAAAATTGGTTGTTTCTGATGCTGCAGTAAGAGAATTTAATTTTTCAACAAGTTGGATCGGTCATAGAGGAGCTGGCAACTTGGCACGTCTTAGCTGGCCTCCATGTCACTGGATTTGACACCCTGTGACTTCTTCCTGACGGGTTTTGTTAAAGACAATGTTTATGTACCTCCACTACCACAGGATATGGAAGAGTTGAAGATTTGGATTTGTGGCGAAAGACACGCTTGCCGAGTATGGGAGGAATTTGAATATCAATGTTATATTGTTCGTGTCACTGATGGATGACATATGGAACATCTGTAATCTGAACTTGAGAGATTGGTAAATATGTGTGAAGTTTTATATTTGTATGTCCTTGAGTTTATTATAAATGTATGCATTCGAAATATGTGGGTTCTTTTTGAAATATCCTGTATATTGTACAGAACACATAACACCAATTGCTTCCACATAATGCATTAACATAAATAAACAAAATTATTATTTCAGCTCTGAGTCCTCAAATGTTGTACTGTTCTTTAGCTGTCCTTTATTTGTTCTTGGAGATTTTATGGAGTGACCCCATGCACTTCCATTCCACAGCATAAACATAGAAGAGCTTGCAGGTAGAATACCTGCTGCCCTGGTCCACTCGTACAATTACACCTGGGGTAGAGTAATTCCCCACAAAGGATCTGCCCACCTCAGTAACCAAACTGCACCTTGTGGAAGTCATTCGTCCAGCTCATAGCCAGTAGTGATACATGGCAAGTCTCACGGTTTGTCAGGATACAGTACACTACAATGCAGATTAGAAGAAAGTTTGATGACATTAAAATATCTAGAGTGTTTTTTCACAGTGGCGTAACAACAAAAAATATTCCACAAAATGACGAAACATACAGGAACGTGTTTTGCGACTGTCGACCGATCAGAGTATGTTATGTCACTCTTGTGGAATTCACCGTCATTAAACTGAAGCACACACAGTGCAAGTTGTTCTTTGGATGAAACGTGTTTAACAGCTTTGTTACACTTTGGTTTATATAATGTCATTTACTGTTTATCTGTGAATTGTGCTTCTGGATATGAATTAATAAAGTTTGGTGTGTTATAGTTGGAGTATCCAGCGTTTAATTACGCAGAATATCATAGTCTATTAAGACGAAAAATTCCTAGGTGCTCCTTTGCCTGGTGAGTAATCTTCGTCTATTTTTTTATATTGAATATCATAGTCTTTAAGACTATAAATTGGTGACCCCGCAGACTACAAATACTCTCGAAATAAATAAATCTACAGTCATGCACCGAGACGTTATATCGTCGAGTAAAGGGAAAACGCGGATGCTCACAAAGGAGAAATTAGAAGACCTTCGTGGAGAGCTGCAGAGACAAATTCAAGAGTTAAAATCTGAGATGGAGAACCAAGAGAAACTACACTGTACTCCACAGACGGAAGTTAGATGCAGCTCTGCAATAACAAACAAGCCGCAAGTTAAAGTTCGTACGCCACAGTTTCTACCAGACAAGCTGCAACTTTGGTTTGCGATGCTCGAGCTTGTGTTTGAACAGAATGGGACTAACAGTGAACGCACGAAATTTGCAGTGGCAGTAAATGCGTTAGATGCCAGAGCGGCAGCTGCGGGTGAAGACGTCATACTTAAACCTCTGACGGAACGACAATATACGTGTTTAAAAAAGTTGTTAATTGACAAAATGTGCAAACCGGTAGAGCAACGTATTAATCAGGTACTGAGGTTTGAGCTGAGAGGAGACAGAACGCCATCTGAATATTGGCAACACCTAAGAAGCATGTTTAGTGAGTATGAGTTACCAGATAAGATGCTGTATCACGTACGGCTCACGCAGCTGCCTGCAGCAGTAAAAGCAATGGTAGTGACTCGTGAAAAAGTCGGTCTGCAGGTATTGTTAAAAATAGCTGACAGTTTGTACAACATTGGATGGAACACATACCACAAACGTGACAGTGGTTACAGACGATTGTGGACAGCAAGAAGTAGCAGCAGTACAGAAACGACAGAACATTGATATTACAAAACAGTTGCACGAGCTGACAGGACAAGTTGAAGCACTACAGAGGCAAGTGGCAAATTTGCTGTCGAAGGACGTAACAAAACATAGTACAAGTGGCCAAGGTTTGTTGGTATCATTGGCGGTTCGGCGACAGAGCAACGAGGTGCACACAACCATGCGCTTACCCAAACGGCAGCAGCGGCCGGCGGTAGGCACGGCGGGCCACCACACCCGACGTGAGCGCCTGCAAGGGGGAGGCGAGCACGACGAGGGACGCGGCACGGTGAGTAACTTGTTTCGTTTACCCACTCCGTCACTCGGGTTGTATGTCAGAGATGTGAAGTCAGGTCGTTACTACCTAATCGATTCAGGGTCAGGCGTTAGTGCTGTGCCAGCAAATGGATCACCAATTTATAGTCTTTAAGACTATGATATTCTGCGTAATTAAAGACTGGATACTGAAACTATAACACACCAAACTTTATTAATTCGTATCCAGAAGCACAATTCACAGATAAACAGTAAAGGACATTATATAAACCAAAGAGTAACAAAGCTGTTAAACACGTTTCATCCAAAGAACAACTTGCACTGTGCATGCTTCAGTTTAATGACGGTGAATCCCACTCTGTTTACATCGGGTTCATTCTAGTGTGGAATGAAGTAAAGGAACGTGTACAGAACCTACCGATACTGTCTCTGTGGGTTGTGAGGTGAACACAGTGTGCCGGGATGTCCAGGGAAGGCGTGGGTGCAGCTGGCGGTGTCGGAGGGCTCCCTGCGCAGCCACCTGCAGTGCGCGCTGTCAGACCGCGAGGCGCTGGCGCGGCACTACGGCGACCGCGCGCTGCTGCGCGACCACGCGCGCTCGCAGCTGCTGCTGCGCCTGGCCGGGGCCGCCGACGCCGTCGCCGGGGGGCTGCTGCGCCAGGTGGGGATCACTGACAGTAAAACTCTGAATGTAGGTCTGGCTTTGTACACTTCAGCCAATTTTCGTGTGGGTTTTCACAAGAAAACATACTAGCACAATTTCATTGTAATCGAATTGTGGGGGGGGGGGGGGGGGGGAAGATATCATAATGTTAAATTTTCTCAGTAACTGTCATGCCTGTCTGTCCAACCTCTTGTCTCCAAAACTACGTCTCAAATTTGCATGGGGTTTTTGCATGTAACTAGGACCAACATACAGTAGGACCCCACTTTTTCAAATTTCTAAAGACTTAATGAAAATGGTGTAAAATGCAAGAAAACGTAAAATGTGGGAAATAATGTTTTAAATGGGAAAATATGGTTACTGGATCACCCTTGCTTTTTCATAGTTTATTTGAAATACATGTACATAACAAACATCAGAATACTCTCAAGGGAGTTTGTTTATTATGTAATAAAGTTTATCCAAATTTTGTACTATTAAGTGCCAGACAGAAATGGACCTCGTAACTTTATAGGAAGCATAAATTTTTGATGTGATTTCATTAATCAAAATCGATTTCATCAGCAAGTCATTAACAGGCATTCATTATTTACACATTATTTTTGATGTTTTGCACACAATATTCAAGAGTTTCTTCGCATTTTAGAGTGCAAATATATGTATAAGTATTTTTGTGAAATCTGTGCATTGTCGGCACATTTTTGAGGTTATGATCTCGTCACCTACATGTGCCTGGCACAAATCTCTCGGTGTGAATGTAGCTTTAGATGTATGCTATGCTTATAAGTACAGTGTAGTACAGCAAGAAACCAATAGAGGCGCTATTAGGCTGCAGTTGTAGTGGAGTGGCACTGTGCTGCGAGCAGAACAGCTTCGGCAAAACGAACCGGTGTCGGGCAGTGCGTGCGATTACAGTGGCCCTGCGAGCAGGGCCGTGCGGAGCAGAGCGGTGAGAATTGAACACGTTTGGTCAGAGTGCGGTGACTGGACGGTCGGCCGAGTTTGCCTGCGGTCGGGCAACTCCGGCAGCTCTCTGCTGCAGCTGCGGTGTCAGCTGTTGTGCTCAGTACTGTTGCCTGTGCTATTGTCCCTGTGCTTCATTACATGTCGACGTGAACGATTTGACGGTGCCCTCGGATGGCCACGTGGAAGGTGAAATGGCAGCCCGCGGTCTTTAGCGACGAAAGTAAATTCTGCCTCGATGCGAGTACAACTTAGGCCCGACGAGTGATCTCGTAGAGTGTGTGCGTCCTAGACACCCTTGTCTGACCGCAGGCCTTACGGTGTGGGGAGCAGTAAGCAACTGTCATCCAGCTTTGGTCTTTGTGGAGGGAACCACTGACCTGTGCTCGATATGTTGTAAGACCTGTAGTTTTGCCATTGTTACAACAGGAAGAAAGGCAATATGTTGTTCCGTCAGGATAATGCTTGCCCACACGCTGCTTGTAAAACTCCACAATACGAGGTGCATTCTGTAAGTAATGCGACCAATTTTTTTCTGACGCAGTGGTACACTACAGCGTATTGTAAACAGCTAGGTTAAGTTGAGGGTGGTGTTAACTTCAACACGGTCTTTGTCTCATTCAGCTGCAAACTGCCGGAGTGTCAGGATGTACGGTTCCATCAACCCTGAGCTCCTGCACTATAAGTTTTGTGGCCTGCAGTTTATGTACCGATAAGCGTCTCGCCTTGCGGTGCACCGGGGACCCTCGGTCGTATTAAGTCTGTGGACGGTACCGATTGTCACACTCGATACTAGCGGTTGCACTGGAGCGAGCGAATCCTTAACCTGTGTGGCGTCGGTGGCAGAGGCACAAAGCACAATGGATTGTTCTGTAGAACAACTGTACGCCATAAAATTTTGCATTAAACTTGGGAAGTTCACCACTGAAACGTTTCTTTTACTTCCGTGTGCCTTTGGGACTGATTGCTTATCCAAATAACAAGTTTTCCAACTTCACAAGTCATTCGTGGAGGGCCGAAAGGAGATCACCGACAAACCTCGCAGTTGACGGCACTAACCACGCGAGTCGACAAAAATGTGACGCGTGTGTGCGATTGTTTGAACTCTGACAGACGGCTGAGCCTTCAATTGATATCAGACTCTAAATGTGGCAAAAACAACTATTTTCTGCATTGTGACCGAAGATTTGAACACGAGAAAGGTGCGTGCCAAACTCGTCCCTAAAGCATTGACCGCCGAACACGAGCACGTGCGACTGTTTTGGTGCCGAGAAATGTCGGAAAGGTTTGCAAATGATCCTCAATTTTTAAACTCGGTGTTCACTGGTGACGAGTCACGGATTTTGGAGTTCGACCCTGAGACAAAAAGGCAGAGTTTAGAGTGGCACACCCCGTCGTCGCCCTGTGCTGAAAAGGCACGCGTGAGCAAGTCCAGGATGGAAACCGTGCTCACTGTCTTCTTTGACGTCAGAGGCATTTTCTGTACCTAACAGGACTACTGTGAACTCGGCTTTCTAGTTGGAAGTGCTCAAAAGACTGAAAAGAAGGGTCTTGCGCTGCTGAAGCGACATCGAGAACACGCGGAAGCTTCACCACAACAATGCACTGAGTCGCAGCGCCTCCATTGTCAACGAGTTCCTGGCCAGGACCGACGCCCATTGGTTCCCCACCCTCCCTACAGCCCTGGCCTGGCTGCCACTGACTTTTTTTTGTTTCCTCGGTTAAAAGCAGTCGTGAAAGGACAACATTGGGACACGATTGAAACCGTCCAGGCACATGTAACATCAGCTCTAAAGGACATTCCGGAAAAGGCCTTCCAGGCACAGAAACGCCGCCTCCAGAAGTGTATCGATGCAAGAGGGTGCTATTTTGAACATTTTTGATTATTTGTACGAATATATTCAATAAATGATTTTTTTATGAATTTGGTCACATTACGTATGGAATGCACCTTGTATGTTAAAATGTTTTAATATATTTAAAAGTCATTACAGAATATTTTACCAATACTCAGCTTTTCAAAATTATGCTGTATGGGGGTTCTGCTCACTGCAACATTATTCTCCTGGGGCGTCGTGGTAGAAATAAATACTCGTTATGTACAATTTTTCGCTTCCTCTTTAATTTAAATCAAACTACTTCTCCACCAAAACATTACAATAACATACACAAATTACCACAACAACACAGACTGACATAGATTCCAAAGTACTCTACAAAAGACAATACTCAAACTCCCCCACGCAAGGCGGTGAGGCAAATATATAACATCGGCGATAATGACCTTACATTATGCATTGTTCATAACAATTGAATATACTAATTTACAATGAACAAACACACAAATAAAACATTTCATGTACACAAAAATAATCACAATATAAAATGAAAACTATACATACAATAATTTTGGATGACGTAAATCTTTTTTAAGACAAAATCGCGGTACTATTTGTTTCGCAACAAAGAATAATAATAAATGTCAATTAATTTGTTAATGAGTACATCATATATTGAACTATCAAATCTCATGGCCATTCACAAAATATACTCAAAATCTCACGTCAGTCAATATATACAGAGAATTCATTATTGATAATTAATGTAATAGTCGAAATAACACAATTAGCTGGTCAACACAACTTGTTTATGAGCCTAACATATATACAATGCTATTTATTTTCATTTCTTTATGCTTTACATAAGTTTTTACCCTTCGTCTGTCTATTTATTGAAATAATGTACAATGACAAAAGTATTGTTTATAGAATTATCTGGAAACATCTTATACAAATATCTTAATTAATGAAATCTATCACTTGTTTTAATCACAATATCACCGAGACACTGTCCTACTTTGATTCCTAGCCTGGCTATATCGTTTTAACTAACTTCACACGCAACTTTTATCACTATTGAACCACACGATTCCGGATCCGACGCAGACGGTATCGTAGGATGACATTGAGATGAGAGGGCCAGCAGTATCGTCACAGTGTGTAGCAATGATCTCTGGACTTGGGTCCAGTCAAGCACGTGTTGTATGTGACGGGAAGTCAAATGACACATGCGACTCGTCCGCCCACAACTGTGCAGAAAGTAGGGAACGTTTCTGTCTGATGTTGCTAGGCGTGTGCCGATTGTGTATATTTTGGTATGTGCGTGCTCTGCAATTTCGTCGCCATCCGGCCGAAATGACAAGAGTGTCTCTGCGCCTCTGGTTTTTTCGATATTCAAATTTGAAATGTACACTGCAATCTAAAATCTCACCAGTTGTGAGGTGTGGTCTGTGATAAGGATTTTGTTGGGAAAAGACCTGAAACTTACAGCAATTTATCATGGACTGTCCGAAGTGTACAGAAACTACGTAAAGAGTGAATGTTCCATATGGAAATGGTGCATTCAGTTGAACAGTGGCCGAACCAACATTCACGAAGAAGAGAAGAGTGGGCAACTGAGCATTGTGACTGATGATCTTGTCGTTAAAGTTGATGAAACCGTTCGTGAAATCTGTCACTTCAGTATAATGGGGTTTTCTTTTCCGCAAGTTTCACGGACATTGTTGTTTGACATCGTCACTCAAAAGCTAGGCTACTGCAGTCTTAGGTGGCAGAATTTTACCACAAAGGAATTTCCAAGCTTGTCCACTGCTATGATAAGTGCCTCAATTTGTTAGCTGGTTGTGTGGAATAGTAGTATTGTAGTCACTCTTTCAGATGTATATAATAAAATATTTGTCTTGTACTAAGTTTTCAACTTTCTGAATACCCATCATACATGAACATGTCGAATAGACATGGAATAATGTATGCCGAGATATTATTCACTGTCTGCATGATCAAATGGATGGCAGAATAGGTATCTGCAGTGACACCACGTACTATTATGGGTATTTCAGCATGAATCGACACTTGCTGCCTCAGGACCGCTTAAGCTATTGATTTGTGAGTGCATTCTATATGCACTGTTTCAACAATAAATCTTGAGTGAATTGAGAAACTCTAAGAGGGTGTACTAATTTTTATTTCCGGTAATGTACATTCTGATTCTGCAGATATTTAAGGATCACATTTATTTTGCGGATTAAGGTGGGAGAGTAGGTACTGCCTCGAGTTTTTGTCTGTCCAGGTGGACGGTCGAGGAAAACACTTGCTGTTCCTACAAGGAGGAATACTGAGAATTCAGACAGTGGGACTCCACGGAAGAGACTCTGTTAAAAAAAAGTGAATCAATTGCCAATATACTTCGTGCCCAAGGCTTTATTGGGTATTAACTGCCAAATTTATTTACTCTGATCTACATTCTAAGAATAGTCTTTGGAAAGTAAATCGTCAGAGCTTGGCCTCCAATTACATTTGTAGCTCAAATAGGTAAGAAAAAACTATAAGACATGAATTACACATTTCCAGAAAAGACAGAAAAAGGAACTTCGTAGTGTTTAGAGTTTGTGCCGAGCCACTCGCGGTCACACTACAATATTATGTTACTTAACTGTAATTTTTGTAGCAGTTGTATCGATTTAAAATGTAAGAAATTTGGCAGCTATGTTGTACATTGTAACAGGAACCGGAACTGCAGCCAAAACTAAAGGAAGCGGAATCCGGGAAGGGTGTGCCGGGACCCGACCCTCTGATGATGGCTTCGGTGACGTCGTCGCTGGCATCACCCGTAGACTCCGGTGTCGCCCTGTTGGACAGCGACAGTGAGGCCACCACGGCCAACGGGGAGCCGGACGACGGGTCGAGTCTGAGGGAGGTAGGTGGCTCGCCGAGCCGAGGAGTTGGGGATGAGGGCATGTTGTCAGAATCAAACATTGTTTTCTTACTTGCTGGTTGCCACTGCAATCCTTGTAGAACGTCAGCCTCTTTTGTCACTTGCCTACATTCTTTTCTGTCCATTGTATTCCTTCACCAGTTCCCACCTTTGAGTTTGCCTTCTTCTTCTTCTTCTTCTTCTTCTTCTTCTTCTTCTTCTTTTTCATCTCCTCCCCTTCTAGTTTGATTTTCCTACAGTTCTCATTGTGGTTTGCAGAAAATGTGAATCCAACCTCGGCGCATATTTTCATACAGCAATTTTGTCTACATACAGACTGGTGTCCAAAATTAAAGCAACAAATGGAGATTGTGAGTTTGCATTTGTTTTGGCTCAAGCAACATAAACAGGTGATACTAAAATGGAAACAATATAAATTATACAGTATGGGAACAAATGTAACTTGTATAATCGATTAATTATGGAAATTCTCCTCAGAGATGATAACTTATTTTTCAAACGAGATAGATTGGCTGGCCAGTACTTACCTTTGTGCTGTACCGCCAATAGTTACACAAATGAAAAAAGGGACAAAAAATGACAAGCTTTTGGAACACAGTTCCTTCTTCAGGTGGGAGAAAAGGGAAGAAAAAAGGATGGGAATGGAAGGGAAAGGTAATTCACAACCTAGGTAATGAGGGTGGTGTTTGAGGAGTGTGGAAGTCAGAGATACTGCATGTCCCTCAGAGCTATGTAGGTGGGAACTTGCCCTCCAACATATCCTCTCCTCCCGCCACCCCTGTGGCCTAAATCTACGCTAACCCTTCCCCTTCCTCCATCCTCAGCTCACCTATTCATTATCCCTTCCTTACCCCCCCCCCCCCTCTCTCTCTCTCTGTATCTCCATTTGTGTGTGTGTGTGTGTGTGTGTGTGTGTGTGTGTGTGTGTGTCCATCTTTCCTTGTTAATGAAAAATGGTAAATGTTTTAGACAACCCCCCCCCCCCCCCGCCCCTCCTACACCCCTCAGCATCATTCATTTCACTCATCTTCTCTTCTCTTTACTGCTTGCTCTTTCCTCTTTGGTTATATATGTCCTCTCTGGCTTGGCTCAGTACTAATATGCAGTATCTCTGACTTCCACACTCCTCAAACACCATCCTCATGACATAGGTTGTGAATTACCTTTCCCTTCCATTCCCATCATTTTTCTTCCCTCCTCTCCCACCTGAAGAAGGAACTGTATTCTGAAAGCTTGGCCTTTTTTGTCCCTTTTTCTTCATTTGTGTCACTATCAGTGGTACGCACATTGGTAAGTACTGGCCAGCCAATCTATTTATTTTGAAAAATAATCCAAAATTTATAATATATATCAAAAATAGATAGATTACTCACCAGGCGAAGGAGCACAGGTAGTTATAGTAGCACAAATAAATACACACGCACGCACGCGCGTGCGCGTTGTAAGTGGGACACATCTGTCAACAGAATATTGGCCCACTGCCCAATTGTCTCCACTCTAGAAGTTCCTTTCAGTGAAGAGCAAAAGCAAAAGTTAAGAAAATAATGGTCAGCAGTCTTTAGATTACTCCACTAGAACACTGTCTATAGCCACATATAGGTTAAAGGCAAACCTACATTTCTAGCTCTTGTAGATTTGGAGAAGGCTTTTGACAATGTTGATTGGAATAAACTCTTTCAAGTTCTGAAGCAAAATTAGGGCGCGTAATGTTATTTACCACTTGTACAAAAATCAGACAGCGGTTGTCAGAGTTGAAGGGCATGAAAGGGATGCAGTGGTTGGGAAGGGAGTAAGACGGGGTTCTAGCATTTCTCTTATTCAATTTGTACATTGAGCAGGCTATAAAGGAAAGCAAGGAGAAATTTGGAGAAGGAATTAAAGTTCAGAGTGAAGAATTAAAAGCATTGCATTTTGCCCATGACGTAGAAATTTTGTCAGAGACAGCAAAGGACCTGGAAGAGCAGTTGAACGGAATGGACACTGTGCTGAAAGGTGCATATAAGATGGACATTAACAAGAGCAAAACTAGGGTAATGGAGTGCAGTGTAAGAAAATCAGGTGATGCTGAAGGAATTAGATTTTGTAACGAAGCATTAAAGGAGGTAGATGAGTTTTGTTACTTGGGCAGTAAAATAACAAATGATGGTTGCAGTACAGAGGATATAAAATGCAGAATGGCAGTAGATAGAAAAGTGTTCTTGAAAAAGAGAAATTTGTTAACATTGAATATTGATTTAAGCCTAAGGATGTCCTTTCTGAAGGCATTTGTGTGGAGTGTTGCCTTTTATGGGAGTGAAACGTGGACAATAAACAGTGTAGACAGGAAGAGGATAGAGGCTTTTGAAATGTGGTTCTACAGAAGAATGCTGAAGATTAGGCGAGTGGATCGCGTAACTAATGAGGTGGTACTGAACAGAATTGCAGAGATACGGAATTTCTGGCATACCTTCAGTAAAAGAAGGGATCGATTGGTAGTACACTTTCTTAGACATCAAGGAATCGTGAATTTTAGCATAGGAGGGAAGTGTTTCGTGTAATAACCACAGAGGAAGACCAAGAGATGGATACAGTAAGCAGATTCAGACAGATGTAGGTTGCCGTTCTTATGTGGAGATGAAGAGGCTTGCTCAGGATAGGGTATTGTGGAGAGCTGCATCAAACCAGTCTCCGGACTGAAGACAGCTACAGAATAATCTACTAAAATGCTTTATACAGCACTTTTAAATCTTTATCGCTTTTTCCATTTGGTTTTCAGATGTAAGTCATACTGTGGTAGAAACTAGATTTCTAGGTGCTGACATTTAAATTTGGCAAGTACAGAAACCCACTCCACCCCTCTCCCTCCTTTGATGACGACAGTTTTTGTGGCACACACCGATAGTTTTCTATAAGTTGCGTCGCCTGTGCACGTGTGCGCATCGGGGTGTGCTCGAGCGGTGTTTGCGTGTCCAGGTGGAGGCAGCGTTCCACGACACGGAGGGCACCACCCCGACACCGTCTCTGGCCTGCCCGCCGCCGGCCGCCGTCGTGGAGAGCTGCGACTCCGCGGAGACGCCCGTCGGCAGCGAGGGCTCGTGCGAGGCTTTCGTGTACCCGCACTCCGACCCGGCGACGGTGCAGGACGCCGTGGAGAGGCAGGTGCTGAATGAGATTGCGCGCCGCTTCAAGGAGAGCAACTCGCCCAGGAGGAAGGTGAGCGCGAAATAAAAGCTAGTGTCCTTCTCTTACTCGTTTTAGCTGCACCTTATAGTAAATCTTTACATATAAAAATCAATTGCTGTGTGCTAGTCTCTCTAATTCCTGCGAATGACTTGACTGATTTGACAAATTTTAAGTATGGAACACTTATTGAGTGCATTGATTGATTGATTGATTTTTCCAGGGAAGCCAAAACAGTCTTGGACCAACCCGCCACTGCCCACACCGAAGCTAAGTTTATTGTGCGGTATCGCTCCCTGTATATCTAGTAAAGCCAACCGATGCCCTTAAACAGTGCAAGGAGTCTCTTTACCAGTTCTTTATTAGACACAATTTCTTTGGGTCTGGTTGTCCCAAATAGTCTGTGCCTTTTATTCTCCAATGCAATGCATTCCAAGATTAGATGTGATGCAGTTTCATCACCGTCATCACAGATCCTACATTTAGGGTCCTCTTCTGATATTCCCATTGTATGTAGGTGTTTTTTGAAATTCCCATGGCCTGTCAGCAATCCAACCATGAGTCTAATCTCTCTCCTGTTCAGACTCAGGATTGCAGAGCTCCTTTTAAAACATGGCTTTGGCGCCATTACCTTGCCATGTTTTTGTCAATGGACTTTGGTCCAATATTCTACGTGCTGTCTTCTGAGCCAGTTACGTAGCTCCAATTTGATCATTGCCTCGGTGATTGTCAGGACAGGTTCCGGTCCAATAAATGGAGTCTCTGCCCCCATCCTGGCTAATCTGTCGGCATGTTCGATTCCACTGATCCCCGAGTGGCCAGGGACCCACAATAGATTTACTCTATTGCTTTTCCCTAGCTCCACCAGAACCCTGTGACATTCTGCAACAATTTTAGACCTTGTTGCAGGAGCTGCCAGTGATCTCAGGACTGCCTGGCTGTCTGAATAGATATAGATGCTACAATCTTTGTAGCACCTACGCAAATTCTCCTCCACACACACGCCCTGATGGCAGTGATTTCGGCCTGGAATACTGAGGCCAGTTTTCCTAGAGAGATGACGCCCTCCAGTCTTGGCTGCACGCCGTATACCCTGGCCCCAACATCTTGGTCAGATTTTGACCCGTCAGTGAACCAGACAAAATCTCCTATACGGTGTCGAACTATTTCCTCCCACTGCTCCCTACTTCCAATTGTTAGATTGAAAGGATTGTTGAAGCAGTATGGGGTTATAATATAGTCGGCTGGCATTTCCCCAATCATTACTATATTTACCTCACTCATTATTTTAGTGTGTGATATTGAGTGCATAGTGGTAATCTACTATAATTATAAAAACAGTGGATAAAAACAGTAGAAAGCTTTGTACAGTATGTCTGTGTAGGTGTACTTGTGTCTGTGTGAATGTGTGGATGTGTGCGCATTTGTTTACTCTCCATTTTCCCCCCCAAAGTAAGTCTTTCCTCTCCCGGGATTGGAATGGCTCCTTACCGCCTTCCTTAAAACCCTCATCATTTCCTTTTCCCTCTCCTTCCCTTCTGCCTGAAGAAGCAACTGGGTTGCGAAAGCTTGCTTTGTGTGTGTGTGTGTGTGTGTGTGTGTGTGTGTTTTCATTTATTTATTTGTGATGCTGTTACACCTGTGCTCCTTCGCCTGGTGAGTAATCTTCGTCTATTTTTTATATTTAATTACTCCAGAGAGAGAGAGAGAGAGAGAGAGAGAGAGAGAGAGAGAGATAACACTAGGATGTGTATAAAATTACGTTTCTGAATAAAATATCTTACTATAATGTTTAAGCAGAAATTCGATGTGTTTGGCCTTATTACATTGTTGAAATTCAAACTGGAGTTTTTTTTTTTTTTTTAATTATTATTAAAGGGGGAATAAATGTATGTTCTAGAACTGAGGAGATTATGTAGTCCAGGTAGTCATTGCCAATGTTGCGGTTTTCTGAATGACTGTGTCAGCTGTATGTGACCTTCGCAGGTCGTCAGTATCTGTACAGTGTGCCTGTTTGCTCCTCCCGTTGAAGTTTGTCGTGTTGGTCATTCCAGTTTGTATTGCTTGAGTGTACAGGGCTGTGTACTTTCTGATAGAATGCCCACTGCTTGGCAAACAGCCAGAGTTGTTATCCTCTCTTCAGGGGGCAAATACTGCCTCACTTCCTTCACCTGGAAGTAAACATAAGGTGTAGCTCACACTACTGAACGTCTACTCCACCTTCCTACCGCTGTATGCCGATCTGTGTGATTTGAGACACTACACTCGACAGTAGAAGCAGTTGAAGGTGCTGGTTTTACTTGTAGAGCACTCTGTTGAATGGTTTGGGAGGTGGTACTATCTGGCATCTAGGCTGAGGTGCAGCTGAAGTTGCAGTTTTACAGTTCTTGCTAATGGCGACGCGTTGACTCATTTTGTAGGCGGTTGACTTCATTGCATAGGATCCGAAAGCATTTTGTCAATATGCTTGGGGGTCAGAGACGAGTGTGTATATTGCCATTGAAGAGAGTATGTATTTTTTGTGACCAATTGTTGTCATTATTATTATTATTACTACTACTACTACTACTACTACTACTACTACTACTTGTGTATGTTCTTGTTGTATCTCATAGTGCTTTTAGATTTAGAATCCTGATCTTCCCTACATCCCTCATTCTATCTCTGTGAACAGTTTTTTCTTATTCCAGCAGTACCTTAATAGGGTGGCTTCATTGTTTACCTGACTTTCGTCTACATGCCCAATTATTAAGACTGAATGAAACTTTCACTCTGCAGTGCTGATATGAAACTTCCTTGCAGGTTACAATTGAGATTTGAACCTGGGTTTTGTCTTTCCCGGGCAAGGGTTCTACCGACTACCGACTATCCTGACGTGCTTCACAGACCGTCCTCACAATTTTACTTCTGCCAGTACCTTGCCTTCTATTTTTCAAACTTCACAGAAGTCGTCCTCTGAAACTTGCAGAATCCTGGTTATGACACACGAATTTAATCTGCCAGGAAGTTTCATATCACCGCACACTCCACTGCAGAGTGAAAGTTTCATTCTGGAAACATCCCTATGGCTGTGGCTAAGCCATATCTCCACCAAAGGCAAGTCTTTCCTTTCCCGAGATTGGAATGACTCCACACCCACTCCTTTAAACCTGCATCCTTTCCTTTTCCCTCACCTTCCCTATTCTTTGTCTGAAGAAACAACAAATGGTTGCGAAAGCTTAGCATTTGTGTGTTTTTTATTTATGTTTCTGTCACATACCTGTGCTCCTTCGTCTGGTAAGTAAACTTCATCTACGTTTTATATATATGCAGACTTGATCACCGTATGGAAATATATACAATGGGAGACAAAAACATTACCTGGCCTGAGTTAGTCCAAGAACAAGGCATCGCACATGGCCAAGCTCATAAGTGCAAGTATTGCTAACTCCAGCAGTCTGTGCAACTTCAGCTTGCTGTTTACATTGTCAAATAGAAGCAATACCAGATTGTTAAGATAGAATATATGTCTATATTCATTGCACCTTAACTCGTGTGTAATTTATTTTGGAAAACATTATTTGATCACATAGAAACATTTGAGGTATAAGAATTTCACTTGGGTATATTTACAACAAAAAAACACTTTTCACGTATGTTTCATTGGGTTAGTGGATAGTCTGACGGTTTATGAATGCAATGGGCGTGCATTCGAATTCTATTCCTGCTCTATTTGACATCAACGCTAGTAAGAAAGGACAGGTATCTCATTGATAATAGTGTCAGCCTTCCTGATTAAGAGGTATGCATTGGATCGGATGCCACCAAAGCCTTTTTTTTTTTTTTCTTTTTTTATTGTAGTGGAAATGTTTCTTACTTTACTTACTTTTACTTCTGAATGTGAAAATATTTTGCTAGCACCCTTCTACTTGGGGAGACATGACCATCCGAATAAAATAAGAGAAATCAGATCGAAAATGGAACAATTTGTGTGTTCTTTCTTTCGCGCACTATTAGAGAATGGAACGGTAGAGAAAAGTTATGAAAGTGGTTAATGAGCCCTCTGCCAGGCACTTAAATGTGATTTGCAGAGTATCGATGTAGATGTTATAAAATTGTATTGGTTTTACTTTTTTCAGTATTCTCTTTTATAAATAACTAATTACAGTTTGTCAATTTGATAAAAAAATTATCTTCCTTGGAAGATAATATTTATTTGACCATCCATAACAAAAAATAAACATCCTTGGAGGGTATTTTTCATCTGGCCTCCCTACAAGAGGTCTGAAGAAAAAAAAATTGAATCCAGTTAGATTCGAATGCGTGAATTTGAATTGCGGCAATGGATACAGTGAAGGGAAGGGGTAGGAAAGGATAAGTAAAAAAGGGAGGTGTAGAGGAGTGTTGGGAGGGAATGGTGGATTTGAAACAATAAAAATAAGGTGGGGGAGGGAGGGAGGAACAGGATAGGAAAAAAAATTAATAAAAACAAAAAGTAAGCTCTACATTTAACCAGTTAGTAATTTTACTGCAAACAGCGTGAACCTTACTGTTATCTCTCCCCTCCTCCATCCTCAACTCGCCTATCCATTACTCATTTTCCATTGTAAGACAGAGCTTTGATATTCTCTTGTTGCCATTGAAAGTAGATGCTCTTACTGCCTTCCTTCCGTTTGTAATACACACATCCACTCGGAGCTTTGAGAAATGTCCCCCTCTATACCTCGTGTCTTGAACTGGTTTTCTGTTTCGAAGTAGCATTCAGACTGTACAGAATAAAACCACTGACTGCCGCTCTGACAGCCAGCTCAGCATCTTAGACTGTAACTTTTTCTACTTCCTGATGAAGCTGTAGGAGGCACAATACCGGTCGGATACATTCACTTCAGCCAATTTGTTGTTTGGCTTTGAGTTTTTGGAATTGCTCCTCGTCGGCTCTTATTGATACTGGGATAGATCAATCGGTAGAGCACTTGCCCGCGAAAGGCAAAGGTCCCAGGTTCGAGTCCCGGTTCTGGAACACAATTGTAATCTGCCAGGAAGTAAAATAAAATATATCAAGTATTACTTCTAGACATGGATAAACATTTTCAGAAGTATCCGGACCCCATCTAAGAATACTTGCCGACCTCAGCACCAAATTGTTGTTGTAGGCAATTATAAGTCTTGACTGACACGATGAGTTGACTTTGAAGGACTAAGTTCAAAAGCAGTTTGAATTTGTGCAACATTTTTTTCAGAAACATGAGGGCAGCCAGGACTCTTTCCTTCACAATCACATCCTGTATCTATAAACTGTCAATAGCATCTCCGAATGTTCCACCCGTTCGGAGGCTCAATTTAGTACTTCAACTAGAAAGTCTTTGCACTGTAAACACAGAATGGCACTTTGCAAACTCGAGAGCACATAATGATTTCCGTTGTGGCGTAGCCATTTTAAACATATAACGGGTACCGAGCAAAAACGAAGACAGTTGACATCTAGCAGCTCTTAATGTAAACTAGACTATGTATTTGTTTCTCTAATAGCTGAGCTGAGGCCCAGCGATTGATAGTTTGGATAAAATTATATTTTGTATTATGACTATTCTTTTTGAAACACCCTGCACTCTTAATCGGAAGCATGTATGAATAGTTTGCAAAATTAGCTATTTCGGAAATGCTTCCATCTTCGGCCTGAAACCCAATAATCATTGTTTTTTTAATTTGAGAAAAATCACTTAATTTCTGCATTGTGACTACAATTGTTCTGTTTTCAACATCCTCCCGGCTTGCTTCATACACCTGAGTGCTGCACCCGCTATCTGTGAATGGTTGTTGCAAGGTGACTGAACATAGTCAAGTGGCAGGTAGTGGAGTAAACACTGACCTAACTGTCACATATGATATTATGATACTTCGTGTGAAATTAAAAACCTCTATAAATTAATTTGTCTTGCAGGTGGACAATAGCACAAAATCTGGTACAAACCACCCTACTGACACAAATAAGATGAACGAGCCTATCATTTCGATGTGCAATGAAAAGAAGTACGAAATGGAGGAAAAGTCTGAACTCGTGAACAAGGAAGCAAGTGCAATGTGTGACAATGAAGCCAAGAACAATGAGAAGAACCGCATCTACCACTCGCCGGATAACAAGCAGCTAGAAGGTTAGTTATATTGCCCTTGAAAATTATATTGAACTTGAAGTAAGTTTATTTAGTTTTGATGGTCACTTTAACACTTCACCCATAGACTAAAGAAATCTACTTAAACATTTTGTGTTTTTTTGCTTCTATCTTGTAAGGATGGGACTGACATTGTTTGTGTCAAACAAAATGAATGCATATAAAGTTTCCATCTTCATTCTTAAATAACTTAACACTTAAATATTTTAAGTGTCCAATGAAGGTGGAATTTACATAGATACATTAATTTGAATTTGTGCAGTCAGTTACATATTAATTAATTCAATGACCTGTATCGTAAATTTTGTTAAAGAGTTTGTGTAGGACTTTGATATCTTGTTGATCAAGAAGTTGATTTCCACTGGAATTTTATCTAATCCTGTGGCTTTTTTGGTTCTTAAGTTTTTGATGAGTTTCTAGATTTCCTCTATCACAATTGGAGGTCCTGTTAAATTATTGTTCCTAGAAGTCTCAACATTTGATGTACTGTCTAAAAAGAGGTTCTTAATATAGTCTTTACATCTCACTTTCTTCTCAATGGCATCTATAACAATTTTATTATTTACAAGAAATGTATTCACAATTGCGAATATTAATCAGCATCAGCTGTATGGTGTAATGGTGACATTTGAAAATTTGTGCCGGGCCGGGACTCGAACCCAGATTTCCTGCTTATTGCGAGTGGTCGCGTTACCGTTACGCTACCTACGCACGCTTCCCGGAACCACCCAAGCCTTCATATGCCACACATTGTCTACTGCCCATGACTGCTTATACATTCTATGATGTAATTCTCGCACAGGGTGAGACGTTTTAGTACATTTGTCGCAAGCCTTGCTATGACTGATTTTAAATACGATGTGCAGTGTCCGTGTTTATTGATAGAACTAGCAGTGTCCGTGTTTATTGATAGAACTAAGGAAATGTCCTTCAGACATGCATGCATGTACTAAAAAGTCTCACCCTGTGCAGGAATTACATCATAGAATGTACGAGCACTCGTGGGCAGTAGACAATGTGTGGCATATGAAGGTTTGGGTCGTTCCGGAAAGTGTGCGCGGGTAGCGTAATGGTAACACGACCACTCGTGATAAATGGAAAATCCAGGTTCGAGTCCCGGCCTGGCACAAATTTTCACATGTCACCATTACACCATACAGCTTATGCTGATTAATATTCGCAATTGTGAATAAATTTATTGTATTTACATTTGCAGCTGTAGTCATCACAGTGTTCGTTCCTTTAGACATGCACACGTCTGAAGGACATTTGCTTAGTTCTATCAGTAAACATGGACACTGCACATTGTATTTTATTATTTTGTTGGTTAATAAGGAGATGGTTTTTTCTTCTGTATATCCCAGTAGTTTCTTCCAACTTTTTATGAAAGTTAAAATCATCATGTGAAGCTTGTAAGCTTTCAATTACTTCACATTCATGATACCACCATTATTTTTTTGCTGCTCTAATCTCGCAATTAATAAACTTCTGGATATTATCATACTATCGGCTTTCATGCATCAATGAAAGATTTTTCATCAGTCATCCATTTCTGTTTAACAAGAGATCAAAAACCGAGTTTGCACATGGTGGAAAAAGTCATCCTTTATAACTTGTGTAATATTTTCCCATTTTTGACTTCATATTTTCTTGTTTAGTGTTAATGTGATCTGTGATATCCTAATATTAGTTTTTTCTACCTATAATCTGTCTGGATTGTTAATTCCCGTAAATCAGTTGCCAATAAAGTTAACAAGTGGAAAAACTACTTTGAAAATAGTTCGCATGTTCAAAACATAATAATTTACTGCCGAAGTCTGGACCGTCCCTTTTAATGGAAGCGACGAGGCATTAACGGAGTGCCCGGTTGTGACGATTAGGTCTCCACTCGTTCACAGCCGCAGGTGGGGACTCGGACGGCATCGTCTTCCGGAGGCACCGCCGCCGTCGCAAGGGCAACGGGGACCCGGCCACCCCGAAGCGCGTCTCCTTCCACGGAGATGTGGACGCCGGAGCAGCGGGCGCTCAGCTGCAGGGGCAGCAGTTTTCGGCCAGCTTCATGCCGGCCCACCCCGTCGTCAAGAAGGACGTCGTGCCTGGCAGGTTGGACTCTGCCCGAATGCTTTCTACGTATTTAATGTAGAGTAGGATTTCTCCTCGTCGAAGGCACTGAGAGTCACTCCACACGCTACGGAACTTAATATTAAATGAGTTTGTTTGGGTGTCCATCTTCCACAGCAAGTACCAGAATTCTTTGTTTTTGAAGGTGAAAATACGCCTTGTGTTTGCTGCAGTTGATTTTATTTCTCGCAGACATGTTCCGCTTTTTTATTTTAAAGGCATCTTCAGAGGGATTTAAAAGTACAATTAATTTTTTTTAGGTGCATTGTTTCCAGATTGTACACATTTCATGTAAGAATGTTAAACAGAAGAATAAGAAGAGGGGGGGGGAGAGAGAGAGAGAGAGAGAGAGAGAGAGAGAGAGAGAGAGAGAGAGAGAGAAAGGGGGTGGGTAATAATCTTATTCTGTGCATGTATGATTCCAATACCTGCATGAGGGTGGTAGAAATTTTGGTGTTTAGTTGATTTAAATGATCTGTGAGGGGGGACAGGGTAATGAGTCAAGTAAATTATCACCTACAGAAAACAAAAGCTGAAAAGAAAATTCTGCTGTATGATCGAGTAAACATATCAAACAATTAACTGTTTACGCTGCTAGATAAAATAGTTACATAGCCCAATCCCTCAGGCTCTCTTTAAACACCTGCTTCACAGATCATTTAAATCAAAACAAAAATCAACTAAACACCAAATTTATACCACCCTCATAGAGATATTGCAATATTCTGTGTAGCAGGCAGCATGTTCTTCAAGGAAAGACAATTTCCCGTATCTTAAGTGGTGTTTGCTCTTCATCTGTCTGCTCTGACCCACAGAAACAATGTGGTGAAGAGCGTTCTAAAATATTTAAGCTTTCAGACAAAGTCCTCCTCCTGAAACAAAACATTCTCTCCCCCCCCCCCCCCCCCTTTATTACTGTGTATAGTCTGGAAAAATTGTACTTGTTGATCCCACTGAAGATGCCTTTATATTAAAGGGCGAAATACGAGTGGGAAAAATAAAATCAAATGCAGCAAAAACAAGGCTTTTTTTTTTCACCTTCAAAAATGAAGAGTTTTTTTATTGCTTGCCTTCATTTAAATGTGACGTTTTGTTTAATTTGACCCAACAGAATATTTTGAAAATTGCACACTTACAAAAAACTGGATTAATCTGACCGAAATTCTCCAAAGAGATTGCTAAAAAACTATGAGAGAGAGAGAGAGAGAGAGAGGGAGAGATTGGAACAGAAGCTTTTGGAAATTAATTAGTCAAGTAGGAGAGAGAAGGGAGGAGAAAAGTGATAGGAGCAGATGTGTTGATTATTAAGATTTTTTAGTAGTCATTAAGATTTCTAGGCTACTTCTATTATGGGAGCCTGTGCTAAACTTACGAAATTTGCTATTTGTTTTGTTTTAGTAATTTGATATCACTACTTTGTGAACCAGTAATGTTTAAAGTCTACTACAATGGTGGCTTGCTAATTTTACTGCTGTTGGTGGCTACACTTTTAGTTATGTTGCAATTTGGCATACTGATATTACCGCTGTTATCAGTATCGATTGAATAACATTTAAATTAACTCCCACACTTTTTTTTTGTCTTATACGGCCATAGGATAACAGTTGTGTACTTCAATGTAATTGTTTCTTTTAAATCATGAATAATTTGCTATAATGTTTGGTAAAGAAGGTTTGAATCGCCAGGCGAAAAGGCACCAGTTCGTGGACACACACAAAAACTGAGCTTTCACAACCCTGAATTGCTTCTTCAGAAAAAAGAGCAGTGAAGGAGAGGGAAAAGGAAAGGATGCGGGTTTTAAGGAAGCGGGTGAGGAGTCATTCTAGTCCTGGGAGAGGAAAGACCTTGGGGGGAAAAAGGATAGGCAAACACACACACACACACACACACACACACGGCATGATGTAGTAATATATTATTTTTCAAAAGAGATATTGGCTGGCCTCGGCCTTACCTTTGTGCTCTACCGATGATAGTCACACAGAGAAATAAAAAGGGGACAAAAAAAGAACAAGCTTTCAGAACAGGGTTTCTTCATAAGGTGGGAGAATTGGGGGGGGGGGGGGGGGGGAGATGGAAGGGGAAGGTAATCCACGAACTAGGCCATGAGAATGCTATAGTAATATGCTGGGCCTATCTCATCTGCCACCTTACAGAAACAGTTTTCTCAATTTTGATGATTCGTTATTCACTTATTACACTCCCTACCCACTTATACATATTAGTTCACATTACTATTTGCTAGATGTTCAAAAGTTGGGGCCTTTGTGTATAGCATCTGACTCGTGTGTGCAACGTATGTCTCCAGCGGGGCTTACATTTACCAATGTCTGGTGTCATCCGCAGGTACAGTTGGTGTGCAGAAGGTGACGCGCCGTTCGTGGAGCGCCGAGGCGGGGCGGCGGGAGGCACCCGCTCAGACGTGCTGCTGGCGTCTTCCACCTCCTCTGTGGCGACGACAGACACGACTGGGACGGACGGCGCGAAAGATGCGGAGGTCGGGGCCTCGTCTGACAGCCTCGAGGTATGAGCGCTCTCTCTGTGACGGCTCTCTGTTAACCACTTTTATTTTCTAACTTTCAGTGTCAGTTTGTAGAAATGTAAAATGTACTACAGTAGAACCTCGTTTTTACGCTTTTCAAGGGACTTCAGTAAAATGGTGTAAAATGCAGGAAGTAATTTTTTAAATGGTAAATTATGCTTACTAGATCAGCCTTGCATTTTCGTAGTTTATTTGTGATAGATGTACATAATAGGGATCTAAATACTCGCCAGGAAGTTTATTATACAATAAAGGTTATCCAAATTTTTACCATTTTAAGCTCAGGTCAGAACTGGTAATTTTATGGGAAGTAGAAATTTTTGACGTAATTTCATTCATTATAATCGAGGACACCGCTGCTGGGCTATGTAAAACATCTTCAAAATTACTGCATTCTACCGGCATTAACTATTTACGTAGTAAAACTCCTACAGTTCCGTTCTTTTTGTATTTTTCGATGTTTCACACGACAATATTAGAGAATTTATTTGCGTTCTCGAGTGCAAACATATGCATAAGTATTTTTGTAACATTTGCATAGGATCAGCGTCTCACACTATTATCGCTTTTTTTGAGGTTGTGGGTATTATGATACCCAACTTTGACAGATAACGTTCTTTATTAATCAGAAATATGTATCACAAAAACAATGCAACTCTTTATTCTCACATCAACAAAGCAACTGGTTCTGATTGTTTGAGTACACGCCAGGCGATCTGGCAAAGAAGCTGGTGGAAAGAGGAACTACACCGCCACAAATTGGCGCGTTGTAAGTCGACTACCTGTGTACTGCCAACAACAATACACGAAAGATATGTTTGAATACATGCAAAGTGTCAAGAAACCCGACTGCGAATAATTTTTAAGCACTATACTTTAAGGGGAAAGCCATTCTAGGGTAAATTTATGTAGATTACGTCATTTTTTCTTCACAAACATGCTTTCCAAAAGCGTAAAACACTGGAAAAGTGTAAATATATTAACGTAAAAATGAGGCCAAATTAACATTGTGAACATAGGATATTTGACGGGACCGACAAAATAATGGTGTAAATGGCAGGAAAACGTAAAAACCGAGAACTTAAAAATGAGGTTTTACTGTATATAGTGTGATATGACAGAGTTATTTGTGGTGCTCGCTTGAAATGGTAGACACGTTTATCAGACTTTGATCTGTAACTTGGCACACCTCAAACTCAATTAAAATCTTTTTCCAATAAACTTCATAAAATTAAAGCTTCAAAAATAACTTTTGTAGGTTCAACGAAATAAGAAAAGGTAATTTCAGTTTAAATTAGAGTGTGAAATTCTTGAATGTGTATCGAATGTATTCCTGATATTCTGATACTATTTGACTCTTTTGGACGAGTCAATTTCAAATGAATGCACAGTAAAATGCTGTTTACTATTAGAGTGCAAAATCTCCAAATTAAGTTTTCACTCATTCACAGTGTATTCAAAAATTGCAACACGTTCACATAATTCAATATGTAATATAAAAAATAGACGAAGATTACTCACCAGGCGAAGGAGCACAGGTGTAACAGCGTCACAAATAAATAAATACACACACACACACACACACACACACACACACACACACACACACACAATGCAAGCTTTCGCAACCCAGTTGCTTCTTCAGGCAGAAGGGAAGGAGAGGGAAAAGGAAATGATGAGGGTTTTAAGGAAGGGGGTAAGGAGCCATTCCAATCCTGGGAGAGGAAAGACTTACCTTGGGGGAAAAATGGAGGGTAAACAAATGCGCACACACACCCACACATTCACACAGACACAAGTACACCTACGCAGACATACTGTAGAAAGCTTTCTACAATATTTAAACATCCAAAATAATTCATCTTAAAGAGTAATGAATGTTTAGAACACCAATTAGTTTTATACTTAAAGTTCTATTGTACGTGATGCGAGGGTACCCGCTTCACAAGATTCTTTCGTTTTGTGATTTCCTGTCGCCCTGTTGCACAATAAGCTGTCGCCGTGTTGCTCCTGCTCTAATACTAATAAATGCTCGCATTCAGAATGAAACTTTCACTCTGCAGCTGAGTGTGCGCTGATATGAAACTTTCTGGCAGATTAAAATTGTGTGCCGGAACCGGGACTCGAACCTGGGACCTTTGCCTTTCGCGGGCAAGCGCTCTACCACTGAGCTACCCCGATACGACTCACGATGCCGCCTCACAACTTTACTTCCACCAGTACCTTGCCTCCTACTTTCCAGACTTCACAGAAGCCCGCGAAAGGCAAAGGTCCCAGCTTCGAGTCTCGGTTCCGGCACACAATTTTAATCTGCCAGGAACTTTCAAATACTCGTATTGTTAGAAGCGGAATACGAACTGAAGTAGCTTCTGCTGGTTAACTGAAGGATTTATTCTCCACAATTCATAATTAACATCTGATAACAACTTAGAGCACAACATTATGTTGTGTTTTTAGTTACACCGGTTTTTTTAGTAGTTGACATTAAGTCCTCCAGCCATAGAACTTCACTGGCAGGGGGTAGGGCTCCATGGCATGGCGTATGGCTTGCAAACTCCGTGGCCGCACAAATAGTTATACAAAGCGTACACCTTCTGGGTTACGGGGCTGGTGTAAGTGGTGGTGGGAGGATGCATAGGGCAGGTTTTACACCGGGGGCGGTTACATGGGTAAGAGCCGGAGGGTGGGGAAGGTGGTTTGGGGATTTTGTAGGGATGTACTAGGAGGTTACGGAGGTTAGGTGGGCGGCAGAAAGACACTCTCGGTGGAGTGGGAAGGATGTCGTGAAGGATGGATCTCATTTCGGGACAGGATTTAAGGAAGTCGTATCCTTGCTGGAGAGCCAAATTTAGAGCCCGCTCAAGTCCTGGAAAGTATCCGATGACAAGAGGGGCACTTTTAGGGTCCCTCTGTGTGAGGTTCTGGGTTTGGGGGGAAGAGGAAGGGCCCAGAGTAGTTGCTTTTGTACCAGATCAGGAGGGTAGTTGCGGGATCTGAAAGCTGTCATCAGGTTATACAGTAATAAGAATAAAGGTATACATTAATAAAATGTATTTTAATGGTAATATTTGCCTTTGAAACTGAGCTGACAAATGCTGTAAGGGATGATAAAAATTGATGTCCCATTGCAATTGTTACCTATCACGATTACTTTGAAGCTTTAAAAAAAAAATCTCAGGAAATCTGACTGCGTGTCTCTCTGAGGCTACGGCACGAGTGTGGCGTGGCAGGGATCGGGCAGAAAGCTCGATGACGTCTGAATGCCAGCTGATGCTATAGTGTTGTATATTCCTGTTCAGCAGTATCAGTGCTGAAGTGGTGACTCACATTCTATGGTCCCGCAACCATCCTGGACTCAACCTAAGGTAACTTCCCATCTCTGCACCCTATGCCTAACATCTCTCAACCCCCTTCCTTCCCCACCCATTATCCCGTATCCATGTCTTCCTTACAAGTGTGTGTTACCACTTAAAATATTCCCCTAATTTAGTACTTTTATTTGTACTAATTTTTTTATTATTCTTTCCTGTTTTTCCTAACTTTAGTTTTTCCTTTTTTCCCCCAACTTTTTTATTCTTTTATTTTTTTCCTTCCCCCCCCCCCCCCCACCCCCCAACTATATCTATTTTTTCCTAATACTATTTTTATTTTTCCTTATTATTCTTATCATTTCCAATCCCCCCACTCCCTTCCCACACTCCTGTACACCTCCCTTTTATCCTTTCCCACTCCTTTCCTTCTGTGTGTTCATTGCTGCAGTTCAAATTCCCGCCTTTAAAATCCATCATGCAATTTGGAACTTTCCATCCCCACCTTTACCCAGTAGCCTTCCCCCTCCAATCCCCACCTGACTCACAGTCTAGCTTATGTCACTGGAGTGGCTGTACATGATAGTTGTGTGTCTATAGTTGTCTGAATGATTGCGTGAATGTTGTTGTTGTGGTGGTGGTGGTGGTGGTGGTCTTCAGTCTGCAGAATGGTTTGATGCAGCTCTCCACACTACCCTGCCCTGTGCAAGTCTCTTCATCTGAGAATACATTCGACAACCTACATCCTTCTGAATCTGCTTACTATATTCGTCCCTTGGTCTACCTCTATGATTTTTACCCCACACACTTCCTTCTAATGCTAAGTTAACAATTCCTTGATGTCTCAGAATGTGTCCAACCAATCTATCCCTTCTCTTAGTCAGGATATGCCAGAAACTCCTTTTCTCCCCGATTCAGTTAAGCACCTTATTAGTTATGTGATCTACCCATCTAATTTTCATCATTCATCTGTAGCACCACATTTCAAAAGCTTCTATCATCTTTTTATCTGAACTCCTTATCGTCCATGTTTCACTCACATACTATGCTACACTCCAGACAAATGCTTTCAGAAAGGACTTCCTAACATTTAAATTAATATTGGAAGATAACAAGTTTCGCTTCTTTAGAAACGCTTCTCTCCCCATAGCCATTCTGCATTTTAATATCTTCTTTACTCCGTCCATCAGAAGTCCATCAGAATTGCTCTTCCAGATCTTTTGCTGCCTCTGACAGAATTACTATGTTATCGGCAAACCGCGATGTTTTTATTTCTTATCACTGCACTTTAATGCCCTCTCCAAATTTCCCCTTCCATTCCTTCACTGCCTGCTCAATGTACAGATTGAACAACATTGGGGAAAGGCTACAACCCTGTCTTACTCCCTTCCCAGCTTCTGCATCCCTTTCTTGCCCTTCTACTCTAATAACCACTGTCTGTTTTTTGTATAGGTTAAATATAACTCTCCGCTCCCTATATTTTACCCCTGGCACCTTCAGAATTTGGAAAAGTGTATTCCAGTCAACATTGTCAAAATGTTTTTCCAAATCGACAAACGCTAAAAATTTAGGTTTCCCTTTCCTTAGCCTATCTTCTAAGATAAATCGTAATGTGAGTATTGCCCCGTGTGTTCCTACATTTCTCCTAAATCCAAACTGATCTTCCCCGAGGTCAGATTCCACAAGTTTTTCCATTCGTCTGTAAATAATTCGTGTAAGTATTTGGCAACCATGACTTATTAAACTGATAGTTCTGTAATTTTCACACTTGTCTGCACTTGGATTCTTTGGAATTGGAATTACAATATTCTTCTTGAAGTCGGAGGGTATTTCCCCTGTCTCATACATCTTGCATACCATGTGATACAATTTTTTCACGACTGGATCTCCCAATGACATCAGCAGTTCAGACGGAATATTATCTACTCCAGGGGCCTTGTTTTGACTCAAGTCCTTCAGCGCTCTGTCAAATTCTTCTCGCAGTATCATATCTACTATCTCATCTTCCTCCTCTTCATCTTCCATTTCTAGAATACTGCCTTCAAGTTTATTTCCTTTGTATAGGCCCTCTATATCCCTTCTACAATTCAGCTTTACTCTCTTTGGTCAGTACTAGTTTTCCATCTTAAGTTCTTGATATTCATACAGCTGTTTTTCTTGTCTCCAAATATCTCTCTTATTTTCCTGTAGGTGGTATCTATCTTTCCCCTAGTTATACATTCTTCTATGGTTCTGCATTTGTCCTGTAGCCACTCCTGCTTAGCCAGTCTGCACTTCCTGTCAATATCATTCTTCAGACGTTTGTACTCCCTTTTGCCTGCTTCACTTGCTGAATTTTTATATTTTCTCCTCTTGTCAATTAAGTTCAGTATAGCCTGTGTTATCCAGGGATTTCTATTAGGCCTTGTCCTTCTGCCTATATGGTCCTCTGCAGCCTTCACTACCCTATCTCTCAAAGCTACCCATTATTCTTCTTCTTCTGTATTACTTTCCCCCGTTTCAGCCAGTCCTTGCCTAATGCTCCCTCTGAAACTCTCAACCACCTCTGGTTCCTTCAATTTGTCCAGTTTCCATCTCCTAACCTTTCTACCTTTCTGCAGTCTCTTAAGTTTTAATCTGCAGTTCATAAACAGTAAGTTATGGTCAGAGTCTATATCTGCCCCTGGATATGTCTTACAGTTTAGAACCTGGTTTCTAAATCTATTCCTTATCATTATAAAGTCAATCTGGTACCTTCCGGTGTCTCCTGGTCTCTTCCACGTATAGAGCCTTCTTTCATGATGATTAAACCAATTGTTGGTGATCATTAAATTGTGCTCTGTGCAAAATTCTACCAAGCGATCTCCTCTTGCGTTCCTTTTCCCGAGTCCATATTTACCTACTACATTTCCTTCTCTTCCCTTCCCTACTTCAGAGTTCCAGTCCCCCATTACAATCAAGTTTTCATCTCCCTTAACTTTCCGAATGATTTCTTTTATCTCTTCATACATTTTTTCGATATCCTCATCATCGGCCATGCTAGTTGGCATATAAACTTGCACTACTGTGGTCGGTGTTGGCTTCGTGTCTATCTTTACTTCGATAATGCGTTCACTATGCGGTTCATAGTAACTTATCCGCATTCATATTTTCTTACTTATTATCAGACCTACTCCAGCATTACCACCAATTGATTTTGTATTGATAACCCTATACTCACCTGACCATTTCTCTTTTCAAATTTTCTAGCTTACCTACGTGATTAAGGGTTAGAACGTTCCACACACCAACGTGTAGAATGCCTGTTTTCTTTTTCTTGATGACGACGTCCTCCCGAGTAGTACCCACCCGGAGATCCGAATGGGGGACTATTTTTACCTCTGGAATATTTACCCAAGAAGACGCCATCATTGTATAGTCATACAGTAGAGCTGCATGTGAATGTATGTGTTTCTTTTTCTGACGAAGGCCATGGCCGAAAATTTAAGTTGTGTGGATGTGACTATCTATTTTCGTGTCTGTCAGCAGCTCAGCGAGCCTCTTTACGGTGAGTTGTTACCTATCCCCCATTATTGATATACCTGTCTAAAGGTTAGTTTATTCAGTATAAAGGATGGTCCAATTATTCTAATGAAAATCACAGAATTGTTTGGACAATTTAAAACACTGTATGAGAGTTTACAATCAGATCCTGGTAATTTCCATGAACACACTATAATGTCTCTGTCTACATTTGATTATAGTTTGAAAAAGATTGTTACACATTTGAGATTACATGCCCCAATTACCATTCAAGTACATAGTCAGGATAAAAAGTTACACTGTAGTTACTTCTGGGTAAGTAAATATGAACACGAGAACTTTTTTGTTTTAAATTTTAAGTGAACCACTATTACATTATTTAATTGATGTTTCTGTGGGTCCTGGCCACGTGGGAGTGTTGGGGAATGAGTCTGCAGATACGGCTGCCAAGGAGGCAGTTCTCCTTCCTCGGCTATCTACCTTTTCCACCAGCTCTGATGACCTTCGCGCTGGTGTCTCCCAGCGTGTTATCTCTTGGTATTTACATTGGTCATCCCTGTCAGGGAACAAATTGCGAGCCATTAAACCTGTGCCTGATCTCTGGTCAACGTCATCTCGACCCTCCCGCCGAGAGGAGATTGTCCTGGCCCGGCTTCGTATTGGCCACTGCCGTTATAGCCACCAGTATTTACTACGTGGTGGTCCTGATCCCTTATGCGAGCACTGTGATGAACCTTTTACTGTCAACCATCTTTTAGTGCAATGTCCGTTTTTTAATTGTCTCCGTCATGATCTGTGTTTACCATTTGAAATGTCTGACATTTTAGCTGATGACCCGCATTCTGTTAACAGAGTTTTACTTTTTATACATCGTGCAAAAGTGGCGAAAGCCATTTAAGTCCTAACCCCAGTCCTATTTTACTATGGGCAGTGTTGGGCGCTAATGACCACAGCAGTTGTGTGCCCTAAAACCACAACAAACAAACATTACTTAATTAACCACATTCAGCATCAAGTTCGTCATTAAGTCAAGCATGATCTTAATTGCCATAAAGTATTTGCTTGATATCAATATTGTCCTGGTGTAGAAGGAAAACCAGATTCTAAGTTACAGCTTCATTTAATCAGTCATTAATTTTTTCCCCGAACACGCAAGTTTTGTACGGTAGACAACTAATTCGTAGAAGGCAAAATACTCGTGAGAAACATGTAATCTTTATTTTGTTTTAACTTCTCATTTGCTTAATTTTCAGTTGTTTTTACACGAGCAAAAGTTTCCTCTACTTCAATGGGAGCATATTTTCTCACACAGTATTAGCTTTTCATTTTCTTTTTGTGGAAGCTAATGGGTGAGTCGTGGGTTGAGACATCCCATCAATCCCTTCATGTTCAGAAGCGCCTGTGATATTTGAACTGGAACTTTCAACGTCCTGTGTATTAATTTCTGTGCTTAAATTGCCTTTTGTCTTAGCTGGCATTAGTTTATCCTGCAGGATTATCATTAATGAAAAGTACTGCCATGGCAATGCATTGTTTGAAGAGGCTTCTGGCCCAAACTGTTTGTTTCTGTACTGATATTTCAGATGATGCCATTGTTACAGTATCTCACCTAAAAGAAAGGAAAAACTAAATAGAACTACACATTGTGATCTTTTCTCTTTCTCGAGATATGGTACAGGAACAGCGTTCAAAGCTTTGGCCTTGAGCTTCTGCATGGGGAAAAAAACAAAAGCAACAATAGTGTATGAGTAGAGGCATCTATTTTTTGTGAAATCGCGAAATTTTTTTTGATATTTTACAATTTTTGCAGAAAATCACGAAGTCATTGAAATTTACAAAAAATCACAAAATAATCCACGAAATTTTGTAAAATGACATCGGTCATTTAAATGTACTGGCGGAAACTCGGTATATAAATGACAATCGATAGTACACCTCTTCGATATCTATTGTTTAGATTCCTGCCAACCCCTCTTCCTGTGCAGTGAAGAAGTCCAATTCCTGCACTTTATTTAATCAGGTGACTGTTAGTGTACTGCATGATCCTAATCATTTCTGATTGCCGGTCTTTCAGTGATTCATTTTAGAACAGCAGATTATTAACATGGTAGTAACAGTTTTTGATCAAATGCATTTTATGTTTTTGATAAAACAAGGAAAATACTTCTGTGGAAATACTGCAATGTGTGTACTGAATGGCAAAGAATGGTTGAGTGCCTACAACATATAAATAGCAGTTCTTCTCATAAGAAGAACAAGGAGAATAAGAATCTTTATTAGCCGTTCAGTATTTTCTCATACAATGGGCTTCGTCAAAAAGTTGAGTTACAATTACACACATATTTGTAATATTAAGTAGTGTTAATTTCACAATTAAAAAATACTTTTACAAATTTATATTATACAGCAAGTATAATTATGTTAAAACAACAAATCTGCCATATTACACTCTTTATATTCATCAATTGAGTAAAATGCTTTACCTTTCAGCCACTGCCCTAGGGTTGTCTTAAATCTATTTATAGATACTGTTTGTGCAGTGTTAGGGAGCATATTGAACAATTCGAGGCCTACATATTTATGGCTATTGTGAATCTTGGATAGTCTAGAGTATGGCAGATCAATTGTGTGGTTTTGTCTCGTATTATGGGAGTGGACAGATGTTCTAAGGGGATATTGAGCAATGTTTTCTTTAACATGTAATAGGCAGTAGTAAATGTACAAACCAGGAACTGTCATTATGTTGAGTTTTCTGAAATGTTCCTTGCATGTGTCCCTAGGGTAGAATCCCACTATACATTGAATAGCCTTTTTTTTCCATCTAAAGTCTGATACTGAATTTGGAGAATTTCCCAGAGCAGAATGCCATATGAAACATATGGGTGGAAATAGGCAAAGTAAGAATGCATCAGTAAATTTTGGCCGACTTTATTCCTCAGCTTGTGCAGTAGGAAAATAACTTGTGCAAGTTTGGAACAGACATATGTGATGTGTTGATCCCAGCTGAGTTTCTGGTCGATCATCATTCCTAACAGTTTAACAGATTTATTTTCCTTATTTGACACTTTCAAATCAAAGATTATTTCCTCAGTTTTTGTTTCATTGATGTGTAGGGAGTTTGCACTAAGCCAGTGAACAGATTTTTCAAGTATTATGCTTTTTTCCCCCCTTGTACGGAGTCTAGAGTATGTCCTGAGTTGATAAAGGTTGTATCATCTGCATAGAGAACTGTTTTACAGGGTAAATATTCTAGCATATCATTAATGTATACTACAAACAGGAAGGGCCCAAGTATGGAACCTTGTGGCACACCTCTTTTTATTGATCATGGGTTTGATAATTGACCATTTTCACAAATTGTACTCTGTTGCTTAGGTAGGATTCTAATAATTTCATGGCACCCTCTTCCATGCCGTATGCGGTCTTGTGTACTTGCAGTGTGCCCGCATTTTCTATATATATTTATTTTATTTTCTCCCCTGACCCGCCTCCCCACTCCATTCCTAAGCTGCATCTCATTATTCCCATCTAACCCATCCCCACCACCGAGACATAACATTCCTATCCCCTCTCCCCTCCTCTCCCCTCCCCTCCTGTCCCTGATTCTCTGCAGAGCGTGATTCGAAGTGCGGCGGTCAGAGGTGATGGTTGTATAACCGTGTTGTGTGCCTGTGTGATTGTGTGACTTCTATTTTCTGAAGAAGGCCATGGCTGATAGCTGAAAGTATTGTATGCGTATGTCTTTTGTATGTGCCTGTCACAGCTCGGATGTTAAATCCACTTTGTAGTATTTTGCTACTGCATATAAGAAAAAAAAGTTAGTTTATACATTGTCTTGTTCGAAGTCTTAGAACTGACAATTTCAATCATTGTGTTCGGTAACTTTATGTATGACTTTCAGGATTTTGCCCCTATTGCTCTTTATGTGGAGTGAGTGAGTTTCTCAGGCATTTGCTTCTGGTTTAATACCTGTGTTGTACTGCCTAATATTGATATGTATTGTGTTGTACATTACAAGTTTTTTGTGGGCTTTGTTGAGTTTTTTCTCTCTTTTTGCAAATTCCATGTATTCCTCTTTTTCTCATTCCTCTTTTTATTTTATTATTATTAGAAATTTGCTTGTTGCACAAAGCTGAATATTTAAATTATTTTGCACCAAAACTTGGGCACATGCAGAGAGTTTTCTGCCAGTCAACGAAAGTCCCGATGTGCGCAGTCCACTGAATGTAGTCACTTGCCGAACAGTCGGCTCTTCTCCACGTTCGCACTGCACGTATCGCAGGTAGCTGATCCGTGCGCACTGTCGTTGCAGGTGTCGGAGGAGCGCGGCATCCCTGAAGGTCGCGAAGACCCCCCCAGGCCGGCGGGCACGGACCGTGGCGGCTACCGCCCCTCCGGCAGCAGCTGCGGCGCTCTGACGGCGGCCGCCGACGACAGCGCGATAGCGGCTGCGGCTGCCGCCGCCGGCTCGAGGGGAGGCTGCTTCGTGCTGAGTGCCTCACTCGCTAAATTTGCCTCCATGGCTTCTTCCATAGACTGTAAGTAACAACTTGACCTTATTATTAAAGTGAATAAATAAAAGTGGGAAATGTAAATGAAGCTTTTAATTTTCTTTTAGGCTCAATCTTAGTATACGTTTTTAGTTGTTGCTGGTTTCTGCAGTTTATAGGTCAACAACAGAAAGTAAATACTTTTTACTAGCTATATGC
Organism: Locusta migratoria; assembly: GCA_026315105.1. Taxonomy (NCBI): domain Eukaryota; kingdom Metazoa; phylum Arthropoda; class Insecta; order Orthoptera; family Acrididae; genus Locusta; species Locusta migratoria. The sequence continues at coordinate 126,877,522 of CM048752.1, forward strand.
CCGTGCATAACAATTGATGTAAAAGAAGGTTCTGGACTTCAGCCATTAGAATGAAATCTTTGTTGAATTGCTTTCTTAATAAACTCAGATGTCCTAGCTAAGACACTGCACAATGCTGAGCTTTGTAGCCACTCTTGTGTATTGTGAAAGACTCAACCGTTCTTTACGCACTGTGATTTGTAAACAGAACAGTTAAGTTCACATCAGAATCACATAGTAACTGCATAAATTCAGATGTCCTTGCAAAGAATTCTTATGTAAGTGAAACGAATCTATGAAATTGAAGGAATTTTATTACATCTACATCTACACACACACTTCACAAGGTGCATGGTGGAGGGTACACTGTACCGCTACTAGGCATTTCCTTTCCTATTCCACTCCCAAATAGAATGAGGGGGGAAAAAAAAAGAGTGCGCATATGCCTCTGTACGAGCCCTAAGTGGCAGGAAGATCGTACTACACTCAGCTTCAAATTCCCGCCCTCTAAATTTCCTCAACAGAAATTCATGAAAAGAAAAGAATGTCAAAATAATTATTGTGAAATATTGAAATTAACAGATACACAATTGTTTCTTTGCATATAATATTTTATTACAAAAAACTGGTAGATATGATTGTCATAGATTATCGGCTTCTCCTTCTGAGCCTGAATCATGTATTTCCACTTGAAAACATCGCGCTCATCTAAATTTCCCATGCCGAAACTACGCATGTGAGCACTCGGCAGATAGTAACACAGATAGCAGACTAAAGCAATGTTGGGCTCATAGAGAGCAGGAAATACAAGGCCCTTTTGTTGCATGCATATAGCTAGAACTCACCTCGCCACGTGGCACCACAATGCAGAGAACCTTCCTTCTTCATTTTACGTGGCTACCAACAGAGGGCAGGTTGTGTAATGGCAGCTACTAATTTTTTAGCACTGCCCAAGTCTGACTTGTGCACCATCCACATTGTGTTAATAGACAAAGTGAAAACAATATCTCACTGTTCAATGTTAGTCTGTATTCGTATATTCTTAGAGATGAGATTGTGACATTTCTGTCACTTAAGTAAGCTTGCCAAAATACTGCTGCTCCTGATGCAACACATGCAATGTGGCCATCTATTGTTGCTTTGGTGCACTACAAAACTAACAGTACCTGTAAGCTGTACTTAGAAGCATAGCATACACCTTAAACTTCAAATTACAATAGCTTTTCCTCCTCTGATTTGATTTTGATGAAATTAAGCCTGGTATTATAGAGTGCCTTTGGCTACTCTGTTTACCTGTGAAACACCATACTGCACGTACTTTTTTAGATTAGTCTGTACAGATAGACACAGACGATTGCTTTTAGACAAAGGTTTATGTTATGATACCTTTACTTTTTGTGATGTGATTGTGATGAAATGAAGCCTAGATAAGCTCAAGTTACCTTTGAAAACCCCATGCAAATTTGTGAAGTACTTTTGGAGACAAGCGGTTTCTAATAGATGACCAGGCAGGCTCGATGGTTACTGAAAACACTTGAGATCACAAAATATTTTTGGCCCAATTTAGGTTACAGTAGTAACACTAAAAGTGGGCCTTTGCGATCGCCTTTTGACAGCTCGAAATTTACATGAAAATAACAGCTTAACCATTCATCCAACACAAAAGTGGAATAAACGTGTTTGCAGATGAGAAAAAACTCTAAAAGTTTGCTCTCCTATGATGTTTCCATAACTCACACCATTTCAGAGATATTTGCAAAAATAATGGCGATTGGGCACTGTCACTTGATTTTACATAACCCAATACAGGCAAAGAAAATAAACTTGAAAAATAGAACAAAGTGCCACAGGCAGACAGAAAAGGATATGGAAATATGGGAGATATATCTAAATAATAGTTTATAGAGGCAAAAGTTAAAAAAAAAGTGTTTGTCAAAGCAAAACTTGAATAGCAAAAATTATTTGATATTCGGTTTGTTAAAATACAGTCAGAGAGAATATTGTGTGTTGAGTACATAGATTATACCACGATCTCCCCCCCCCCCCCCCCCCTCCACATGATTTGAATTCCATGAAATTGTGCCTTAATGTTGATCCAAACTTCAGTTACCAGTGAAAACATGAAAATTTGTCAAGTAGTTTTTAAGATAGAAGTGTACAGCAACACACCTGCATTTGCAGTTTTATTATTAGTGGATAGACTGTAAAGCAACTCGCTGAGGTGCTGACGGGCACAAAAATAGACAATCACGTTCACACAACTTTAAATTTTCGACCATGGCCTTCACCAGAAAAAGACACACACTCAATCACTTGGACAACTACACATACACACACACACACACACACACACACACACACACACACACACACACAAAACCACCGTTCGTGCCCACTCCAGCTCTGGAGGTTGTGTCTGTATAGGTTTCTGAGAGATTGTGTGAATGTATGTGTTTCTTTTACTGGTGAAGGCCATGGCCGAAAATTTAAGTTGTCAATGTGATAGTCTATTTTTCATGCCTGTCAGCAGTTCAGCGAGCCTCTTTATGGTGAGTTGTTATTTATCCTCCATTATTGACATTACAGTTGTATTTTACATTGTTAAAAGTTTTGTTATTAGTATAGATGCAATAATGGGGTAAGAGGTAAATATGTCTGAGGCGAGCTGGAAAATCTGAGGAAAATGCAGAAATTTCTTCACTCAAGAAATAATAATAATAATAATAATAATAATAATGACATGTTACTGCCTTCATTTGTTTCTAATTTTTCAAGCTTTACCCCCTCGAAATTTAGTGATGAACTAGCAATGTACATGTGTGCTGTGGAAGTGAACATCAGTCTGTGGTACGGAGTTAGAGGAAAATGTTGATCACAGACAGCATGTCAGCAGATCATGAAAACTGTACTTTCAACAAAATGATTTGCCGTTTCACGTACCAGACTTAAATCCACAAAGCCTCTGCAACTTATTGATATCCGTCCACTAAGCTACAACTTTTAATTTAAAAGTGTGTTGGAGAGGCAACTAGGCAATGTTTGGTAGACGTAGCTGGACAGTAAATTATAAACAGTAGAATTTCACCAAATTTCAGCTGCAAAGAAAATGTGCAATTTAAAACAACAAAACACAGTGCACAAATCGGCGTCTGCTGATGTCGGAATGTGTCGGAGGCCTTAGGAGAATACTGTGCAATACTTTGTGACATGAAACTGTTTTTGATAAGTGTTTCAACTGTTTACATTTCTAACAGACCAAGGAAAATATTGTGAATGGTGGTTTGACAAACGTTACTTTGAAAGTGACATTTCTTTTGTGTAAGATGAGTTATATTGTATGAGAATGTGTGGTGAATTTCGGAAATAGCATGGCTTTTGACTCTCATTCAAAACTTAATGCATTGAAGACCAGTTTCTTAGAGAAATTTTAGGCCCAGAAGAGGTGCCATTTATGCCATTACTTAAAAATTTCTGGCACATTTTTGTTCAGCATATCTTAAAAGGTAACACACACGTAAAATGAGTGTGCTTCAGGGTTTTTAATTGAATCGGTCGGTGGAGAAAGGAAGTAAGTCACTTTTTGGTGATTTTCACTTTTTTACATAAATGTAGTAAATAGGCTAAGACACACCTTACTATGAAGAAAGGAACTATGTTTGGCTTCATCCTGTGGGAATAACATTTGACAGTTGATGAGCTTGTACTACACCAACTTCATGCTAGATGGAATGTGTCTGCAGCATGCAGGTGTAGAAAGTGGAACAAAACAGTAACTTGGCGCCAACTTTGTCAGGTGTCTAAGTTATTGGTGACTGTTGTAAGTGATTGAATACTGTCTTTCTAAATGTCAAAAGAACATGCGTGGGAGAAATCCATGCATAACCAAAATTCCAGAAAACGTAATAAATGTTATTGATACCCACATCACATCTTTCCCACTCAAAGAAGCTCACTATACTGGGAAGGAAATGAAATACCTAGATGCACGCTTTGATCTGAAAACTATGAACAAAATTTTCCTTAAGAAATATCCAGATGTAAATGTGAAATAAGACTTCTATAAGAAACATTTTCGTGAAAATTACCATTTTCATTTCGGGCGTCCACAAATTGATGTATGTGGCAAATGTGAAGAACTGTTATCAGATGGAACACCTGGACAAAATAAAAATACTGTAGTAAGAATGTGCCTTGCAATGACAATGAAAAATTTAAAAAAAAATCACTCTCAGTTTTCCTGAAAGAAGTCATTCGTTTCTCCCTTGTGGCCGTGTGTTTGGAATATTGGAGAGACAAATACGAAAATTTGATCTAGTATACACCCCTAAAGAGTATGTGGAAATCGTAGCCAACAGTATTTCTGAAGTTAAAGTCATTATGATGAAAAGTAAAGACATAATGGACTTCTTACCCTTTCATAAACAGCTGTATCAGTCACACCTTTAACCTGGCAAAAACTGGATTTGTTTAATTTGAAACTGGATTGAAAAGACTACATCATGGGAAGAAAGTACGAATCAATATAAAGAAACTTGAAGAACTTTCGGAAACTGATGAAATACACCCATGGAGAAGATGCTGAGATTTTTTTATGAGGATACTTTGAAATGGCTGACTTAAAGTGATACGTCACTGTGATATGAACTATTCCGATTATTGAATTGTATTAAATAGTCCTTTTCATGTTCAGTTCAAGATAATTTACCAGTAAATTTGAGTTTTAATCCAGAAATGTGTATCTTTGAATGTATCATACTCACGAAAAGTACTAATTCCTTCATTGACTGGAGAAAGGAACTACGTTACAAGTTTTAATTTTTTTTCCAGACGATACTTTTTAGAAAATATAAAAAATATTGTCATTCATAGTATGTATGGTTAGAGTACAGCAAGTGTCGAAAATTTCAGTGCATTCCATTAAATAGTTTAACGATTAAACAGTTTTTTGTTTCTCCTGAAAAATAAGAAAAAGTGACACAGTTCCTTTCTCCACCGACCGATTCAATTAAACTATGTTGTGTACCCTCAAAAGGAACAATTTGAATGCATGTAGCTAAAGGCTGTAATGTGTAAGAAATCTGGAGGATGCTTCTGTTAGATAGTGGCCCATCTCCAATGACTACACTGTCATTTGCACATTAAACCTTAATCTTACTTCTCCTGATAGTGGGTGATGCTGCTGATCGAGCAAGCAACCCGGCTGAAACTCTTAGAAGTAAAATTTCCTTCACTAATTCCAGTATTCTCTGAAATTATGTTGTTACTTCATAATTTTTTCGATTTGCATTTTTCACAGACTGGTCATCAGACGAAGCGGACGGTGACGATTCCACTGTTACGGACAAGCGCCAGTCGGTTCTTTCTGTCGCATCATCGGCTCCGAGTCTGAAAGCGCGCATAAGCCAGCGGCGGTTGACAGCTCTCTCACAGAAACCATCTAAAGCTCCTCTTCTACAGAGGTGGGTATGGGCAGTTCTGCCTGCATTTAGTGTCTCATTCACATACCGTATATTTCCACAGAGAAGAGGATGGCTGAATCATAAAAAAAGGCTCCAAAATCCGAGGTCGTCTTATACGATGGTACAAAATAAATTAGATTGAAATTTAGTATGAAATTGGTAATTTCGCAGATGTGGTGTATAGCGAGGCCTCAATCTCCAAACAATGTGCATCGAAGTGATTAAGTATCAAAATGATAGGTGTCGAACAGGTAATTATTAAGATTTTTTTCCGAAAATGTCATGATTTTAAAGGCTGTAGTTAGGCAGGAGCCGAAAAGTACAGCTTTCCGTGTAATTTACAAGAAAGCTTACACTCGAAATAGCTCGGCCTGAAGTAATATATATCGAACCTACAACTGTAAATAGATTTAGTGTTTCTGAACCGTAGATTCGTACGCTACGCGCCCTCACATACTAAAAAAAAAACTTCTTATTTAACCTATACCTAATCTTCTTAAGGCTACCCTACAGATTACATTTTTTTTAAGTGAAAGTTAGATAAGGTATAGGACAAACAAGAAATTGTTGTTACTACATGAGGGCACGTAGCGCTCGAATCTACAGTTCAGAAACGTTTGCTTATTCCATACATAAAGTTTCAAAACGTATCGATTTAATATATATCGTTTGGAGGTCGAAGCCTCGCTACAGCTGCGCTATGTAGCACATCTGCAAAATTACCCTGAAATTTACATCATGAAGGAAAGATTTACGAAAACAAAGGTTTGCGCAATTCTTTAAAAAAATATTCGCCTTATGAGCTTTATTAATTTACGGAGTGGGCAAGAGTACATACAATAACCTATATGCCATAAAGCAGGAATAGAATTAATTATTTCCAATGTCACATGTCAAAAATAATTTTTCAATATATCCAGAGCTGCACTGAAACGATTAGTGTATATTTATGTATGGAGCAGTGAAAGGGTTAAAATATTTCGGAGCTATACACAACAATTGTGGCTTACTTCGAAATCCTTTATCTTCTGTTCTCAGGCAATTTTGTGTCTTTTCACCTGCATAATATGTGTATTGGCATGTTTAAATGTCGTCTCGGAGAAAGAAATTACACTGCAAACTTTAAGAAAAAAGTAAAAAAAAGAAAAAAAAAAAAACTTTTTCACGGTCAGATACAACCCAACACAACACGCACGAAAGTTCAAAAGCAGACTGCAAACACTGCAACAAAGGATGAAATCGAGGTGCACCAATCACGAAAACTACTTATGGCGGCTTCTGGCGGCATTTTTTTGGAACTACCATTCACAAAACCTACCTATGGCAGTTTCTAACGGCATTTTTTGGAACTTCCTCCGAATCTAAGTTGCAGGCATACTTTTAGATCCCGATACTGAAAAAAAGGGTGGCAGCAAACGGGTAAATAAGGTAACTTGAGGGTCATCTTATACGCCAGATATATGCTTAAACTATAAAATTTTGATGAAAATTTGTACCTTGTCTTATCTGAAGGTCGTCTTATTTGCGGAAATGTACGGTAGGTACTGTACTGTCATCTGTATTGTATACCACGAATGAGCGGTAACCTTTGTAACTGGCAAAATATTATGCAAGAAAAAGAATGGCTGTATTGTTTGTAATTAGTAATGTAAAAGAACCTACAGGGCATGCAGTGTTCCTGGTGAGACAGAAGTTGTGATGACCGTGCTGTAAAATCGAACTCTTCTCCCGGAACACAGCACCCAAATTATGACACGGTTAGTTATATAAGCACCACATCTCGTCAAATTAACTTCAGCAATATTTTCTTTTTCAGTAGTTTATAGTCGTGTAAACATTTGAGTTATAGTTATGACTTAGAATTCAGGCTAGAACTTCATTCCGTAGCAGGGAGGGAACACACTCGGTGAGTACACTTTAAGTGAATAAAAAACCACATGATGATTAACTTTTACGAACATCTTGTATTATGCCCCTTAAGCTAAGATTACAGGCGGTCTGTACTCGATAAAGTCTCAAGAGCAACTTAACTAGAAACTACTTCGACAAAACTCAGTTCATTTTTGGCAACAATGTATATAGAAACTTCATGTCCACACTGTCTCTTCTTACACTCTTTTATGTTCTGCTGTGTTGCACGACGGCCTCTTCTTCAGCCACTATGACTGACTTTGGACTGCCTCATCTGATCGCTCCTGCGTACCTGCGCTTATGAGTGCATGGCACACAGTAAAATCCTTAAAACATCTACTTATCTATATATGGTGAATCTGCACATCTCGTGGTGGGACAATCCCACTGTGTACAGCTAAATTAGCTGTTACACTAAAAGCCATAATTGGTCTCTCTCTCTCTCTCTCTCTCTCTCTCTCTCTCTCTCTCTCTCTCTCTCTCTCTCTCTCTCTCTCTCTGGCCGCGGTGGCCGAGGGGACTGAGACGCGTCAGTCACAGTCTGGACGGCCACAACAGTCGGGGGTTCGAATCCCCCCTCGGGCATGGATATTTGTGCCGTCCTTAGTGTTAGGTAGTTCATCAGTAGTTTGTAAGTTTAGGGATTGATGACCCGTAGTTAAGTCCCATAAGCTATACAAACATTTGAACATTTCTCTCTCTCTCTCTCTCTCTCTCTCTCTCTCTCTCTCTCTCTCTCTCTCTCGCACACGCGCACGCACGCGTGCGCGCGCGCGCACTCACACACACACACACACACACACACACACACACACACACACACACGCTTTTGTTTACAAACAATACAGGTATCTGTATTTTTGTGTAGTTTTGTGCATGAATAATAACTTTATCTCAGGTTAACCCTTCACACACACACATTTTTTTTCTTTAACCACAAATAATGTTTTTTTTGTATTAGAATGTGTTCAAGGGTGCCAAGAAAAATGTCAAAAATGTCAGAAAAATTACACAATCCAAATTTTGGAAACCATTTGCATTTATGCAAAACCACTTGAAACTTAACAAATCTATTCATACTTACCGCTTTGCACTTACACAAAACCATGTGAAATGAACATGTGTAACACACAAATTTTCTTGCTTGCAGCTATAAAAAATGATCACCAAAAGAGAACACTAAAACTGTGTGCTGCTCTGAGAATGCTACAAAGTGCAATACACGTTGTGATGTTACACGAGGACTGTAGTGCATTCTACTGGCAGAATCCGTTCAGTTAACTGTATAAGTTAGCACTGATCACCTGCAAGGCAGTTTTCAGTGTTAAACTTGTAGGTCAATGATGAAAAGAGAGTTACAACCTTGTTTTGGACATCTGCAAAGCAACATAGTGAAGGTTTAACCTGCATGTGGATTCCTCATTTAACTTTAACTTTAATTTGTACTTAATTATTCTTTTTTGTCAATGCATCAGAACCATAATAATCAGGATTGGTGCGACTAAAAAATACAGTCAGACGGCTTTACATAAAATGCAATGCTTTGGATTTAATATTTCATAACCTGCAAAACTTTTAATTAACGTGATCATTTGATGACATTCTTTCAACGGGTTATACAATCATAATAACAACGATTAATTCATTTCTCGAAATAGCTTTCCCTATTATGACATACCAAGCTGAGCTATAACAACAGCTTTTGCTTAGGCTAACAAATTAGTCACTTTTCAGTTGTTTTAGTGTGATTAAGATTCATGCCAGCTTTTATTTCCAACTAGATGAAATCTTTCAGTTAACTTAAAAATAGCACACACAAATGAAAACACACACATACAAGCTTTCGCCACCACTGGCAGCTTCTTCAGGAAAAAGAGGAAAAAAGGGGAGGAGAAAGGGAAGGATATGGGTTTTAAGGAAGTGGAAAAGGAGTCATTCCAATCCCAGGAGCGGAAGGACTTACCTTAGGGGAAAAAAAGGAAGGTAAACAAATACACACACTCACACATAGCCAAACGCAAACACACCTAGACAGACATTTGTGCTTTTTGCGGCGTTGTGGCCGCCGTGACTGTAAGCCGGGAAAGTCCCAAAACTATGGCACTAAGTTATTTTTAATTTATTATTATTTAACAATGTTTAGTGGCATACAGGCTGTAGTAGCAGCCTAGGGGGTGATCAAAAGTCGGTGTAGATCTTTAAGAAACACTTCCGAACATGTACGATGACACACGAAATTTGGTAGGAGGTCTCGGCTGCGCGCCACTGTAGTCAGTCGGTGCTGTCAATATCCGCAGTAAAATTAAAATTGTTCAATATTGTATTATGGAGAGGCTAGCAATAAAGCCCCACAATTGGCAAGCCGAATTTTATTCAGAAAAAATACCTACCCGTGACTCCCACACGTCGGCTCACAAGTCTGACTGCAAGGTGGGTCAGCTTCTTTTGCAGGTCCTGCATGGGAAGTGTGGACCAGTAAATTCGCACGCCCCCTACACCGTCTTCTACGGACTCCTAAGTACGGCTACAGCTCCAGTATAGGTTTAGTACGAGGAGGCGTCCTTGCAACTACACTGGCGACTCCTTCACATTTCCGGCTGTGGCCTGTGCATTTGTGTGTCTCCCTATTACTTAGTTATACGCACAGCTAATCTCGAGTCTCTCCCCACAGGTTCATGCGCTCTCTGGCGGGCTCCGCGTCTCGCCGGCCTCCTCCCCAGTGGCGACGCGGCCTCCCCGTCGCGACCCCCGCGTCCCCCTTCCCTCGCCTCCCGTGCCCCGTTCCCGCTCCCCCCGTGCGCGCCGCCGACTCGCCGGAGAGGGTGGTGGCCCTCGCGGCCGCCGACGCGACGTTCGCCGCCGAGATGCGCCAGCTCGCCGCCCAGAAGATTTCTGCCGCGGCCGCGGAAGCGGACTGCGGGCCTCCCGGCGACGTGGAGCTGGACCGCGAAATTGCGCAGAAAGCGTTCTCCGCGACTGTCTTCTGTCGGCCTACTGAGACTCTGTACAAGGTGAGTGAATGACTCTGGCACTGGAGGGCTGTATAAATCTCGCACTACGTGTGTAATGCTGCGCGCATTTCTCCCCAGTAAAAAAGTTTATTACGTATTCAGTGTGTTCCACTTGTAATGGTCCCCAGGATAAGTGTTACAAATATTGTAATCGGAGAGAGTATATTGTTACTCACTGTACAGATGTTACAGTGAGTTGCAAACAGGCAGTTATCAGCTTACGAGGCGATCTCAATCTATTAAGTTTTTGCGCTTCTTAAAAACAAAGATTTATTTGATGACCAGATCCAGCTAAATCAAATCATTATAAACAAAAATATATAAAGGACAGGCTCGTCGACAGACACAAATAAAATCACTCAAACACACATACGAGCTTTCGCAACCGTTGGTCGCTTCTTCAGGAAAAAGAGGAAGAAAGGAGAGGAGAAAGGGAAGGATATAGGTTTTAAGGAAGTGGAAAAGGAGTCATTCCAATCCCAGGAGTGGAAGGACTTACCTTAGGGGAAAAAAAGGAAGGTAAACAAATACAAACACACACACTCGCACATATCCAAACACACACACACCTACACAGACATTTGTAAAAAGCAAGACCTGCCCAGTCCACCCGCCCAGCACTGCCTACTCCAGCACGTCACAGCCCCTAGCCTACCCCGTCTGAGGCCCAGCCACTTGTGAAAGCAGCCATGTGATTACCAACTGTAACACAATCACTGCAGAGCTATTTGTGTCGTAAGACTACCAAACAGCTGTCCATAAGAGCAAATGGCCACTGCCAAACTGTGGTCAAAAACAAGGTAGACCACCCTGTGGAACAACTTGCAGCGCAATGTATGCTTGATTTCAATGGCTGCTTTACAACCCGGGCCTTCTAGATCGTTCACTCCTTCCCCACCAGCTTTTCTGAACTACACAGATGGGAGTTACCCCTACAGTTTATTCTCCAATCCTGAATTCACGCAGGCCCGATTTGTCCTACACCACTCCCATTCCCTGTGCAATCGGATGACTTACCAAAAGAACTGGTTCGTCGATAGGCACAAATAATCGTACACAAACACACATACAAGCTTTCACCACCACTGGCAGCTTCTTCAGGAAAAAGAGGAAAAAAGGGGAGGAGAAAGGGAAGGATATGGGTTTTAAGGAAGTGGAAAAGGAGTCAGGAGTGGAAGGACTAACCTTAGGGGAAAAAAAGGAAGGTAGATAAATACACACACACTCACAAATATCGAAACGCAAACACACCTAGACAGACATTCGTAAAAAGCAAAGAAGTTGGACAGAGATACCACTTGAGGCAGAGGCTCTGTCCACAGAACCGAGGCAAAGATGCTAAAGATGGTGGGCGGGAATTTGAATTTAGCGGAGGTTGAGACCAGGTGGGCAACGGGAGGAGAGAATAAGCTGAAGGGCAAGTTCCCACCTCCGGAGTTCTGAAAGGTTGGTGTCGGTGGGAAGTATCCAGATATATATGTATATGTGTGTGTGTGTGTGTGTGTGTGTGTGTGTGTGTGTGTGTGTGTGTTGTTTCCGCCCATTCCTAAGCTGCATCTCTTCCACCCTCTAGTACCTACATGCCACCACCTTGTAGTATTACAGAAGTAACTACATTTTCTCCTAGTATCGACTTGAGTTAATCGAGGTGTTAATTTACGTATGCGTGGCATAGCAAAGCAGTGTCTACCGCGAGTATCTGTCTTTGTTGCAGATATATCAAGAGGTCGGCATTGCAAAGTGAATAGTAGGAGAAGAAAGCCGAAGAGAAGCCTGGAATAAAATATATTGAAGCTCAGTGGCAGTATAGATACTCCATCTGTGAATGTTTTTGTTCCTATTATTCGGATTATTGACTTTGTAGTAATTGGACTAAATGTTCAGAGGAGATACATGTTTTCATCCTATTAATGTATCTAGTTACAAATAAGTTTTAATTAATCTGAATCAAAGAGGCGTTGTTCGTCAGTTATTTGAGGCGATGGTGTGAATTACGAATAGCTTTGAAGAGTGATAACCGGAAGGAAACTTAGAGGCACAGCGTAGCTGGACCTCGTTTCGTAATTAGTCTCCTTCAAAGATAAGGAAGAAGTGCAAATACGGACTTAGTGCGGACTTCATACCTTTTAACATATAACTGAAAATTGAGTAACAACGCAACCTTGCAACCTTCCTGTTCCTCTCCCCTCTCACCAAGCCACTGAGTGTTACTGCAAACGCAGCAACTGGACTTAACATTTACAGTAAAACTCCAATTTTACATTCCCGGATTTTATGTTTTCCCACCATTTACACCATTTTTTGTCGGTCCTATCAAATTGCCTATGTTAACAATGTTAATTCCCCCCCCCCCATTTTTGCATTAACTTATTTACATTTTTTTCTGCATTTTACGCTTTTTGAAACCATGATCGGGAAGAAAAAAAAAGAGGCAATTGACATAAATTGATGCTGGCACAGCTTTCGCCTTAAAGTATAGAGTTTATAATTGTTATGCAGCCAAGTTTCTTGACACTTTGCATTTATTCAAACGTATATTTTGCATTTCGTTGTTTACAGTACGTGCCTAATTGACTTAACATGTGGTCACTGATGGAAGTATAGTATTCCATTACACATCACGCCGATTATCAGCTTGGCTTTGCGTACTAGTTTTTCACGCATTGCACGACTCATTTCGATAATTTATTCGTGTTGTGAAATGCAACTATTTATCCAAGTATTTTTTGTGACGTTTTATAAACGGTGAGACTGATAATTGGTATGTATGTATGTTTTTCTGCACTTTGAAGGGAGGAACGGTACCTCATAACCTCAAAAAAGGAATAATAGTGTGAGATTCCGACCCTATGCAAATGTCACAGAAATACTTGTGCATATATTTGCACTTGAGAACGCAAATAAATTTGTGAATATCATCTTGTGAAGCATTGAAAGATACAAAAAGAACAGAACTTGTGCAGTTTTACTACATAAATAATTAATGCTGGTTAAAGGCTAGCTGACTAATAGATTATGATGAATGAAATTACGTCAAAAAATTTCTACTTCCCATAAAATTACCAGTTCCAGTTCCACCTGGCACTTAAAATGGTAAAAATTGGGATAACCTTTATTTTATAATAAACTTCCTGGCGAGTATTTTTGATGCCTATTATATTTAATAATGGAAAGTCCAGGTTGGAATTAATAATATGGTGAGGACAGATTACAACTCACCGCAAAGACGTGGCGACGAGCTGCGACAGGCACATACAAAAGACACACACATTCAGCTATCGGCCATGGCCTTCTTCAGAAAACAGAGCACACACGCAATCACACAGGCACACAACACAGTTATACAACCATCACCTCTGACTGCCGCACTTTCGAAGTGCGGCAGTCGGAGGTGATGGTTGTATGACTGTGTTGTGTGCCTGTGTGATTGCGTGAGTGCTCTGTTTTCTGAAGAAGGCCATGGCCGATAGCTGAATGTGTGTGTCTTTTGTATGTGCCTGTCGCAGCTCGTCGCCACGTCTTTGCGGTGAGTTGTAATCTGTCCTCACCATATTATTGATGCCTATTATGTACGTATATCACAAATAATGGAAGGGTGATCCAGTTATCATATTTTACCGTTTAAAACATGATTTCCTGCATTTTACATTTTACACCATTTCACTGAAGTCCCCTGAAAAGTGTAGAAATGGGGTTCTACTGTATTTCTGTGAGGTGTGATTGTACGAATGAGTGTGTGATCTTTTTATGACGATTGTTGCATTATATTGTTGAATTCCAACCCGGTCTTTCTATCGTTTGATAGTGATTATTTCTTTCACGAGCTGCCTGCCTCGTGAGAGTAGTCCCGTCCCCCACGTGACGTGCGTAAAGTGTAGCACTATTACCGTCGCCCTCTACCTGGAGTGTGTTTGCCTGCTTGTAGGTGTACAAGGTGAGCAGCTCGTACTGGTCCCCGGACGGGGCGGGTCCCCGCCCACTGCTGCTGCTGCTCACCGACTGGGGCGTCTACGTGTGCGGCCTGAGGGCCAACCTCACCTACTGCGCCGTGCTCGCCCTCGCCTACAGGGACTTGCACACTGTCATTGTAAGTGCTTCAAATTCTGTTGCCTGTATATACAATTTTAATCACTTTTGAACTGCTTGGTCTTTAATTACTGCAAAATTTGAACAGCCTGTATAGCTCAGTGTGTAGTGTGCCATGTTATTTATTTATTTATTTATTCGAGTCCACAAGTCACAACACAGTACAATTTTTAATACAGTGTGTCCGCAAAGTCTCTCCGCAGTGGCGAGCTCCTGGCGTCTCGCCTTGCAGGAAGTGTGAGAGTGGCAGCACATTCGTGTCGCTATATAATGTACAGGTATGGCACGGACGGGGTTTGACAGGACCAGCTAATCGTACTCGGACTAGAGTGTTGCGGTGTAACAAAATGGTTATATTTCAGAAAAGGGGATACAATTTCTGAGATTACAGCCTGAGGAGAGCCACCAGTGTGCAACAGAAGTAATTGTTATGATGCAAGTAGGAGAACGGGCCCAGGGACTGCAGAGCGAGGAGCGTGCTATCGGGGCGAGAGCTGGCGGCAGACAGGCCTTTACCGTCTGTAGCGATCTCGCAGTTAGCCAGTAGTGCCAAATCTACGTAACTGCGTGTTTCGTGCTCTGACTGGTTGCGAACCGCGGTGAGGACTTTGACACAGGTGCTCCGATCGGCGTATTCCGCGACCGCAGTTGCGGAGGTCGGCGACACTTGCCTGTTGCCGAACACAAATCGAGTTGTGCCAGGGAATGCGGAATGTGCACGGTAGCAGAATGTGGCACGCGTGATGCAAAGGTATGGCAGGGGCCATCGGCCTCCCACTGTCCTAAGGAAGGTATGGCAAGACGTGGCAATTCGTGTCGAAAACCATGGAAAAAAAAATAAAACAAATCAATACTGCTGTTCTCCAGTGCTGTACAATCAGCAACACTACCCCCACCCCACTACCACTGCAGGTCCACGGAACACGTGCAGGTGCACTTTGTCAGTGCTGCCAACCTTACACGCCCTGCGACACAACATATGCCGAGATCGCAACTGCGGAAAGACTTTGCGGGGCACACTGTATTATCTTAGTGTAGTATAAATGATTATTCTTAACATCACACTTTGTTAGATCAGTACTCTGAAGACAGAAAGGCATTGTAATTTGCAGTGAATATGTGTTGTTCATCACAAGGTGCATTAAGATTCCTGCAAACTGACAAGTGTGCAGAGTCCTGTCTAACACCACACTCACAGAGTTGACCATCACTGACAGCTGACCTCTTCATGTCAGCTTTACGCCTCACCACTCCGGTCCTCATCCTGTTGAGGGTCTTCCAGGTGAGGTGGCCTCCTGCTGGTAGCTCCTCCTCTGCTGTCCACAATCCCACTTCTTCTCCACAGCTCATTTCGACACGGTTCTG
Source organism: Locusta migratoria (assembly GCA_026315105.1). Lineage (NCBI taxonomy): Eukaryota > Metazoa > Arthropoda > Insecta > Orthoptera > Acrididae > Locusta > Locusta migratoria. The sequence continues at coordinate 126,893,333 of CM048752.1, forward strand.
TTGAAGTTTAAATTTATGTTGTTACGAAAGTGAATCCTTCCCTCGATTCCAGCCACAATAATCGAGCCTGTATTCCAGACATTGGACGCTTTGGACCTGTTTCTTACCTTTTCTTTTCAACCTCTGCTGTTACCTGTCTCGGAACAACTGGCGGAGCTACTCCCACGATGGGAAAATCTTAATGACAGCAGTCTGTCTTGGGCATCCTGTGACTACACCACCCCGTCTCGTGAAGGGCCACAGAAACTTGCTTAGTATGTGCAGTGTTCCTCCAGACTTGAGCAGTCTATTCAGATTCCTGCAGCGAATGCACACAACACGAGTTCATTGGGTTTTAATTGCGTTTCAGGTGTTTATCCTCATAGTAGACAGAAAGTTCTTCAAGAGCAGATGTTAGCTGCAATTCTGCTTCTTCAAATGTTGACCCTAGAGCAGCTACAATTTGTCATCTGGGTAGATAAAAGACCGGGTTCCGCTGTTGAGTGGCTGATCATTTGTGTGTACACAACATTGGAACCAGCACACTTCCTTTGCGAAGCCTATTTTTCCCCAGAGTTCTCCATTGGTTCTTCTTATTATTTAGGTTGACGTAAAATGGCCGGTTCTGCAACAGACACTGAGTAAACTGAATCAGGTAGGAATCCTTCATGCGCCATGTTACGAACAGGTAGATTGAATCAGTCGGCTACTTTCCCACAGTTTTTAGATGACTGCTGCACGGGTTCCCCGGTAGTGTGTGTGTGTGTGTGGGGGGGGGGGGGGGGCACACCAGTGGTGGCCATATCTTACCTCCAGTAAATTATACAGAAGTAGTGGCAGCAGGAAGACCTTCCATGCATAAAAATGACATTTAAAAAAGTGGCGGATTGTGAAAATAAATTAAAAGGGATCTTGAGACCACAGGACAACATTAACAGAAGGTTTATTACACCTTGCCCAAATGTATTTACAGGGTGTCCAGTGAAGGAGACCCAAATTTCAAAATTAATGATCTCGAAAATGAAGATTGGTGAATGAGTACTTCAAAAATCATTTGTATTTTTGAAACCTGTAAGAATGTTGTAGATTGACAAAAAGTCTAAAATAGTTTGAAATCTGGTAACACAGCCCATCTCATACATTGTCAGTGTATGTAATAAAACTCGTTTGTTCCACACCGCCTCTGCAATCACATCACAATCTCTTTGAAATGCTCACTACCCGCAGTACGGTAGTGGCACAAATGAACAATAAAATTTGCCGTCACATCCTGTAGTGCGTCTGCAGAAATGGATTTGGATGCCTCGCAGGTGACACATTAAAGTTCTTCCGGCATTGAGGAATGGTTCCGGTAGACAGTATCTTTTTGTGTGCCCCTCGAAAAGTAGTCACACAGACTTGGATCTGGTGAATAAGGAGGCCGATCCAACCCTGCATCAGTAAATTTGAAATAATCCAATGTGATGACCCTATTGCCTAAGGGTTTGCCAAAAACATGATACACCTGTTTGATACGATGCGGTCGGGCACGATCTCGCGTAATCCACTCAGTGGCGGTCGATCTCCCAACACTACATTTGTGGTAATATAAATTGTTCTAAAATTGCAATGTAATGTTCACTAGGATCATTTCTCACATTAAAAAAAAAAATTGGTCAATGCGGCCTCTGCTGTGTACTGCAGCCCACATGGTAATTCTGGGAGAGAACAGTGGTTTTGCTTCACACAAATGGGCATTTTCAGAATTGCAAAATCGCTAGTTTTACTTATTTGTGACTCCATTCAGGTGGAAGTGTGCTTCATCTGTGAACCAGATGCAGCCAACATCAAGTCTTTCATTATCAACCAATGTAAGAATCCGGTTCACAAAGTCAGCCAACTGCTGTGCACTGCTCGTACAGGTATTGCGTGGTGTCATTGCATTTTTAAGGAGAACAGGTGGTGGTGGTGGTGGTGGTGGTGGTGATTGTTGTTGCTGATGATGATAATCAACATGGATGACAATGATAATAACAATGAAAATTATGGTGATGACATCAGTGATGTTTATTATTATTTTTGTGATGGTGGTGGTGGTGGTGATCACAACAATAATGACGGTTATGGCGACTGATGATGATTATGACAAGATAACAATTATGATAATGAAGCTGATGATCACAACAATGATGTTGCTGGCGATGCTAATTATGGTGCAGACTACAATGTTCATGATGGTGAAGACATTGACTTTTGTCACTTATAATAAAAGGCTGTTCTTGCCAAATAGACCTGTTATTTCTAAATGATGGAACATACACTACTGGTACAGCATTTTTAATTGAACCATGATACCAAAAAACATGTTGGCAGAGCTTAGAATGAGTTATTACAAATTAAATTACTGTTAATTATTATTATTAGTCATAACACTACCTTCTTCCTTCATATAATATAGTATAATAAGTGTTACAGTTATGGATGCATTTCTATGGAACAACCGAATTTTTACCCGTACCAGACAGTTCCTTATCTTCCTATCTCATCAGAATCTCACACTTTAAGTGCACAATCACCAGCAATGTAATGCATGTGAAGGGTCAGAAGCAACAAAGCTTCAAAATTGTCTTGAGATTACAAAATGTAATTTCAGAATTTTTATGTGAATGTTGGACATGAAAATACTTCGTAGCATTTTCTTTTTGCGTGTCAGTATAACGGATTCATATAAATGATCAGTTTTATATTACGGTTCTTAAAAGTCCAAAATATTTTTATTGTGAATTGAGATGAATGTGATTTATTTTGCTCTTGCTTTTGCCTGGAGATATTTGATATTTGGTGGTGTTGCAAGTTTCGGATGCACCACATTTCTCAGTAATGTCTTCCCCAAAAACATCATATACCCCTGAAAGCACCACAATTATAAATAAATCTAACCAATACAGAAAAACATGAAACAGCAAAAAACACATTATTATTAGGGTTAAATGCTATTTAAAGATAAACGTGAAGCATTGAATTAAAATTTGTGATGTGGCCGGGACTTGAACCCGGACCTCCATGCTTAGTAGGCAGACGTCTTACCACTAGACCATTGCTTCTGTGTTCCATGAAATATTGCCACAACTGCCAAGGCAATATTTCATGGAACACACAAGCAATGGTCTAGTGATAAGACGTCTGCCTACTAAGCCACAACTGCCAAGGCAATATTTCATGGAACACAGAAGCAGTGGTCTAGTGGAAAGACGTCTGCCTACTAAGCACGGAGGTCCGGGTTCGAGTCCCGGCCACATCACAAAATTTAATTCAATGCTTCACCTTTATCTTTAATCTCTTTGACATACTAGAGATGGAAAAACAGTCTCGGGGTTAGTAAATTTCCATTTATAATTATATTTAAAATGCTATTTGTTTTCTTTAACCTATAATAAGTGAAACATTGTCACATAAAGCAAAAAGAGTAACAACAATTAACTAATTTTGTTGCACATCCAGATATCTTAAACTTACGAAAGTCGATAATATTCACCTCAATACCTGGAAAAATGAAATATTACAACACAATCGTACAGCAATCACAGAAACAGGTGATACGTGTGATATGCTCAGAGGCAAGAGGATATGAGCACGCTGATACTGATCTGGTGCTAACTGCTTTGTGACACCTTGTAATGAGTGTTCCTTCCATTCACTGAGGAGCGGCATTGAGTAGGAGTCCATTTGTATCCCTTTGCCTCAACAATGTTATGTGCTTTAGCATACTGTAGATGCAGTTCTCTCATTTCTCCAGGAAATGTCTCTTGAACATCTTTGCCCCCTCTTTTTCTTTTTTTGGGTCCTATCCAATACTGTCTGTTACAAATATACACGGCCAAACTTTCAGGAAACATTCCTCAAACACAAAGAAAGAAAATACGTTACGTGGAGCTCATTTTAGTATTTCTCTTTAAATGTAAATTGAAATAATTTGTGCAAACAATTGTCAAAATACCCAATTGTTTTGTTAGTATGTACTGTACTGCCTCGATTCACTGCCAGTAGGCCCAATTGAAGGAATGTAATGTTGACTTCAGTGATTGTGTTGACATGCGACTCATTGCTCTACAGTACTAGCATCAAGCACATCAGCACGTAGCATCAATTGGTTAGTGTTCATCACGAATGTGGTTTTGCAGTCAGTGCAATGTTTACAAATGCGGAGTTGGCAGATGACTATTTGATGTACGGATCAGCACTGGCAATAGCCGTAGTGCGGTACGTTTTTATCGAGACAGATTTCCAGAACGAAGGTGTCCCGACAGGAAGACGTTCGAAGCAATTGATTGGTGTCTTAGGGAGCACGGAACATTCCAGCCTACAACTCGCGACTGGGGAAGACCTAGAAAGACGAGGACACCTGCAATGGATGAGGCAATTCTTCGTGCAGTTGACGATAACCCTAATGTCAGCGTCAGAGAAGTTGCTGCTGTACAAGGTAATGTCAAGCACGTCACTGTATGGAGAGTGCTACGGGAGAACCAGTTGTTTCCGTACCGTGTACAGCGTGTGCAGACACTATCGGCAGCTGATTGGTCTTCACGGGTACACTTCTGCGAATTCCATGAGTAATGTGATTTGAAGAGAAGCATTAAAATGAGCTCTAACATGGAAATTAAGCGTTTCCGGACACATGTCTACGTAACATATTTTCCTTCTTTGTGTGTGAGGAATGTTTCTTGAAAGTTTGGCAGTACTTTTTCGTAACACCCTGTATATTCTGAGATGCTGTTGCCAGTGAACCTCCAAACTAGTGCCGCGTGTGGTGTTCTCAGGCGGGCCCGCGGCTGCAGACGCTGATCCTGGTGCCGGACCCCGTGACGCACCCTCTCCCGCCGCTGGCTCTGGCGACTCCGGACGGCGACTGCGCGCGCTCTCTGCTCTGCCACCTGGATGTGGCGGCGCGTCGGGCTTCCGCCTCTCGGACGTCCCCCGGGGCGCGGCTGCCGCTTCCGGTGCGGGGCGGGCCGGCGGCGCCGGCGGTGGCGGAGGTGTCGGCGGACGACATGGCGCGCCTCAAGGCCCAGCTGGACGTGAGTGTCGTGGAGGCCCCCCGCCGCCCCGCGGGTCGGCCGCGGTCGGTGCCGGGAGGGAGCGGCCGAAAAGTCGCGGAGAGAGGGGTGGGATCGGCGGCCGACGAGGTGGGCGCGGGCGTCCCGCATCCGGACGGGGTCGCCGCGTTGCGCGAGTACTGCCGGCGGTGCGTCGTGCTGTAGGTGCGGGTAGGGGTGCGAAATGCCCGACGGACTCCGTGTTCGCAGTGCGCGGAGTCTGTGCGAGGTGCTCGTCTGTCCTTGGGACGAATCTCGTTATGCGTTTGCTGCCTATTTCGGTTGTCTGTCTTTCCCACTTCGTACAATTTCTGCCAAAGGCTGGCTATTTTTAACATTGTGTTTTTGTATAGTTTTTACAAGGAATTGGATCTGGAACCTCTTGCAGATGTGTGTGCGTGTTCTGCATGCAGTATTCTTGTCGAGGCCTCGTCGGTAGGTTCCACTCGTCGCTGTTTGTCTTCTTTTGACGTTTTTATTTTGAGATGAAAAGTCTGCTTATTGCTTGTAGTATTTTTTTTTTATACCAAAGACTCAGTATTGTTTTGGCAATCTATCTTACTCGTTCCTCGATAGTGGTAGTTAATAATCAGTTGTTCAGTATTAATTGGTCTTTTTCTGTCTACCTGTTTGTCGAATGTTATACTCGGCCCTCTTCTTGTCATTATTAATGACTGGGAATTCAATCATGCGCAGCAGGTATTATTTAATGGCTGAAAACAGTGGACACCCCAAGCTAAAGTGAATAAATTTTTGGACAGATACTTTAAGGACATCTTAACCAATATTGTGATATGTTTATGTTTGGGACCCAGTGAATGTAATCTGAGCTCTTTTTTTTAAATTCCTAAATTAACCCATTCTGTTATGATGTGTTTACTTTAAAAAGAAACAGGTTGAATGTTGTTTCAAATGAAAACCCTTATTATATTTTGTACAAGAAGTAATAATTAGACCAATCACAAACAAATTTTGGAGCTGTCAGCCTGCCATTGTTAAAACCTTTGATCACTTTGGAGTTTTGTAGTGTCACCACTCAGTGTGTTTCCAGGTACATCCTGTTTGTCACAAATAAATTCATTTACATAGTTATGTGAGTGACAACCACGCCGGCCGTAGCCTTGCTGATAGGAGTGTGTGATCGCGTGTCTGTGTGTGTGATTGTGTTACTGCCAGAAGAGCTGAATGTTCAAAAGCTTGCAAAATCTATTTCTTTACTACATTTTGCTGTGCCCCATAGACTAATCAGCTTCAAGTGAGAGTTCTCTTTTTCCTATTTTACACATTGCTCCAAGTGGGACTTTTCTAATATTGACTAATCATATTTTTATTATTGTTTAAAAATATTTGTTCTGTTCCACCTACCCTCCCGAAGGGTCCACTATGGGTAGGACATCCCCCACACAAGAAACTGAGTTGGTTCCTTTATTCAACTGCACTGTATGACATATTTTTATGTTCATTTCAATGGTATATAGTCTTGCGGCCAAACACACACGCACAATTTCCAGTTGCACAAGTGTAGCACTTCAGACCCTGCAACTATTTTTTATGAAATTGTTTATTTTATTTTTTTTTTTTTCTTTCTCACTGCAGTTGCCCAATATTTTAGTTCTGAGACTAGTTTCGGACGAGACCGTCCATTTTCAAACCATTAGCCTTGGTTTTAAACTGTAATAAATCCAGATGCAAGTTAAAAATGGCTGATAAAATTGTTGGACATTATAACAATCTGTAGATATATAACTAGTTACATTTAAAATGTAAAATGGCAGTTAAAACTGGTGTTACTTCCAAGGGCCTCCAGGTCAACTATAAAAAACACTTTGTTCTGGGCTGTTGTTGCTGATGTCATTGCTGGGCAAATGATTGTGGTACTTCTGACACTCAATTTTTGAGGCTGACAGCGTTAAAGAAATAAGATATCATATTGCCACTAAATTTCAAAACTCTTGGTCTCTGCTGATAACGTAATGACATTGAGTTTGACCTCAATTGTTCTTACTCTGGAATCACTGGTAGAAGTTTGTAGAAGGATTATAAGCAATGCTGAGAGTAGTCATGAACCTTGTCATCCTGAAACCACTTAATGACATTTGAAATGTGGTTACACAGACACAGGTTTCCCTACTGGTTTGACCTCACCTCACTCACTCAATCGATAAATTGTAACCCACAATTGTCATAAACTCTTTAATGTGACAAGGAAGAGTTTAGTAACAGTTGAGATAAATAAAACTTCTGTAAAACTTCCATACACACTTAAAATATTGTGCCTAAATATACAGGGCATACCACACGGGCCATGTTGTCAGTGTAGGATAAAGCGCTCCATTTCTTGTGACTCGAGACTGCTTGGAGGCATAATAATATACTTGACTTGAAATTTTGCCTATTATTCTTTGTGTGTGTGTGGGGGGGGGGGGGAGGGGCGTTCAGTTTTGTTGTGTTATCTAAATGTGAGCAAATTTGTGCAGTTGCCAAGTTGACTATAATCAACTCGCATTCCTGCACTGGTAATTGTGCTGTTAATCAGATAAGACACTTGCAGCCGAGACTTAAGCCATAAGACACTTTTACATTTGGGTAGTGACTTTGTCATTTTGGAATAGCTATCTTTCATTTTTTTTTTTCAGAAAAACTGGAATTGCCCATATGCGTGGTATGATTGATCTTCTGTGACATTACACAAACTAATCTTTCACTCCATGGCTATTTGTGCATTGTTACAAAACATCTTGACACATTTAAAATTTCTGACATATCTGTTCTTCAAGCCACTCTTCTGCTGTCTGCAACTTGCACACTGGCTCAGTTCTGGCAGCATCTGTGTGTATCGTAGATGACACAGTCAGCGATACCCAGTTCCCATGTCGTGTGAGACTTGGGTTCGAGTCCGTGTCAGGTCTGCAGTTTTAAGCTGCTGGGAAATTTGTCATTACATCCTCATTCTGCTCAGTTATATGCATTATCGTATTTAAAGGCATCTCAGTTTGAAGAAAGCTGTAAAGTGAGGAGGGGACTGGACATAACACTTCTTCTGCCCACAATCACAGTTGTTACTATATGATTATGTTTTCTGTCTTTCTGTTGCTGCAGCAACTAGTACAATCTTATTTACTTTATGGTACAAATATTTTTGTCACAATTTCTTTGTTTTATAGGTTAAACCTTGAGATGAGTACGGTGTGTAAATCCTCAGGCAGGCCTTCAAAACTGTCATTGGTATTCCACGGCATTCCATCTTATTCGGCGGGTCAGTAAATTACTCTTTCCCACAGATCAGGATTCTTAAACTTCTGTTCCTCTTATATTTTTTCCCAGGCACATATTCTCCCTGTTAGATTTCACTACATCATAGCACCCTAGTCTTGCCCTTCCTCCTGGTCTTTTGTCGCACAGCTTTTAGCAGTATGTTTGTTCAGAGCCTATTAGATTCTGTGCTTCACAAATGTCAGAAGCATCTCATGAGGTTCTTTTGCCTTGTAAGATTACAACTTCAGCTTTTTTTCAGACTTATGGATACCATTCTTCTATGTCTTCCCAGCCGTGCTTTGAGTGAACTTCATCTCAGTTACCTGAATTCTGCTGTTGTCTTTACTTTTCATTGTCCATGTTTCACAACCTTAAGTAAAAATGGGAATGTTGTGGGATCCACAGATAACTCTTATCACACTGTAACATTAGTTTTTTGTTCCACATTATGTCTTCAGTTATTTGATGGGCATTGCTACCTACTTGAATTTTGTAAGTAGTTTCTTTTTTGAGACAACCAGTCCTGGAGACAGCACTATCGGGATATCTTAAATGACTGGCCATCTGTAGCTGTTTCATGCTGTGTGGTTATGCGGTCTGAAGCACCAAGTCACAGATTGCACAGCCACTCCCATTGGAGAGTCGAGTTCTTCCTCGTGTGTGTGTGTGTGTGTGTGTGTGTGTGTGTGTGTGTGTGTGTGTGTGTGAGAGAGAGAGAGAGAGAGAGAGAGAGAACTAGGATGTCATGTGAGATGTGAGTAAAATTAAGTTTCTGAATAAAATATCTTGATATAATGTTTCAGTAGGAATTTAATGCGTTTGGTAGGCTAGGCCTTCAGTGGGATATGTATGTTTGCAATAAAGATGAATGTATTGGTGTTAACTTGGTAAAAAATTACAACTTGGTAGCCCACATCACTTCCTCTATGCGACGACCATTGTTAGCAATTGCTCGCAGAATTAAATGATTTACTGTTGTCTTACAATAAGACTCATTTTCTACTTATTCGTTTTTTGGTGGTTTGTAGTCACAAAAGGAAAACTCAAAAGTATCTGTACTTCTTGTCATATTTGGCTGGTGATCTTCACTGTCTATTTTTGTATTTCAAGTTACAAATGAAATAGTCCATGAACATTCTTCACTTTGTAAATGTAATGCACAGGACTCTTTTTACGTCTTATTTCCTAAAGTAAAAAAAAAACTTTATCACCTTACTCTGGAGCTATCGTTATTCTACGGTTTACGGGTGCCAAATTTTAGAAACAGCTGATCGGTTCTAGCCACCATCTTGTAGCGAGAAGTTGTCGCTCGCTTAGGACACACGGCCGGACCGAATGTCGCTGCTTGTAGCTGCTGTGTCGCATTGCTGTATGTCGCGCGTCGTTGCTCGCTTTTGTCGCCCACATAGGACCCGGCCTAATGGGATGCAGAAAACCACCTAAAAACAACACTGGCCTTGTTGTTAATATCTCTGTTTAACACATTTGGATGTAAGGATGGGTCAGGTATTACCTGTGTCCTTGTTGCAGTGCAATTAAAGCAATCTGACGAGCGTATATAATTGCACACCTGTTTAGGTGGGTTCGTAGTCTCCATTGAAACGTTAATGCCAAGTGGTGATATGTTCCTTAGTATTATTCATTCTAGCTTGGGAGTTCCACTGTCAGTATTTCAGCTTACTGTCTTCTGCCTTTGTGTGTTTGGAGCCTAATCTCTTAAAGAGTGTTTTGTTTTGCATTTCTAGACATGCATTCCTTTGTAAATTGCTTTTGCAGATCTCTCTGATCCATTCTGTTGTTTGGTTTCTCAAAGACGTTTAAATTTTCACACAATTTCTGTTTTACTTATACATATTACTTTGTATTTTGCCACATTCTTTAGGTCATTTATTTGTATCAGCTGAAATTCTGAGACCAATTCCGATTGCTCTTTTTTCCAAAATATTTGAGTAATCTCCGGTGTCAGATTTGCTGAAAGTGTTGCAAAGTCATTTGTAATCATAGCTTCAGTTTTGAAATTTTTCATGTTCCCAATGCCAAATTATCGTAGTTTTTTCTAAAAATACAGTTATACAGTCAAGGAGGCTGTTACATTTACTGTTTAGAGAATATATATTTTTAGGTCGTTTTGGATTTGAATCTGTTTGTGTATTTTGAAAAAAACTGAACAGTTAGCGACTGCAGTATCTTCCTACGGTGTTGTGCACCTTTCCCCAAACATTTACATTTCCCTGTTCCAGCCGGGGGAGAGTTTTGGGAAATCTGTTGTGGGACCAGCCATTGCGGGAATAGCCAGGGAAGTTGACTCGCAGAGTATAGATTTGTTTGTTCTCGCAGCACGGCATTTGTATACAGATGCGATAGTTACCTGCTCTCTATTGGAAGAGTGAGATTCGAGCGCGAGCCCCGAGCGCCCGGTGAAGACTAGGGTATCGTGACCGAGTTGTGGCAGCTGGAATGCTCAGTTTCTTGCCTTTTTGTTTATTTAAGCTAGTCAGGTATTCTTTAGTTATATCTTTTAAATGTGTAGATTTGAGCTCTCTTTCGAAACCTTTGGTGGGCTTTCAAACACCGGTAAACTGCGAGTGCAGCTTAACTTGTGGTTAGGCAGTAGTTTGGGACGAATTGTTGCTGCCAGTCGTGTACACTTTACAACCCATTTTGAGACTTGAATGCAGTGGTGGAATATTCAGAACGTAAGTAACTGTGTGAGAGATATCACTGTCCTTATTTCCTTAAATGGAAATTGTAACCCTTTAGCAGTCTGTTCCACGTGAACCTGCTTAGGTAGGTCACGGAACTCGTAAACGTGTTGCGAGCACCAGGGGATAGCAACATGTGTAACACTTATAGAGCAGTCTGTGTGGTAAATGAGAAACGCTCCTGTATTGGAACAAGTTACGTACTGGCCCTCAAGTATACTGCGCACTCGGACCGGTCTCCTGGTGAGACTACAAGGCCGAGTGCGAGCTCTGACGTCAGTGGAGGAGGACGTATGAGAGTTTGGCCAGACAGGGTTTGTGCTCAGGTAGTCCTTGCCTGTACTGCGTTCACCGAAACGAGAGACGTACTGTAAACACACTGAGGCGCGCAACCGGGGGCGGGCAAAACGGGGACACTCGCTAAATTTCACAGTATCCGTATCAGGTGTAAGGTCGTTGTGTGTCTGTTATATAACAGTGGAAATAGGTACTGACTGTCAACTTCATCTTAAAAGACCAATTGCTTAATAGTAACTGAAGTATTAGTGTTTACCGTAACATTCAGCATTCATGTGTCTCTTTTTTTCCTCTCATTGGTATCGTGTAAGAGTGATCTCATTATGTTATTTTTCAATTTGAGTCCACCCGCTGAGCGTTCAAAGAAGTAGTAATAAAGTTCTTTAGAGAATCACTTGGTTCCTAGTGTGAATAAGTCGCAGCTGTTGTGTTCAGAATAGTCAACGACTGATATTGGTATGAACACAGGTGATATAAAACCACACATTCTTTGAAGACTTGAAGGAAATGAAATAAAATAAAAGAAAAGAAAAGAAATGCGACAGAAGCTTCCAGAACGTCTAGATGACTTTGACTGAAATGCGATATGAAGAAAAGTTTTTCGTAAGAAATTTCCAACATCTGACAAAGTGCTTGCCGTGGTAAGCAAAGATGCAGTTTTGGAAATTTTTGGAGAAAATAACTTTTTATAAAGTATTAAAAGAAATTAATTTTAAATGTTTGGCTTCTAATAGCACTGCTATACAACAGAACACACAACGCCCTTACACTTAAAACAGATGCAGCAAAACTGAGCAAGCGACCCTGTTTTGTCCACCCCTGGACACGCACCTTAGTGCATCTCTCATTTCGGTAACGGGGTATAGTAAGCAGGGGATCTCTGGTTCGAATCCCGGCCCCAGCACAAATTTTCATATCTCCGTGTTGTATGTTTACGATGCCTACTAGCCATCAAGACTAACGAAGCCCACTTAAAATCTTTATATACAATTACCACAGCATCACTACTGATGTGTTTTCTTTCGGACACTTCTGAAAGAACACACACCCCAATTCTTAATTTAGTCTGTAGGGGCTGATAAAGTATTGTTTGTCTTTATTTTGCAACCTCTAATACAACCAACGTAATTGAAATCATTGTATCAAGTACTGTGTGAGAATAGTTTCTGTATACATGTTTATTGACAGTACAATATTATGTGAAATGGTCTGTAAGCTCTCTAAGGCCAGGCTTACACTATAAAATTTTTGGACAAAGAATTGGACAAAAAATTGGATGAAATATTCGTCCTGTTCTTTTACAAAGACATTGAATGAAAAGCTAAAGGGGGTATTACACTGTTGTCCAATATTTTGTCAAATTTTCTTCAAAATGGCAGTGTTATGCTCAGCTGTTGTTTATACTACAGTTGTGTTCTCTCTGCATTTAGAAGAGATGGACGGAAAAAATAAAGGAAACACACTTGAATGAAACCATTGGTGTCAGGACAAGATAAATAACATTTGTTTCGGGAACTGGAGGATTTTCTTTTTTGTCGTTGGCAGTACAACCAGAATGTAATTTGTTGTTTATTCTTTTGTAGCTCTCCGTTCTTCACAATTTGCAATAGCGCAATAGAGTAACAGAAAAGACTGACGCAAACAGTGTATACAAATAAGACCATAAGTTCCATTAAATAATGTTTTAAATGAAAAATGTCAGCACTGACAGAGGAAAATCTTAGTTGTTTATGACTTTATTAACATTGTGAGGGGGGAAACAAGTTTAATAAAGTAAATGGGCCCTATTTATCTCCTTACAAAAATTGTCTGAATTACTTATATGTACATATTTTCACTTGCAAACAGATGTCAATGTTTTGAAAATTGCTTCACTTCCCAGCACATAGCACACCAAGTTGACCAAAATCATACATTATAAAGTCAGCTTTTCCCATAAATAAGATTTAGGGGCGTTACTTCAACTCTGATAGTATATTATGACTTTTTACATCACGGGTTGTAACTCACCACAGGGTATTGGGCTACGCGAATTGACATGACGGACAGTGTGAATTGGCCTTTTCATCTGTTATACAATGCCTCATTTGATTTATACATTCATATCAGTTTTGTTGTTGCTGGAAAACCCTACACAAACATGCCACTACTAGCCATGTTTACGAATACGAACATTATGTCAGACATTTCACCTCCAAATAAAACAGCTGTAGTGGCAAGGAGGCTGTAATACTACTAGTGCTCCGAATGGTCACATTTCTCACTGCAAGAAACAGAAGACGAGTTATTTCTTTGATCAAATCTAAACCGAGGCATAAGATTTGATGAAATATTGGACGACATTTCCATTACACTATGTCCAACTTTTCTTTGTCCAATAAATTGATAGTGTAATACTGGCCTAATTGCTTCACCATAGTAAATCACAAGATTTTTGATTCCCATGAAGCATATACCATGTCTGGACCTAAAACTGCAAGCTACACATCCTCCATTGCCAGCTTAATGATTCTTTAATTTGTAAGATTTTGCAGTATCAATCTGTCCTCACATTTTGTCGAGTTGGCCTTTTAGATTCAGTACCTCTTCAGTGGTTGCCTCCCCTCATACCACCTGCATTATCTTCCCATCTGTACCTCACATTTCATTGACACAAGGCAACACTCAAGAGAGATTTCTTTTCAGAAAAAGGTGTCCTATATTTGATGTTAACAAGTGTCTTAAACAAGAAAAGCTTTAGCAGTATTGGCAGTCTGCATTTTGCAAACTCTCCACTTATTTTTCTGACAGTTTTCTCCGGAATTGTCTAACTTTACCTATTAATTAATAAAATTATTATTTAAAAGCGATAGATTGGCTCGCCAGTACTTCCCGCGGTTCGATACTGCCACTGTACTTCCTATCACTTAGGAAGGTACTTTTGCGTGTAGAGGTGGAGCGATAGGGGAAGTGTGGAGGGGAGAAGCTACAGCCGAGCGCCAACAGTGGAGCCTGCGAGAAAAACATTGCGTTACTCGCGGCCAGCCACACACCTAGAATGTGAATATTATTGTCTGCCAGTGCAGTAATGAAGGGGAATGTGCAGACTGAGCTGCTGTCCTAGATGAAGCAGACTATAGTCTCACAAAAAAAGACGCACACAAAAACAAATGTAAACACCAACTTTCATAAATTAATTCCTTCGTCAGACAGGTTGGAGGACATAAGGGATAGCTATCTTTTTGAATAATATTTTCCCCATCTTGGTGGAGAAGTTTCCATCAGGTTAATAGTTAGTAAATTTACTTGAAGGAATACTGTGACAGGTCACTTTACTGAACTTCATTAATCTTGATCTCTATTTTGGGCTATTACTCATTTTTTTTGATGAAAAATTGATTTTTTTAAATTATGTTGTTTAAAAATTTCTGCAAAGTGACAAAGTTAGCGTAGCGAGCAATTTGTAAATTTTAAGGAATGCGCAGTGTGTCTCTGACCGGACTTTTGCAGTGTCGTGACTGGTAGCAGAATTCTAATTAATTCCAAGTATTACCTCAACCGTTTAACCTCCTGTGAGAGTTATACCAGTTTTGGCAACAGTGGTGTTGACTTTCTTAAATGTCACTTTCTCACAAGGAAAGGTCCCCTGTGATGTGGCTGGTGTTTTTAAACTGAATACTCAGAGGTGCAGGTCAGGATCCCTGTTATCTCACCCTGGAACCTTTCATTTTGGTGGGCCCTCATTTACAATAATTGAAGGGTGGGTGACTTGAAATATCCAGAAAGAGGCTAGAGACTCAGAACAGAAGGAAAGCCTGACAGCTAATCATTATATAAAATTTTCAAAAATAAATAAATTATTGTTACTCTGCATACAAAACAATTTAGATGGCAATTAATACTAAAGAAGTGAGTGTGTCCATATGGCAGTTAAATGGGAAGGGGGGGGGGGGGGAGCGGCAAGATCTGTGTGTATGGAGAATTTTTTAATATTTTGGAAGGCAAATTAAAAGTTACAAAACAGTTTCAGTTTGAATCCGTTTAAAAACTCAGTCATTGTAGTAAACTATCAACTTAAAATAATTTTGTTATAAGAAGACCACAAGTTACACCACGTTTCATTCATTCCCCGAGACCTAGCAGCCACTCTCCCCCTTGTGCAGTTGTAAGGGTGGCTTGCTAATAAGGGATTACAAGTAAATAAAAATTCAAGTAACATGAGTGATAGAAATGATGTATCAGTAAATGTTGGAGGATAAAAGGTAGGAATTAAATATATTTAAACCAGGTAACTGCATGAAGATAGTATTAAAATTCATTTCCATAAAGATTTGAGGGGAAAAATTAAACTACCTGACAGGCTTCAACCTTAGAACCTCTTGCACCTTGTTCACTACAGTGCAGCAGCTACCCATATTTCCTTTCTCTAGTCTCTCACTTGACAGAAGTTTTATGTTGTCAGTTATTCACGCCGAGTCCACCAACCGGGGTGAATAGCTCCAGGATTGGATACCTATGATCCTAACCGATCATCATAAACGTGGTTTTGAAATGTTGATCCCATCATTGGGGACCTCTCCTTAATCATTGATACCGATCCAGGTATTGTCGTATTTTCTCAGCCTTTACATTATTCCGTAATTGGTGTCAGGTCGGAAACCGTGTCGCTCGGTTACTCCGGATATGGTCGCAGCGGGAGAATATGCCTGTTGCTTGGCTGAAAAAACAGTATTACCATATTTACACATTCATTGTACCACAGTATATTCTTGTAGAGTGTAGATTGCACAATGAGGGAAGTTATGTCTTCTAAATTGTGATGTGCAATATGTATATCGATGTCATAGCTTTTGTGATTGTAGTACGTGTTACCTAGCTTGTCCCCTGCCGCTCAGTGTTTTGAGCTGTCTACGGTTGTGTAATCTGCAGATATCGCACATGTATATGTCACACAGTAGACTTTCTGCAGAAATAGAATCTCTTATATATATACATACATACATACATACAGTATTTAAAGGCATCCTCAGAATGCCTGTATTTGTGCAAAGTTTCCACAGCTAAGTAGTAGAATATAAGAATGATGATTATGGGACCCTTCAGAGTACATATTATATTGAAAGAGAATATTATCCGAGAGGCTTGCTTGCCCTCAACGTGTATGCAATTTCGCTACACGCAATTTTGAATATTTATGTCTGTAATTGAGATTGTCTGTGCTCTTTTCATTCCTGAAGACAGGGTAAATCTTTCTCTTTGTGCGTGCAATAGCTGCCACATAAAATATAAATATATAACATATGTATATTATATATTTAATTATATACTGTACTGTAGTGTTAAATGTTACTTTAGTTGGTGTGTGTTTTATGCCTTATGCACAATTAGTCAGAGCACAACACTTAGAGCTGGCATAAATTCTGTACTAATCAGGCTGACCACTGTGATAAAAAAAAGGAATGCTTTTTTTTTTTTCATAACTGCGGGGAGGAAAAGCATCAGTGTGGAGAACAAAAATTAAAAAAAAAAAAAGAGAGGAAAAAAACTCTGTTTTTGTTTATTTACGCTTAATGGAATTGTATTTAAATTTATTTATTTTGTTACTGTGTATTTGGTATATTTTATAAACAGAGAATTTACCTTGTGCAATGTAAAAAGGAAAAAAAGTCTGAGAATAAACTTTTATTTTCAGAATTCATTTCTCTCTACTTATTTCTTTTCTTTGCTTCTTGATTTCACAATTACCCCCTCGTCGAACTTTTCAATAAATAGTGCACTGCAACCAGATAGTAGCGGCTCGTATCTGTCACGGTCTGGAGAGTTCCTTCACGATTTACGGCTTCGGTAGGTGTCGGTCTGCACAAAACTGTTCGGCACGCGGAATAGCCACATTAGTTGCTTTCCCTCCTCGTTACCAAATGGAGTTGTCGGCTTGTAACAGATGTACTGGACTAGCTGACAAATCAAAATTGGGCCAGATTTTATCTGTGGAAATGTCTGCTCTCAGTGTTATATGTGCTTGGATGAAACACAGACCAACAGTCTTTGCACAGTATGGAAGCTAGCACCAACTAAATTATGTGCTTCTAGACTAATTTTTAAAGCATCTGGTCTAGAGCCTGTTATGAAATGATCCATAAAATTTGTAGTTAACTTCTGTTATTTTATTTCAAAATTAATGATAACTATAGTTGGCTGTCAGGAACACTGTGCAAAAACATTAAGTTGTTCTGTAAATTAGAGCAGCATGATGGATCAGTACATAATCTGCCAAAAAGTATGATTTATTGTGCGTAATGTTGTACAATGCTTGCTTTTTTGAGTAAGTACCATTTTAATATTAGCAACGCGGGTTCATTTTATATCAATTTTATTATTAGACGAACATTTTATGTCTTTATCTAATTGTCAACATAATTTCCACTGATACTCTGGCGCACAAAAATTGACCAATTTCTGAATACAATACTCATAAAATTCTCCACCGTTTGTGCAGACCATTGCCGAGCAGCCATTTCGAAGCCGTTGTTGTGGCACTGGCCACCTAAATGATTTCTTTTTTTAAGTTGAAGGAACAATTAGTAATCACAGAGTGCTTTTTAGGGTCTGTGCAGGTAATTGAGGTATTGTGAACCATACAGTGTGGCACGATACTTTGTTCATTGCCAAAACTTTCTTTTTTTAAATTATGCTTGTAAACCTTCTGACAATATTTCGAATAAGGTAACCGAAGATATGAGAGGTCACAACGGTACCCTCATCATTTTTCGGTAGTGCGTCTAGAATATTGTTAATTAATTATAGTTGGGCTATTTTCTCTCGTGGCTTTTCAGCCATTCTTGAGGTGAGTCACTTGCAAGATTTTTAAACCACTGTGCCCAGTATGTATGCCATCCTCAATAATCAACTGTATACTCCGTAAGCACTGCAGATTTTCTAACCCTTCATTTGCTTTGTTTTACCCTTCAATACAGAAGTTTTTATATTAGGAACACATTGTTGGGGCAATCTAGAATTGTTTAATAAGAGGTTCTCAGTCAAGATCACTTTCTTCTTTTAATTATATGACCGGTTTCAGCGTGCTAGACGCCATCTTCACACCTGTCATTATTTTTTACATACCAATGTGCTATATTAGAAATTGTTGTTATAGCACTGATGTAAAAAATGACAGATCTGAAGATGGCGTCTAGAATGCCGAAACCGGTCATATAATTAAAAGAAGATAGCGATCTTGGCTGAAAACCTCTTATTAAACAGAAGTTTTTATTCATGACTGAAGCTCCTGTTATCTCCGATGCACTTGCATTACTCTGCAGTATTCTCTTAAGTGGTTTAAAAACCTCATAAATGATTTACATTGAGAATGGCTGAAAGGTAAGATTGTGGTCTAATATATTTTGAAAAGAATCGGTAATAGCCTCGTTGCACACCGAAAAAAATATGGGATAATTAATCCACCAGGAAAACCTTGAAAACTAGAGTTCACAGCTCTTGTGATCTCTAGCATTATATGAGGCTGGTTTGATAAGTCTGGCAAATTTCCATGAGACAATGGAACTGTTGTAGCTTCATGGTTAAATAATATTGATTATTCAAAGGACGGTATAAAGAATGTAAACACTGAAGTGGCTGTGTGCCGACTTCAACTGGATAAAACCCAGAGTTTTGTGCAGTTATTAAACATTTTTATGTGAAATGATGGACTGTCACACACATTGAAAAATAATAGGATAAAGTCCACGTGGACTTTTCACCATTTAATTTTTGATTAATGAATTCAAACATGATCAGATAGTCACTGAATAAACATTTGTAATATTGCTCAGACTGTAGGTATCTCAGTGAATTGTGGGCACGATATCCCAGAAAGAGAACTTACTGTGAAGAAGCTGTGGGTGCCGTAATTCCTCACAGTCAATCAAAAGCACTTGCGGCATAACACAGTGTCTGGTGATGTTCGGTCTTCGAGACTTTTTCCGCCAATTTGTGTTGAAACCTGGAATCCATCAGACAAAATAATGGACAAATGTTGGTGAAAGAATGAAGGAGACAAAGACCATCTTGTCAGCTGGTGATGGCCACTCTTTTTTGTGATTCACGAGGCACAATCCTCACAAATTACTTGGAAATTTTGCGTCAGTTGAAGAAAGGAAGAGGTTGGCGTGCAAAATAGTGCTCTTTCAGCAGGATAATGCACCATCCCACACATCAGTGATGACAGTGGGGGAAAGTGCGTGAACTTTGCTTTGAATTGGGTTCTGGGCCACGCTGTTCACCAGGCTTGGGCTTCTTCCTCTTCCCTATCTTGAAACTTTGTCTACCAGGAAGAAAATTTTCCTTAAACAAGGAAGTAATAGTTGCAGGCAATGAGTTTTTTTTTTCTGATGGGGTGAGAAAGCCGGAGCAACACTGGACCAAGTTATATACCTCAAAGAATACTACGTTGAGACTTAAGGTGAGCTATTTGTAACACACGTATTTTTTTCCCTTGCTTTTTTACCAGTATTATCAAACCACCCTCATAGTAATATACACTGCGTGATCAAAAGTATCCGGACGCCACCCCCACAAAAAAAAAGTTTGTTATATTAAGTGCATTGTGTTGCTACTTACTGGCAGGTACTCCACATCAATGACCTCGGTAGTCAGTGAGAGAGCACTCCGCAGAACTCCCGGACTTTGAACATTCCCAGATGATTGGGTGTCACTTCTGTCAGAAGTCTGCATGCGAAATTTCCACACTCCTAAACAACCCTCGGTCCACTGATTCTGGTGTGATATTGAAGTGGAAACACGAAGGAACACTTACAGCACGAAAGTGTACAGGCCGATCTCGTCTGTCGACTGACGGAGGCTGCTGACAGACGGAGAGGGTTGAACAGTGTAATAGGCAGGCATCTATTCAGACCATCACACAGGAAATACAAACTGCATCCACTCCAAGTACCATGGCAGTTAGACAGGAGGTGAGAAAACTTTGGATCTCATGGTTGAGTGGATGCCCATAAGCCACCCAACTTTCAGATCAATGTCAAACAATGTCTCATTGTTGTAAGAAGCATAAACATCGGACAACTGAACAGTGGGAAAATGTTGTGTGGCGTGACAAATCACAGCACACAATGTGGAAATCGATAGCAGGATACGGGTACGGTGAATTCCCGGTGAACGTCGTCTGCCAGCGTGTGTAGTGCAAACAGTGAAATTCTGAGGCAGTGGTGTTACGGTGTGGTCGTGTTTTTGATGGAGGGGGCTTGCACCCTCTTGTTGTTCTGCGTGGCACTATCTCAGCACAGGCCTACATTGATGTTTTAAGTACCTTCTCGTTTCCCACTGTCAAAGAGGAATTCGCGGATGGTGATTCTTTCGACACTATCGAGCACCTGTTCGTAATGCACAGCCTGTAGTAGAGTGGTTACATATCGTCATCCCTGTGACGGACTGACCTGCACAGAGTCCTGACTTGAATCCTGTAGAACACCTTTGGTATGTTTTGGATCACAGACTTCATGACAGGCCCCACTGACCTACATCGATACCTCTCCTCAGCGCAGCACTCCGTGAAGAATGGGCTGTCATTCCCCAACAAACCTTCCGGGACCTGATTGAATGTATGCCTCCAAGTGTGGGCCAAGACCATATTGAATCCCAGCATTACCAGTGGAGGGCGCCACAAACTTGTAAGTCATTTTCAGCCAGGTGTCCAGATACTTTAGATCACATAGTGTATATTACAATTCAATAAATGCTCCTTTTGTATTTTGCACTTGCCTTTGCACATGTATTTAAGAGAAGTCAAGGTTCCAAATTTTAATACTGCACAAGAACACCAGCCGTTGATATCAGATGACTGTACTGTGTTTGAGTGTCATCATTTTCCACCAAACATTTGTACTGTGCAGTGAGTAGTGTTTCTTAGGGAGACATGTATATATGATCATGATCATCATCATCTATACATGTCTTCTGAGATGATGAGGCTTGCATTGCTCAGGATAGGGTAGTGTGTAGAGCTCCATCAAACCACTTTTCAGACAGAAGACCACAACAACATTATAAAATTTATGCACCACTTCTCTTCCTAAACTATTGGGCCAGTTTCAACCAAACTTGGCAGAAATATTCTTTACTGTCAGGAGTTAATTGCCTTATGGGTAAAAACCACCTATGACACATGGGTCATGATATAGGTAATCATAAACAATGAAATTTGCAAAAAAAATTGCCACGTCATGCGAGCAACACTTTATTAACCCATTGTCTAAGACTGAGAGCTATTAATACTTGCAAAAAAAAAAAAAAAATAAAAATAAATAAAATAAAAAATAATTTTAAAAACTACAGATAATTTCAATCGTTTATGAAACATTTTTTTCCTGACAACACAAATGATGAAATAAGTTTATTGCTTAATACTTTTCCACTGTCCAAATTATAGCCGGCTGTGGTGGCCGAGGATACTAAGGCGCTCCAGTCACGGTCTGCACGGCCACTACGGTCAGGGGTTCGAATCCCCCTCGGGCATGGATATTTGTGCCGTCCTAGTTCGTAAGTAGTTTGTAAGTAGTTTGTAAGTTTAGGGACTGATAACCCCGTAGTTAAGTCCCATAGACTATACAAACATTTCATTTTTTTCCCAAATTATATTCTAGTACGCAACACAGTTCATGTGATATGAAGTCGTAAACAATTAGTTTCATGACATACTGATCAAACACGCATTTACTATAGGTTCCTCAAACAGCTACCAGAGCGCTGCCTTTGAAGTACCAGAAATGAGGCAATGGTGCCTTGCTCTCACTGCAGAAACACCAAACAGCCACACTGGAAGTGGCCAGCAGTGCTGCCAGTACAGGGTTTCCTCTGAGTGCACATGTCTGAGCCTGCTGGCAGCTGCTCAAATGAACCTTTTGTTTATACCACTAACTCGATCGTGGCTCAGTATGCACATAATACCACCGAATGTGGTAGTATGGCACACAGTTATGTCAAAAACAATTAAATGGATGAAAGCTACCATATCATACGTGAGGTTGTAATTTATTACCAACACCATTTGTAAAACATTTCACTGGCAATCCCCTAATTTTCCACTCTAGGTAGCTGGAAGATTGTTAATAATAATGAGAAATCACAAGGATCATTCAGCAAAACTGGCAAAGTGAGAAACTCCCTTAAGGTTGGAAATGTGCACTGATCCACCCATTCCACAAAAAAGTAGACAAATTTGATGTGAGTAACTACAGAGGGATTTTCCTCCTTTCCTTCCCTTACAAGATTCTCTCTGCTTGCCTCTTTACAATGTGCACAAAAACAGCTCAAACCCATACTGGGTGAACACCAAGTAGGATCCAGACCACACGGCTCGTGCACTGAACAAATTCATTCGTTGAAAATTCGAGCCACAAGCAACTTGCCACCCATCTGCACATTAATCAAATTCAGGAAAACTTAAGACACTATTGACCGACAATCTCGAAGAAAACAATCTGGATCCATGGATCCAAAAACACGATTCATCCAACAATCCCAGACAGACACAAATTCCCAAGTCAAGTTCAACAGAGAAATCTAACAACCTTTCCCCATCTAGACTTGTATCTAGCAAGGCGATGGTCGCTCCTCCTTGCTCTTCAATATCATTCTAGATAAAATTATTAAAGAATGGGAAAAAGAAATAATAAATTGAAATATCTGAAGACCTGTCAGGCTATGAAGAGGACGGGGTAACATCGTCATGTGCCTAGCCTTTGCCGATGATCTCATGATCCCTTCTTTAGATGAAACAACAGCAATTCATCAGATAGAAGTCCTCAAATAATGTGCTGAGAAAGTTGGACTATAAATTTCTTTCTAAAATAAATAAATAAATAAATAAAAATTATAGCTACAAAACACATCAAAATACGATATTTGATCACAAAATACCGCTCAGTAAATAAGGTTAATAACTTCAAATATTTAGGTGAAATCATTGAACCCAAACGTATGGAAAGATTAGCACAGAAAAGACATGAAATCAGAATGTGGAGAGGATATGGAAAAATTGCAAGCATCTAAAAAAAAAATTTCACAAACATAAAAACAAAAATTCGACCTGCACAACAGTATCAAACCTGAAATCCAGGGAGAACTTAAACCTCTATTACAAAGGGGACCTCGAGACTATCAAGAAAGCTGAAAGAAAAATCATCCAAAACATCCTTTGCCCAAAACACACAGACAAAGTAATCATCTACAATCTCACACAATCACTGGAAAATACTGCAACATTGAAACTGATTTTCGCAAACGACGAGTGAAATTCTACAGGCACATCATGAGATTACATGACAACCGACTAACAAAGAAAATTCAGAAGTTCCTACAAAAACTGAAACTGGATCAAACAAGTCCAGATTGCTCAAAAAAAAAAAACCAAAGAAAAAAAAAACCAACATCACAACCATAGACACTGTAGATTGAATAGTGTTTAGACATAATATCCATAGCTGCAGAATTTTACCAGAAGACAAACCTAACACATTGAGGAGAAAATTGACAGAAGAACGTTGAACCAAAACACAGCGAGATGATGGAAAAGATCTCAAAGAAGAAGAAAATTAACATCAACAGCACATAATATGCTTTGTGATACTCTGAGTCTAAACAATGTAAATAAATAAATATTTTATTGCTGATGGAAATTCTCCACAAAGATGCTAAAAATCATTCAAGAGAAATAGATTGGCTGGTCAATACTTACCTTAGTTGTGTACCGCCAATAGTCACACAAAAAATAAAACAGAAATGAAGATGAAAAATAGGTCAAGCTTTTGGAACTGTGTTCCTTCTTCAGAAAGAGGAGGGGGGGGGGAGAAAAAGGGAACAGAAGGGGAAGGTTATTCATGACCTAGGTCATGAGGTGGTGGCATGTGGAAGTCAGAGAAACTGTTTAAGCACTGAAGCAGATGCATAGATATCAAGAGCTCAGTTGGAAAACCACTACTAAGCATAGAAGGGAAAGCTTAAAGGTGGAAGGAATATATTGAGGGTTTGTACAAGGGAAAAAAGGCTTAACATAACAAGGGAAATGAAGGCATAATACTTTTTATCTTTCAATTGGCACGTAGTCATTGCGTTATCCACCATGTTGTTGACTGACTGACCGTCTGTCAACAACATGTCAGACAGTGCAGTGATTATGTGCAAATCACAAGATAAAAAGTGTTTGTGCAACAACATCAAATAGAAAACCCAAGACCAAGCTGCAGAGAAGACTGCCATCTGCTGTGTCCAAACTGATGTTGACACCTACATATGAAGCCAAACTGTAATTATGCCAACTGAAGATTGGCAAAAACCCAAAACTTATCTCGGCTAAATAAAACATGTTAAAAAGGTCTGGTTGCTGAATTTATTAAAATGTTCTTGTCCTTCAGCAAAGTTTCACTGTTAGAAGCTTCGTCATCTAAATTGTTTACAATTATCACACTGTAGTTCATTATAACACTGTGGTTTTCTTCTTCGCTTCCACTACCACTGTCAGTAACATCGTCTAAATCACTTGGAACATCAGAACAATTGTCTGCAAACAGTTCAGCAAGAATTTTTTCTTAACATCGACTATTTTCTCTGTACTTATGGTTAATGGTAAAACAAAAAATGGTTGATGGTAAAACCACATCACTGCCTAATGGCGTAGGTTGTGAATAACCTTTCCCTTCTGTTTCCTTTTTCTTCCCTCCTCTTCTAATGATTGGAAAAAAAGTGCAGGTCATTTCCATTTTCAAGAAGAGGCGTGAAACAGATACGGAAAACTTTAGCCCTATATCTCTGCTATCAGTCACAGATATTTGGAACACATTCTGTGTTTGAATACTATGACATAGGAGATGGGAAACCTCCTTTGTAAGAATCAACTTGGTTTTTGAAAGCAGTGATCACGTGACACGTAGGTTGAACTCATCCATGAGACCCAGTGAGCAGTAGATAGATATAGGGTCCCTGGCAATGCCATGTTTCTCAACTTCAGCAACACATGCAGTATGGTTCCATACTGATGTGTGATGAACAAGGTGCAAACACGTGGAATGTAAAAACAACTGTGTGACTGGATTGAAGAGTTTCTAGCTAACAGAACACAGCATTTAATTCTCAGTGGAGAATGTTCAGGTGTGATAGTGCTTTCTGGCATACCCCAAGAAAGCATTATAGGACAAAACTTTTCACTATATATAGTCTCAACATTAACAAGTGTAAAGTGCTGCATTTACATAGAAAGATCCTTTATTACATAACCACAGTCTAACATAAACAGTCGCGACACACACTGCTGTCAAAGTTGTTACCAACTGAGAGCAGTGACAACACTAGCGCTCCTAGCGGTGGGAATGCCATCAAAGTTGTGATGTTTGTTTATAATTACTTTTGTACCTAATTAACGAAATAGTTAGTACAACTTTTGCGTTATAAGCATTAGGAAAATATCAAGAGACGTAAATTAATGTAAAAACAGTCAATTTTACTGATTCAATGGTATAAACAACAACTTCGTCTTGAAAATTATAGAGGGAAACTTTCCTGGTAGGATAAACAAAAATAAAAAATAGAAAATAGATGACTTGCCAAAAGGACCGGCTCATCGATAGAAACGAATAAAATGACACTCAAACACACATACAAGCTTTCGCCGCCACTGGCAGCTTCTTCAGGAAAAAGAGGAAAAAAGGGGAGGAGAAAGGGAAGGATATGGGTTTTAAGGAAGTGGAAAAGGAGTCATTCCAATCCCAGGAGTGGAAGGACTTACCTTAGGGGACAAAAAGTAAGGTAAACAAATACACACACACACTCACACTCACACATATCCACATGCAAACCTTTTTACCTTTCTTTTTGTCCCCTAAGGTAAGTCCTTCCACTCTTGGGATGCGAATGACTCCTTTTCCACTTTCGTTAATTAAAACCCATATCCTTCCCTTTCTCCTCTTCTTCCTTCCTCTTTTTCCTGAAGAAGCTGCCAGTGGTGGCGAAAGCTTGTATGTGTGTTTGTGTGTAACTTCGTCTTGAACAAATACTTACGAATATGTGTGTGTTTCAATCTTATTCCGCTGAAAGTAAGTAAACTATAAACATAAGAGAATAATAAATTTCTATTACGGTCTTTTCTTACTATGACAGGCAGTTTTTTTGATGTGTATAAATTTGGTGTGGAGTCTAATGATTCGCACTGTTTTACACCTCACATGTCTTCCTTAAATGTGTATATTATGTTCAGTGTAATTACTTTAGCTTAAAAAGGCAAACTTTTGATGATTCTTGCCATTTGTGATTCAGCTGTAGCAACAAATGTGGAATTGCCTTAGTCTCTGTTGGAAAACAATTTTTTTGTTTTTGTCGTGTTATTGCCACGTTTGTGATGTGTTTTCTTTCAGCTACAACTCCTGTAGCTGATTTTGTACATTACATACTGTAGTTATTGCATTCTATATACGTTTGCTACATTCAAACTTACTGATTCGACTGAATAGAAAATGGAATTATTTAGCAGAAGCCTGTAGGCTACAAGAGCGGTAAATAAACTATCTTGTACTGTACCGTTTTGTACCTTGCCAGGGACCTTAGGAAACTTAATTAAGACAAATGTAGAACTGTTTTTAAGTAATTACCTATTTTAAGGTATTACATGTGTTTCCTAATGTAAAAAGTATGTTAAAATCAATATAAACGACACTTTTTGCACTCGTCCAATAGCGTATTCAGAAATGCAGCTGTCCGGCCACTCGGAGCGCTACTGTCGCAGTGTATAACAAAAATCTGCGGAAGTGTCGTGACTGTACATGTTAGACTGTGATATAATTGTGCAATAGCAGGACAAACATTGGAAGCAGTTACTTCCATGAAACATCTGGGAGTAGACTTAAGGGCCGAATTGAATGACTGTATAAAACCAGTCATGGATAAGGCAGAGGCCAGACTCAGATTCATTGGATGAATCCTCAGCCCATCAATAAAGGAAGTAGGTTATAAAACACTTATCCTTCCAAAGCTTGAGTATTGCTCATCTCTGTGGGATCCATACTAGGTAGGGTTGATACAAGACAGAGAGAAGATCCAACTGAGAATATCAAGCTTCGTTACAGATTTGTTTAGTAAGTGCAAAAGCATCAACGAGATGATTAGAAAACGCCAGTGGCAAATGCTGCAAAAGAGATGTTCTGTATCACAAACGAGCATCTTTCAACGTTCCGAGAGCATACATTTCTCGAGGAGGCCACCTATATGCAAAGTGTACCAAAATAAATATCAGAATTTTAAAGATTTTTAGAATTTATTGTGGTGGCTTACCATTACAAGTTACATGAGGATTGGAACTTAAATAGTGGCAACACTTCTATGGAGACACTATGCAATGGAATCTACTATTGCCACTGATAGCACACGTTTTTGACATATCTATCTTACCTCCGAGCAAATGGACTCGGTTGTCCACACCACCGGCACGCCCACAGTCGAGGAAAAGACAGTCACTTGTGAGTGAGAGGTCTAACGTAACAGTGTCACTATGTTTTCGAAACAGGAACAACGGAGTTGGATCAAGATCGAATGTGGCAGCGGTCGTACAGCATGACACTGTCGTCAAGAGGTGTGCAGGGAATCAACATTGCCCTACAGAACTGTTGCCTCGGTAACTACTGAAACAGCTGCTGCCCCTCTTCAGGAACCACACATTTGTCTGGCCTCTCCATAGTAGACTTGCGCATAATAGTTCGCGATTAGGAGCGCTCACTTTAGTTCGTGGCTCTGCCGCGAACTAGTTCGTTCTTTTAGTTCGTCCGCTCCCAGTGACAGCTGAGCGGCGTGGTCTGCGCGTGCAGGTGGAGGAAGAAGTTCCCCCACCTAGCTGCTCCATGCGCTTGCTGCATGAGCCGCGAACGATAGCATGCAAACCACAAGAAACAGTTTGTAGATAATTTCTTGCGAATAAGTTTAGAGTTATCTCTATATCCAGGCATTATGGAATTTATTAGTCAGATATTATAGAGTACAGAATACTTCAAAACAGAACTTTTGTAGCACTCAACTATGTAATCTAGCAGGCAGACGCTCACCTCGAAATGGCTCTCATCAGCAGAAGTCAAACACGTGGTTTTTAATTCTGCTGCTCGCACTCTCTCTCTATTGTGCATCGGTCTTCGGAAAAGAATCCAATGAACTAAGAAGCGAGATATGTTTGCAACCGGTAACGTGTGTTTTAGTTCGCGACCGATTGCACATATTTTAGTTCGCGACCGGTAGCTCTCCTTCTAGTTCGCAGCTTGGCCGCGAAGTAGGTCGTTGTTTTTAGTTCGTCTGTTCTTTTTGGCTTTTGCTACCACTACTAGTAGTCAACTCCCCCCCCCCCCCCCCCTCTCAACCAAGTTCCCACGGTCAGAAACGCATTTTTTTCTTCAGTGCTGGGCGAGTCCAATCCTTTGTTTCGGAGGGGCGGCCGCCTCAATTGCATCGAAAGTTAAGCCAGTCCGATCAGCCTCACACTTATTACAGAAATTGATTTTGTATTAACAAATGAAATAGAAGAAATTTTTGATCTTCACGCTATTGACATTGATGACAATGGGTTTTGACCTTTACATTCTGACGACAGGCATTAAACTATAGTTTTGTTGCTAATTAATTATATACGGGTTTGTTACTTTACAGTGTTAGTGTCACTTAACAATGTTATCCTCAACATTCTGCCCCGGGAGCCGTCAACAGTATCATGCAGGCAACAGAAAATGGTTGATGCATAATTTCTCGCATATAAATGCAAACAATGTCAAGTTTTGAGTTCTCTTTACTTCTTTACACTATGGAATGAGGGTTATATTTAGACAATGCTGCATACCGTAGAAAAGAAAATTTGTGGCAGTGAACTACGAAACTACAGCTGAGCTGCATCTCAGCTCGATATGACGGTTACTGTCAGAAGGGAATCACGCGATTCTGTGCACTCTCGCGTCTTCTCGCTGTTACCGGTTAGTCTTCAGAAAAGGAGCGGACGAATCAAAAAGGAGGGATCTGCAAACTAGTTTGCATAGTTCGCCTATGGGAGCACTCTTTCAAACTAGTTCCTTCGCGAACTACACAAGACTACTCCATAGATACCGCTCTACTGTGGTTGCACCTATGGTATGGCTATCTGTATTGTTGAAGCATGCAAGCCACCCCACCTCAACAGTGTCTGTGGTTCAAGGGGGTGGATTCTGCAATATGGCATCATACTGTTGGGTAGAACTGAGTCCCGTTTCTGGTCCTGGAGCAGATTCCTGCAGATCTGTTTTTCACGAGTCTTTTTTCCTCCCTCAGTTTTATTTCACCATTACTAAATATTAATTTAAGCATAAGGAAGTCCTTTCTGAAGGCATTTGTATGGAGTGTTGCCTTGTATGGGAGTGAAACATAGACGATAAACAGAACAGACAGAAAGAGGATAGAGGCTTTTGAAATGTGGTGCTACAGAAGAATGCTGAAGATTAGGAGGGTGGATTGCTTAACTAATGAGGAGGTACTGAACAGAATTGGGGATAAAAGGAATTTCTGGCAAATTTTGACTAAAAGAAGGGATCGATTGGTAGGACACATTCTTAGACATCAAGGAATCAAGAATTTAGCATTCAAGGGAAGTGTGTGGGGTAAAAATTGCAGAGGGAGACCAAGAGATGAATACAGTAAGCAGATTCAAATGCATGTAGGTTGCCGTTCTTATGAGGAGATGAAGAGGCTTGCTCAGGATAGAGTAGGGTGGAGAGGTGCATCAAATCAGTCCTCTGACTGAAGACAACAACAACAACAACCGGAAGACCATAGGTATAAATAAATCATCTTACAGAAAGAGTGAGTTGCAATCTGTGGCTGTTTGCTGTGGTGTACAGGAGGGTGTCATCATTGAATGACTGTAGTAGGATGCAGGATGACTTGGTCCAAATTTGTAGGTGGTGTGAGGGATGGCAACTAGCGCTAAATGTAGGAGATGAGTAGGAGAAACAGTCCATTAGTAGTGCAGTAGTAGTTGCATCAATTAAATATCTAGGCATAACGCTACACAGCAAAATGAAATGGAACCAGCAAATAAGGACAATCGTGGATAGTTGACTTCAGTTAGGAGAATTTTGGTAAGGTGTGATCTGACTGTAAAGGAAACCAAATATAAAACACTTGTATGATCCCATCTTCAGTATTGTTGAAGTGTTTGGGATTCCCTCCAGATCACTTTAAAGGAAGATATAGAAGCAATTCAGACTTGGGCGGCTAGGTTTGTTACTGGTAGGTTCAAGCAATACACAAGTGTTACCGAGATGCTCTGGAAACTCAAATGGGAGTTGTTGGAGGGAAGGCAACGTTATTTCCGAGAAACACTGTTGAAAAAATGTAGAGGGCCAGAATTTTAAGCGGACTGCTGAAAGATTCTAGTGCTGCCAACCTACATTTTTTGTAAATACCACAAAGATAAGATCAGATGCATACGAGTATTTGTTTTGCCATCGTTCTAATGGAGTGGAAGAGGAAAGCAAGTAACTAATCATAGTGCTGGGTACTCTCCACCATGAACCTTTGGGTGAATTACGTATGTTTGTAGATGTAGATATTGGACACTTTTGACTCGGATAGCATCCTATGAAGATAAGAAGTCACTTTATTGAAACACTGTGGGTAGAATACCAGATGACACGGAAGTGTCAGTATATGACCAGGAAAGCATGAAGAATTTACAACACTAATGTACTTTGGCAGCTGTTCTGCCTGTCACTGTTGTAGGGCTGCTAATTTTTAGGCATGCACTGGTACACATTAACACAAAGAACTCTCAACTTTAGTAATATATTAGAAATTTATTTCAAACGAACTGAAAACCTGCCATCACCCAGGTGCTTATATATTCCAGTCTTAACTCACTCCGTCTCCCCCTTTCTCTGCCAATCACCTCCTCTTCTCTCTCCAACTCCTCCACCTCTGAAAAATTATAGAGCTCCGTTAACTTCCAATGTGATGAATAAAATATTGTCCAACTTCATAGCAAGGTACCCTCCGCCATGCATCATATGAAACCTTACAAGTGACCATCAGACGGATTTTGATGGGTCTCAGATGTGTTGTAGAGGGACATACTCTGAGTATCAGGCTATCCACTTTTTTAGCAATGGGCCTCATTTATTGAGAAAATAGATGTTGAAGTTCACTGTGCAATGTAAGATGCATAATGTTAGGCATGTTCCAACCAAGTGAGTGTGGCACAGCAATTGAGCAGTTGTCTACAGCTACCATGCTGGAGGTATTATGTTCGGGTCCTCTCTGTGTTTTTGCTTCTATTTTTATTTATTTATTTATAATAACGGAAAGTCCAAGTTGGAATTCATAATATTGTAATAAGGACAGTTAACAACTCACTGCAAAGACGTGGCGACAAGCTGCGTCAGACACATACAAAAGTCACAGACATACAACACTTTCTGCTATCAGCCGTGGCCTTCTTCAGAAAACAGAACACTCACACAGTCACACAACACACTCATACAACCATCACCTCCGGCTGCCGCACTTTGAAGTGTGTGACTGCATGAATGTTCTATTTTCTGAAGAAGGCCATGGCCGATAGCTGAAAGTGTTGTATGTGTGTGTCTTTTGTATGTGCCTGTCGCTTCTCGTCACCATGTCTTCGCGGTGACTTGTAAACTGTCCTTATTACAATATTATTTATTTATTTCTATCAGAATAGTCTGACATTTTTCCATTTTATTTTACAGAATATCAGCAAACAGTGTGCATTGTATGAAATTAGTAACAAATATACAATTTTTCTGTAGTAATTTAATTTTCACATCATTCTTACCATATCTTACTCGCTATCACCTGCATCGCTTGCTATGCCACAACAGAAATCTGGACGACATTTGTCCTAAGAACAATCAGAACACAATGGTTTGCAGCACCAAGCACATTTCGTTAAAGCTACTGTCTTGCAGGAGCATGGAGTTTTTAAGAGCGATATCAGAAGAAGTTCATTTACATTTCATTTGTTAACTTTTATGCGAACTATGCATATTTGATCATCTTTGAAAAAGCAGGTGGCCTGAATTGATGCCATATTAATGAGTGTGGTTTACGACGAATATCATCAAGATTTATGATGCGGAATAGTAATCGATGCAGGCAATAGCAAGTAAGATTTTGTAATAACAATGTGAAAATTAAATTACTGTGACAAAATTGAATATTTCTTACTAATTTCACACATTGTACACTCAATTGGTTGGCATGTGGCTAATGTTATGCGTCTTGCATCATGCAGTGTACTCCAACATCAGTTTTCTCAAAAACCAAGCCCACCCTCCCCCTGCTTAAAAAGTGGATAGCCTCAAATTCAGGGTATGTCCCTCTACAACATGTTTTAAACCCATCAAAATCCATTATTAGCACTACTGATGGTCCCCCTGTTAGCCAGACAGTGATGTTCTGCTTGTTTTGAAGGTTAAAGTGTGCAAAATTTCATGAATATCAGAACAGAACTGTAGATTTGTGTGCATTACAGACAGACAAGAAAACCCATAAACAGTTTATTGTATATACAAAGATAAATGAATACTCAACTTTAGCGTTGTAGATGTAGAGGCTGAGTGATAGTGGTAAAGCTCAGACTTTGTGTATTGAAACTTCAAAGTTCCATTGCTGTCAGTGATATTTCAAAGTGTCAAAATGGAGTTCAGTCTTGAGGGACTGTTCCACTCAGCGTGGCACTTATTTCTCAGTTGTGAAACTGTATCTGCTGGATTGAAGCTCTGCTGTTCCTTTGCACACTGAATGAACACTGTGTAAGGTCTGGGTAACCACGATGCACATTCTGGATCAGTGTTCCCCAACCTTGGGTCTGTGGAACACAAGCAGTCAACAAGAGCTAAAATGTGGTCTGCAATAGATATAAAACTTCAAACTTTTCATTCATTTCAAATCATTAAATCATTGTTATGGGGTCAATTAATCCTACTGTGTGACCACGACAACGGCTTCACTGGTGATGGCATAGGTGGATAATGTCACTTACTCCGGAATGAAACTTTCACTCTGCAGCGGAGTGTGCGCTGATATGAAACTTCCTGGCAGATTAAAATTGTGTGCCGGAACTGGGACTCGAACCTGGGACCTTTGCCTTTCGCGGGCAAGCGCACTACCGACTGTGCTATCCCGACACGACTCACGATACCGCCTCACAACTTTACTTCCGCCAGTACCTCGCCTCCTACTTTCCAAACTTCACAGAAGCTCTCCTGCAAACCATGCAAGACTAGCACTCCTGGAAGAAAGGCAATGGTGGAGACATGGCTTAGCCACAGCCTAAGGGATGTTTCCAGAATGAAACTTTCACTCTGCAGCGGAGTGTGCACTGATATGAAACTTCCTGGCAGATTAAAATTGTGTGCATGCATGGTTGCATGGTTCACAGGAGAGCTTCTGTGAAGTTTGGAAAGTAGGAGGCGAGGTACTGGCAGAAGTAAAGTTGTGAGGCGGCATCGTGAGTCGTGTCGGGATAGCTCAGTCGGTAGAGCGCTTGCCCGCGAAAGGTAAAGGTCCCATGTTCGAGTACCGGTTCCGGCACACAATTTTAATCTGCCAGGAAGTTTCGGTGTCACTTACTGTTTGAAATATATTAATTTCTCTTCCAGTATCATGAATGCTTATTGAATTCCAAAATGGTACAAACTGTAAGAACACATTTGAGTACACCCTTTTGGATACTTTTGTTGCAAAAAGGCAAAACCATGCAATAATATTTTGTAAATCACCTTCTGTTATTTTAAGATTTTCTCCTTGACTTATTAAGGTGAACAAAGATTTTCTGCTTAAAGACAAATCCATGAATTGATTGAAAGTAAGTGATGATCTGTGTGTAGCTCTGAACAACAGTATTAGCTCCACCCACAATTACTTCACCTAAGAGGAACAGACCTACAAACAAATCAGGGGGACAGCTATGGGAACCAGGATGATCTTCCTGTGCCAACCTCTTCATGGGCCACATAGAAGAGGCGTTTCTTAATGACACAGCAGTTACACCCCCTGGCTAGGTATATATTGATAGATGACATCTTTTTGGTCTGGACTTGTGCTGAAGAAACTTCTGAACTTCCTTCAATACCTCAACACCTTCTATAACCTGAAATTCACCTTCACCTTGTTGAGTCCCACATCCACACTTTGGTCCATATTAAACCCACAAACAAACAGCAGTATCTTCACTTTGATAGCTGCCATCTCTTCCATATCAAATGATCCCATCCCTCCAGCCCTGAAATCAGAGGCATACATATGATGAATTCTTCACCACCTACACCAACAACCTGTCCAACGCTTTCCTCCCCCACAAATATCCTACAGACCTTATCCGCAAGCAGATTTTCTGAGCAGCCCATTCCTCTCTTCCAGTAACGGTGTTCCTAAATCCAAACCACTCAGAAGCACCCCCTTAGTCACCCAGTGCCATCCTGGCCAGGAATGCCTTAACAAATTGCTCCGTCAGGACTGTGACTTTTGCCCTAAAATGAGATCATCCCTCCAAAGTATCCTCCCCCACACCACCAAGAGTAGCCTTTTGGCATTCTTCCAATTTATGTTTCTTAATATATATTATGTTAAAAAACATAAATTGTTAACTCAAGGCAGAAACCACCATCCTTACATATTAGGAAACAATCACAAGCGAGAAGATCTTGAACTATAAAATGATCAGCTAGGTAGTAATTTTCTTTTGTTTTGCATGGTTGTGATAATTTAATCAATCCCTAATGAAATTTCATAGGTTCTATTTTGTTTTTGCCTCTATTTTTATATGTCAGATAAATTATTTTCTCGGATCAACATAGACGGTATTGCCAGGTTAATGAAGTTTGCAAAAGAAACATAATTATATTATTCTAATAATGAAAAGTCCCAATTGGAATTAACAATATAGTAATAGGACAGTTTACAACTCACCGCAAAGACATAACGACGAGCTGCAAATGGCACATAAAAAAAAGACACACACATACAACACTTTCAGCTATCGGCCATGGCCTTCTTCAGAAGTAGGAACATTCACACAACACAGTCACACAACCATCTTCTCTGGCTGCCGCACCTTGACGGTGATGATTGTTGTGTGATTGTGCTGTGTCTCTGTGTGATTGCAGGAATGTTCCTATTTCTGAAGATGGCCATGGCCGATAGCTGAAAGTGTTGTATGTGTATGTCTTTTTTATGTGCCTGTCGCAGCTCGTTATTACATAATTGTATTAGTTTTTCTTTTGTACCAACACTCGGTAATGGTGTAGTACTGCTGTTTATGACATGTAGCTTCAGTTTTTTTTTTTTAATTTCCTAATATGGTTAGGGTTCCCATTCATTCATGATTTTTCTAGGGCAGTCCCAATTTTTAACAAAACGTCCCGGTGTCCCTAGTGCCTTCTTGGGGACAGTGAAATGTCTCGGATTTTCATCTCGCATTTGCTTTTTTCTGTACCTTTTCACAGCTCTTCTACTTCAACTTTTCTAGATTTTTCTTTATTTATTATTATTCTATTTTTTTAAACCAGCTAGTAATTTGGGACATTAAGGTATCTATTGCTACTTCCATAGAGATTTTGTTAGCAGCTGATATTAATATGCTTGTGTCATCAGCTAATAAGATTAGTTTCCCCAAATCAATAAAGTCATGTAAATCATCAATGTAAAGGAGGAACAGTAGAGGTCCTAGGACAGAACCCCGTGGCACTCCATACTTTATTGGTGACTTGTTTGAGATATGTGTAGTTGTAGTGATGGTATTTCTTGTAATATCATCATGCCTTAGAACCACCACTTGCTGCCTTTCTTCTAGGTAAGATCTTATCCACTGATTTGGGATCCCTCTTACACACTTTTGAGGTAATTTTTGAATAAGAACGTCATGGTCAATTATATCAAATGCTTTGGAGAGATCTATAAAGATGCCAGTGGCATGTTCTCTGTCATCCAGTGCTTTTAGAACAGCTTCTAAATACTCATACATTGCTGTTGTTGTAGACTTGGATTTGCTGAATCCATGCTGATTTGATGACAGTAGTGAAATTTTTGTGATATAATTTAGTAGCTTATTGTAGAAAGCTCTCTCAAATATTTTAGAGAAAATACTGAGTTGGGATACAGGACGATAGTTATTTATATTGTCAGTATCCCCTTTTTTGAAAAGTGATAAGGATGTGTTTACTATATGTCTTAATGGTTTTATTACATGATCAGAGGACTTTTTAAAGACATAGTCCGGCACACCGTGCAGTCCGTATGAATATTTGTTTTTCAGTGACCTTATTATTTGCTTAATCCCTGTCTCTTTGACTGTTTGAAGGAACATTGACTTAACACTAGAATTGAAATAATTTGGTTGCCGCATAGGTTCATCTTCATACTGACTTTTAATTAACTTATTTGCTATATTTGTAAAGTAAATGTTGAAGTTATCAGCTATTTCATTTGGATCTGAAAGTATGTTATTTCCAGTTTTCAGATAAATATTCTTTGATGCTGACTGTTCTGTACTAGTTTTTTCTCTAATAACCTTCCAGACAGCTTTCATTTTATTTTTTGCATTTGAAATGTAGTCATCGTTTTTTCGCTTTTTGGCTTCTTTTATTACCTTGTTGAATATTTGGTTATATTTTTTCACATAATTTCTGAATTCTGGAGTGGTATTTTTTTGCTTGACGGTAGAATGAAGAATTCTTTTCTTTCTACTGCATATTATGATGCCTTTTGTTACCCAAGATTTATTTTTTTCTATCTGACTTCTTTTTTTTCTCATTGGAAATGCTATGTGAAAGTAATGCTGGTAAACATTGTGGAAACTGTCAAACATGCTATTTACATCAGTTTTACTAAAGACATCCTCCCAACTTTTCCTTGACAGCATAGAATTAAACACTGTAATGTTATCATCACTGAAGTCTCTCTGTTCAATAACTTTAGTTTTTGGTTCACACTTTTTGTCTGAGTTCAGTTCAATAGACAGGAGTTGAGCTTCATGATTGCTGTAGCCCATATTAACAACACTAGTGCTATGTTTTAGGTCATATAATCTTACAAAAACTTGGTTAACTGCAGTTTTACTATTGGCAGTAATTCTAGTTGGAGAATTGACTGTGTGCACAAAACAAAAACTATTAACTATATTTAACATCTCATTTCTATGATTAAAATCTTTTAAAAAGTCTACATTTATGTCTCCATAGATAACCACTTTTTTCCTATCACATTTTATGTAATTTAGTAGCCTTTCAAAAATTTTAAGGAAAATTTGCCAGTCCCCAGATCTATATAATGTCACAATCAAGATATTAACATCTGTCAAATCAAATACACACAGCTCAAAGTCTTGGTCTCTTGCCAAGTTGTGATACTTGTTTATTTCAGTAAATTTTAAATAATCTTTTACAAAAATAGCTGTTCCATCATATTTAGTATTGCTTCTACAATAATAGCTGGCGAGTTTGTAACCAGGAATTACAGTTGACATAATTTTGGCTTTGTCTAACCAGTGTTCAGTTATACACAGAATATCAATTTTTAGATCAAGATTTACTAATTCAAACTTAAGTAACTTATTTTCTAGAGATTGATCAACTGAGTTAGAACTATCAACAATAATACATTTCCTAGAGACAGTATTGTCTCGTTGTACCAAAGGTATTAAACATCAGGAGAGGCATTGAATTAAAATTTGTGCTGTGGCTGGGATTCGAACCCGGGACCTCCTACTTACCAGGTAGGCACTTTAGACCACTCAGCTAACACAGCGTTGCAGTCAAAGCGACTACACGGACTGTCTTATAGCACATCTCCCTCAACACCACATACTTTAATTCTGCCTCATGTTCCCTGTGAAATGCGTATCAAATTGCCAGGGCTCTCCTAAAAAAAAAAAAAAAAAAAATGAAAATGGAGCTGTAAAGCTCGGATAATGGTTTGCTAGATGAGTAGCTGTAGCAGCACAGAGAAGCGGATGTTAACTGTGGGACGTTTACCGCAGGTGGAGGAGATGGTGCACTACGCGCTGGTGCGCGTCCAGGACGAGCAGCTGAGCCCGCCGTCGACGCCGCTGGGGCCGCAGCGCCAGGGCCACCTGATGGCGCGCGCGTCCGAGGACGAGCCGTGGCGCCCCGCCTTCTTCATTCTCAAGTGAGGCCCGGCCACTTACCGTAGCATTTTGTGAGATGATAGCCATTTAATACTTCTGAGATGTTAATTAAAAATGTTCAGTCTCTGTTGCAATATTTTATTATCCAATGACGCGTTTCGTGCTGTTAGCGCATCGTCAGACTGGAAAAATACAAATGTTTTGTTACAGTCCGTGTACCTGGCGGGCAGCGAATCTAATGTGGCTGAGGTGAGTAAATTTGAAAATTCAGACTTACTTGGGCGGAGATGGAGCCACAGAGCTATCTATAGCTGTGTAGGAGGAATCTTAACAATTGTTGTCATTGGGCGCCTGCAAAGAGGTAAACGTGCAGGCGCCCAATGACAACAATTGTTAAGATTCCTCCTACACAGCTATAGATAGCTCTGTGGCTCCATCTCCGCCCAAGTAAGTCTGAATTTTCAAATTTACTCACCTTAGCCACATTAGATTCGCTGCCCGCCAGGTACACGGACTGTAACAAAACATTTGTATTTTTCCAGTCTGACGATGCGCTAACAGCGTGAAACTCGTCATTGGATAATAAAATATTGCAACAGAGACTGAGTATTTTTAATTATTCAACACTGTTGCTGCACCAGCCGCGGCCACCACCACCATCAAGGAATAGAATGAAATGTACTACTGAGATGGATTTCTTAAAATTAATACAGAAAATTCTTCTTTTGACCGTAGTGTTTTGTTACTCATGATAATATTACAGACAAATTTTTTGCAATTCTGACCTCACTTGGTACAGTTAGGCTCTGGGGTACCGGTGACCCGACAGTCATACTGTGTGCGACATTGGTGTTGTGACGATTCTGCTCTTACCTTTTGAAGTCTTATTGTACTTGGTACTGCAGTCTCAGTGTAAACCTGCCTGAAATTATGGGTCTTTCTATTTTGTACATCAATGTTGGTGACACCTTGTGTATTTTAAGATCATTTTATTGCAGCTTACGTTGAAGAATGTAGCAGCTTTTGGCCAGTTCGGGTGTCACAGTAGGGGCAGAATGTACACAGTATCCTAATATAGTAACTCTCCAATTACGCTCGTGGCCATTTAAATTGCTACACCATGAAGATGATGTGCTACAGGTGCAAAATTTAACCAACAGGAAGAAGATGCTGTGATATGCAAATGATTAGCTTTTCATAGCATTCACACAAGGCTGGCACCGGTGGCGACACCTACAACATGCTGACATGAGGGAAGTTTCCAACCGATTTCTCATACACAAACAGTAATTGACTGGCATTGGCTGGTGAAACTTTGTTGTGATGCCTCATTTAAGGAGGAGAAATACGTACCATCATGTTTTCGACTTTGATAAAGGTCATATTGTAGCCCATCGCGATTGCGGTTTATTGTACTGTAGCCCATGGCAATTGTGGTTTATCATATTGTGACATTGCTGCCCCCGTTGGTAGTGATCCAATGACTGTTAGCAGAATATGGAATCGGTGGGTTCAGAAGGGCAATACAGAATGCCGTGCTGGATCCCAACGGCCTCGTATCACTAGCAGTCGAGATGACAGGCATCTTATCCGCATGGCTCTAACGGATCGTGCAGCCACGTCTCGATCCCAGAGTCAACAGATGGGGATGATTGTAAGACAACAACCATCTGCATGAACAGTTTGAGAATGTTTGCAGCAGCATGGACTATCAGCTCGGAGACCGTGGCTGCGGTTACCCTTGACGGTGCATCACAGACAGGAGCGCCTGCGATGGTGTACGCAACGACGAGCCTGGGTGCACGAATGGCAAAACGTCATTTTTTCGGATGAATCCAGCTTCTGTTTACAGCATCATGATGGTCGCATCTGTGTTTGGTGACATCGCGGTGAACGCACATTGGAAGCGTGTATTCTTCATCGCCCTACTGACATATCACCCGACGTGATAGTATGGGGTGCCATTGGTTACACGTCTCGGTCACCTATAGTTCGCATCGACGGCACTTTGAACAGTGGCCGTTACATTTCAGATGTGTTACAACCCGTGGCTCTACCCTTCAATTGATCCCTTCGAAACCCTACATTTCAGCAGGATAATGCACGACCACATGTTGCAGGTCCTGTACAGGCTTTTCTCGATACGGAAAATGTTCGACTGCTACCCTGGCCAGCACATTCTCCAAATCTGTCACCAGTTAAAAATGTCTGGTCAATGGTGGCCGAGCAACTGGCTCATCACAATACACCAGTCACTACTCTCGATGAACTGTGGTATCGTATTGAAGCTCATGGGCATCTGTACCTGTACACGCCACCTGAGCTCTGTTTGACTCAATGCCTAGGCATATCTAGGCAGTTATTACATGCAGAGGTGGTTGTTGTGGGTACTGATTTATCAGGATCTATGCACCCAAATTGGGTGAAAATATAATCGCATGTCAGTTCTAGTATAATATATTTGTCCAATGAATACCCTTTATCATCTGTATTTCTTCTTGCTGTAGCAATTTTAATGGCCAGTAGTGTATAACACAGTCAATAACCTACATGTGGCACTAAAAGTTTGTAAAAATGATCACATAATAGTTCTTGGTAGTCTCCACAGTTAATACATTCAGAATGGCATATTCAATGCATTTTATATGACGACATGTAGTCATCAAAGTTCAAGGTAAGGATAACAATTACTACACTTTACATTTGTAATTAAACTTTCAAAATTTTAATGTACACAAACAATACTAGTGCAGCACATTGCCAAAGAAAAAGTTGTCGTAGTTGTTGCTCGTTACTTTATTAGCCGCAGACTGACTAAAATAGGGTCAGAAACTACTATTTATAGACTTGCGGAAGTATAATTATGATCTTCAAAATAACATAATGATTTATAATTTTACTAGGGTGATCTATGTAATGAAAAGTGAACTATTTATTGTTATAATTATCTTATTTACAAAAATTGGAGTTGTTTAAGAAATTAATAAAGTATTTGTTGTTCTGCAGTCAAATTCAAATTCAAAAACTAAAACAAGATGTATGCAATCAGTTTTTTGTATAAAAATTTTTTGAAATGTCTTGGTTGCACTGTTTTTATTTTATAATTACATGTTTCGATACATCATCGTCAAAAGACTTTTTTAAAAAAAATATGGTAATTAAAATACAACTTATTGGAGATGACTGACTAAAATATAAACCATCATTGTGAATGTCTGGTCAAGGTGTGTCGACTAGAACCTCATGCCATGGCATGATGGTTTATATTTTAGTTAGTCATCTCCAATAAGTTGTATTTTAATTA
Source organism: Locusta migratoria (assembly GCA_026315105.1). NCBI lineage: Eukaryota > Metazoa > Arthropoda > Insecta > Orthoptera > Acrididae > Locusta > Locusta migratoria. The sequence continues at coordinate 126,935,087 of CM048752.1, forward strand.
CCATCATTTAAAAAAAAGTTATCTGATGATGATGTATCAAAAAGCATAATTATAAAATAAAAACAGTGTGACCAAGACATTTCAACAAAATTTTATTCATGCGAATGTATGGTTGCTGTCCACAAAAATGGAAGGTTTTATGAACCAAGTGACAATCAGTTTTTTATTACACTAGTTAATAACAAACTGTAGAACACATTCACTATCAAACATTTGTACATAGTCTGAGTTATTACAAAATTACATATGATATGGTGCAAAACACATTTTGCATAATGGATGCTGACACATCTTGCAGATAGTTCTTGTACTACTTTCCTTTTTGTTGCTGGAACACAAAACACACCTTCTTCTTATAGGTCCTGTTCAGAGATGTGTAGGCCCAGTGTTGTCAGGTCCTCCAAAAAAATCGGAAGATCTTCTGATTTTCTGAAGTATTCCAGAAAATATATTCCGAGTCAATCTTCTGAAATTTTCCAAACTTCCCTTCAGCAATAGTATATGCTGCTGCAAAACACATACCTTATCATTTGATCCAGTAATGAAGTGAGGTTTCCAAACAGCACCATATTTCTTTAAAAAAGTGAGGAGGGAGTATTAGATATTGTTTTTGTATAATGCTAGCCTAAGAACACTTCTCTATCTCTTGTCTCTCTTTCAAATGTTTAAATATTTGTAAATGTAATGAACTTAACTAAAGTGGTTATCAGTCCCTAGGCTTACAAACTACTTAAAGTAACTTAAGGTTAAGGACAGCACACACACCCATGCCTCAGGAAGGACTCGAACCTCCAATGGCGAGGAACCAAATGCTCCGCAGCAAGGCGCCTTAGAATGCTTGGCCACTCCTTCGAGGCTGGCTCTCTTATCATTTTTTATTTTAGAAAAAGTTAAGAAGGAGCTAGTTCAGTCCTTTGGGGAGAGGGGGGGGGGGGGGGTCAGCGGCACAGCCTCATCGCCACCATCCCCCTGGCTGCAGTAACAGAAACATTACATTAATAAAGACTAACACTGTACTGCTACAGAGTTGTTTGGCCACAAGGATCAACAAAGCCATGGAAAGTGGTGTCAGTGAGACGTAACATGCAACGCCATTTGTGACTTTGAGACATGCTAACCAACATAAACTGAGTATGAATGAAGATTAAATTGACTACAAGAGATTGTCTTATTTTCTTTCTCATAGTTCTGAAATAAATTACCGAGTTCTCTCTTTTTTAATTATTTTTCAGTACAGTGTACCTTCCGATTTTTTACTGCAGCTTCCAAAATTTTTGAGCTTTATCTTCTGGAGGGAAAAATAAATAAATAAATAAATTCGGACCTGGCAACACTGTGTAGGCCTGCATTTTGCATACCTATTGCTCTCTTAGAAGGGCCCCAGTTGGTGATTTCTGCTGTACCTTGGCAGTCTTTTGTCCCTCGGCAGTTAATTGCTCTGCTAGGTTGACTAGAAAATGTTTTAGTGGCACTGTTTTGTGTTGAATTTACTTTTCCAAAATCCAGGCAATTACAACACTAGTTAGCAACAGTTTGTAGAACACTTTCTTCCACCATTTATCAGATTTTTCTGTCTAAATCATACAGTGTACTCATCTGATCAGCCAAGTCGACATCATCAATACAGTCATTATAAATTTTCAGTGCCCCTGGACATTCTACAACCAATTTAGATGCATCTTTTGCCTTTCTGTTCACTGCATATACATCATACCTGTCTAGTCTCAAGGAGGGAAATTTAAAACACTGTAATGTGCAAATTCATTGCTAAATTGGGACCTCTTTACCCCAAAAGTCTACTTGGGACTTCTTATGAGACATATATGTCCTTTTTGGTTCGAAAGGGTTAATTCTAAGAAAAGTTATTAAACTTCTCTGGTGTCCAAAATTAGAGCTACAACCCACTATGTACTGGTGCTGTCTCGAATTCACAATATAATCATAGAAATTTTCAACATTTGAATGGTTCCCCGGGACAACATTATGTATCACTTTTTGGCCATTTTGAGTTATAAATGTAGTACTGTTGTACTTCATCTCTGGAATCAATTGCTACTATTATGACACAAGTATGATATCTGTGGAATGAAGTTCAAAAGTAAGCCTCCCTAGGATAACATTGTATGTCATAACAAGATGGCCAAAGTTGGATGTGTTAGTATGCCCTTAGAGCCTTAAACGGAACAAACAAAACTAGGGAACACAAAATTAAATGATATAAGTGGTCAACAAATATGAGAAAGAGGCTGTGGAATGTTCGAAAACATTATACGGATGCAAAAGGCAGTAAAATCGATGGAAAATTGCCATCAGATAAGGGATGTGAAAAAGTTGTATAATATTTGTAGACTAAAGAGTAAGTAATACTTAAAGAGAATGTGATGAAATCATTCATTGAAAGTAATACTTTGGTGTCTTAATTGTTTCATTACTGAATGTTCAAATGTTTGTAAAGTTATGGGACCTAATTGCAGTGATCATTGGTCCCTAAACTTACAAACTACTTAAACTAACTCACACTAAGAACAAACACACACACACACACACACACACACACACACACACACACACACACACACACACACATGCCCAAGGGAGGACTTGCACCTTTGGCAGTGCTGTATTACTGAAATTTATATTTATACAAATACTAAATAATGATATATAGCATTTTGTAACTATATATACAACATAGTTCCACAGAAAGTAAGCGGATTTTGATTAAAGCTCCTTAATGTAATGTTCAAATATAGCTTTAGTAGTGTGCTGCTTGACAGTGTTGTGTCAGTTAAATTTCTAAGCGTAACACAGCACAGTAATATGGAATGGAACCAGTATATAAGGACAGTCGTGGGGAAGGCAAATGGTCAACTTCACTTTTATAGGGAGAATTTTGCAAAGGTGTGATTCATATGTAAATGGGACTGCATAAAAATCGCTTGGACAATCCCGTTTTGGGTTTTGCTCAAGTGTTTGGGATCCCCACCAAATCAGTTTAAAGGAGGACATAGAGGCAGTTAAAAATTTGTTTTAAGTATAGTATAGTGTAGTAATCTCAAAAACAAATACATTTTTTCATCAGAAATTGTAAGTGTAGAAAGTGCAGAACACTTTTCTGGTTTAGCTCTTTACAGGGGCATTCAAAAACCTTTTATGAATTTTGGGGTCTTGTAGTGGGGACTGAGTACTAATATTTTGATAAGGAACCAAAGCCCAGAAATGTTGCTTTCCATATTTTGGGAGGAGGTAGGGTCCAAAATGAGAAAACAAAAAGTGCAGTAAATGTGGAAAAAATGGAAGGCCGTTGGTTTTAAGGTAGTAGATGAGGAGCCATTCCAATCCTGGGAGCGAAAGGACTTACCTTAGGGGAAAAAAGGAAAGATAAACAAACACACACACCCACACACACATACACGCAAACACACCAAGACAAACATATGTGGCATATGTCTCCCTTGATGTGTTTGTGGGTATATGTGTGTGGGTGGGTGTGTTTGTTTACTTTAGGGGAAAAAGGAAAGGTAAACAAACAAACAAACAAACAAACAAACACACACACACACACACACACACACACACACACATACACACACACACACACCAAGGCAGACATATGACACATATGTCTGCCTTGGTGTGTGTGTGTGTGTGTGTGTGTGTGTGTGTGTGTGTGTGTGTTTTACCTTTCCTTTTTTAAGTAAACAAACACACCCACCCACACACATATACCCACAAACACATCAAGGGACACATATGCCACATATGTCTGTCTTGGTGTGTTTGCGTGTATGTGTGTGTGTGGGTGTGGGTGTTTGTTTACCTTTCCTTTTTTCCCCTAAGGTAAGTCCTTTTGCTTCCAGAATTGGAATGACTCCTCATCCACTCCCTTAAAACCCGCATCCTTTCCCCATTGCCCTCCTTCCTTCCTCTTTTCCTGATGAAGCAACTATCAGTTGCGAAAGCTTGAATTTTTGTGTTTGTGTGTGTTTTTATTTGTGTGTCTGTCAACAAGCCTGTGCTTTTGATAAGTTAAATCATCTCTATTTTTTATACATTTTTATTTCCTACCAGGAATGTTTCCCTCTATAAAATTCATTAGAGAGGAAATTACACAAATTAAGGAACAGTAGTCATAAGTCAGTGTACATACAAACAGGGCAGAATGAATTATATACAAAAAAAATGCAGTTCTTCTATACAGTGTAAGCATTATTTTTGCATGGTTTCCTTCCCTTTTAGTCAGTCACGACTAAAACAGAAGTTTAATAGAGGACTAGGTGTTTAAAGAAGGGCCACAGAGACAAAAAATGACAGCATCTTGGGCACCTCGGTGCAGTAGCCGATCAAATCGCACAGAAAATGAATGAATTGAGTAAATGTATTGAAGACAGCTGAATACATGACTGTTCTTTTGTAGTATGTAGGAATAGATCCACTACCAATTTTTCAACATTGTCGGTCAGTTTGAATTGTTTTACTTGTATCTGTTTAGTAACCACTATATAATTTCTTTTTCATTTAACCAGTGAAGTGGAACCCTGTATTTGGTAAAATGAAAATGAATGTATAACCATCTGAAGATAGCAACAAGCCTGAAACTGGTAATGTGTCAAGTAAATCACTGTCAATTGTGAATGATTATAGATCTCATTCTACACCCTGCAAAATAGTTGACTATGAAAGGTTGCCAAATCACTATAAGAGAAATCACTGGTAATATCAGTATCAAAATTAGCTCCTCGACATAATGATTGTGAGGATACTGGGTTACTAAATAGTCACTTGCTAGTAATAGGAAACTAAATATTGTTGCTCCACCAGTTTTGATAAAATAGGGGTGAAACGTTCCTGGGTTCTATCCATATTAGTAATCAATTTTCTAAATGAACATTGCTTTGGTGTCTACCTATGGAATAAATTTTCACTTTTAAATATATGTCACCATTTATTTACAACCATTTTCTTCCTTACAAAATTAAGGAGCACAATTTCCACCAATTTGGCCACACCTCGCCATTCCATTATAACAAATCAAATAGACTGAGCATACAGTACAAAGCTTCTTGAAACCAATTCATATGACTTATTTACTGAATATGACAACGAACTGCTTGACAACTGTTACCTGCTACCGTTGTCCGCTTAAATGTGATTTACATAGGAAGTTAAATCACATCTTCTGACTTACAATTCCATCATTACACTTGATTTAATAAATAACAAGGAGTATTTTGTAATTAATTTTACATACATGTTTAAGTTAGTTGCTGAGTTTAAATCATTATTTGTTTATTTGTTTATGATTTGAATTTTGTAATTAATTGTAAATGGAACATATGATGGCTGAATAGGTAGTCTTTCCTATTTGACACTCTTTGGTCCAGTGCCGCTGCATTCAGTTACAAGAAAATGTAAACAAACTGCATGTGTCGACCCAGACTAAAATAACAATATTTTTTCTAGAATGAAATTTTCCTCTGCAGCGGAGTGTGCCCTGATATAAAACTTCCTGGCAGATAAAAATTGTGTGCTAGTACCTGGACTCGAACATGGGACCTTTGCCTTTCGTGTGCAAGTACTCTACCGACTGAGCTATCCCGACATGACTCACGATGCCGCCTCACAACTCTACTTCCGCCAGTACCTCGCCTCCTACTTTCCAAACTTCACAGAAGCTCTCCTGCGAAACATGCAAGACTAGCACTCCTGGAAGAAAGGATATGGTGGAGAAATGGCTTAGTCACAGCCTAAGGGATGTTTCCAGGGGGCGAGGTACTGGCGGAAGTAAAGTTGTGAGGCAGCATCATGAGTCGTGTCGGGATAGCTCGGTCGGTAGAGGGCTTGCCCGCGAAAGGTAAAGGTCCCATGTTCGAGTCCCGGTTCCGGCACACAATTTTAATCTGCCAGGAAGTTTCATATCAGCGCACACTCCGCTGCAGAGTGAAAGTTTCATTCTCGAAACATCCCGTAGGCTGTGGATAAGCCATGTCTCCTCCATATCCTTTCTTCCAGGAGTGCTAGTCTTGCTTGGTTCGCAGGAGAGCTTCTGTGAAGTTTGGAAAGTAGGAGGCGAGGTACTGGCGGAAGTGTTGTTGTGAGGCGACATCGTGATTCGTGTCGGGATAACTCAGTCAGTAGAGTACTTGCACACAAAAGGCAAAGGTCCCAGGTTCAAGTCCCGGTTCGAGCACTCAATTTTAATCTGCCAGGAAGTTTTTTAATATTTTTTTCTAATTCATCTATAAGGTAATTATTCAGTAAATGAAAAATTAATTAACAATGCTTAATTACATAATGTTTAACAATTCAGAAATCTGTCAAAGTATAGATTTACTTTGTGTGTCTTTTACGAAAGAAAACTTTAACAATGGGGTAATTAAATTCCATTTTGAATAACTTGCATTAGTAGATACTACAAATAATATAACCACTGCACAACTCACTAGTCTTTTCCGTGAGCTTTGTATACAGTAGGTGAAAAATGTTTGAGAGGTATTTTTCTATGGTTATTTTCCATTATAAACTTCTAAATTTAGTCAAGTATCATTAGAAGATGCCATGTTGGAGGTGATTTAACAGTCTTCCATGAAAGACTACTTCCCCAACCGAGAGAGCTGCCCAGTTGTGTGTTTACTGACTGGCTATACTCAATGCCATCAACAAGTCCTTGAATTTAAAAGAGAATTGATATCACCCTGTATAGACCACAGTGAGTAAGGGGTTAAGTCATGTGTTGTCTTTTGGCGGCAGGGCGGGCGTGCTGTACCAGTTCGCGGACCAGGCGCAGCGGCTGCCGGTGCGCGCGCTGCTGCTGGGCGGCGGGCACTGCCTGGGCGCGCGCCGCCTCGCCGCCGCCCGCGCCCGCCCGCACTCCTTCGAGCTGCGCACGGCGGACGACGCGGGCGAGGGCCGCGAGCGGCGCGTGCTGCAGATGGCGGCCGCCGACGAGTACGAGGCCTCCGAGTGGCTGCAGGCGCTGGTGCAGGCCGCATCCGGGGTCAGTCCGCCGATAAACTAGTCGTACTTACTTATTTCTGGCACGCCGGATGGTGTAGGTGGCAACTTGATTATATGAGCAATCTAAATTAACATCCGTCTGGTCATAATAAAAATGTTGGTCATGAGACAAGGTTTTTATTGACAGTAATATGTGACTCCATATCTAATTCACTTTTCTGCATAGCTGCTTTTCTGCTTGTGTCATCAGAGTTTTTGTGCTGGCAATAATTGATAAAACGTTCTCGGTTCTCGAGCTGCGTCATTTGAATAAAATATAGGGTGAGTCTAAAGTGGTAAAGTGGCTATACATTTTGTACTGAAACAAATTTTATTTATCAATATGTAACGGCACTGCAACTTATGTTACAATAGGACATAATTTTGACCAACTTGCAAGTCTAGGCACATCCCCCCCAATGCTCCACTGTAGACCAAAAATCCTGCCCAAGCATATCTGGTGTAATGTTAGCAGTTGCGGCTCAAATCCGCTGTGTTAAGTGTTCAGTGCTGCAGTTCTTCGCCTGGTATACATTAGACTTGATAAACCCCCATGCAAAATAGTCTGAGGGTGTAAAGTCAGGAGAGCGGGGTGCCCACATCCGTGGAGAGACACAACCAGTCCCTCTGCCGGGAAATGCTCGATTCAGGCAATCCCGAACGACGACGGCAAAATGCAGTGGTGCACCGTCCTGTTGAAAAACGACAGTATCCGTAATCCCATCAGATATCAACTGGGGCTCCAAAAACTGTTCCAACATATCTAGGTATGTGGTTCCAATAATGGTTCGTTCGGCAAAGGAAAAGGGCCTGTACACTGTTGACCTCACTATCCCTAACCACACATTCACTTTTGCTGTGTCCCGTTGCCACTTCTGCAGCACACTTGGTTGTTTGTCTGCCCAAATCCTGCAGTTGTGTCTGTTCACATATCCACAGGTATGAAATGTAGCTTCATCACTGAACAAGACATTTTGCATCAAATTATCATTTTCCACAGCTTGTAGCAGGTCATGACACACAGCTTGACTGGTTGCATATCCCCCCCTTCAAGCTTATGTATGACCTGTATATGGTACACACGTTCGTGCAGCTTGTAACGAAGAACTCTCCGTACAGTGGTTTGAGGAATACCGAGCTCCCTCCTACGTCTCCTGGTAGATGTGGAATGACTATGTGTGATCGCATCCTGCAGAATCCTGCACAGTTTGCACGGTGTCTGGTGCTACGTCCGGCCGCCCTGGAAGTTCTTCATCTGCAACACTAGCAGTATACTGGAATTTATTGACTAGGGTCTCGATAGCGAGCCTGGTGGGGCCTGTTTTCCAGAATTGATGGGCAAATTCTGTCCGCACCTGTTTGTATGTTAGTCCATGAAGACGAACAGAAACAACAGCGATTCATTCTTCCTCGGTTAGCATTCTGTGATAGTAGGTGCAAGAAACAAATATTCCATTGCTATACCACTGAAATGTATTATGTCATATGACCTGCAAGAACAAGTATTCTATTACTACATCACTGAAATGTACAGTGACTTTAGAATCATCCTGTATTAGAGGTTTTGATGGCCATCTTCACCATCGTCGTAAGGAGGTCACGGTTCCTGCTGATATAGACACAATGACACATCAGCTGTCAATCAGATCGGGCTGATGTGGCATGCATGTGCAAAGTCTCAATGAGATAAGCTCTCAATATAGAAAAATGTAAGGTGATGCGCATGAGTAGGAAGAACAATCCCATAACGTTCGAATACAGCACTAGTAGTAAGCTTCTTGATGCAGTTGCATCGTTCAGATATCTAGGCGTAAGATTGTAGAACGATATGAAATGGAATGAACATGTAAGGACAGTTGTGAGTAAGGCGGACCGCTGCCTTTGGTTTATTGGGAGAATTTTGGGAAGACGTACTTCATCTGTAAAGGAGAACGCTTATAAATTGCTTGTACGACCAGGTCTTGAGTATTGCTCAAGTGTTTGGGACCTGCAGCAGGTCAGTTTAAAGGAAAACAAGAAGCAGTTCAAAGGCAAGCAGCTAGGTTCCTTACTGGTAGGTATGACCACTGCGCGAGTGGCACGGAAATGCTCCGGGAACTCAATTGGGGAACGCTGGAGGAAAGACGATGTTCTTTTCGTGAAATTCTGTTGAGGAAATTTAGAGGGCCGGAATTTGAAGCTGAGTGTAGTACGATCTTGCTGCCGCCTGCTTACATTTCGCGTAGTGATCACAGAGACAAGATAAGAGAAATTAGGGCTCGTACGGAGGCATATAGGCATTATTTTTTTCCTTGTTCTATTTGGGGTGGATTAGGAAAGGAAATGCCTGGTAGTGGTACAGTGTACCCTCCGCCACGCACCTTACTGTGGATTGCGGGGTATGTATGTAGTTGTAGAAGTCCAGAAGGGCAACTCGCAGCTGCTGCGGCGCCACTGTCAGTAGGGGCCAGCACCACGTATGAAACAGCGTCACCTGCCTCCCGGCGAGCGGTGCACATCCCTTGTTGCTTTCTTTCAATGTGTGGAGCCCACCCCCACGCCCCGCTCAGGGTGTATCCCTGGTCTCTATTAACCCTCTATTCCACAAGAATAATTAAAGTAAGAATTTTCCAGTAACAACATAGAAATTATACTTCATGATGCCCCTGAATGTAAAATATATGACCATAAACATTCTGCTTTATATATTTTGGGAAAATCACTCCATATATTCAAATGTACACTGCACAAATATGGAAGTTGTGAGTGCTTACATATTAGTTAGTAAAAGGTACTAAATTTTTGGGGAACAGCATTCATAATTTATGAAACATCAACAAATTTGCAAGTAAAATGTATTGATTAAAAAAAATGAAAAACATTAGAAAGGTTGGGTATACACCAATTGGCAGAATGTTACTGTTTTTCAGTTACAAACTTTCCTAATTTATACATTGTGAAAGTTGTAGATACAATTTCTATCTGGTTGTTGTTGTCATTGTATTCAGTCCAGAGACTGGTTTGATGTGATTTTTACCCCACACACTTCACTCCAAAGCTATATATATGATGTCTAAGAATGTGTGCTACCAATACATCCCTTCTCCGCCAGAAATTCCTTTTCTCCTCAATTCTGTTCAGTACCTCCTCATTAGTTATGTGATCTACCCACCAAATCTTCAGCATTCTTCTGTAACACCACATTTCAAGTCTCTATCATCCTCCTGTTGGTAAAAAACACAAGTATGTGTTGCATTTTGTACACATTAATTTTATGTTTTCACATTCATTATACTTACCTCTGGCAGATTTTCCAAAGTAGTTAGGCCAGTGATCGATTCGGTCCTTCCTGATATCAGCATTTGCTGTACTTGGTTGACTTCTCTTTTTCGTGCTATTGCCTGGAGAGCTATCGAGCAATTGTTTCTTGAATGGTTTTCCTGACCATAAGGATTCAGAAATATCGAACATAGAAATCAAACAAAGCCATCTGGGTTTTATCTTTAATACTTTTTTCAATACAGGCTCTCTTGTAAAGTAGGCAAGCAACAACTCGTATCCAGTACATATTCTTGATGCATTCGTGCAGGCTTCTACACATTAGGTCTGTCGTGTAATAGGACAGAAGAAAATGTTGGCAGTACCAGACTTACAAGGTGCGTTCCAATTATTTTATGACGCAACAGCATGTTGAAACTGGTTGGACTAAATGGCGGGGGAGGGGGGGGTGTTAGCTTCAAAATGCTCTTTGTCTCATTCGGCTGCAAGCTGCCGGAGAGTCAGGACATGCATTTTCATCAATCCCATTTTGAGTTTACGTAACACAACACAATGGATAATTCTGTAGAGCAATGGTACGCCATCAGATTTTGTGTAAAACTTGGGAAGTCCGCCACTGATACGGTTCCATTACTTCAGTGTGCCTTTGGAACTGATTGCTTGTCCAAATCACAAGTTTTCCGATGTCACAAGTCATTTATGGAGGGCCGACAGGAGATCACCGCGAACCTTGCAGTGGACGGCCACTAACATTACGAGTCGACGAAAATGTGATGCTTGTGTGCTATTGTTTGAACTCTGACAGACTTGGAAGTGCTCAAAAGACTGAAAAGGAAAGTCTCACACAGCCGAAGCGACATCGAGCACACTTGGAAAACTCCAATGCGCCAACTCGCAGCGCCTTCATTGTCAACGAGTTCCTGGCCGGTACCGACACCCCATTGGTTCCCCAGCCTCCCTACAGTCCTGAACGGGCTCCCATAGACTTTTTTGTTTCCTCAGTTAAAAGGAGTGATGAAAGGAAAACATTGGGACACGATTGAAAGCATCCAAGCGCATGTTACATCAGCTCTAAAGGACGTTCCGGAAAAGGCCTTCCAGGCATGGAAACACCACCTCCAGATGTGTATCGACACAAATTTTGGAAATTTTTGATTGTGTGTACAAATATATTCAATAAATGATTTTTTTTATGAATTTGGTCACATTATTTATGGAACACACCTTGTATATAGGTGTGTCATGTCATACCGGATTTACTCAACTGCTGTAAAGCAGACGCTGCCATCTGTGTTATACATGAGAAGCACAGCTCTATATCAAAGTATATGCTGTGCTTCAATGGCACAGTTACATTACATGAGCTAGTATAGAGTTCTAAAAATATGTATATTCAAATATACACAATGCATCAGAGGGTAAAGATTGTTGTTGTTCAATCAAATCTTGCCCACTCCTTTATAACCACTGAGGCTTTATGGATAGCCAAAGATACATAAGGAAAATTTTCCTTTGAGGCTAATTGCCAGTGCAATCAGTTTGCCCACTCACAGACTGGCAAAACATCTGGATGGATTATTGGCACCATAACTTGGACATCGCGAACACTATGTGGTAAACTCACAGCAGACAGTCGTGGAGACACTGAAGAAACTGAAGATAGGCCTGAACGTAGTGGCACTTTTCATGAGGCTGCCAGTACAAGACATGCTGGATCTTCTGGGTCAACAGTTTCCATCTGGGATTGTCAAGTTTTTTCATCAAGTCTTAATGGGAACGTACTTCTTGCGAGGTGACAGACGGTACAGCTGTGGGATCACCATTGTCGCCAACAGTTGCAAATTTCTTCACGGAGCACTTTGAGGAACAGGCTCTGCACTCTGAACACTGCGGCCGCCTCGCTTCCAACGGAACATGGATTACACCTTCCTGATGTGGCCTCATGGTGAAGATACACTGCAGCAGTTCGTCGATCATATGAATGGTGTCCATCCCAACATTAATTTCACTATTGAGATGGAAAAGGATAGTAAGCTACCGTTCTCGGATGTCTCGGTTGAGCAGAAGGCACGAGGTCGGCTGGGTCACTCAGTGTATCGAAAACTGATGCACACTTATCGATACTTAAATTCCAGTAGTTTCCACCACCGTGCACATAATAAAGTGGTCCTGAACACGTTAGTTCACAGAGCCAACGTAAATTCTGACAATGACCACTTACAGTCCAAATTGCAGTACTTTAGACATGTCTTCAGGGACAGTGGGTGGAAGAAATATTGGTTGAAAGTCGCCAGCTTATATAAAACTTGGACTGAAGACGAGCGATGACTTTTGACACTATAATAGCAGAGAGGTTATATACAGCGAAATGTGATGCACATTCTTCAGCTGTTTTTCTGCAACAAGTATATGAATAAAGAAAAATAAGTGCATATTGCAGTTTGAAAAGTAAAATTACCAAGAAAGATGCCAAAGCGTAAAAAAGAAATTTCACGTTCTCGGTCCATTTCTAAAATGCAGAAAACGGTACTGAAAAGTGAATCTACAGACTACAAAAACTTGTAGACACTGTTTATTTTACACTGTAGCTATCGGCGATTTTTTTATATTCCCATTCCTAAGGGGGTGAAATAGGGGATGAACAGTGTTTTGAAAATACATTGTTATTCAGGCAATTTTGAAGCAAGAAATATAAAACTTCTGATTTAGATTTTTGATTGAAATTGTAAAAACACATGTTTTGATATTTTAGGAAATTCAACCATTAAGTGTCTGAAATAATGGAAAAATCTTTTAACACTATTTTGATGCTAGAAATACGAAAATTTGGATTAGGAACCATGGTTAGAATTAAAGAAGAAAAAAAGTGTTTCAGGATGTTTTGAATTCTGTCATCAATGGTGCAATAGGAGATGGCAAGTTGTATCCAAATCCTTGATTAGGAAAGAATTCTTAAAGCTAAATCTATGAAAACTTATATTTAAAAGTAGAAACAACCAATGCAGACCATCCAGTCTATGCGTGCGAAGCAGTGGGAATGAAGTTAGTGTATCTATTAAAATTAAGACGGCTGGAGCCATTTTGTTGAAATCTTCCCATTAGCTCCGGGGTGATCCTGTGAAGTATGGTAGTGATCAGAACAAGATATTTATTAACATATACATAATAGTTTATGTTCATCACTTGCAACGGCAGTAGCACCCCGACACAAAAAGAGCCGACTGTTTGTATCGTGCCATTCTTTTATAACTGCATTGCTGCTTCTTAGTCTGGCAGCATCAGCTCTGTGACTGTTGGTGTTAGTGCACCAGCAGTGGCACTACCGTTCACTCTTTCTTCACCAGGGCCACTGTTGTTCTAAATTCTAGACACAATCTTTTACACATAAGTTAGACGCTGGTATTAACGTGTAAGTATGGATTAAACAAACTGAGTATTGTAAAAAGATTCTGTGATGAAAATTATGAAACTGCATCACATCTAATCTTCGAATGCATTGCATTGGAGAGTAAAAGGCGCAGAACATTTGGGACAGCCAGACCCGAAGAAATTGTGTCTAATAAAGAACTGGTAAAGGGACTCCTTGCACTGTTCAAGGGCATCGGTTGGCTTTACTAGATATACAGGGAGCGATACCGCACAATAAACTTAGTTTCGGTGCGGGCAGTGGCGGGTTCGACCGAGACTGTTTTGGCTTCCCTGGAAAAATCAAATCAAATCAAATCAATTGTATAAGCATGGTATTCATAGTGTTAAATTATATTATGTACAACATAGCAAACAGTACACACAGACATCAATTTATAGATACACACTATGTGATCAAAAGTGTCCAGACACGTGGCTGAAAATCAGTTAAAAGTTTGTGGTGCCCTTCATCAGTAATGTTGGAACTGAATACGGTGCTGGCCCACCCTTAGCCTTGACGAAGCTTCCACTGTCACAGGCATGTGCTCAGTCAGGTGCTGCAAGGTTTGCTGGGGAACAGCAGCCCATCCCTGTGATGGACTGACCTGCACACTGACTTGAATCCTACAGAACAACTTTACTATGTTTTAGATCAGCGGGCCATCTGGATTCTCCCACCCACCACAGCTTTTCTGAACTGCCTAGATGGAAGTTATCCCTACCTACAGTACATTATGCTATCCCGAAATCATCCAGGCTTCAGCCTATGATAACTTCCCTTTTTTCCACACCTTACAGTTCCTACCTCTATCCTAAATCTAACCTATTTTTAGTGTTGCGTTGGTGAGTGTGTGTCCGTCTGTCCTTGTGTGTGTGTGTGTGTGTGTGTGTGTGTGTGTGCACACGCAGCATGCGCGTGTTTTATTTTTATATCTACATTTATTTTTATAAATGGATTCTTCCGTCGCTTCTTGGTAGAACGCTTCCATATTTAAGGTTGAAAAGAAACAAACTGTTTTTGTTCTACTAAATTTTGTTTATTTCCTAACTAGTTTTCAGCTTATTAGGCCTTCGTCAGGTAAACTGCTGACATGCGTCGACAAAGGTGCTATTGCTTGGTTCTCAAAGATGGTAAAACAAAGATACAATACACAGATTACTTGGTCTTTGGATATGACATTTGTTGGAATTACAAACAATATCTGTCGCCACACAGAATTATGTTCACGTAATCAGTGGCCTCCTTAACATTTTTACATTGTAATTTGCGAGTGAACAGGGTGAAATACTTTACATTTCAAATATTAATGAATTAAAAACTATGTTAACATTATTGACACTGTAGCTTATGTTGGGATCATCACTTAAGGTGTACATTAAATTTGTTTTCTACACTGATTTTACATTTTACTTACTTGACAGCATTTGGCAAGATTCACATATTTAAATTACATTACCTATTACTGTGCAATTTATTATATATATTGTTTTATCTTAAAGTCTAAAAGTAAACATGGTAGGAATGGGGAGTCTATCTGTGACATTAAGATGGTCTGTGGTAGGTAGCTGTTTTGTTTACATTATGTGAAGCTTAACAGTGGGGATGTGTTCAACTGTAGCTGGTCATTTAGCACTGGCTGGGGATTTATGGCAAAATGTTTGTTTATTTCCAGTGCTTCTAACAGGTTTAGTTTCCTGCCTTTGTTGCCTACGTGAAGCACTTATGTGTGGACCTGGTAGTTGTGTCCTCCTTTCAGAACATGATCAGCAAATGTGGAGTCTGTTTTCTGTAATCTCCAGCTACATTCAAGTTCACTCAGTCTAATTTGAATTGAAACTAGTTAGTAAATAAACAAAATTTAGTAGAACAAAAGCAGTTTGTTTGTTTTCAATCTTAAATATATTTATTTTGTTTATTTTATTTTATTTTATTTTATTTTTCTCCCCTCACCCGCCTCTCCACTCCTTTCCTAAGCTGCATCTCTTTTCTCCCGTCTACGCCGTGCTGTACCCATCCCCGCCACCATGACGCAACCTTCCTATCCCCCCTCCCCTCCCCGACTTACATGCCACAGAGCGTGATTCGAAGTGTAGCAGCCGGAGGTGACAGTTGTATGACTGTGTTGTATGCCTGTGTGATTGCTTGACTGTTCCATTTTCTGAAGAAGGCCATGGCCGATTGCTGAAAATGTTGTACGTGTGTGTCTTTTGTACGTGCCTGTCACAGCTCGTCGCCACATCTTTGTGGTGAGTCGTTAACTGTCTTATTGTATATTGTTAATTTCAACTTGGACTTTCCATTATTATAATACGAAGTACAGTGCCGTAGCAGACTTGTGCCCCGACGCTCACGTCACGATCTCGCCGCAGCTGTACGAGGTGGAGCGGGCGGAGACGGTGCCGTGCTCGGTGGTGCTGACCCGGACGTCGGTGCTGACGTGCCGCGAGCACTGGTGGCCGCGCTGGGTGGGCGTCGGCAGCCCCGGGGGCGGCGCCGAGGGGCGGCACGGGCGTGCCGAGACCCTGGCCCGCGCGCCGCTCGCCGACATCACGTCCGTTACCGTCGCCACCGACAGTGACAGCTGGTGCATCCTGGTGAGTGCGGAGGCTGCGATAGTGAGTCGCTGTTCGAAATACTCGACGTATGATGTATGGGATCTGTATAGTAAAACCCCACCTAAACTTAAGTAAACCCAATTCTAGAAGTTTTGAGATTATAACTGGGGTGGAGCAGGGAGATGGTTTGCTTTGTTGCAATTTGTGTTCTAGAAAAAATTATAAGAGGGTTGAGAATGCTATTAGGAGAAAGCCAAATCAATGAGGTAACTACTGTATATACTCCAGTAATCCACATACCCCAAATTGTACGAGGGGGGGGGGGAATCCCATGCGGATTTGCGTAGATCAGGATACCACCTATCAGATTTGAACAAGTACATGAGGGCATCCATATGGGATGTCACGTCTATTAAAGTTCGAAACAACATGTAAATATCAAAACTATTGACACCACACTGATCAAGAGAGAGAGAGAGAGAGAGAGAGAGAGAGAGAGAGAGAGAGAGGCGCGCAATGTTGTCATATCCAGAGTGCTCGAATCTTGGACCAACCCCCTTAAAATTCTCGTATTTTACCTACTAAATGTTCTCATACAAACTGAAAAATATTTCACTTTAACGTATTACTATGAAAATGTACTCACAGTAATACTTATAGAATCTGAATCGTTAATAAATAAATGGAGCTGAGACTGGTATTACACGGTCATATATCTGTGAAAAAGTCTATATGTCATATATTTACATCAAAGATATTTGATAGAGTAATAAGGAGCTTCGACATAAAAGTTGCTTGTCTTCTCTTTGCTGCAAAAGTCCCTTTGAGCACTAGCAACTCTATTGCTAATCGACGTGTACATGCGTTACAACATAACTGCAACGCTGCACCGTTATTAGCGTTTAAACACAGTAGCACGAAATCACTGTAACCCTGTCTTCTCCAGATATAGTCATTGTCATGTCCTGATACCAATGTGGGTAATATGGTGGTACTGAACCGAATAATACCTAACTTAAGTAGATAACATACTTTATTACTCGGAAAGAGGATACCATAAACTACTCATTCTTACATCAACAATGCAACAAATATTGTGCCCGTTGGACACTGTAGACCGGCAGTACACCCATGGATATATCAATTAACAATGGAACTGTTTGTATATGCCAGCAGTGCTGACAAAGATGCTGCCGGAAACATACGCTACTCCACTACGTTTGTAACTGGCTAAGACAGCGCACAATAAAAAGTTATTATTATCTGCTATCTTGAAATATGACGACAATAATACCCCTTTTTAACACCACAATGAAAATTTATGTCTAAGAAATATTACGAGTATTTGATAATATTTCTCTGTCAAAGATTTGATCGAAAATATCGTGTATTACCAGCCTAAAGAGAGATTTTTTAAAGTGGAGTAATCCCCGCCTAGTGTGTTTTGTTGTTGCAGATGGAGTAATACTAACCTAAATTCGAGTAATCCGTGAACCCCAGTTTTTCGTTCCTAAATTTGGGAAAAAATGTGCGCGGATGACTCGAGTATATAAAGTAGATTAAGAAAAGGAAAACTTACCAATAAATTCTTTAGCATTCCCAGTTAACCTAACTATTGTTTAGACTCAATGTAAATGGCCTCTACACAGAATTCCATAAGCAATAAGCTGACACAGCCTAGCAAATCTCCTCTGGAAAACCAAATTTGTGAGAAACATTAAGAGAGCCCTAAACATAATGAAAACTGAATATGGAAAAATCAAGTATTCAGGATTAATAATTCGTTAATGGTTTTAGGAAAAAGATAGCATGAAATCAAGAGGTAATAAGACAAAAACAACACATTATTGTATGGAGAATAGGTAACAACTCACGTGTAAACATTTCCTTTTTCTGACGAAGGCTGTGGCCGAAAATTTAAGTTGTGTGACTGCGATTATCTATTTTCGTGTCTGTCAGCAGCTCAGCAAGCCTCTTTACGGTGAGTTGTTACCTATCCTCCATTATTGACATTATTGTATGACAACTCCATAATGTGCCAGGTCACCACAATATTGCAATAAAAATAATTTTGTGTATAAAAATTCACAGACATATCAAGTAGTGGCCACCTTTTCTTGGTGTTTTTATTTTACTACGGCAGGGTTTTGCGCCTGTTGCAGGAGTTCTCGTGCCGAGAGGTGCACGCCACCAGTGGGGACTGGGTGCTGTACTTCGCGTCACCGCGCGAGATGATCGCCTTCAGGGAGGCCCTGCGCTCGCTCTGGCCCTCTGTGTCCGAGGTCAGTTCGCTGTCCGCCTGTACTCACAGTTTACTTCTTAACCCTTTCGTTACCACATTATGAAATCAGCACCGGAAGAATTAAAATGCAGTGTTTTCTGTATTTATATAAGTGCACTAAATATCAAAATATGTGTTTTAAAATTTTTGATTGAACTATTGTTCTTTTATGTCATGCATTTCACGCACGACACAGACATTTGTCATCAGTTTCATCAGTGATATCAGATACCTTCTTTTTTAGCTTATCTATCTTGTTCACTTGCCTTTTCAGTAACTTGCATAAAAACATATCTACATCTACAACCATACTCCGCAAGCCACCCGACGGTGTGTGGCGGAGGGTACCTTGAGTACCACTATCGATTTTCCCTCCTGTTCCAATCACGTATTGTTCGCGGAAAAAAGGATTGACAGTGTACCTCTGTGTGGACTCTAATCTCTCTGATTTTATCCTCATGATCTCTTTGCGAGATATACGTAGGAGGGAGCAATATTCTGCTAGACTCCTCAGTAAAGGTAAGTTCTCGAAACTTCGACAAAAGCCCGTACCGAGCAACAGAGCGTCTCTCCTGCAGAGTCTTCCACTGGAGTTTATCGATCGTCTCCGTAACGCTTTCACGATTACCAAATGATCCTGTAACGAAGTGCACTGCTCTCCGTTGGATCTTCTCCACTTCTTCTATCAATCCCACCTGGTACGGATCCCACACCGGTGAGCAGTATTCAAGCTGTAGTTGAAGTTGAAACAAATAATTCCATCA
This sequence comes from Locusta migratoria, assembly GCA_026315105.1. Taxonomy (NCBI): domain Eukaryota; kingdom Metazoa; phylum Arthropoda; class Insecta; order Orthoptera; family Acrididae; genus Locusta; species Locusta migratoria. The sequence goes on from CM048752.1 coordinate 126,954,350, forward strand.
ATTTCTTAGATCTGTCAATCCGTAACAATAACGGCAAGCACTCATTCGGGATTTTTCGCAAAAAAACTTACACGGATGGGATTCTACATTTTACATCAAACCATCCAGTTCAACATAAGAAGCCATTTTTTCATTTTGCAATCAATCATTTGTTCAAAATTCCCCTTTCAAGAGATGAATATGACCAGGAAATGGCTATAATAAAACATTCGCCATGGCTAACAACTATCGACAATGCATTGTGAACAACCTATACAGAAATATTGGCAATAATTACAAAAACAAAGTGGCCCCTTGTTACAACATTGTGGTATCAAAAGAAAAAACTAGGTTCATTAATTTACCCTATTATGGTAAAATGATCACTAGAATAGCATCTGTGTTCAAAAAGTATAAGATAAAAATAGCTTTTACAACCACAAACAACTTGGGCAACATACTCAAGCTTAGTGTAGACAAAATTAATCAAATCCACGCTTCAGGTGTCTACAAGATTGACTGCCCAGGTTGTGGGGCATGTTATGTGCGGCAGACGGGAAGGAAGCTAAAAATTAGGTTTGCCAAACATATTGCGCTTGAGAGGAAAGACGCAGCTGAGAGATCAAGCGTGGCAGCCCATCTGCTTGAAACAAAGCACCAGGTACCAAGCATAACAAATAATGTGGGGTTGCTGCATAGTGGTGAGGAGGGAAGATTTATCGATCTACACGAAGAGCGTGAGATCTTTTGCCACCAAAGATCCGTGGGATGTAACTTAACTTAATGACCAAGTTAACTATGCAAAATACAATCTTTTGGGAATTATTTGAGAATTGTTTGTGTACCAATAAACTAGAATTCCACCCAGGAGCAACACAATAGATCTTCTTTCCTTACCAATATGTAGCAGCCACTGACATATTTCTGTATGAATACCATAACTATAAATAGAAACTTCTGTATATAGTTAACAGATTTACGTAAATACTTTGGCAGTTTATTACTATTTTATGACATATTTTACAAAACCAGTCATAAACAAACAAACAGTTAATTTAAATCTTGACATTGTTGCATACTGTTCATTGTTGCGTACAGTTCCATTCCACAAGTTGTAACCCACTTTACTGGCAATAGCATTACATCTAACTGTGGAAAACAATGTATTACCGACCATCTATGAGGATGATACAATGCACATGCATAACATAAAAATGTATGGTATGTAATTTGCCAATTTGCCAATGTTATATTTCATATAATGTATGTATACAGGCGATGACTTCTTGTTAATTTAGCATTGATAATGACAAGTTACTTGCCGAAATCTAGATCTGCACAATAAAGCAGTTTCTTACAATAATGATTGATTTCTGCAAAAACACATGTTTGGACAGACATTTCTATTGAGGTATTTTATTACTTGGGACATTATTTTATTGGCAGATAACACTGGCATATGAATATTCTAGCATAATCTTCGCCACAACACCAAAGACTGCGGAAATAAAATAACGTGAACCACACTGACACTCACACTCGCAGCCACATACAGATGGCAGTGTAACACAACATCCAATAACAGAGAAATTAATGCCTCAGAAGTGGCTACACGCCGTACAAAGTGACAAAATATTGTACTAGTAGCATGTTGTTCATCAACAACAGTGCAACTTTAAAAGACTGATACACAAAATACAGTATAAATCAGCTTTTAACATGTTGTTGTCCACGAATAACACTGGGAATGAAAGGCTTAATGGCAGTTCCGAACGTGCGGCATCTGTTGTGCAGTGCCGATACCTGCACTTCACAAAATACGGCCCGGGACTCAAACACTAGTGGGAAGGGTCAAATACGTAGTTGCGACAGCAACGATTCAGAGTCACTGGTACAATTGGACCTTTCCGATCTCACCTGTTCTTGAAGAGATGGGCTGCTATTTGGGGACGTGTAAAACTTTGTACCAGAGCAGGACTCGAACCCGGATTTTTCCCCTCCCATGTGCGGTTACCTTAAAAGCCTCAGCTGTCCATTAATATGCTCTAGCCTGACCGAAACCTCTGTGATGAAAGTTCATTCTCCACTTGTGGAGCATTGGACTAGGGCTAGTAGATGAATTTAATGAGATACATTCATGTTGTAGTGCCTACATTTGTTTTATTTTATTTTATTTTTTGGACTGCCAATTCCCCTTGCATTTTCTGGTGCCTCTTGTCTTTGGGGCGCGTTCACGTCTTGAAAGCCACCTTTTATTTATTTTTATTCTTTTTTATTTAGTACTATATCTGTTTCCAAGTGGACAGGGAGGCCTCATTTTGTTTTGCTATCACCCCACACCTCCGACAGCCCATATTCCGCCACTGGTCTGCATTGACCACTGGAAAATTTCTGAGGCAGTTGCTTCACGGCTAATGAATGTCTGGCCACAAGAGTTTCTTTCATTGTTAAAAAAAGCCATAAGTCTTTGGGAACCAGTTCAGGAATGTAAGAAGCATGCAAGTTCACTTCAAAGTTGTCCAAAAAACCTGCAGCTTAGTATTCGCCCTATATGCTGGTGCATTGTCTTGTTGAGCACGATGTAGTGTATCAAACACTACATGCTCTCTGTGGTTCTACAAGATGCCCAAATGAAGTAGTTTTTTTGTATATTTAGGGAGGCCTTTTTGGGACTATTACTGTCCTGGGATTTTTTATTCCGCAGGTGAATGTCCAGACAGGAACCTTACTAAGGGCATGGAATGTGTTGGTACAAAATACTGTGCACAATATAGACTCTGTGAATACTCAGAGAAGAGACTGCAAAGAAAAAAAGAACTGTGATTGATAGTGTTTTGTTTTATAAATAGATACGTTTTTTGAGTTGACCTGAGCACAATAAGGTCCAGTCTGTAATGTTAGCTGGTTGTATTTATGTAAATCAAATGCTTGAATTTGATTAACTATTGTATAAGGGTCAAATAAACCCAAGTTATTTGTGTTCATTTATAATGAAACAGTCTTCTCATTTTATTAGTGAGAAATTTGGAGTTTAGATATCTCTCTCTTCTAATCTTAATTTATGAAAAAGAAGCCTGAACAATTTTAAAACTGGAAGAACCTTATTTAGAGGCACTGAGTAGCAGGACCTCTATCTACAAATATCAATGAACCGGAAGAACACATACAAAACAAAATCAAAATATGTGATGGTATTCCCGAAATAGGTGGAATTACACAGTTTCATCACAACACCAGCGTCCTTTTCCAGCTGTTTTTCACACAAAACATCTCAGTAGGATGTGCCAGTCACAGTCGTACCCTTTGGAATGCAGTGAGTATGGATTGCCCCATCACTGTCCCGGAACCATAGGGCAACCATCATTTTTTCAGCCAAAAGTTTTTTGGTGGTGATGAGCCTGTGGGCTTCCATTGAGGTGACTGGTGCTTTGTTTCAGGATTAAACCACATCCATTTTCACCACTGATGAAAAGAAATTCACATTTGTGCCATCATCGTATGTCAACACTGCGTCACACCATGCCGTGCAGCCTTTGTGGTCATCGGTCAGCATTTGCGGCTCACACTTGGAGGATACTTTTTGTATTTGTGTGTCCTCATGCAGGTCTCTATGCACAGATCCCATGGAAATTATAATTTTGAAGGCGACATTTTCCAAAGTCTTTATGTGAATCTGCAAAACAATTTTCTCCACTCGCTCAATCGTGTCGTCAGATCGGCTGGTTCGACGCCGAGGTTGTCTAGGTGTGACGTCAGATGACGTTCTGACTTCTCTGAACTGTCACACCCACAAATGCACATTGAACACATCCATGACTCCATCACCAGGTGTCTCAATCAACTGGTGACGAATTTCAATCAGTGGTATGCCACACAAATGAAGAAACGGTCGATTACATGCTATTCTTGTACTGAGAACATTGCCATTTTAAGCATCGATAACAGTCCTAAGTCGCTTCACTGTCACTAGAGTTCTATTAAGGTCATCCCAATAGTAGTCTTTCCTATTTTTATTTGTGGAAACTAAAGGAGATACATGAAACACAACAGCACAGCTTGTAAAGGTACAGACATTTTTTGAAATTTTGTATTTCCAAAAAAGGAATCTATATTTTGAGCTAAAACACTATACAAATAAGTATTAGGGGGGAGAAAACTTTAATATATGTTTGTTTCTTTTTTTAGTGCAAGGTATTCTGTTGTACATTTTCTGTTTTCTTAATTTTATCCTTCTCTGACGTGTTCCTTTGGGCTCTGTGCGGCAGTGTGGCTATCTGACCTCACACGAGGAGACTTCAATGCCATACAGAGTTCTGGGAAACACTGACGATTTGAAAAAGGAATTATTTATTTATTTATCATATGGTTTTTACAAGTATACAAGAATATATACATACAATTAAATGGAAATGTCCAAATTTAACAGCCAGTCCAGAGCACTTTCTGTCACTTGATGTAAAGTCTCCAAGTCACCATTTAATGGTGAAGAAGGAATAAATAAGAGTAAAAGAACTGGGAAAGGAGCATGAATTTGTCTAGTCGATACTCCCAGTATTACCACAAAATTCCTTTATGGTTGTTATAACATAGTATCACTTCTATACCTGATATTATGTTCCTTCCTATGTTGTAATACATTGTCTTATCACAATATTTTTATCTCCTTTTATTATCATGTTATATACCTCAGGTAAATCATCTCTTGGTACTCTGTACCATTATACATACTGATACATGGTTTCTTCTAATCAATTTTATTAATGCAGATATTCCTCCTTATCATTACTGCATTATGGTATGGTGAATTTTTCTTATTTAAATTAGCATAAATTTTGCTAAGTCACCAGTACTGTGATTTTGTATTACAAATTGGAATAAAATTTTTTATTTGTATTATGTTTTACCCATTTGTGTTTAATTCACTTTTATGAAACTTACAACTGTTGTCCCAGGATTATGGACATAGTAATTTACATGTATTTCTTAATGACTTTACAGTGTATTTTAATGGTTTTTTTACCTCTGTATCACTTTCATTAACCCTGTAAACATTTTTGTAAACACTGTAATTTACTTTTAACCTCATCTTATTATAAGTATATTGTATTGTTGATATTGGTTGGTCATGATCAACAATGAACACATATTATATGTTGCCTGAGGTCTATGCCATATTTATATGTTTCTTTAGGATCATGGTTTATTTATCTACATGGTACCTGTCATTTCATATTTCTATATGTTACCTTTACTACACAAGATAGAACCCCCCCCCCCCCCCCCTCTGATCAACAGCCTTGTGTAAGGGACAAGCAGCCTCATGTCTCGGTATATACTACCTTACTATATAATTCAAGAAGCATATGTTGTCCTACTCTGTACTAAAGTTACAATACCTGCTTGTTTATAATTATGCTACTCTAAACCCACTTCACATTTATCACTACTGTCTTCACAGCGATTAGGACTTTACTTTGGCATTCTACTCTATATATGAAATTATCATATTAGTACATTTTGCCCTGTCTTTTTCATCTGAGACTTGATCTACACACTTGTGTGTACAATGCTGTTTGTATAATCTTCGATCTTGACACATGTAACCTGTTTATGATGATGATGACTTTTATTTTCTTAATTATAACATGATATATTGATGTAATAACTTCTTATGTTTTGTTTTGTATGCTGTGACACTGTATTTTACTACACCACACTTTATCTGTTATTGTTAACCTTTGTATACACAAATTTCGTCGTAATTTGATGATGACTAAACTTTGTAACTTTGTTTACACATGTATCCAAAGATGTTCATCCAAAGATAGTGTACATCCCTGAGTGGTTCTACTAATATCGATAACATATGTTTCATCGTCTCTGACTCATGCAATTAGCACAAGCCACTCCCTCCATTTTTATTCATAGACCGTTCTCACCTTTTATGTCATGTTTGACTGATAGATTTTATCTAAGATGACCATAGCAATTTTTTACACTTTTAGTTGTACTGACTCTGTTTTATCTCAGTTGTATTATTTTATTTGATGTATTTTACCATTCTCTGTTAACACCTTGTAAGTATTTTAACTATATGTTAAATTGACATAATTCTCTATTTTCTGTCTCTCTATATGTAATTTCCCCGATTATGTCCTCTCTGTGTTTGTGCACATCAATTATGTTTATTTTGTATTTTAGTATAGTTTATCCTTGAAGATGGTCCATGACCGAAACTAGTAGATGAATAAGGTTTTTAATAAACAGCTGATGGTTTTTATAAAAATGCATTTTATGAAATATATTACGGCTGTTGACTCTCGCCTCACCAAAGCATTTTTCACTTATATTTTTTCTTTCCAAATCTTTCCTAACTTCTTGAATCCATGCTATTGTTGACTTCTTGTCCCAGAGATATTTAAAAATCTGGTTGGTTAACCTGTTGCTGTTCATTCGGTATAAATGTCCAAAAAATAGCAGTCGCCTCTTCCGTAGTGTTTCGGTTATGTTTTCTATTTTGCGATAAACTACTGCATTACTTCTTAGTTTCCATACCTCTGTATCTCTCAGTGGACCAAGTATTTTTTGAATGATTTTTCTTTCTAGGACTTCAAATTACTGTAATTTGTAATTCAGTACTAAACATTCACTTGCATATAGACATTCTGGCTTTACTACTGTGTTGTAGTGCTGTATTTTCAGATTTTTAGACAGAGACCTTTTGTTGTAAATGTTCCTGGTTATACCATATGCTCTCTCCATTTTATATACTCTTTCTTCTACAACAAATTTTTCTAAGCCATTTTCCTGAATCTTTTCTCCCAAATATTTAAATTTATTTACCCTTTTTATTGACCCAATATCTGTTAGTAGGATTTCTGGAGCATTTTTTATGTTTGTCATAAATTTTGTTTTCTCTACAGAAATTCTTAAACCTTCTTTGTTGGCTGTTTTTTCTAAGAGATTGATTTGGATTGCTGCATTTGTTGGGTTTCCAGAAAGAATGACAAAATCATTTACAAATTGTAGACAGTGAATTTCAATACCTTTGTGTTTAGCCCCCAATCTGATTGGTGAAAAAGAAACACTGTGGAACAAGAAACTTTTTTCCCATTTCTGGAAAAAGACAGCTCTTTGCATATAAGAATGCATAAAGACATATTGTCAAATTAAAAAAAAAAAAAAACTTTTATTTTCATTATCATTAGCGAGATAAAGTATACACATTTACATCTACAGCTAAAATATTTGTATGAACTTTTCTGTTACTTTATTCAAAATGTGAAAATAAATATTCTATTCCACAAAGCCCAGATGATTTACTTTACCTGTCCCTGATGACAGATACTTGTAAATGGCACTTATTTGCTACAATTTTCTCCTCTGCTGCCTTCACTATTTCATCTCTCATTGCTGCCCATTCCTCATCTACTGTCTTATTTCGCCCCATTTCTGTCAGTTGTAGCCTAAAGCCCCCCCCCCCCCCCCCCCCCCTGAAATTTCAAGAACTGCAGGTTCCTTCAATTTACCCATGCCCCATCTTATTATTTCCCTATCTGTCTGCAGTTTCTTTCCAGTTTCAGCCTACAGTTCATGACCAATAAGATATGTTCATAGTCTATTTCTGCCCCTGGGTATGTCTTACAGCTTAAAACCTGGTTCCAAAATCTTCGTCTCTTCCATTATAGAATCTATCTGGTACCTTCCAGTGTCTCCTGGTCTCTACCATGTACACAACCTTCTTTCGTGGCTCTTAAAACAGGTGTTTGTTGTGATTAAATAATGTTCTGTGTGAAATTCTACTAGGCAGCTTCCTCTTTCATTCCTTTTGCCTATTCCATATTCACCTACTATTTATCCTTTTCTTCCTTTTCCTGCTACCGAATTCCAGTTTCCCATCGCAATTAATATTTTCTGTCCCTTCATTGTCTGAATAATATACATCTGTAACACTAGCAATATATTTGCATTGTGAAGCGGAAATCTTAGTAGGCCAATAAAGCAATTACTTTTTTCTGTATATTGAGGGCTTATAATTATGTCTTTTTAAATATTGATAAAGTGGAGGAGCGATATTTTTAAAGATATCACCAGCCCCAGTAGCCAGTCCTGAGGAGTCGAACTATAACACAGCTCATATTTTCACTACATCTACGTAGATAGTCTGCAAATCTCATTTAAGTGCCTGGCAGAGGGTTCATTAACCACTTTCATAACCTTTCTCTACATTCCACTCTCTAACAGCTTGCGGGAAGAAAGAACACCTAAATTATTCCATTTTTGATCTGATTTCTCTTATTTTATTGAGATGATTATGTCTCCCTATTTAGGTGGGTGATGGCAAAATATTTTCACATTCTCAGGTAAAAGCCAGTGATTGAAATTTCACAAATAGATCTCGCAACAACAAATAATGTTGTTCTTTTAATGATTTCCACCTCAAATCATACAACATTTCCATGACAGTTACCCCCTATAATATGATAAAACAAAACGAGCTGCCCTTCTCTGTCTTCCGTCAGTCCCACCTAGTGAGGGTCCCACAAGGGGCAACAGTACTCCAGGAGAGGACGCACAAGTGTGATGTAGGCAGCCTCTTTGGTGGAGCTGTTGCATCTTTAAAGCATTCTGCCAAGGAAATGTCCGCCTTCCCCACAATATTTTCTGTGTATTCTCTCCAGTCTAAGTTGTTTGTAATAGTATTTGGTAGAATTTACAACCTTAAGGTTTGACTGATTTATCGTGTAATTGAAATTCAGCAGATTTCTTTTAGTGTTCATGTGCATTACTTCACACTTTTCATTATTTACTGTTAACTGCCAATTTTTGCACCATGTAGAAATTTTGTCTAAATCGCTTTGCAGTTGCTTTTGATCCTCTGTTGACTTCACTAACTGATAAACGACAGAATCATCGGCGAACAGTCTAACGGAACTATTGAAATTGTCTCTTAAATCGTTCATAAACACAGGGAAGAGTAGGGGACCTATAACACTTTCCTAAGCAATGCCAGATATCATTTGTTTTACTCTATGACTTACCGTCAATTATTATGAACTGTGTCCTTTCTGTTAGAAAATCGTGAATCGAATCGCACAATTGTGGTTATATTCCATAAGCACACAATTCATTAGAAGCTGCTTGTGAGGTACAGTGTCAACAGTCTTTTGGAAATCCAGAAACATGATATCAATTTGAGAACCCTTGTCGATGGCGCTTGTCACTTCATGTGAATAAAGGGCAAGAGCGGAACTTTCTGAATCGTTTTAACTAATGGTTAGTAGGTCATTCTCTTCGAGATAGCTCATAATGTTCGAACAAAGTATATGTTCCAAAATCCTACTGCAAATCGACGTCAATGAGATGGGCCTGTAATTTTGGGGATCATTCCTATTGCCTTTCTTGAATATTGGAGTGTCTTGGGCAACTTTCCAGTCTTTGGGTACGGATCTTTCGCTGAATGATTGGTTGTATATGATAGCTAAGTATGGAGCTATTGCATCAGCTTACTCTGAATGGAATCTAGTTGGTATACAATCTGGCCAAGAAGATTTGTTTTGTTCAATGACTTAAGTTGTTTTACTATGTGAGGAACATCAACTTCTCAATTTCTCATGCTGGCAGCTGTTCTTGGTTCGAATTCTGGATTGTTTACTTCGTCGTCTTTGGTGAAAGAATTTTGGAAAGCTGTGTTTAGCAATTCTACTTTAGCAGTACTGTACGGACACATGGCAACAGGAATGGGAGGCCTGCAATAAGGGATGTAGACTATATACACTGCTACCAGATATTAGAGAAAGAAAAAGTATGAAGCATATCGACCCCAGCCGCGGTACGGTTCTCTTCCTTACAGGACATGGCTTATATCCCACTCACCTGTTTCGAATGGGACTTGGTGACACCAACACTTGCACCTGCCGAAACACTGACGGCTCCCCTGAACACATCGTCTTACTCTGCGGACGAAACACACGTCAGAGACACACAGCTGCTTGACTTTACAACAGACGATACGATATATGACAATAAGAGACAAACAAAAATAGACACTGGACACAACATAGCACACTAGCAGACAAGATATCCAATGCAACCTATGAAGAATACAAAAGGACAAGGCCCTACAGAGGTGTGCCCATATGACCTGCAGAGTGGACAGGTATACTTGGGAACATAAAGATGAGGAAGAAGGTGATGAAACTTTCACAAATGAAGGAAGTGATGCCGATGAGACTCAAGATCGACAGGGTAGCAATCTCCCACTGTCATCAACCCAAACCAGACCTTCTTTAAATTAACGTGGATACTAACACCTGAGACACAAGAAAGAGGAAAAAAATATATATATATAAAGAAAAGAGACTAATATCACCAAAACCGTGTAAACTGTGCTGGGCGATCAGTGGCTCGAAGGAAACATTCCAAGGTACTCAGTGCCCAGCACAGTACAGTGCAGCTAACCGTAAGGACAGAAAACCCTCTTATTTTTTAGATATAATTTCTTTATTTCCTATTACATTGTTTAGCCCATAATTAAAATTAACAAATGTCAGAATACATTGCATTTTGACATGTGTATAACAACCATGTAACCAATCGTGTTTTTATGTTCTCCACTACATCTAATTATTGTAAAATGCATGAATTGTAATTTGTTATAGTATAATTGAAGCAACAACTGTAAGCACTTGTATATATGTATTTTCTCTTTGCTTTTATTTTATTTTATTTTTTTCTTCTTCTCTCTATTTATCTTAAATACTCAAATTATGTAACATCAATGAACTAATGTATAAGATGTAAAACCACAAATGTACGTCCTGCTTTATATTAAAAGATATCAGGATTATAAATGAGAAATTAATAAATTTAGCAGTACTGTCATTGTGTAGTGAAGGTATTGTTTCTGTGTGGAATGTGTCTGATTAGCAGTGTGTGTGTGCCCTTACAGAAGGAGTTCCCGCTGCGCGGCCGCCTGGAGGAGGGCCTGCACCGGCGCTGTGTGGAGACGGCGCTGCAGCTCTCCGCCGCCTGGGACCAGCTGCTGCCGCTGCCGCTGCCGATGCCGCTGCGCTAGTCGCGGTGAGTCGCCTGTCTCTGCGCTGTAAAATGTAATTCCTTTAACACTAGAACTGCCGATGGGACATTTTTGTCCCGTGGCAATATTTCGATCCCTCCCCTTCATTTAATTGTTTCACGAAGTGGATGAGGCTTCATGACTTTTAATGATTCTTACCCTAGTCCATTTCTAAATGAAAGTCATCGCTACGGGTTACGTAGTTATCGAGAAAAAACGACAAATACCGAAAACCGCCGATAGGACATTTGTGTCCCATTGTATACACTAAACGTTGTCGATTGCTACACACTGTTAGAGGCTGTTGTACTCGTCATCCCCATACTGGTGTATCACCCAGCGTGATGGTATGGGGTGCCATTCGTTATACGTCTCAGACACCTCTTGTTTGCAATGGCAGCACTTTGAACAGTGGCCGTTACATTTCAGATGTGTTACAACCCGTGGCTCTAACCTTCATTCGATCCCTGCGAAACCCTACATTTTAGCAGGATAATGCACAACCGCAAGTTGCAGATCATGTACAGGCCTTTCTGGATACAAAAAATGTTGTACTGCTGCCCTGGCATTCTCCAGATCTCTCACCAATTGAAAACATCTGGTCAATGGTGGCCGAGCAACTGGCTCATCACAATACACCAGTCACTACTCTTGATGAACTGTAGTATTGTGTTGAAGCTGCATGGGCATCTGTACCTGTACACGCCATCCAAGCTCTGTTTGACTCGATGCCCAGGCGTATCAAGGCTGTTATTACGGCCGGAGGTGGATTGTTCTGGGTACTGATTCCTCAGGATCTATGCACCCAAAATGCATGAAAATGTAATCACGTGTCAGTTCTAATATAATATATTTGTCCAATGAATACCTGTTTATCTGCATTTCTTCTTGGTGTAGCAATTTTAATGGCCAGTAGTGTATATTTAAACATACTAGTTTTGTTTGTTTTCATAAAATGCAAATTAGCAGGTTTTAGTTTCATGGGCATGTGCTCTTGCTTATTTTTGTATTTTATAATAAAAAACTATTTGTTTTGTATTCCTAGCAATTTATGGGCCTTCTATTATAAATTACTTTATTTAAAAATCATTATCTGGTTGTACCTATACTCAGAAGTCGCAAACTGGTATTTAACAGTTGAGATTTCATTGAAATAATGTGTTTAGCTTGCTATTTGGGTGATAAAATGGTAAACATTTAGCTCTGTAGCTTGCCTATCACATCTTAGCTGCCAGCCATCCAGTATGCAAGATTTGGGACACAAACTGTATTGAACACTTCACGGCATTGCACTAAAATCTGGAGAACACTGAGGGCGCGGAGGAGAATGCAGATAATTAGGAGATATAAAAAGACTCTGATTTGTGGGAAATTTATAGTCAGACTCTGATCTGCATGTATTTAATTACACTACTCAAAACAATGAGGTGTTCAGTTGAGATATCATACACAGTATTCATATGATAAAGATTTTATTCAGATATTGGTTACAATTGTAATGTTTATTTATTTATTTAATTATTTGTCATTAGCCAACATATATTGAAATAGACAGTTTTACACTCTATATTACAAAAAAGTTTAGGATATTTTTGCAGATTTCAGATCTTCATTTTTTCCTTAGCCTAATTTTGCGGCATTAATAATCTTGTACATATTCAGATTCCTTAATTAATTTTTAAAGTAATACAGTTGGATGACATTTACTACATACATACAGTCGCTACTCATATTAAAATTCCCTAATGCTATATACACACTTATCAACTAAAATTTTATGTATATGTTTCTCAAACTCATCACTCGGTAGGACTCTCACAGTTGATGGTAACTTAATGAATAATGTCATTGCATTGTGTTTGAAACTACTTTGCACCTTGTGCAATCCTTGTAAATTCTACATCCAGTTTATCTCTACCTCTGGTTTCATGGGAGTCGATAGCTGTTCTGCACAGCAATGTATTTATTTATTTTTTATTTTCTTTTTCTTTTTTTCTTTTTTGTTGTTGAAAGTAGACATGTTTTAATATAGAGTGAAAGTATAGTCAGTATATTTATTTCTTTAAAGTGGTGTCGACATGAATCTTGGCTTGTAATTCCTGTAATTGGTCTTACAGCCTTCTTGAACACTGTCTGAGCACCAGCAGAGTTGCCCCATAGTTTTATTGCATATAGCAGATGGGACTGAAAGAAGGCATTGTAAGATGTTAGAAGTTGCTGTCTGGTAACTAGCATTTTTAATCTGCTTAAGAGGAAGACTACTCTAGACAGTTTGGTACACAACTGATCCATGTAACTGTTCCATGTCAGTTTGGGATCTAGGGGGATTTCAAGAAGTCTGACTGAATCCGTCTCATTTATCTTTTCCTGTAATTTGTGTAGGAAGAAATATATATTTTTCAGTCTTACTGCTGTTTAGGAGGAGTTTATTATTTTGGAAGGTGTGTGTGATACAGTAGGATATTTTGCTGTTTCAAATGTTTACTTGAGGTTTACATAGCATTTACTTAGAGCGAAGTACCTTGGGGCTACCATGATAGATAGGAAAAAAAACATTCTAATTGCTCTCTAATATGGTGTGTGATCACACATCGGATGGCCAGTACGGTTGCACAAAGTGAAATGCATCCAGTCTAAAGCAGACTAATTTTCAGTTGCAAAAGTCGGTAGCCTAACCTGTACAAACTGTATAACTGTGATTGCAGAGAAGAAGGCCAAAGAACAAAGAAGAATTATGTCTTGAGGGATATTTGGTCGTTCTTCCATGATTACAATATCCAGCTCTGCAACTGTTGTGGGAGATGCTGGTCTGGCTGCAGTGCAACTGCCAAGTGCATCCCAGACACTATCAATCAGGTTTAAGTCTGGGGAACAAGCTGGACACTCCATTCTTTCAACAAACAAAAAGTGCAGATGTGTGAGGATGTGCGTATTTGTCCACCAGAAGGAACACATCTCCTACAGCACCAGCGCAGGGCACAACAAAAGGTCGAAGGATCTCATCTCTGTACCTCTGAGCAGTCAAAGCACCATTCTGAATGACATACAGCTTCGTACGTCCGCCAATACTGACTCCTGCCCACACCATCCGTGCACCACCATGATATGGTTATGTTTCCTGAACATAAGCAGTATTGAACACGAATGGGAACAATCCCACCTCGTTCCTCAGTTCGAGGGATATAAATATTAACAATAATACATTTCCTTGAGACAATATTGTCTTGTTATAACAAAGGTATTAAACATAAGGAGAGTCATTGAATTAAAATTTGTGCTGTGGCCAGGATTCAAACCTGGTACCTCCTACTTACTAGGTAGGCACTTTAGACCACTCAGCTAACACAGCACTGTAGCCAAAGTGACTACACGGACTGTCTCGCTCCACACCACATACTTTAATTCTGCCTCATGTTCCCTATGAAATGCGTATCAAATTGCCAGGGCTCTCCTATATTGGAATACCACCCCAGCAAATAACACATTTCACAGGGAACAGCTGGCCACAGTGGCCAAGCAATTTGCGGTGCGCCGGTCACGTTCTAACCAGCCACTATGGTCGGGGGTTCGAATCCCCCCTCGGGCATGGATATTTGTGCCGTCCTTAGTATTACCTAGTTTATAAGTAGTTTGTAAGTTTAGGGACTGATGACCATGTAAGTCCCATAAGCTCTACAAACATTTGAACACAGGGAACACGAGGAAGAATTAAAGTATGTGGTGTGGAGGGAGACTTGCTTTACAACAGTCCATGTATTAGCCGAGTCGTCTAAAGTGCCTACCTAGTAAGTAGGAGGACCTGGGTTCCAATCCCAGCCCCAGCACAAATTTTAATTCAATGCATCTCCTCATGTTTAATACCTTTGGTATAACGAGACAATATTGTCTCAAGGAAATGTATTATTGTTGATATTTATATCACCTCGGCCTGAGGAACAAGGCGGGATTGTTCCCATTCGCTATCTTTGCTGGAGTGCTATTACAATGTAGGAGAGGCCTTTCAATTTGGTAAGCAGCATTTTTCAGAGGTCCACACTTCTCTTTCGATGAAGAAATGACAATTGTCTGGCTGTACACAATTTCTTGACTGATCTGTAAACAGAAGCCGGTGTGACTCCAATCCTAATGTTCCTCCATCCAGTTTATGCATGCAAAACAGTGTTGTTGTTTTAGTGGGCCACACACCATCAGGCTCCGTGAGTAGAGGTCACATTCCTGAAGGTGATTTTGGACTGTTTGTGTCGATATTGCGTGCCCCGTTGCTACCTGAAGGGTGCGTTGCAGCCGAGTCGCATTCAGCCTCCTGTCTCAGCGGGCTATTGACCGTAGATAACAGTCGTCTCTCGCTGATGTTAGCCGTGGAAGACCTTGGACTTGACTTCTTTTAACAGTTGTCTGAAATCACATCCAGGTCTTGGGAATTACAGTTTGCAACACTCCAGTAGCTGCAGCCACTTCTCTCTGTGTCTGTCCGTCTTCCAGCCTTCCTATGGCTCTCCATGCCACAGCTTCACGTAAGTCATGTTGTTGTTGCATTGCACTACATGCTCACTACACTATCTGAATCCAACTGCTTGTGTAGTTCGTTTGGTAGAGCAAACACAAGTCATTCCAACCCTCTCTGCAGCAACTTTCTGTATTTCAACTATCTTGGTTGCTGTAACGTTGCCTCTACTCCTTAGCACCAACATAAATACGTCCAACCATTTTAGTTCATTCCACCGATCACAGTACTTCATACCATATATATTTCAACTGATCCTCTGATTGTTTTTACCATTTTATACAGTGCCGCAGGTTCGAAGTATGATAAATATTGTATAAATTATTTTTCAAAAGAGATAGATTGGCTGGTCAGTACTTACCTTTGTGCTGTAGCACCGATTGTGACACAAATGAAGAAAAAGAAAAAAAGGGACGAAAAGAACAAGCTTTTGGAACACAATTCCTTCTTCAGGTGGAAGAGAAGGGAAGAAAAAATGGCGGGAATGGAAGGGAAAGGTAATTCACGACCTAGGTCATGAAGGTGGTGTTTGAGGAGTGTGGAAGTCAGAGATGCTGCATATTAGTACTGTTACTTGGAATTTTCAACATTTGCACGGTCTTCCCTGTATCACTCAGAAAACCAAATGTTTTGCAGACTTGCATCACGTGGGAAATAATGAGGCACTACTTCAATTCCTTTTATATATCAGTTAGTTAGTGCGTGTGGTGACTTGAATTGAAGTAGTGCCTCATTGTTTCCCATGTAATGCAAGTCTGCAAAAAATTTGGCTCTCTGAGTGATACAGGGAAGACTGTGCAAATGTTGAAAATTCCAGGTAACAGTACTAATATGCAGCATCTCTGACTTCCACACTCCTCAAACACCACCTTCATGACCTAGGTCGTGAATTACCTTTCCCTTCCATTCCCGCCATTTTTTCTTCCCTTCTCTTCCACCTGAAGAAGGAATTGTGTTCCAAAAGCTTGTCCTTTTCGTCCCTTTTTTTCTTTTTCTTCATTTGTGTCACAATCGGTGCTACAGCACAAAGGTAAGTACTGGCCAGCCAATCCATCTCTTTTGAAAAATAATTTATTATCTCTGAGGAGAATTTCCATCATTAATCGGATAAATATTGTATCTACAATGTCTGTCATAGTTTTCACTCGAATGAACTGTTGAAAGATTTTTATTGAAGCATCAAAGAATTGTGAAACTGCAAGTCTGGTCACTGCACACAGGTCTGAGGATGACAAGACTTAAGAGTTTCTTAGTTTCTATTTGCTGCAAGTTGTCAGCGGTTTTACAAGATACTCCCCATTCTGGATGCATGATTTGACAAACCTCTTTACAGGCACTATGGACCTTACTTCCAGGATTGTGTTTGTTTATATAATCACAAGTACCTTCTACTATCTTCTCACAAATTAACTCCCCACATTTACTTATATCCTCATAATCACAATTTATCTCATTAATGTCAATGGGTACCAGCAAGTCATCATGTACTCTCACATTACCCTCAAAATAATTATTATAATGTAGCACTTCTCCTACTTTCATCTCCACATAAAACATCTCACCTAATTCTTCTAATACATCATTATCAGAAATATCAACTTCATCATTAATATCATCATGATCATCATCAATATCAATATTATCATTATCTTCACTATCATCATCATCAGTTTTCAACAAATCCCCCTTAAATACAAATATCACCACTTAGAATGTCTTCTTCAAATGCATGATTCTCAGCCTCCACCACATTAACATCCATCTTGTCCTTTTCTTCCACCCCTTCTAAAGATGCAACAACTAATTCATCAGTGTTGTTACTTTTGTTAACAACCAACTTCCTGTCTTTCCTGGATTCATAAGAAAGGGCTGTCAAATGTACATGCATTATTAATTCTGGCTTGTGCTACTTTAGTTGCACCTTTGAAATTGATGAAATCACAATGCAAAACATTTACTTCTGCAACAGTTTCTGTCACAACTTTACTTTAATCAATTTTAGACTTACGACCTCACATACCGAGAGCCTAGTCTTGTCTTTTATCTTTACTATTTTATTGAGTTTAGTTTTGACTTTATCATATTGAGTTTTAGAAAAAGTTTGTGCTCACTGCTCTCCTCATTACAGTTTTTTATAAGATCCTCCTTAAGTTGTAACAGTTCTAACCTTCAGTGTCTTGTCTGCTAAAACTGTGGAAAGGCGGGTAAACACTGTCCTCATCCTCATTTTAATTTTCCCCGCTGCCTTTTGTATTTTCGTGACAATCGTCAGTTGCCGTGACTTGATTCAAATTGTCAGTACTCCCCTTAGAGTTCATGTTGACTAAAGAGGTCACACATTGGAGATATTACAAATACAACTACCCACCAAAATTTTAAATGTTAATACAAAAATGTTATACACAATAGTTTTCCTAAACAAAAAGTTCCTTACGACCTAACACTTGCACCGTCTTGAAGTAAATATGTAAGATTTCATTATCTTTTCTGACGATCACTGCATCGAAAACTGCTAGCGAGTCCGAAGACTTCTAGACAACTCTTCGAAAGTTGGTGATGCGAATATCTTCTAGTCGGCGTTCGGGATCGTCGATGCGCTGTTTCCTTCACCAAACGAAACAGTGCACTGTTTATAATGCATCGCATTATTGCAATCTTGTAAATGCTTCTCCTGGTGTTATGCTGTTGCTTGTGTTGCAATAGCATAAGCACACTGCAGTTGATTACTTCAAATCCCAGCTCCTTGACCAGTTGCGACAAAACCGAGCCTAGCTTCTCCGAACCAGTTGCGACATAACATTTAAAGTCCGTCACAAAGTTATGTATGGTACATATAAAGTTTACATTGTGATCTCTCGGTTTAGTGTAACTTCTTGTAACTCAGCATCTGCAATCTCGGTACTGTAGCAACATCTGGATTATGTTGAATTCAAGCAACTTGATTGAATCTGGCATCGTAAATGCGCAGATGGGTAACCATCCGGGTACCCCACGTGCTTTCACTTTATGGCAGAGGAGACATGAGGGGTGGCGCAAAGTCGTGACCGTGCTCTTTGCACCAATGTCCTGGATTAAATGCCAAACCTCTGCACAGTGTCTCACAGAGTAAGATCATAGGACACTGTTGATGACAATCCATCTGTCAGATGGGAACTTTAAGCTCTGCGGTCCCCTCGATGCTTTTCGAGAGGAGTAGGCTATGAGCCGCCACTGGGCTTAAAACGTTTCAACTCCATACAGTGTTCTGTTCACCGACTCAGTGATTGTGGTCTTCACGCCTTAATAAATCCCCACAGCATTAATGTTCAGGACAGTTACCTCGATATCTCGTGGATGTAAAATCTTCTTAAACACAGCATCTGCATAACCTGCTTACAGGAATCCCTAGAATTCGTTCAGATTACATGCAGCTAGAGAAATGTTCTCTATTTTATGTGTGCGTCAAAACTGAGGGAAGAACTCAGAGCAAACACCAGGTATCTGAAAAGCAGTTTAATTTCATCACTTTTACCCTACAATGCATTTCAACAATATGTACATTGGTGCCCAAACCGGCATAGTGGCAGCTTGGAAAGCTGTTACAAGACTGCCTTTTTCGATCTTTCTGTGGCCTCCTTATATAGTCTGGCCAACAATACCATACATTGTTACAACTATTAAAGATATGAAAAACAATTAGTTTGGCCATGTTTTGCCAAGATAGTGGCCACTTTATATTGAAAATTAAGGTAATTATTAATTTACACCAATTCATAATAATCCTGCTTTCATATATTGGGTCGCAGATCTGAAATATGCTTAACTGTAAAATACAACAATACAGTGTTTGTTTATACTAATATCTTGAAAAATAGTGAAGGGCAAATATTCGTACCATGTACAGAATAATGAAATAAAGTATTAGTTGTTTTGCTGTAAACAAGAACACAGGAATATTTCATATAGGCTTAGTTAATCTACAATGCTGCCCATGCTGGCAAGTTTATATTTGAAACATTTATTATATTTGTGTTTTCATGGCCAGTTCCTACTCAAATATACAATAGAATATATCTCTAAGCACACTATTTCACTTTGTTTTCCTGAAGTGCATGAGAGCAGGTTTTAGTTTCATGGCCATGTGCTCTTGTTTATTTTCATATTTTATGATGAAATATTATTTGTTTGTTTTCCTAGCAATGTATATATCTTCTCTTAACCATTACTTTATCTAGAAATCACATTTCTTATATTACACATACTTGGAGATCACGAACTGGCATTTAACAGTTGAGGTTCTAATCAAATAATTTGTTATTTGGGTGATGAAACAGTAAACATTTAGCTTTGTAGCTTGCCTATTACATCTCAGGCTTCACCCTCTCCCTTCTCACATCATCTCCAGCACTACACTACACTACACTTGTACCCATTACAGTCGCCTACACTTAACATAGACACTTCAGCACACAGTTCTCACACTTTGCAAAGGAAAGGTGTCTGTGGGCATTAAGGATAGGGAAAAACTTCCCAATTATGCAGCTGAACTGCCCTTTGGGGTCTCCAGCCATTCGTACCGCACGACTTTACTTTTTATTGTGTATGCTAGTTGTTTGAAATTATGAAGAGCAACACTAGGTAAGTTTCATCAGTAAGTTACAGTAATCAAACTCTAAACTTTATATAAACTAGATATGCACAATAATCACGTTTAACAATGAAATGTCACCATGCTGACGGGCATAGTGACTGCCTCGAAATCTGGTTAAAAACTGTGCTTCCACGACCTCTGTGGGTTGCCTTTGTATACAAATATCCTATTCCTATGTTTCTAAGATAGCAGCAATAGGTGTTGCTACTAATTTTACTCATGAAGGAAATTAACAGTACATGTAATAAAAGGAATTCGTAAAGAAAATAAGTGGAAAGATAATGAAAGGAGAAGGTAAAGAAACAATGGGACTGGAAAATATTGGTAATTAATTTGACTATAAATGGCATGCTATGTAATGTGTCTGCTATTATTACTGTACTTCACACACCAGTTGTGAATAATAAAATATATATGTCAACACGGCATGTTTCGGGATGACATTATCCCATTATCAAGTTCTGTAAAACAAGGAAAGGTAGAATGATAAGGGCACTACATACAAATGACTGTACCACAAATATTCCAATGAACATCTTACCTACCATAAAACTTATTTGCTGCTAGGAAGCATTGTTAAACACAATAGCTGTGTATGTACATACTCAAAAATAAAACTTTGCACAGTACCACACGTTTCTCAGATGGCAGCAAGTTGTGCACTAACGGACAGCTGATCCAACTTTAAAGATTGTCCATATGCCTAACCACTGTCATTGGTGGCCAAAGATATTCTAGTCAGGATACCTAACATTTATTCATAAAATCAGTCACTAAATTAAAGGTTTTGTAATGGAACAACGCTATAAATCTTTCAGTGAAGCTAAAAGCAAGAAGTCGATATTTAATACATCAGTGTTTCTCAAGGAGGAGGTTGCTAAAATGTGCCCAGTAATGGCGTCAAAACAGATAATGTGTCTACATAT
The DNA here is from genome assembly GCA_026315105.1 of Locusta migratoria. Lineage (NCBI taxonomy): Eukaryota > Metazoa > Arthropoda > Insecta > Orthoptera > Acrididae > Locusta > Locusta migratoria. Next base: position 126,975,466 of record CM048752.1, read on the forward strand.
CGAGAAATTCGTTTTCTGTACTGTAATGTTTAATAGTACTTGCAAAATGCTATCTAATTGCTGCAAGAACTGATGGTGTCACAGAGAGAGCTCACATTACTATACAAAATCACATTCATTTAAATCCCATTTCATGACACAACATACTCTGGAGGCATGTGCCTCTTTTCAACTTCTACTTTCTTTAACCACTCTTAATGAAAGGTGTAAAAATTTCATTTTTGTTTTGGGCACATCTATGGAAACTCCCTTTGGAATTATATATGTTTCATTGGCCTTCTGGCACAAGTAATGTTAAAAATCAGCACTTAAATTTTTGTGTTTGTGTATGTATATAATGGCGCTGAGTTATGCTCCTTTAAGACAAATTGATTTGTATTTTGTACACCCATGCACATTGTCACCACTGAGTCTTTCCCTTTCACTACAGTTCTGTATGTTTGTTACAGGAACACCTCCACGCTTCAGGAGGATGTCGGTTTGTAACGGTCCGGGTGCGATACTGGACGGAGCGGAGTTTCTGCTAAAATGTGGGCCTCCGGCACTCCGCGGCCCTTCTGGTTGCATTCCTTACTTCGCTACAGTTCCTGAGAGCCGCCGCCTCCTTTCAGACCGCGCGTCAGTAGTGTAACGCCAATTAGTACGAAACCGACTCTTCGACCGGCAAAGTGGTTCCGAGGGTATATTACAGTATCGCAAAGAGCCTCGTCTTCGACGTCTTGCCTTCTGCTCTTTCTGAGATATCTCAAAAGCGTCTGTTTCTTCTCTCGTCTTAAAATTCTCTTTGTGACTCTCTGTGGTCCTTTTCTCCTATTACTGTACTACAATAGTAACTGTACGCATGAAGTTAACTAGAATTAGTCGTGTATGTAACGTTATTTAAAGGTATTGTACGTGGCTTTACCGGCCAGTTTCAAAACCGATGCAAACCAGTGTGGGTGCTGAAGTATGTGTGCCCCATCAGTGTGAGCTTCTGGATCCAGAGAACACTTTGTCAGGGACACACAGGATTTGACATAGGTGGGCTAAATATTGCAAATATAATCACATCTCTTCAAAGTTGGGATCAAAATCAGAGTTCAAAGGGAGCTTATGTGATAGGTATATATCATAATACAACCTGTTTGTTTTGCATTTTTTCTCTTTTTGCCTGCCCAGCTTATAGAAATTATATGAATTTTGAGGTTTCAGAAGTGGTCACCTAACAGACGTTACCCCACCACAGGTGTAATGTGGAAACATAAACACCTCCTGTATGATACTTTTTGAAAAGTCAGTGTTTCTGTCGCTTATTTGAAATTTTTATTTTCAATTAATGGAAGTGGTATGTGTAGGTGACACAGGTAAACGTTGCAAGAGGTTCCCAACAAATGTTTGCATACTTCATCTTGCCCAGTAAGAAATAATTCATCAGTACTTAGAAAATAAAATTACATCATTTATTTGTATACTGTAAAGATTTCAACTCTACCGGTCAGACTGAAAGGCAAATAGAGAGAAAGGCAGATGGAGATTAATTTTATTGTGCTGCCAGTATATTAAAAACTTGGAAATTAAAGGGATCAAAGGCAGAAGTACAGGAGCATAAAATCAAAACTTTACCGCAGGCTTGAGAAGAGAAACACAAGTAGGTAAGAAGTGAGCATATGAAGAGTATGGCAGATATGATATGGCAATATTTCATTGTACTGCCATATCTCATGTTTCTGCTACTGCGACAGTTCTCATATCGTGTGTGACTAACTCCCCCCCCCCCCCCAACCACCTTTTGTCCTTCCCTTTCCTCTCTGATTTCCAGCTCCCCTTAGTTTTTCAACAATTTCTTCACAGTTTTAGTGTCCATCCATCACAGCTCACAAAGAAGAGCTCTTTGTCTCTAGAAGCTCAAGATTGATGATGATCACTAATAATTTCATACAGCTGCGTAGTCTCACTATATATAATACTCTTCCGAATTATCTCTCTGTGTGCACTGTTGGTTTTTATTATTTCTACATCCATGCCAGTACTTTACTTTCAAAGAACTGTACTTTACTTTTGGTATTCTGATACTTGCCAATTTTTACAGCTGCGAGATTGTAATTCAATAATAAGATTTCCTGATCGATGAAATTTGTGAGCCATGACAATTAAACAAAATGAAAGACAATGTTTTGCAAAACCCAATGTGGCCAGTGATCTGTAACAGAAAAGGCCAGTAAAATAATTACCAGATTTATATTTTTAGAGTTGCATTATCTTTGAACTGTTGTTTATGATTATTTTTGTATCCTTTGTTTCCACATCACAGCTTTGCATTTCTTCTGATGTGCATACAGATGATTCCTCTGATATAAATATTTTTCTATTACACATGAAATATAATGACTTTTCCACCGTGACAGTTGAATAAATAACTGTCATTAATTGCAATAAAACATGATGATATTGGTACAAATCATATTGCTGTCTTATACTAATTACAGTATTTATTATTATTGTTATTATTATTTGCAACAATATTAACAGTATGGCTGAACATCAGTTCTAGATGAGACTGCAATTCCTAAAAAATAAATTATCCAAACAATTTCTGATGGTGGAAAAAAAGTGACCAAATATAAATACTTGTGTACAGAGGCAGTATTTTCTGGTGTCATAACTCCATGTAATGCCATGAGTAACGTCAAGTTCCTACATTATTTTGCATGTGGTAATTGAATTTCACTTATCACTCTGAACATGTATAATATGTACTAAGTTGCCTGCATGTTATGTAATCAGTGACTTAGGCAACTCAACTTCTAAATCTTTCCCCACTGAAATATGTAACTGAATTAGTGTCATTGATGGTGAACTGTTCTTTAAATGTTATTAAAGTAGTGTGGAGTAAGAAAGCTACAACTATTCTATGTCCACATTGTTGACTGTGGCCTCAACATTTTGTTTGTTAAGAGCTAAAGCACATCTTTACTGTCAGGATTGCAAGACTGCTATGTGCAATAACTATAGGTAATTGCGTGACACACACACACACACACACACACACACATATATATATATATATATATATATATATATATATATATACACACACACTTGGAATGACATGACATTTGTTACTACACACACTGTTATTGTTTGTAGGATTCCATTTTTATTTTTCCTAGCATTTAAGCTTGTAAATACTCTTTACTTTGTTTTATCATTTTCTGACTCTTTTAAACTGATAAACTCATTTAGTCATGCCTATGTCATATTGGTGTTGGCTGAGTATATACCAAATATCACCAGACAGGGTAAAACAAAAATTGTGTTATTTATTGTCATTCGTTTAGAAGAACCACACTCAATTGATCAAATTTGTTTTTATTATTAAGTTTTTTTAATTATTTTGCTATCTTTAAGAATAATATGATTTTTATCTGTTGTTGTTTATATTGTCATTGTTTTGCAATCATAAAAATGTTAATATTCAAATCCACAGTTTTTTAGCTCACACTGAGCACACTTGTCAATAACCAAGTGCCATTGTAAAAGTTAAAATTTTACTTATTTGCTTTCATTGTACATATTGTTTTTAACTCTGTTATCTTTCAGATTTTTTGTACAATTTTGTTACTAATATTTATTATAATAATCATATTTTTTATGAAACGTTACCACAGAAGTAATGAAATGAAAGTTTCAATTTGTGGCTGTCATTTTCATTTACATTATCATTGAGAATTTAAGACAGTGCCATATAATATTGAATACTGTCGCTGCGGTATGCTCCAGCATTCCGCATCAACAAATTGTTTTTATTGCAATGTGATGGTGACTATTTAGGTGAAATATTGCCTGAAAGGTAGCCCTTTTCTTTTCAGTGTTGTCAAACGTAGCTTAAAATGAGATGTGTAAAATTTAGAACCTGTGGTTACAGAATTGCATTATGTATGGTCTAGTCAATCATGGAAGTGAAAACTGTTTGTGTACTCATTAATATTGTGATAAGATCTATTATAGTATTAAAATAATGCATAAACACACAAGTACACATCTGTAATTATATAATGGCTGTAATAATCTATAATATTGCATAGTCACTGTATAATGAATTACAATATAGTTTCACTCTTTACAATAATGGACATTGCATCTACAGGCACAATAAAACGGTAAGATAATGGTTTATAAAATTGTAACACTGTAAAATAACAATGCATATTTATTGTAGTTATGGTCATATTTATAACCTGAGAATTTTCAATGCAATTTATATGTTATACACTTATATATGTAAAGTGGTTTACAGGAATTCAGTATTTACCAGTAACACCAAAAATATCATGTCAAAATATGAATTCCAAGTTTCTCTTGCAAACATCTAATTACCCTAAAAATGTATTTAATGCTTCTGTCTGTAAAAGTGTACTTTTGTTGTGGTACAAGCATTTTGTAATGTGATATTTTATACTGTGCAATATGTGATGTTACGAAGTGCGAGGAAGTTTGCTGCCCAGTTATTGTGCTTTAGTCTGGAGTTCTTGCTGTATATATGTACATACCTATTTCATTCATCTGAAAACCCTCACAACAAACTGCATATAATTTTTGAAAATTTGCAGCAGTTGTTTGAGAATTGTGAGGAAGCTAAGTTGGTGTGACACAGAATTAGTCGAATGTTTCACTTTTCAGTGGCACGTGTACAGTTTCGAATGTCTTAGGCAGATTGGGATCCGGAGTTGTAACCTTACCTTCCCAACTGTGCAGTTTTCAATACCATGTTTGTAAATCTTGACCATCTTCTCCTTTGAATATCAGGTCACTATTTTATAAGCAGTGAATTTCACTTCACTATATCGCTGCACATCAAAAAATACTGTCAGAAGAAGACTCCCGAACCAATAAGTTTATGTTCAGTGTTTTAAATTATTATTTTGTTGATGTTGCTAGTTTGCATTTTATGTTCTCTCTCTCTTTCCGGTGTCGTTAGTTAGCTTGCTCAGTTACTAATTTTATTATCTCATTTGCCAATCTAACTTCATCAGCGTTGCCTCATATAATTCAGATACATTCCAGCACCCTCATTTTCATTGTGTAGATGCCCATCTTACAAGACACTGTTGTCTGTATCTCCCGTGTCCAGTCTGTTGACACCTCTGACAGAATTTCAATGTCATCAACAAACCTCAAAGCTTTCTAAACAATGTCACTCACTTTTACCTGTTACTGTTTTTATTTCACTATTGTTACTTTGGCATAGTTGGAAAATTTTCACGTCTTTGTGAAGCGTAATGCAATGCATTGATAAAAACATAACACTGAATTGTAGTTTGTTAATATTCATGTACTTATGACCCTTGATGTTTTATTATGTTGGGGAAGTAGGTTAAAAATAAGTTGTTATTAAAGACAAAAGTAGATTTGTTATTGATATGGGGCCTGACATGACGACATAAGATGTATTTGTATGGTACAGTAACTGCGAAGTGATACATTACAAAAATGCTTTTCCATTTTATGTAATGTGGTCTTGAGTGGTCTGTATATACCACATTGAGATTTTTATATGCAAATACCTAAAACAGTGTAGAAAAGTTTTATATTTTTGGCCAAATTGCTCATTGAGTATATAATTTTGCTGTCATCTCTGCCCCACACCAATATAGATGACTATATTTCCATCAAATGTAACACATACGACAGTGATATTTTAAACTATTTCTGACATTATATCGAATCAATTCTTATAAATGTATGATCGTATGAGTACTACTTATAGTTTGTTTACATACTATTGTTTCTCTTCATACATTCTGTTCAAAATGGCACAGGTTCTGACGTTGCAATAGTAAAATAAAAACGGTAACAACTGAAAGTAATTTCGATATTTTAAAAATGTGTAGAAGTCAGTTGCCCACGAACACATTACAAGTGGGGGGGGGGGGGGGGGGAGGAGACAAACAAACATGAAGTATTTCACTCTGCAGTGCTGTAATGGCCCTTTCTCCTGCCAATTTACTAACCCTGTTATGAAGGAGAATAAGGATGGAAGTGTAATTGTAATTTGTTATCACATTTTATCTTCAGTTTGGCTGCTTGTTTGTCTGACCAGAAACTTTTACATTCATTTTGCAGCTTTACATTTTATATTGAGATCAGGAAAGAGAGAGAGATTAATTCCATCTGTCAGTATATTATAGAAGGGTCCATATTAGTGTATGAAACAATTGTCTCTCTGGGTTTGTTTATAATGTTCAAGAAGTGCAACCTTTTGAAGTGTGGAATTTGTGTATGTGAGAGTGATGTGAGACTCGTCTGGTCTTGTTATTACTGTAGACACATGAAATACCCATATATGATTGGATTATAAACTGAGAGTTCCTCACTAGAATTAAACCCCAATTCTGCACAAGCCATCTAAAATATATTTTGATGTAAATGTGTTATGTGAAGTAATCCAACAAATGCAACTGTTTGCCTCGGGTGCTCCATTTTGTTGCGGTTGTGATACGAGATGCCTTTGTGTGGTTCTGCTGTCGAGTAGTTTGCCGTTAAGTTTTTGTTGGCTTCTTAAAGACTGTGATTTTGTGGCAGCATTTACAGATGATATTATATAAGATTGTGAAGTGGTAGCTTTGGCACTGTTATAGTGTATTTGTCACCGAACTGATGTAGTCAGACATGACATATTATTATTTTTTTTTCTTATTAAGTGGTGTATATAATATATGAATCATGTGTTGAATGAAAGAAAAAAGTACATGTGATAATAACTTTACTCGTTCATGGACAGATGGATGGCAGAAATATTTGTCACAGTTTTGTGATAAATGTTAATGGTCAGTTGTCTACTACATTACCTTGCAGTTAACAGAATGAATAAACATCAGAGGCAGAAAGAAGGCTAAAAGTCTTGAGCTAAAAGTTTTGAAAACAACTGACTGTTATGTGTCTTCAATATTCTCAAAAAATAATCTCTCTCTTTTTTTAAATATGCTATTGTGTTTTGCTGATGCAATTCATTACCAATGCAGCAAAGTATTAACATTCGGACTGTACAATATCCCAATTGTATAATTTCATACAACTAACTGGCATTCTGCATTTAGATTTTGAACATCGGTAATCTCATCTTCATTAAATTTATCTATTTTTTAATCATGACTGTGTCTCAGCAACACTTATAGGATAGCAAATTAATAACAGCAAACCAGTTGCAATAATAGTTGTTTAATAAATTTGACCACAGTTTCGACAGATATAAACCTGTCTTCTTCAGAAATACATGTATACCTATAGACAATGTGACATCATATAATTTATCTATATTTCTCAGTTTAGAAACATAGTTGTACACAGTTATGATTAAATTGGCCACCTTCCTGTGCATTTTCTGTTCCTTGAGAGAGTTTGTATTCCCTGCAGGAGCTTCTCCAGAGATTGTGATCACTTGTGGTTAGGACAATTAAAGGTGTTGTGCATACCCTGGGAAATGTCAAGGAATGTCGTCTAATACTTTCACACCAGAAATATCCATCTGAATTAAAACAGTCCAGTTACACTAGTTATTCAGTATGTTAGACCACTATCCATGCTCTACTCTTCTTCATTTTTCTTCACTAGGAATGAATACATAGTGAAATTTGCAAGTTTGTGAATGAAGACTCAGATTGCAAACATTAATCAAGTGAGTCATTTTATAGCAACTATTTGGAACAACTCTACTACTTTGAACAGAAGGAGAGGTGTTGAATTAAAATTTGTGCTTTGCCCAGCGTTCAAACCCAGAACTGTGTCACTGAACATTGATTTATTACTTCATATGCCAGAGGAACAAGGCACCATTTTTCCCACTAATGTTCATTACTGGGTCACTATTCCACTATTGGAGAGCCTCTCCACCATTGAAACATATTACATCAGAATTTAAGTCTGTGTTGTGGAGGGAGGCGGGCTTTAAGACAGTTCGGACTGTCGCCGTATCGAGAAGGCCGCTGTGGCCGAGTGTTTAATGCATCTGCCTGGTAAGCAGGAGTTCCAGAGTTTGAATCCTGGCTGTAGCACAAATTTCCATCTAAATGCCTCCTCTCCTGTTCAATATCTTTGATATATGAGACAAAAATTTCTCTGGTAGTTTATTTATTATGTGATATTTATAACTCTACTACTTGTTTCTCTTGTCAGTTTCCTATTTAAAGTCACAAATAACTAAGAGCCAAAAATCACTTGGGGGTAGATAAAAACATAACTACTACTCTTCCCCTGAAATCTTTGCCATTCTGCTGTAAACATTTTTTTATTTTCTAGTCATCGTTATGTCCCAGTCAGTAGATCAATTTATTCACTTTATTGCATTCTCTTCCATTTTTTGTTATAGAATGTAGAGTGCAGTAATGATATTTGCTGTTTGTAATTCTAGAAGTCAAACTCCCTTCCCTGGAATGGTGAACCTCTATTAACTACTGCTACACACATCTTTTGGTGTTTGAGTACAATGGTAAAGTTGTTTTAATGGTGTGTGTGGATGGCTTTATGAAAACAATGGAAAGTGTTTTGACAGCTTGTCTAAAAGATTATCAAAGGTATAACATGTATTCTGAGGGATACTGCGACTGCTCTTACAGTTAATCTCGAAGGGAGCATTTTTGTAGCTTCAAGACTTCTTTCACTTCAGAAGCCGTTATATTAAAATTTGATTTTTTTTCTTTTTCATAATAAATAGTATTATGTAAAATTTATATTTGTCACTCTTTATTCAACTTTTGTGTGCATCTGATGGTGAGTGATTACTTTTTTGGTGCAAAAATTCTACTAAAGTAGTGTTTTCATAATTACTAACATTGACATGCAGTTAAAAAGGCATTCATACAATGATGAAATTTTCACTGAGATAAAAAATATCCATATCTCCTTACCTGTACCAATGTTGAATAAGTGATTTTTCCCTTTCTGCCTTGGAATGGCACAATAGGTCTTCATATATTTTGTTCTTTGGACCTCGCCACAAAATTATGGACACTCTCCTGCATAAATATTTAATTAATGTGGACATCAGTAACTGAAGTTAAAATTCCTGTATTAACTGCAAACACTTCAGCACAAATGAGCTGTGGTTTTTCCTCCTCTGTCAAATGTCATGCACAACTGTTGTGGTTTGCAATGACAAAATAAGTTCTTTCTGTAATGGTTCACAGTTGCTAGGTTTAGTCTTCTGTTGATCGTTGTTGAGTCAATGGTGGCTATTTTGCAAATTGAAATATTGTCCCATCATGCTGGAGAGAGCGAAAATATACAATGGAATGTTATGTTGACTGTTACCCGTACAGTCTTTTCTTTTCTTAGTACCACCTAAAGAATGTAACGATTAATTTCTTATAACACACTCCACCATAGTATAACAGTTTAAATAAAGATTTCACTTTAAAAATTATAGCTCCCCTATTACCTTATTTTTGAATAGACTTCTAAATTATATCTTTTACCGACAAAAGTAAAGAAGTGGATGTGTTAGTTTATTAGCTTGGACTCGCCTTCTTCCTGCCACTGAAATGTTAAACTGTGATTACAATTATATTGTATTTTATTGTGTGTTAAGCTTCTGAGATTAGCATTCCATGACCAGTGTGGTGACGCTAGGGGTGCAATAGTGTTGGGGAGATGTCTCCACACCTGTACATAGGCATACTACACTTGTATTGTGATATGGTGTGATAGATTTGTATACTTGTTGTAGCTTATATATACATATAAATGCTTAAATTTTTGTACGAAAAAAATGTGCTGCCATTTTCTGTTTTATAATATGAGTTTACCTTTTTTCTGCAATATTTATTAGTAATATTATAAAATATGTTATAATGTGCAATACCTGTAACTGCTTTGTATAAGTGACTGTAAATAAAATGGGCTTTAGTGCTTTAAATACACCTTTCTCTTCTAAGTAATTAAATATACATTTTCAATATAGTGAGCTTTCCTAACTATATTACAACCTGTACTTCCCGTTTTGAAATATGTATTGTCTATGCACAGGTTTCTGAACAGTTACACACAGTTGCTTAATTTGCACACTTTACAACTGACACCAACTTTTTGGTTTTCTTCTTGTGACCCTAATATAGCTTTTAGCTGTCTCTCCTGCAGTTAGCATCTGCCATATACGAATTTATAAAGGAGAAATTCCTAGCAGGAAAAATATATATAAAAAATATATGAAGATTACTTACCAGGCGAAGGAGCACAGGAAGTGGTAGTAGCACAAATAAATCAATAAATTCACACACACACACACACACACACACACCACACACACACACACACAAATGTACAAATGTTAGCTTTCGCAGCCTAGCTGCTTCGTCTCCTTCCCTTCTGCCTGACGAAGCAGCTAATCTCTACCAGATTATGAGGATAGCTGTGGGATGTGAAAGCTGTTATTAGGATATTGGTGTACTGGTTCAGAGCTTCAGGACTGGAGCAGACCCGTTTGCCACGAAGACCTAAGCTGTAAGGAAGGGAACGTTTGATATGGAATGGATGGCAGCTGTCATAATCTGGTAGAGAAACAAATTGCCAGAGCCACTTTCTCATCCCCCCAAATTCAGAAACTTCAACAGAAGAATCCCAGAAGTGCCCCTCTTGTCACCGGATACTTTCCGGGACTGGAGCGGACTCTGAATGTGGCTCTCCAGCAAGGATACGACTTCCTTAAATCCTGTCCCGAAATGAGATCCGTCCTTTATGACATCCTTCCTACTCCACCGAGAGTGTTTTTCCGCCGCCCACCTAACCTCCGTAACCTCCTAGTCCACCCCTATGAAATCCCCAAACCACCTTCCCTACCTTCTGGCTCCTACCCTTGTAACCGCCCCCGTTGTAAAACCTGCCCTAGGCACCCTTCCACCACCACTTACTCCAGTCCAGTAACCCGGAAGGTGTACACGATCAAAGGCAGAGCCACTTGCGATAGTACCCACATGATCTATCAACTGACATGCCTGCACTGTGAAGCGTTCTATGTGGGAATGACCAGCAACAAACTGTCCATTCGCATGAATGAACACAGGCAGACAGTGTTTGTTGGTATCGAGGATCACCCTGTGGCTAAACATGCCTTGGTGCATGGCCAGCACATCTTGGCACAGTGCTACACCGTCCGGGTTATCTGGATACTTCCCACTGACACTAATCCTTCAGAACTCCAGAGATGGGAACTAGCCCTTCAGCATATTCTCTCTTCCCGTTGCCCACCTGGTCTCAACCTCCGCTAAATTCGAATTCCCACCCACCATCTTAACATCTTTGCATCGGTTCTATGGACAGGCCTCTGCCTCAAGTGGTATCTCTGTCTAACTTCTTAACTTCTTTGCTTTCTACAGTATGTCTGCCTAGGTGTACTTGTGTCTGTGTGAATGTGTGTGCATTTGTTTACCCTCCATTTTTTCCCCCAAGGTAAGTCTTTCCTCTCCCGGGATTGGAATGGCTCCTTACCCCCTTCCTTAAAACCCTTATCATTTCCTTTTCCCTCTCCTTCCCTTCTGCCTGACGAAGCAGCTAGACTGAAACAAACATTATAGAGGGAAACTTTCCCCATGGGATAAACAAAAATAAAAAATAGAAAAGAGATGACTTACCAAAAGGACCGGCTCATCGATAGAAACAAATAAAATCACACACAAACACACATACAAGCTTTCGCCACCACTGCCACCTTCTTCAGGAAAAAGGGGAGGAAAAAGGGAAGGTTATGGGTTTTAAGGAAGTGGAAAAGGAGTCATTCCAATCCCAGGAGTGGAAGGACTTACCCTAGGGGAAAAAAAGGAAGGTAAACAAATACACACACACTCAGACATATCGAAACGCAAACACACCTAGACAGACATTTGTAAAAAGCTTGTTTACCTTCCTTTTTTTCCCCTAGGGTAAGTCCTTCCACTCCTGGGATTGGAATGACTCCTTTTCCACTTCCTTAAAACCTATATCCTTCCCTTTCTTACTCTTTTCCTGAATAAGCAACCAATGGTTGCGAAAGCTTGTATGTGTGTTTGTGTGTGATTTTATTTGTGTCTGTCGACAAGCCTTTACTTTGGGTAAATCATCGGTTATCTATTTTTTATATGTTTATCCCACCAGGAAAGTTTCCTCCTATAATTTATATTTCAATATCAAAATACCATCCACAAAGTAACCCAGCAGAAAGAATTATGTCGAGTTAGGATACTTATGTAAGACTTATTGTACTGGGAGACATTCAAAGTGGGTAGAATTCATAGGGAAATTTAAACAAGTGCTTAATGAATTACCACACACAATCACAAAGGTCTCGTCCCTAGAAGTACTAGGAACTAAGAAAAGGGGAAGTAAGAATACCCAATCAATCTCTCACACAAGTGTTGAGAATAGATTACAGAGAGGCAGAGAAACTGCAAAACAGATTATAGCAGGGTACCACAGTAAATTATTAGGTCAGAGGTCAGAGGAACCACAGGAGAAGTGCAAATGGGTCAAAACAATAGCAAAATTCTATACATTATATGAGGGACCACTCTTTATACACAAAAAACCTCACCCCAGTCCTACAACTGGGAAGGATAAGTGTCAATATAATATTCAGGATATAAAACTATTCTTGACCGAATGATATAAGTAGAGCAATGAAGATTTAATATGTATGTCTTGGCGTCAACCAAGATATGATTCATTGAAGTGAGTGTTCCTTCCAGAGTTAGTTTCAAATGGCATCATTTCAACAACCGGGAGGAATTAATACATTTTTATTAGGAGAAATATAATAATGGAAATTCCAGGTTGGAATTAATAATATAGTAAGGACGGTTAACAACTCACTGCAACGACAAGCTGCGACAGGCACATACGAAACACACACACATACAACACTTTCAGCTATCGGCCGTGGCCTTAGATGTGCAGCGGCCGGAGGTGATGGTTGTACGACTGTGTTGTGTGCCTATGTAATTACGTGAGGGTTCTATTTTCTGAAGGAGGCCATGGCCGATAGTTGAAAGTGTTTTATGTGTGTGTCTTTTGTATGTGCCTGTCACAGTTCATCGCCACGTCTTTGCGGTGAGTTGTAAACTGTCCTTACTATATTATTTATTAGGAGAAAATACTTTAGTTTTAATGTTTTGTAACCTAATTGCAGTAATCAACCTAGTGGTGAATATTCACCCAGTCTCAGAGTAACAAATGGTCTTCCTGTTTACTTAGTAATTTGAAGAGTGATGACATTGGACCATATTTGAACAATACTCATATAAATGTCAAAGAACGCTTACTCAATGATTTTACAAAACTTTTATGATAATATATGTAAAAACTAAACAAAATGTTGAAGCATAGACTACATTGAACTCTTGAAGAGGTATTAATATACTATAACTGTATTCTCAATCATTATGACAGGATGTAAAAAATAATGAAGCAATGGTATGATTATGATATACTCATAAATATATCTTTTGAAGTATTTAATTGGTTTCGTTTACTATTCAGTGTGTCTCACACTTATTTGTTTATTGGGGACAGAAGATTAGGGGATTTCCAGAAACGGAAGCAAAGTATGTCATTGCATTTGGGCTAAAACATTAAATGAACAAGTATGAGGCATATAAGAATTAAATATTAAATTTTTTTAGTGTAAGATATTCCATTGTGGATTTTCTGTTTTCTTTAATGTTATTTGCCCAAGGTCTTCCTTTGGGCTTCATGTGGTGGCGCAGATGTCTGACTTCACCTGCGGTTTTGCAAGGAGACTGCAATGCCAATACGGTGTTCTGTGGAGTACCAAGTACTTGGAAAAATAGATTTGCAGGATAACTTCTGTGAAATTTGGAAAGTAGGAGATGAGGTACCGGCAGCAGTAAAGTACTGAGGACAGAGACTTAGAGTATCGTCGGGATGCCAAGCAACGTGTGATATGACTGCATTTATTTTCTATCAGTATAAATGTTCTCACAGAAATAGTGAGTTGCAATGTGTGGCTATTTGCTGCGGTGTACAGGAGGGTGTCATTGAATGACTGTAGTAGGATGCAGGATGACTTGGACCAAATTTCTAGGTGGTGTGAGGAATGGCATGTACAACTAAATGAAAGATGAAGCGGATGTGTAGGAGTAACTACTCCGTAATGTTCAAATACAGCAGTAGTAGTGTGCCGCTTGACAGAGTTGTGTCAATTAAATACCTAGGTGTGATGCTGCACAGAGATCTGAAATGGAACGAGCATATAAGGGCAGTCGTGGGAAGGTGTGAGGATAGTCAAATTCGGTTTATTGACAGAATTTTTCAAAGGTGTGAGGCGGGCGGCTAGGTTTGTATCTGCTAGATTCAATCAGTGCGTGAGTGTTACTGCAATGCTTCAGGAAGTCAAATGGGAGTTGCTGGAGATGAAGTACTTTTCGAGAAACACTATTGAAGAAATTTAGAGGGCCGTAATTTGAGGCTGACTGCAGAACGATTCTACTGCTGCCAACCTATATTTTGCGTAAAGACCACAAAGATAAGATCAGAGGTATTAAGTCTCATGCAGATGCATACAAACATTCATTTTTTCTTCATTCTATATGGGAGTGGAACAGGATAGCAAGTAACTGGTAGTGGTACTGAGTACCCCCCCAACATGCACCTTTTGGTGGATTGCACAGTATGTATGTAGGTGTCAATGTAATTGTGAAAGTGGATTTGTATAGGTCAGCTTATTTTTGTGCCTTTTTATTGTTTGACACAATGTTATGCTTTTATTCATGCCATGACAGAACTTACCTGGAGCTGCGGTGGAGTAGCCGAGCGGTCTAAGGCGCTATGCTGCAGAGCGCACGGTTGCTCGCCATCGTAGGTTCGAGTCCTTCCTGGGGCACAGGTGTGTGTGTTGTCCTTAGGTCAGTTTACCTTAGTTTAAGTAGTTTGTAAGCTATGGACTGATGACCACACAGTTTGGTCAGATAGATTTACAAACATTTGAACTTATCTGGATTTCGAGAACTTGGATCAACAGTACCAATCTTCTTCATCTTGAAGGTGGATGTTAAAAGTGAGTGCAGGTTGGTATTTTCTCAAAGACATGCACAGCACCGTATTTCAGATGGGATTAAAACACTCTCTCTCTCACACACACACACACACACACACACACTAAAATGAAAGATCATTAGCGCACATATAAAGATCAGAAACCCCAATCTTTAATCTCATTACTCAGTTAATTGTCTCTTTTTAACACCATTAAAATTTAGACAAAAATAACACAGTTTGCCCTCATTAAATCCTGCAATTTGTTGTTAAAGAATAGCAATTCAATGTGGTGGTCAAATTAAACCAGTTCATAGTGCCAATCACAAGAGGCCATCATCCCCAATTTGTGAAATACAAGTAAATTCCACACAAAATGCTCATTAATGTAGGTTACAGATATGACTCAAAGTATATTGAAGAATAGGAGTTGTTTGGAATCCATATTTGCCAATGTGTAGGCACGTCCCATTCATGAACACTTAAATCACATTTGGCAGTATTGTAAAAAAGATTGATGCTTGAAATACGCGAAACGCACGGCTAGCGCACATCCTGAGACTCAGGCGAGAACCCCATGCTGCTCAGTACGTGCGTTAGCCGCGCGTTTCGCGTATTTCAAGCGTCAACTTCGCGTCGCAATATCTCGGGATGTAATTGGAATATTGCGATGCAATCAATACCATTGTTTATGTGATTTGTCATGCTATGGATTGCTGAAGAAAAAATATAGGGTGTCCATTAAAAAAACATAAGTTTGTGTTAAAAACACATTTGCTTTTGTTTTAGAATGTTTCCAAATATGTACATTCATAGGTCCCAGCCATACATTGATACCGGTGAAATTCATTTTCTAATAGCTGTTATTGTTCCAGAGATATTGTGGGTGGACAAGATAGCTGGGACACCCTGTATGTGTATTCATTCTCATTGGATATATTTATAGATTGGTGGGATGTTGAAAAATGTTCTAATCAATTACAAGCAAGGAAGCTTAGGGTTTAATGTCTCCTTTGTACCATGGCCTCTACAGCTGGAGCTCAAGAATGGATTTTTGGCTAAGGTTGCAAATGGAAATCAGCCATCCCCTTTCAAAGGAACTATTCCAGCATTTTCCTGGAGTGATTTACGGAAATAATGGAAAACCCAAATCTGGATGGCCGGAGGTGGATTTGCACCACTGTCCTCCTGAATGCGAGTCCTGTGTGTTACCACTATGCTACCTCGCTGGCTAATAATCAATACAGTTTTACAAGAAGTGTGTACTGCAAATGATATGGCTCCATTGATTTCTCCAACTATAAAATCCTCTTAGCCTTCAGTTCTGTTTTTAATTATCTTAACTTTTTAATTACATAGCACATAGCTATGTCCCGTGTTTCACTTTCTTCTCTCTCTTACTTACCTGGCCTCATCTGTTTTGCCGAAAGCTTGGGACCTTTTCTCTTCAACAACAAAACAATGAACAATAAATCTGCAATTTGACATTAAAACATACAAAATTTTGAGTAGTTGTGAGATATTTAGGAAGGAAATTATAAGGAAAAAAAGTAAGAAAATTGCACAAAGGAAATTATTAAAGAGGAAAATGTAAACCACATTTATTTCTTAGCCAACAAAATTACAATTACACCCTAAAGGAGCTGTAATCAAGGTAACAATTAAACATTATGAATTTACAAGCACTAACAGGTATTTTGTGTTTCAAAAGTCTCTCTCTCTAAATACAGGTGTTTTACTTGGATAACAATTTATGATATCATTCGAATAATTCCGATAACAGAAAATTCAGTGGTATGTGCTAAAATGAATAACAGTATTTCATACCAATAACAACAATTGTGGGAACAATAACAACACCTCATACAACACAAAATATGACACTTCAGACACAGTTCAACTTCTTATTTTTAACAGAGTTCTTTACAGTTAACTGTAAGTTAATATTAAAATTAGTTTCAATTTTTTATTTCATATGTGCTTCTTTCATGTTATTTCCATAATAAAGAAACAATACAAGTAACTTTTATTGAGTTGTTACATTGCCTGTAACTGTCGGAAACAGATAAGAAACGCGACAGCTCAGAGCCAACAGCTGCTGACAAAATGTTGAATGCCTCTGTCCATAATATTCATTCTGGCTGCTAATACATGAATGAGTGTGCACTGTTTGGCACATTTTTATGAAATTGCTGGTTTTGGACTGAATCAGGTTAACAATAAAAGATATTTTTATCAGCAGATGTTAGGAGTGTGTTGAGATGTTCTTCAAATATTTATGAGCTGTGGGCACAAATTTCTTACAATATATTTGGGTAGCAATGGTTACTAACATAAGTTACTGAGATCAACTTTTAAGAGTTGCAACAACTGTTAGGAACAACTAAATCAGTTTCATACAGCACTACTCTGTGAGAAAGAAGTATGATGGTAGTTATTCAAAGTATTATACTGGAGGAAAATACAGCTTACAACTGACCATAGCATTTGGCTCAACATAATTACTGACCATAATTTTGGTATGAGTTTTAGGGAACATGCTTTGGAAAGACAGTTAGGTGTTAGCCTCACAGACAATTGGAACAGCTCTTTTCTGGCTGCTTTAGCTGGGATTATAAACTGTTATTTGAATATAAAAAATATAACAAACACAAATACATTTTTTTTTTAAAATCAGCAAGTGGATACAGAAAGAGACTATCATAGTTCTAGCAATTTCTGGCAGACATACTTCAATTTGACACAAAAAACTATAATTAAACAGAAGTAAACATCTTTAGACAAAACAGGAAACAAAAGTCAGCATATTTATTACTATATCTCCAGTAATATATTTCTCTCTCAGTTATTGTTAACCTAAGATAAACGTATTATGAACAATCAGGTATGTTGAAGAGTTTCTCAATAGCTATAACATTCTGTTTCATGAGCAATAAAAATACTCTATACAATTAACTCAATTTTTAATTTACTGTAGTCCTATCTTTCCAGATACTTTAAAATCATTTAATTTTATTTCTAAATATTCATTAAGTTTGCTTACACACACACACACACACACACACACACACACACACAATATTTATTATATTGTAAAAGATAGACATTACTGGACACATATATACAAACAGTTTTATTCTTTGGCATATGCAATGTATTTGTGAATTTTTATTTTATTGACATTTATAAACTGGCAAACTGTTTGACTGTTAATGAATGAACCAATACGATGCTGCCCTCTTAATGTATATGGCACATTTTTTCTACTGCAGGTACTTCCTTTCTCATGAGTTTCTATGACAAAATTCATACCACTGCATTTTTACTTGTGCAGGTAATTTAGTGTACTGTCTTTTATATAGAAAAATCACATAAATTCAGCAGTGAAAGGAGGTGGCATTTTTCCACCCCCACAATACAGCAGTGATGAATATATTACAAGGAGAATGAGTTATCTCCTCAATGGTATGAATGTAGTCATTGGAAACATGAGAAAGACAGTACCTGCAGTATACATATAGGTTGATCAAAGACTGGTTTACCTTGTACAAGTTCTATTGCATAAGCTACTTGGCAATTACGAATAGCAAGAACAGTGATAAATAACGACATATAAGTTGTTTCAAAAGAAAAATTCACTAGACTTCATAAGTGTTTTGCTCAGCCTGGCCGAACTGGCCTCTCACGGGCCGTGCCGAATGCCGACTGCTGGAATTTCCGCACGCAGGTTCCAAACACGTGCCCGTTCGATCTGCATTCCTCGGCGGCTCGGACCCGCTGAGGAGGGTACGCAACCCCCACAATTTCGGCAGAACCCAGCAACCGACCGCGAACCAGACTGGTGGTCATGTGGGGTACACTCTACCCAGACCTGACGGCAAATGTATGCCCTCTTGTGGCCCGGCCTGTGACCCGACTAGACCTCTTTTCCTCGAGCTCCGACGTTACCGTAACCTCGCCTCTAATCTTTAGGGACAGGCGTCGACCTCCCCACAGGTCCCATTTAGTAGCACGTGACAGTTTCCGTAATAAAACCTATTCTGATGTCACCGTAACTTCACGCTTTCCTCATTTAATCCCCGTGCCCACTCCTTCACTCAAACACCTCGACACAAATTTGTGTCAGAATCGCAATTTGGCTTGCTGTATAGCTGAGCTGTATTAGTAGTGAATAATATGATAATGTAGGGCAGAGGCAAGTACACCAGCGTAAAATAGCAGTGCAGTATTCTGCCACCCCGTGCCTTCAGCTGGATGCGTATTGTCTGTGTTGGCAGCACACCGAGCCTATGCGTGGCTGTGCGAAACAGGCAGCACATCACACTGACGCTGGCTGCCGTGTGCACTGTAGCAACTTGCCACCCTCCGATGTCGTTACAGTGCCCCCGACGGTGACTCAGTGTCCTGACGTGCTGCAGCAGTCTACCGCTGCCACGAGGGCCCGAGTGTCTCGACACCGCCCCCGTAGCTGCCCCCGAGCGGTCCACCGACATTACTGCCGTGCGGCTGCCTGGCGAGCCAAACGCCGCCGCCTCCGTGCACCGCCCCCGCCGGAGCCGGACACTGTGCCTCCGACAACTGCCACCCCCCCCCCCGCGGCACCTTCCACCTTCACCGATGCAGCACCCGTAAAAGACGCCGATGCCGAACACTTACACCGTGCCGTCACTTCTGTGGCACTTAACCTCTGTACCCGAGTGTCGTTAAGCTGTGCTCGAGTTCACTTAACGCCTTAGGTGCACTCGGATTGCCTACCATATGTTTGCAATAAGAAAATGTTAAGAACCGTACTATGAATCGTACGACCACTTTGCAGGAGCAGTTCGCTTTCACCCCCACATCCACAGGGAGTAACAGCAGATTGGGCACAATGCCCGACCAAATCGGGAGACTTGCACTCTTACAACAGGTGGAAAGACTGCTGCCACCCCCAGGATTGCTCAGTTCCTTGACCATTATCTCTCTCCTACACTCCTTCACGGGCAAACAGCAGGCAAATGTTTAAACACTCCTGCAGACGATTAAAGATGTAGCACATGTACATGCTGGGCCAGATGAGTTTCTGATGATTGTGACTCACCTGAAGCCGTCTGGTGATCCTAGGACTTATGTGTAGTCCATACAAACTGTGTGTAATACTACTACTTTTGAAGCCTCGGCTAAGAGGTTGACAGAGTATCAGTTATTACCGAGATCAGTTGTCCAGTCTCTGACAAAAACCAGGAGAAGATCAGGAGCCTTTTGGCAATGGGATTAGACCCGTGTCGTGTCGCACTTAATGTTTTGGGCGAGGATCAGGTGCGAAATGACATTTTGTTGGAAGAGGCAGAACTGCATGCTACAGACAAGTTCATTTGGGGAATTAACTGCGAAGTCAGTGGAGAGATTAAAGTATCCCGCCCTCCAGATAACTCTGTTACGAGTAGAAGCAGCTTGTTTTATTCCTTCCACAACCTGTGACAACAAGCCACGTTACCGCTAATCTGCCCACACAGCGGAATGCTGCCATAATGCTTCCAGTATGAATGACTAGGCCATTTGGGGCTCAAATACCCAGCTAGACAAAATTTGTCAAGAGGTCAAAGTAACCTACACAATCACAGCCCTAACCAAATGCAATTAACGGGAAATGATCGGGTGGGTGGATCCTGCCATCCCCATTTAGATATTGTAGGCCCATCAAATACAATGGGCTGAAAGAGGTGACCAATGGTTGGGTTGGGTTGTTTGGTTGGGTTAGGGGGACTAAACTACTGAGGGTATCAGACCCCCAGTGGGGAGGGGAAGGAGTCAGCATAGGGAGGGAGGGGAGGGCGAAAGGTAATGCAGTCCGAGAAGTAAAGAAGGAAGGAAGACTGCACTAGCTCGGGGCCCCGTGCTCGCCACGCACGTACTCACAAATGAACCGTGAGCCCCCTGGGGGGGGGGGGGGGGGGTGTAGGTGCCCAATGTCCAACTTTATGGCACCAAAAATGGCAAGCATTTGTGTATATTAGTAGATATGGGTGCTCAGGTAAGCTTAGTTTTCCAACATCTTTGTAAAAAGCAAACATTACAGAGCCCCCACGGTGTAACCTAACCCTTTCGTTCATCGTGTTGTCAATTGACACCACTGCAGAGTGGAAACAATGAATGTCTGCGTTTCCTCACGCTGACGGCGGATGACAACACTAGTACAGGCGTGTGCCACATGGCGCGCTTTCATCTCCTTCGAATACGGAAGTCAACAGTCGAGTGTTTGTCGTGCTGTGTTACGTGTGCTGTCGTGTGTGGATCGTGCTTAACTTTTTTTCTTCCTGTTTAAGATTTATAGAATACAAAGGTGTTACAAGTTTCTTAAAGGTAAGGTTATTGTGTGTGTGTGTTATTTTGGAGAATGTTTTTTTGTTACATTGTTAGCTACATTTTTTCAAATTTTGTTGTTGTCATTTGACACCATTGTGACGATGTTCAGTCATGTTGTACGAAGTTCTCATTTTTGTAGGTACTAATATTTTTTGTGTTCAGTTGAAATAATTTTGAAAGCTAATCTTTCTTAATACCTTTAATGGATATTCCGTTTATTTTCACACATCACACAGCTAATTTCAGTAAATATGTTAATTTTTTAGACTGTGATATGGCGAAACTTTCCGACAAGGAAATTGAGCAGATTCTACTAAAGAGCTCAATGACAGTGAGCTTTCAGGACTCTCAGACAGTGAAGAGCCTCGACGTGCCCCCCCCCCACCCTCTAATTCCCCCTTTCCCCCACTGTTCCAAATGCCATGTAACACTTTGTTTGAACAAAAATAACAACTGTTTTGTTAAATTTCATGTTAAATGATTTTTTGCAATAAATATTGTCATTTTGAATGGTGTGCTAATCATAACTGTACCAAGAAGATGTTGACCACACTATTTATTTATATGTACCCGTACCGACACAGTGGTGTCAAATGACAACATCCCATGTTTCAAAAACCAATTTCGAAATTTCTATTTTTCCTCAGAAAACACTTTGAGATAAATCATTTGATCAAGAAAAACGCAAAAGAAATTTTTTTTTTATTGGCAAAGAAAAAATAGTGACTGAAAGGGATAAGTGGTGTTGGCCCAGGGGTTGAAATCCTGTAGGAAGTTGTGTCACTAAATTCAATATTGACTCTATTAAATATAAATATCTTATGGCAGTAATTAACCAGAAACATGCAGATTTTTATATTACTTTGGGAGATGATTTCCCCCATCAGTTTCAGGAAATTATTGACTGTAGTAAGCCCCGTACCAGCAGCATGTCTGAATGCGGCGCCGTGGAAAGCTGGCAACCCACAACACAGTCTCAGGAGCTATCGACCGAAACGCGGACACTCAAACAAGCGGCCAGGCGTGTATACAAATGCCCCAGCCAACGACGTATCGTCCGACTCCACTGTACGAATCGCCGGCCAACCTACACTCAAGTTCCCGGTCGATCCGCCAGGCGGGCCAGCATTGCGACTCTGAAGCGAGTCTCTACCGGGCTCCGCTGGCGCTCTGCCGGCAGCCCTTTTAAGACGGCCACCCGGCCTCCAGCGGCAGTCAGTCTTCGCCGTGATACCCGATGCATTGAACGGTGCCCCACGAGCCGCGACAGATCGACACCTTTCTCGACGGAACACTGTCGGCCTACCTGTACCACTGTCGGATTAATTACTGGTTCTAATAAACTTCGTATTATTACAGATTGGTTGTGTATTGATTATAACAACTGACTATAGGTTCTGCACTGTACAACTCGGTGAGCATGTGCACCATTCTGGACAGAACAGCACTGTGGAGATACTTGGAACCATGAAAACAAAGGCAGTTTCCTGAGTTCATAAAGTTTCTGTGACTGAGCTGAAGGCATACAATTCCACGAATTTAACGGCAGGAAGAGATAAGATTTTTTGGGTACCAACTGAGGTCGAAGGACCCAACGACACAACTTTTTTGGTACATCCAAAGTACCAGAATGAAGTTTTGGTTCATTTATAAGTGCATATAAAACACAGCTTGTGCCAAACAGTAACCACACAGCACAAAACTTGTGTGCTACTTTCCATAGATAATTTTGGATTGAAAGATATCCTTATACCACGTGGTACAATATTAGCCAGCTTATGTTTAATGGCCCTGGAAGACTTAACACCTGCACCTCAATGTGGGAATATGAATACATATTACAATTTTGTCACTCATTTCAACTATCTGTCTGATACTAAAAAATTATTGCTGAAATTAACTAAAATACTACGTCACTAAACAAATCTATATTCATAAAAAAATAAACCACAATTTGAAACACACTACAATAACAAGACTAAATAATGGTACACCTAAAAAATATTGTCAAAATGTGTGTACACTCCAAAATCGCCAATACAGTTAATAAAATGAGTAAACTTAACATAATTCAAAACATGAATTTTAGTTTGTGTATTATGTTAAATGGTTAAAGCCTACATCAATATTTATGAGACTTTCCTGGTGGGAAAAATATGTATAAAAATAAAGATTGTTTGACTTACCCAAAGTACAGGCTCGCCGATAGAAACAAAAAAACACAAATAAAAACACACACAAACATTCAAGCTTTCACCACCACTGGCAGCTTCTTCAGGAAAAGAGGAAGGAAGGAGATGAGAAAGGAAAGGATACGGATTTTTAGGAAGTGGAAAAGGAGTCATTCCAATCCCAGGAGTGGAAGGACTTACCTTAGGGGAAAAAAGGGAAGGTAAACCCATATCCTTTCCTTTCTCCTCTCCTTCCTTCCTCTTTTCCTGAAGAAGCTGCCAGTGGTGGCGAAAACTTGAATGTTTGTGTGTGTGTTTTTTGTCTCTATCAGCGAGGCTGTACTTTGGGTAAATCAAACAATCTTTATTTTTACACACACACACACACACACACACACACACACACACATTATATAGCACATGTCTGCCTTGGTGTGCGTGCGTGTGTGTGTGTGTGTGTGTGTGTGTGTGTGTGTGTGTGTGTGTGTGTGTGTGCGCGCGCGCGCGTGTGTGTGTTTACCTATCCTTTTCCCCCCCAAGGTAAGTCTTTCCTCTCCCAGGATTGGAATGACTCCTTACCCACTCCCTTAAAATCCGCATCCTTTCCGTCTCCCTCTCCTTCCCTGCTCTTTCTGAACAAGCAACCTTAGGTTGCGAAAGCTCAGTTTGTGTGTGTGTTTTATTTGTGTATCAACAAACTGGTGCCTTTTTGCCTGGTAAGTCCAACTTTCTTTCCTTTTTATAAATATTTTTTCCGACCAGGATTGTTTCCTTCTATATTATTTATATAGTTTGGCATACTTAAAGTAAAATAATGTGATTTAATTAGAAACTGCAAAACAATGTCATTGATTTTATTATGCAGTTCCGCTGAAAATGTTTGGGTGGAAGCCATGTTACGGAACTTGGTTCTTTGTAGTGGAACTGTAAGCAACTCTGTATCTGTGTTTGTTTTTCATTGAGATGGAAATAAAAACTGTTTTCCATAAATAATTTCATTAAGTACTTCTGATTTTTCTACTGTGATTATGAAACATGTATTGTACCAGTTAGTGGAGAGCAGACACCGTAACAACGCAATGTTCGTCGGCCAAAAGTTAAGAAGATAAGTTAAGTAAAGAGTTCTTTTATGTTCCTCACCTGCAGTGGAATGGTTTTCTTTTAAGGCTGTTACGTGAAATAATTCTCCATAATTCAGGAAAAATCATTGGAACTGCTTACACTATTCTGAAAAGAGGTGGTGCAGTTTGTGATAATACTGCTGGCCCTCTCAACTCAATGTTACCGTACGATACCGTCTGCGTCGGACCCGGAATCGTGTGGTTTAATGGTCATATATGTTGCGTGTGAAGTTACAAACGAAATAGCCAGCCTAGGAATCAGTGTAGGACAGTGTCTTGGTGATACTGTGATTAAAACAAGTGACAGATTTCATTAATTAAGAGATTTGTTTATATGTTTTCGAGACAGTTCTATAAACAATAGTTTTGTCATTGTACATTATTTCAAGAACTAGATAGACAAATTTTAGAAACTTTATGTAAATGAAAATAAATAGCATTGTATATATGTTAGGTTCATAGACAAGTTGTGTTGACCAGTTAATTGCGTTAATGAATGTAATAGTCGAGATTTACAATATAGAATTCTTTGTATATATTGACTGACGTGAGATTTTTAGTATATTTTTAGATTTGCGAAGATATTTGATGGTTCAATATATGTTAGGAACATTTATGATGTACTCATTAACAAATTAATTGACATTTAACATTGCTGTTTGTTATGAAACAAAAGGAACACAAATTACATCTTAAAAAGATATGCACCATCTAAAATTATTGTATGTATAGTTTTCATTTTATATTGTGATTATTTTTGTGTACATGAAATGATTTACTTGCGTGTTCCTTAATTGTAAATTAGTATATTCAATTGTTATGAACAATGCATAATGTAATGCCATTATTGTCGATGTTATATATTTGCCTCACCGCCTTGCGTGGGGGGGTTCGAGTTTTGCCGTTCCTAAAGTACTTTGGATCTGTGTCAGTGTGTGTTGTTGTGGTAATTTGTGTACGCAAGTATGAACAAAGTTGTAATGTTTTGGTGGAGAAGCAGTTTGATTGGAAATTAAAGAAGAAGTGAAAAATTGTACCTACGAGTATTTATTTCTACCACAGCGACCACAGCTACCCCCATACATCATAATGTTGAAAAGGTGAGTATCTTGTCCGAAACTGGAAGTGGTAGAATGAAATGTAATTACTTAAAAATCAAATGTTACAAGTTGTAATGTGGTGCCTTGGGACCCGGATTTCAGTGCATTCACTAATAATATCCGTTTTCAGGTGAAGTTAATTATATGACCGAACCAGCAGTGAAAATAGTAAATCCATAAAAGTAACAAATTTCCTGATACCAGATGAAAGGAATTAAAATGGAAGACATAAAAATGGAATGGAGGAAAATGGCGGACGTAAAAATACGATGGAAGAAAATGACAAGACATTTAAACAATCTGATTCCAGTATCACCGCATCCTCGTGACCAGCTAAGTACTTCTTTATATGACAAATAAAAGATGATTTAAAATGCAACCAGTTAAAAAGGAGGGAGATGACAGTACTCAAGTTTCTGACTTTGATAGTCGTGTAGAAGGGTCTGGCATTGCGAGTTCTACACCGATTGGAAGAATACAGCAGGTCTTAATTTCTAGCGATTTGCAAGAAAACTGAACAGCAAATTAGTAACATGGCAGCAATTACAGAAATGTGAGAGATTAAACAGAGTGTATCAGATAATCATCTTTTGATGTTGCTGTTCTTCTTTCTTCCATGCTTGCTTGGATAAATGGTGTAATGCATGGTGGCATAATGCATACCACGAACAAAACATGTAAAACAAGTGATACCCACATTACAAAATTAACACCAACAATCAGATTCTAAAGAGAAGGAAAAGAATCATGACAAGTTCGTAAATAGTATTACCAAAACAATAAATAAGTAGGTTACTTAATGAGTTTTATGTAGCCTAATGTACAAGAACAAAAATAAACCACTCCACTGATGATAGCTCAAAATGTGCTGAAACATGTTTGGAAAAAATAATTAAAATCAGGTTCCTCGCATATGGCGGAAAATCCTCACGTGTTGTTACAAAAGTTTGAAAAGTTAACCTAAGAACACAGAATGTCCCAAACAGTGACCAAATTAAAACAATGTATCGGAGAGTTAGACACAAAATTTAGTGCTAAACTCGAAAGTGTAGAAAGTGAAATTACAAGAACTGTTTCAAAACTGTACCAACTAATGACCGAGTGGATCAAATTGAGGACAGTGTGTGTGTATTGTAAATTCTCAGATCCACATCACAAAATCAGAGTTAACTGGAACAATTCGCGATGTTGGAGAAAAAGGTAATAGCAGTTTAACTGTTTTATAAAAGAGCATAAGGATAAATTGAGTGTGTTGAATAACAAAGTAGAAATTGTAAACAAAAATAATTCTGAATAGAATGTAGAAACCCAAAGTACAGGCTCAGAATTACAACAGAGGGTAGCTCAAATTCAAGAAGGGTGCAAAATTTTGGTAAGTCCGAGCTTCGCTAGTTTAGGTAGTGTACTTAGAAGTTTCCTAGGTGACAAGAAATTTCAGCCCGTGTACTTCATACAACATTGTCAAGATAGTTTTTCACCTGGCATGAGTGACAAAGCAAAAATTAAGTTTGTAAAGCGATTTCTTGAGCGTGAAGCACTTTCATGGGCAAATCAATTGAATACCAATGTAAATACTTGCAACAAGTTCAAAACCAGTTTCTTAAATAAATTTTGGTCAATTGCAGAACAGTCCAGAATTAAATTTTTTTTTCAATGGGCCTATGTACAGGGATCCCATGGGAGATATGAAAGAATTATGTACAGAGCAATTAAACGAACTTGTACATTTAACAGAGCCGTTAGATGTAATTACGCAAATTGATGCCTTACACAGGAGGTTACCTGGCTGGATACAGAAACGATTGTCATATGGGCCTACAGATTCTGTAGAGATATTCCAGTCTTTCTTGTGTGAATAAATTCATATGAGGAAATAAAGAGTAACCTAAACCAGGGGTCAGATAGATCAAGTTGGGGTATGTCAAATAATAAAAACAAACAGTTCATGCCAAAATATAATCAAAACTTTAACCCACAGTTCCTACAAACAATCCGCAAAAAGACTACAAAAGATAAGGGCAGATTAGTTACAAGTTTCTGAAGATTAAGACCTGTAACAAGCTTTCTTGTGATGCTAGGACTTATTTGGAGTCAAACTCTGCAGAATGCTACTACTTTAGAAGCCTTGGCAAAGGGGTTGACAGAGCGTTATCTTGATAAACGCAGTATCAGTATCAGTTATTACCGAGATCAGTTGTCCACTCTCCAACAAAAACCAGGAGAAGATCAGGAGGCTTTTGGCGATAGGATTAGACCTGTGTCATGTCGAACGTAATGTTTTTGGCAAGGATCAGGTGCTGAATGACATTTTGTTGGGAGAGGCAGAACTGCATGCTATAGACAAGTTCATTTGGGTATTTAACCCCAAAGTCCGTGGAGAGATTGAAGTAGCTCCCCCCCCCCCCCCCCAACCCTATATTAGGCCCTTCAGATAGCTCCGTTATGGGAAGAAGCAACTTGTTTTGTTAAAATTAATTTGCCTGGTCACAAGTAAACTATTTAGGTGACTTTTTAGCACAGCTGGAGTAAAACCGGACTCCAGGCTTACTGAGACTGTAGACACTTTCCCATTCTCATTTGAAGGAACTGCAAACTTTTTGGACCTAATTATTATTGTAAGTTTGTAAATAATTATGCTAAATTCACCAAGCCTTTAACGGCATTACTGAAAAGATACTCCTTTCATGTGATCTCATGAATGTGAAGTTGCACTGCAGAAAGTCAACACTTTTAACATTCACAACCCATTATTAATTTATCCTGATTTCTGTCAACCTTTTATATTGTCAGATGATGCTTCTACCTATGCCCTTGCACGTGTGCTTAGTCAAGAACGGAATGCCGTGGAACAACCAACTGGTTACGCATCCCGCCAACTCGACAAAGCAGAAATTAACTATAGTATTACAACACCATCCAGTGTCATGGTATTTGGTTTCTGTGAAGAAATGTTCTTATATATCTTGTATAAAGTACCATCATCAGCTTACACAGCAATTTTGACATAGTTCCACTCTCAGACTGCAGAATGTGAGGTTTCTCTCTTCCTGGCAGACGATACAGAACCGTCCTGCCCACACTGAGTGACTGCAGTGAAATTACCGGAGTTTACAACAATCGGCAATAGCCTGTTGTTTGTAGCACCCTAGCCTAGAATTGCTCCATTCTTCCGTTTCAGTAGTAACCCGACACTTCACACCTACTGAGTTACTTTAAACAGTAGCAGTTTAGTATATAATAGTTCAATGTGTGATTTCTTTACCAACACGACAAGAGTGCTTGCTCACCTACATACCACCACTAAGGTTGACATATCCCACTTCATGTTGTATCTTCCTGAATTCAGTTTCTTGTTCATCACCATGACAACTGGAATGCACTGCCTAATTTCAGTGGACTTCAACATTCAGTCTGGTGTCTGCTCAAGCACAAACAAAATCAGATTACGTTAGATCAAGCTAAAGCGTTAAATTATGAATAGAATTATATCTATCGCTAGCTGATTGGCCCAGTACTTTATAAGTAGTATACATTAATTGCCAATTTAATCACATAAAGTGAATTTTCCCCTACAAGTAAGAACCTCCACAGGCATGGCGACACCTCTACTCCCTATTGGCAGAGGACTTATAATTTTATCGAGTTCAATTTAATTAATATGGAAATGAAACAATATGGCATACTTTGGAAAGGCCCATTTGGCCGTTAGTTTAAATTCGCTTCTTATTCACCAACGGCAGAGGGACACACGCCTTTGCGTCGTTTGGCTGAAGAACCGCTAGTCCAGATGTCCCAACCGCCCAGGGCGCCGACCCTGCCCACACGGGCCGGGGGAAGGGCGCAGAAGGCGCGTTGTCAGGTTGGCTGCGGAGCCCCACTTCTCCTCGACGGAGCGACGCAGTGTCCTGGAGTGACGGACATAAAAATGACAGGAGACGCTCCCGAAGCCTCAGTCATGCGCAGTTCTACACCGGTGCTAGTCGAGCAAGCAGTCGTCCGCTATTTATCGGTTATGTTTCCGCCGGGATGAGTAAACGTGTTCACCAATCGACGGCCGAAAGTGTACGGAATGTTACCGATAGGACTGTAGCCATTGCCCCTGCCTGGGCTGTTCTGTTAACTATCAAATACAGGTAATGTTTCTCAGTGCAATCTCTCTCTGCTAGGTGTTGGGCTATTTCAGTTTCAATGATTTTACTGAATTGATTTTCTTAGTGTCTTGGTCCTGCAGCAAGACTAGTTACTATTATTGCTATATTTGATTAAAGAAGTAACCGTCTTTAAGGTGTAACAGGCTACCTCACATTGCTCTTAATTAAAGGGACAATACAGACAATTATACCAGGTAAACCTGTTTGTTTACTTTGTCTGTAACTCCTCCACTGCTGCCCTATTCGTAAGGTTCAATAGCACTGAAACCTTGCTAGAAGAGACGGAGTTCGATGCCAGCCACAGTCAGGCAGCAGCAGAAGTTCAGGTGAGGCGTTGATCGCCACTTTTCCAGGGGGAGCAAGTAGCAAGCAGCCATTTGCATAGAATCTAACATTCCCACCAGACAACCGTAAGGCTACAAACTTTCTTCATCATTTCAATTGCCGTGGAAATGCAGTGCGCCACTTATTCTTGCTTTGCTACATTGTTAATGGATCACATTCTTTTACTGATGTGATAGCTGTGACGCCAAAGCAATTTGAATTTCAGCATGCAGACCTTGGGATAGGGATGGGTATGGGTAAGAGACCACTCCTCTCAATGTGCCGTTCAAAAGAGCGGGTATTTTATGTGCGGCTTGCTCTTAACCGCTCGTGCCTCATTCACGCTCCCACACGAAAGTGCGGGTATGTACCCGCCTCGCTGTGACTTATGACTAGTAAACACTTTTCACAATAGATGGCACAGCAATATAGAATGACAAAATCAACTATTACTGCGAAAGTAATGACCAAAGTGGAATTTTTTAAACTTAGTACACAAGCTACCACAAAATTGAAAGAAATACAGGAAACCACGAATTTGCCTGTGTTAAGCATGAAGCAGCACATTACACAGTGGAATTCTACCTTCGACATGCTGCAAAGAAAATTGGATACACAGCGATCCTTAATCTCAACAACTGCATTGATTTACCCAGAATTGCCAAACGAAGAGTTAGAGAAAATAAGAAAGATCTGCGAATTACTTAAGGTTTACAAACTGATGACACAAGAAATGTACAGCGAAAGACAAGTAAGCTCTTCTATGTTGATGAGTGCAACTTTGAAGTCCCTCATTCGTCCCTAATACCGACAAGAGTTACGATACCGATGAGGCGAGACAGATGACGGAGATGTTGGAGGACTCTAATAATAAATTTCAAGGCATCGAAGAAAATGCAGTTTTTGCAGAAGCCACATTTCTAGATCCGCGTTTCAAATCACAAGGGTTTCAAGGTAACAGGTGCTTCGAGAAAATAAAGCAACGCATAATGTAAGGTTCATCAGCCAGCAACCACAAGCTCGCCTGAAGACGTCCCTTCACAGCAAGAGCTGTCAGAAGTGGAATCCATCATTTGGGGTGTGTTCGATGAGAATATCTCTGTGTTCACTAAAAATCCCCACTCGGAATCGGCTACAATTATTGAGGTCGGTAAGTACCTCCGAGAGCCAATATTACCAAGGAAAGAAAAGCCACTAGTTTGGTGGTTTCAACAAGCACAAGTGTATCCTTCCTCGTTTAACTTAGCAAAACGGCGGTCGTGCATTGTGGCGACATCCGATAGTTTTCTCAAAGGCGGGACAGACTATCACTGAAAAAAGGAGCCGTCTGACAGGGAAACGCATTGAGGAGATTTTATTTTTAAACACAAACTTAAGCGACAGAATTGATGCAAAACTGCAAGAGAGGTAAGGAATCGGAGGAAGAGTGGGAGGAAAGTGTAGGTAACTGGTGTTACATAGTAAATAGGTATATTATGTATTAGCTGTGAAAGCTGGCGTTGCCCAGGTAATTATCGATTCCAATCTTCTGTTAATATATCTCCTCCTAACGTCTCTATCTGCCTAGTGGATAAGTCAGGGTGGGATGTGAAACAGCTATGTAGAGAGCACAGAACTGCGGTAGAAATACGAAGAGGTGCAGGAGTCGAAAGAGGAGCGAGCTAATGGGGAGCCGAGAGGGAGCGCACAAAGCGCGACTGGATGCAGAGCGGCGAGGAGCCGGCACCGATGAACGACGCACACTTTTCTGCGGAATGAACGCCCCACTCATTTGCGCAGAGCGAGCGGAGAGCCGCACAAAAGTGTGTGCCGTTCATTTGTGCTGACTCGCTCGTGAAAGACCCGTCACTACTTGGGGTATTTAGTTGTATGCGAACGATTGTTCAGTTTGTATTCTTTGCATTTCCTGTGGGAAAGCGATCTTCATATTTTTTCCCTGTTACTCAGTAAGTCAATTTATGATAATGATTGGTTAGAAGTGGAATATATTATAAATCCTCAGAATAAATTTGTAAATATAATTTATGATACGAACATTATAGAGGAAAAAATTCCTAACAGGAAAAATATATGTAAAAAAATAGATGAAGTCTACTTATCAGGCGAAGGAGCACAGGCAGTGATAGTAACAAATAAACACACACACACACACACACACACACACACACACACACACACACACACAACACTGGCAGTGATGTGTGTGTGTGTGTGTGTGTGTGTGTGTGTGTGTGTGTGTGTATTTGTTACTATCACTGCCTGTGCTCCTTCGCCTGGTAAGTGGACTTCATCTATTTTTTTACATATGTAAATATAATTTGTTACTTGTAAGTCTCGTAAGGCCTATACACTATGTTTTGATTTGGTTTTTCTTTACACTAAAACATATTTTCCAACAACACAAAAATTTCAAAAAAATCGAAGTGAAAAGTTAAAAATTCAGGCCACAAAGGGTTGAACTCCGTGCCCACTCCTTCACTCGAATATCCTGGCACAGAAATTATACATTGTAATGTCATACTTATTGCCATAGTTTTACTTCACGAACAGTAGTAAGCAAGAAACTTTTCTTTTCATCATTTGATATGGTCCTCAGTCAGGAAAAATAGAATAAAGTTTTGAAATTATGTTTAAAAATGGTTGCAAGTCACTAAGCACTCTCATTCAAATACAGCGTACGAACAAAGTCTCATTGCATTATGTGGCACTGTTTTACAAATTCTACCGACCGATTCCGGCCTGGTAGGTACCCTCATACAAACACTTTTCACAACACTGAACGCACACTATCATGGATAATACACCACACCCTCCCACCCATGCAAACAACGCCACACCATCACAGATCCTGTTCTGGAATGCAGACGGGATCCGCAACAAGAAGGCTGACCTCGCCACACTTCTCGAGCGGAGGAATATTCGTATTGCTATGGTAAATGAAACCAAGCTCAAGCCTGGACACAGACTGAACTTCACCGGCTACACCGTCTATCGTACCGACCGAGCAAACGGAGACGGCGGAGGCTGAACAGCGATCATCATACACCACACAGTTGAACACACAAATATCGAGCTCCCTGCACTTGAAAGATTAGAGGCCACGGCCATCAGGGTCAAATACAACAGAGCATACACCGCACTGGTATCGCTTTACAACCCTCCTGGTAACATTTTAACACGCAATGTCAGTACAGTACTCAACATAGCACCGCGAGTAATAGCCGCTGGCGATCTTAACGCAAAGCAGCCCGACTGAAACTCACGAATCCGCAAAGCCAATGTACGAACATTCACTAGGCCGCAACTACATTACACTTGCACCGGTTGAACTGACGTACATTCCTTACCAAAGGAGACAAAGGCCAGACGTAATAGACACGGCCCTCATCAAGGGCATAACAGTTACCCTCAACCTCGAGGTTGTAAACGATCTGCTTTCAAACCACACTCCTGTTATACTAAACACAGAAGAAACACTTCTGAACAATTAACCACGTAGGATACTGAACTACAAGCGCGCGAATTGGACACTGTTCAAGGAAACGCTCGATAGTCGTATTCCGGAAATCCACAAAATTACGCAAACCGCACAAATGGATGACACTGTAGAAGCCCTCACAGCTGCCATACAGGACGCTGTAGCCGATGCTATCCCAGCACTCACAACACAACATGACTCAGCGGCTCTGCCCCAGGAGGTCCTGGGGCTTATCTCAATGAGAAACCGTCTCAAGAGATACTGGCAGCGCACCAGGCGTCTGTTCTATAAACAGCACACGAACAGGATCCAGGGAATTATACGGGAGAAAATACAAACATTTAGAACATCACAGTGGGACCAGAAACTCGCAGGGCTGGATACCACACGTCCTGGAGTGTGGCAACTCGCTCGACACTTCACCAGGGAGAAACACTACACACCCACATTACAAGGGCCGGACGGACCTCCATACTCTGCGAAAGAGAAGGCGGAACTGATGGCCCGCACACTAGCAGCGTCTTTCACACCGAATCTGGTCCCCTCAGACCCAGAATTCAGACTTGAAACGGATCAGGAGGTCACACGACTTATAGCCCAGCCTATTTGCGACGCAATCCAACATACTAGCACAAATGAAATCACATGGGTTATTAAGCACACCACTGCCAGAAAAGCTCCTGGTCCTGGTGGCATTCAAAACCGTGTCCTCCAGGAGTTCACGGATAAAGCTGTAGAGTTCCTCACACACATCACGAATGCCATCCTACAACACCAACACTGCCCTGCCTTTTGGAAAGCGGCCAAGGTCCTGATGTTCAGGAAGCCGGGGAAAGACCACTCCCTCCCACAAAATTACTGACCCATCGGCTTACTGAGTTCGCTCAGCAAGATTGTTGAGAAGGTAATTCTCAAATGACTCATTAGGCACTGCATAAGCAATGACACCCTGAGAGCGGAGCAATTCGGCTTCAGGAATCACCACTCGACAACACAACAACTCCTTCACGTAGTGGAACATGTTACACACGGATACAACACAGGCAAAGCCACCGGGGCGGTGTTCCTGGACATAAAAAAAGCCTTCAATCGTCTATGGCACAACGGCCTTATACGCAAACTTAACGATGCTGGGTTTCCCGACGGACTCTTACATCTCATGAACTCATACCTCACCGACAGATGTTTCGACACTGACATTCAGGGCAAACAGTCAACACGACACGGTATACAAGCGGGAGTACCCCAAGGCAGCATGCTGGGGCCCCTCCTGTTTAACCTCTACATTAATGACTTTCCAACCACACATAACACGACGGTCGCAATCTATGCGGATGACACCACCATCCTAGCGCAAGATTGGAAACCGTCTAACATTAACTCACGATTATAGACTGCACTCAATACTGCGGAGCCTTGGCTGGAGAAATGGCGTGTAAAAGTAAACGTCGGCAAGTGCGAAGCAGTATTGTTCACTAGAAGACCAAAACACCTGCACAAACACCAACACTGCAGACCAGTTACATTACACACAAACGCCCAATACATTTCTGCAAGAAAGTCAAATACCTAGGTGTCTGGATGGACCGGAAACTCACACGGAGGGACCACATACAACACATGACCAACCGGGCAAACGCGAGGCTCAAACAACTATCCAATGCTCAACAGGCAAAGCAAACTAAATAGACGGGTGTCGAGGAACACATACACGACACTTGTGAGACCTCTGATGACGTACGGTGCTCCGTGCTGGGCTTACGCAGCACCGACACGGCTGCGCCGCTTGCAGCTCATTCAGAACAAGGTACTATGCATTGTAAGCAATGCTCCACGCTACACGCGCACAGCGGATCTTCACCATGAATACCGCCTTCACACTCTCACGGAGGTATTAAAAAAAAACACGTCGCACGACTGTACAAAAATGCTAGACTCTCCAACAACCCCTTCATCCTTAATCTGGGTAACTACGACCACAACCATAGGTGGAAGCACAAACGACCCAAAACACTCTTTCTCAGGAATAGATAAACACCTATGGTAAGCCTTATAGACGCAAACAAAATCATCGTTCATTGAACCCCTGCATCGCAGCACAACTGAC
Source organism: Locusta migratoria (assembly GCA_026315105.1). NCBI lineage: Eukaryota > Metazoa > Arthropoda > Insecta > Orthoptera > Acrididae > Locusta > Locusta migratoria. The sequence goes on from CM048752.1 coordinate 127,011,257, forward strand.
TGGCAATGCCAGATGAGCTATCACCGCCGACAAACCGGCAATTGCAGGGAACATGAACGAGCACAAAACACAAACAAATCCCACACTAACCCGTACACTTAGAGGCCAATCTCAAAATCGACCACTTGCCTGCCAATCTTGATTGTTGCAGCCAGCCGCCGCTGATGATGGACCAGGAGACACCCCCAGTGCCAGCTGCAGAGGGGCGACTCATCAAACCGGATTGACAAACTTATGACAAACACACAATGAAAATGGTACCGAGATAGCACGATACACAATAACTAACATAACCACACCCTTGCACGATCTGTTGCAGATAGCAAGAATTCGCTACTGCTCTTACTACACGCTCCTGACTGTCACAGAGGTTTTTTTCCCCTTGACCCTTGCCTTGGCACTTTTTTCCCTCTGCCCTTAAAACCGCTCTTGTTTCAAAAGCTTTCGACCACTTGTATCATCCTGATGGACCGTATTAATGGGTAATCTTACCCACACGTACGGCACACATCACAGTACCCGCTCCTGTGACTCCCCCATTAAACACATTAACACATGCAGAGGTGACAGTAGAACTATTGAGTTGGTCACCATGCTAGTGCGAGCGTGGAGGGGCTCCACTCTTTCTTTAAAAGGAGATGTCCAACGTTGTTGTCGGATGGAGCAGACCGACTGGCCGAGAAAACAAGACCGACTGGCGGAGAAAGCTTGAAGAAAATATTACTGAAATCAGAAGCCAACAAGGTAGCACAAATAAACTCTTATCAGATTTGAGGAAGGATTTAGGTAAATTGAAAGAGGTAGTTTGTACAGGACAGATCCAACTCATTGCTTGTGTTCACTCAGTAGAAATCAGAATTGGGGAAGTAGAATCAAATTTGAGTAATAAAATCTCGAAAAATTTTGAGAATATTAGTATTTTAGATAAGTATGTTCAACAGAAAGATACTGTGTTAAGGACAGAAATCAGGGAGACTAAAGAAGTTCTAGAAAATAGAGACTGAGAATTATTTAATTAAATAAAGTAGAAGTGTATACAGCTGAGATTGATCAGGAAATTTCAGTTGTAAAAAGTAATGTAAATATTTGTAATCAGGATGTGCAAGTTTTGTGTAAAAAGATAAGCTAATGCAAGAATATATTGTAGCTCTGAGACTAGGTGGCAGTTGTGGAGGAATGTTTGGAAATATAATTGTTAAAATGTCCCCTGAGGATGGCAAATTACAGCCTCTCCTTTCTTTCTTCTTTGGTAATTTCATGTGATCATTTTTACAAACAATGAAATGCTTTGAGACATGGTTATTTAATTAAATACTGAATGAACAATCTCGCTAACATTTACAAAGCTTCTGGACAAACGTTGGTAAGATTATAGTTTTCAAGTTTGCACTTTATAAATTTGTAAATACAAAATTGAATAACTAACTTTCTACACATATTTTCACACTTAATTAGTGAAATCTTAGTGAGAATGAAAGTAATGCTGTTTAACACAATCTATACAACTTAAAAGTTGTGTCTGCAATAAGATTTTGGTTAATATAGTTCTTGTTTTTCATTAGTAGCTTAATTGTTCTTGTGCTATCCAGAAGCTCCAAGATAACGTTTTTCATAAGGACAGCACAATTAACTTTCCTTATTATCAAAATCACATTAGCTTTTGCAGCTACTTTTTATATTTGACACACACCTGAATTAGTATTTTTTTTTTTCATTTGCGTTTATATGAAGTTCAACTCCACTGAACCACCCGATACCGTCTGTATACGCGAGTCTGGGTCTCCTGTACTTCACTTTAGCCTGCTGAGGGGGTCCAGACTGGCAGTTCAGTTATGGTTTTATTTGTGAGTGTAAATTGCTGTTCATTGTAACCGAGTGACTTTCATAAAATATCATGCAATGCCTATAAGTGTTCTCAGGTAACCTTTCCTGCAAATGTTGTGCCTTCGAAAAAGATGCAATGAATTTGAAGTAGAATGTTACATAAGTGGAGCTGAAACTTACTTCTCAGTGGCCAATAAAGGTAAGAAATAGCTCGACACATTCTTTTAAAGCCGTGGCTTTATTTCAGGGTTTCTTAGCTATTCAATTTATATGTACTTAGAAGATTAAAAAATACAGTTTCCATGTCGACGTCTGGTTGAGACTTGCGTGGCCTGTGTGAATAGGGCTTAGGTCGTCGCAAGGGTTCCTTGCTACTAAAGCACTCCAAGCCTACTAAAGCACTCCAAGCCACACAATGAATCAAACTTCAAAGAAAGAGAAGTTTTTGCTGAAGTTAATAGCAGCACATTCTCCAAGGTTCTTCTACCAAAATAAAATCGATGTTAGACGAGAACAGATTTTTATTGATTCTTCCATCACACTACAGCACTGTATAAATCTGGTCTAAAGCTCCTGGCAACCGAACTTACAATAACGTACCATAGCTGTTTACGACTTTCAGCAGCTTATAACTGCCATCAACTGCCCTTGCCATCAGTAGTGGCATGTTCAAATATATAGATTCTGGCGCCCAAGTCAAGAATACGTGACATGATGTGACATTTACAAATTCTGTTTCAAATAAATTGACTACAAATTTTGAAGAAATTTATACAGTTCGTTGTAGTGGTTAACAAATAATATAACTGGTTATAAAAGTTGGTAAAAAAAAAAAAAAAAAAGGTTACAATTCATGCAATAAATTAATTACTTAAAGGTAAGTGGTGCGTTTTTTGCTACACGGCCGCTAGGTGATACAATAACATTTGAGCTGTAAGTTCATGTAAACAAATGAGTCCACACCTGACGTCTTATAATTGAACTTGAAATTCAAGATTTTATCAAAATTTTAAGGTAACGATAATTTACAAGTGAAAAAATGTTCATAAAGGTGTATGGTTTATCAAAACTTAATAGATAACAATTCTAGTTTTTCATAAGTAGTTCGAAACTGATATAATCGTTTGACAAAATGTTAGGTTCATACAATATACAGTATTCTCGTTTCAAACAAAATCTTAGTAGCGACTGTTTTATCATGAGGTTTTTTTTAACTCAGGATCTTTAATATTTCCTATGAAACGTCACATGGAGTTTGACTTGTAGATGTTGGTAGCGGCGTGATGAATGATTGGTAGGTGAACGGTCATTATATTTTTCGCTTTGTAAATGTCCAGTGTTGTGGACATAATTACTTTTCGATTAATATTGAAAAATAACTAACAAATCATGAACTGAAAAAGAACATCGAGAACCAGTGTAACAGTTTCTTCGATATACAAATACAGCGTATCTTCGATACATTTCGTTGTCAACATTACAACACGATGACACCTCCACCGTAAGAAAAATTTAATCCCAAATCATTTACAAAGTGAACACACATAGCCTAAAGACGCATTCATATTGGCTATCTGAATGCGGCATTACATATGTTTTGCGTATTAATACTAGATGTATTTATTAATTTTGAATATTTTGTTGGAGACCTTTTTCTGTGGCTTTAACTCCCTCATTTTATGTATAAACTTCTTAAAAACTCATGGTGATACCATGTAATGGAGTTTAGAGCAAATGGCTCTAAAATATATGAGAATGCCTGTTTTCATTTAGTAGAAGAAAGTATTTTGAACTGCTAGCCACTTCTCCCCCTAGGCAATCAGGAAGAAGTCTAGCCTGTCCAGGATCTACACGGAACATGGGAACTGAGTAGCAGGTCCCATACACAGCAAAGACCATACTGAAATTGCATTATCGAAGGTGATGTATTAATAATGGGGCTTTAGTGTAAATGTACATAAAAAGCGTCACAACGTAATAGAAAGGAATACGAGACATTAACACCGCTGTCTGCTGAATACACAACAAAACTTGTCTTGTCAACCGAGTGAAATAACTTTCTGTCTATGCCCCATGGCCACAGGTCTGGTGTCACTTTTGAGTGAAGCACAACACAAACTTATAGGGCACATCCTCAGACACAATAACATCGTCGGAACAATAGCAGAAGGAGCTACTGAGGGAAGAAACCGACGGGGGCGACCAAGAATATCACACATGCGACAGATCGTGAATGACGTGGGATGTAATGCGTATGTGGAAATGAAGAGGAAGGCAGACAGAAGAGAGGAATGGCGCTCTGCTGCAAACCAACCCCAGGGTTGAACCCTGAAGAAGAAGAAACGCTTCGAAGAACTGAAGGTAAAGCGGATGAGAGAAACTCACACTGGCTTCTCAAGTAAAAGGAGCTAGCCAGATGCATAAACCAGTTAATTGAAGAATGCTTAGTATATCAGTTCAGTTTATAGAGAAGTAGTTGCGCTGTACATGCGGAACCTCTCCCTAAAGACCCCGGCTAGACTCGAAAATTTAGTTTATACAAATATTCGATTTTTTTCCCTCCGACTGCCTTAGTTTCGTAACCGATGGAGCCGTCGGCTCCCCTTGCTGACTCGACGATCACGTTTCCCCCTCGCTCGCTTCGTATCGTTGTCGTGGGGAGCCCAGTTCCTACCACTCGGCGATACTCTGCTACCAATCGGGAAAGACCACGTCGGTTCACGTGGAGTGTCCTCCAGGCCCCGACGATTGCTGGGACGGAGGCACGCTCTCTTCTGATCGGGCCACCGTCGTGAAAAGACGTTCTCTTGCTAGCTCCGGGTCTCACCACGTAGGTCGCGGGTCACCGTGGTCCCTGGAACGGGTTCCACTCACTGTTGCACACCCCCGGTAGCCTTCTGTAGTAACGAGTAGAGTAATAAACTTCGTGGTTTGATTTCAACAAAATTTCCTGCATTTCTCTCTGCCACCCGAACCGCCCACGTCTCACCGCCAGCCGTATCCTGACACTTGAACAGCGCTCTGCTGCAAACCGACCCCAGGGTTGAACCCTGAAGAAGAAGAAGCGCTCCGAGGAACTGAAGGTAAAGCGGATGAGAAAAACTCACACTGGCTTCTCAAAGTAAAAGGAGATAGCCAGATGCCTAAACCAGTTAATTGAAGAATGCTTAGTATACCAGTTCAGTTTATAGAGAAGTAGATGCATTTGTAAGATATTGGCCCAAATAAACCAGCTGCAGTGTCATCAATTTTCCATAATTTTTGGTTATACTTGACAGACTGACCCTCATACAGAAAGTGACAGTTTTGTAAAAAGAAACAGTGATGTAAAGAAGTAGGATAAAGTGACAATGACTCATGGAGGTTAACTGAACCGCTGTATTAAAAATTAACAAGAAGGGAACTTTTAAGTCTATGGAAAATTTGGTTAGGACAGTATTACACGATTATATTTGTCAAAGTTGTTATGTCCAATATTTACATCAAAGAAACCTAACAATGTAATTGTGAACTTCGACATATCTCAACTTTCGAGGACCAGGCCATATATTTCACTGTAAAAGTTGTCTGTCTTCTGTTACCTGTAATGCGAAATGTTACCATTTTGAGTGCTAGCATCAGTGAAGCTACGGCTTTTTCCAATGTTTCTTTGCATATTTGTAAACACTGCTACGAAGTTTGTCTGGTGTGTTGCATCTACAACAAAGTTAACCAAAATGTACAAAGCAGAGAAACACTATATAATGTGAAGCCTGTTGAGTATAAATACAGATTAAGAAGATTGGAGAGTTACCAAAAAATTGTGGAAGTCATTAGTTTTGAGATCAGAACTAGGTGCACAGCGGACGATATTAAGAAGACAATTAATGACCTCTGCTCAAGTTATGTGCATGAGAAGGCAAAACCATGTATTGAAAACACTGTTCACTATTCCTTTTATCAAAAAAAAAAAAAAAAAAAAAAAAAAAAAAAAAAAAAAAAAAAAAAAATAAGATACAAATATATTTTACATTATTTCGTTCATTGCTGATACTTTAAGCACACTAATATTTACATAACATAAACGTTTGATCTTCCGAATTACATTTCTGAAAACTTCCGCGAAGGGCCTCTCTGCTACTGGAGGATGGTAGCGGGAAGATGGAGCCATGAAGTTGGAGGGAGAAAAAACTACTACTATTTGTGGCCACAGTAAGTTTAGTGTTTTTCTTGTTGTTGTTGGTGGTGTGTGTTTGTGGAGGGGGGGGGGGAGAAAGGATCCACATTGTATGTATGAACAAGCTGTTTTGGAAGGCATGTCATAAGTGACAAAACAATACAGTTGCATACTGCTATGTGACAGGAGACTCATAAGCAAACTTCCTGTGAAAGCGAGCTGCACTCAAAGAAGTTCTCAAAGTAGTGTTGGTTTTTGTGCTGACAGCAGTGACAAACTAAGGGGCCCGGGGCAGCGGCAAAACAAAATGAGCCTGCTCCCCCCTGGCAACTTGGAAATACATGTATTACTACAAGAAAGTAACTTTTGAGAATTACAGGCCCTCCAGGTTGAGAGGCACAGGAGTCTAAAAGAAAAATTAGCTTTTGACATTTGGAGGCCCCAAAACAACGGGCCAAGACCCCTGTACCTTGTGTTGTGATTACAATTTTTCTAACCTAGACTGAATTTCCAGGCAATAAATAAGAGCACCTTAACTGGGCCGTAACACTTTAGAATAACTGTGACCAAAAAGTTTTATACATTAAGTTTAAAAACTTACTAGACACTCGCTGATATTGTGGTGCAAATAAATCATAAGGCAAAGGACCTCAAGAGCCCTACTAAAGTGTAAGCTTACATCTAGGTTTCACCTCTTATGCCATTGCTCTTGTTATCTTATGTAAATACACACAATAACATCACTAAGCTTGTGTTTGTATAGTGACATTATTTTCAGTTTACTAAATACCTATTTCAAGTTGTTAAGCACACTATTAGGTAACATCAGCTCAACAGCTGAAGCAGTCAACTGTCATCTGTTCCCGGGCTTCTGCAACTTTGCTCGTTGTTCGTACAATTCAAGTTGGCAGTGTAAAGCAAGTGAAGCACAAGAGGAGGAAGTCACCAGGCGCGTGGTGCAAACCTGTCACAGTATGGGAATCACTGTCTGTCATCACGTGTCAGGATATCTGAGTCCGAGGAGCACTGGCTCGTTTTGTAACAACAAACGTTGTGTATGGGGCATGCCACTTGTTAGTGTTTTACTGTTCTTTGTTTCACTGTGATTGCTAAAGTTCTTGTATGTGGGAAAATACCCCCGAAAAACCACACTGTTCGCCTAGTCAGAATCCTTTGTTGAAGTGTGCTGCTAAAAAGCCAGGCACTACGGAGTTACTTCGGAGAGGTTGTGAATTTTAGATGCAGGATAAGGAATACGTAAATAGGATGTCGGATGTGCCTTTAATAGCCAGGAGATCATTCTGATTGTCTGGCTGCCAGTTAGCACTAGTTCATTTAGTTCACATTTTACAACGCTATCCGGGGTGCACCACGGGGAGGCGAACTAGCATTACACTCATTACAAACTCATCCGAATAATACCGTGCTCGAGAACTGCCCGACTTATAGATAGCGTGCTTGCTGACAGAACATTCCAGATGACAGTGGGGGACCAAATAAGTGCCCAAAGAACCCTAAACAACGGATTACCACAGGGCTCCGTCCTACCCCCATTGCTATTCAGCATGTACATCGCTGACATGCCCCAAACAACCTCCAGAAAATTTTACATGCAGACGACCGGGTCTTAGCGACTCAACATAAGAGCTCTGAGACAATGGAGGTGACCTCGTCATCCAACTTGGCGACTGAACACATATTTCCGGAGATGGAGGCTGCAGCCGAATCCTACAAAAACCAAAGCGACGTGCTTCCATATCTGTAATAAATCAGCAGGCAGACAACTTGACGTGTATTGAGGGAACTCTGCTCCGGCATAACAAGTATCCAAAGTACCTCGGAGTCACATTAGACAGAACCCTCACCTATAAGCGACATCCGGAGAACACTGCAGCCAAACTAGTGTCGATGAATAATATTCTTCACAAGTTATGCGGCACCACTTGGGGGTCCTCGGCCGACACGCTTAGTACGACAGCACTCGGGTCGGTCTACTCAACAGCCGAATATTGCGCTCTGATATGGATGAATAGTGCTCACACAAGGAAGACTGAAGTGCAATTGAATGGCACAATGCAAATTGTCAGCGGAACCATTAGATCAATCCCAACTTCCGGCTGCTCATCCTGAGCCACATTCCACCTGCGGATCTGCGCCGTAGCAATGCTCTCCTCCGGAAATACGGGAAGATAACTAACAATCCTCGGCTCCCCATACACCGTGACACGACTGACCTAGAAAGAAATAGACTGCGATCCTGACACCCGACAATGAAAACAGCCAAGGAATTACACAATACGGACTTTAACCTAATAGTCCTGGAAGGAAAGATGGCGGCAGGCATGTCCTGAGCAATGTCAAGCCCTCCCCTGCATCACCGAGAGACCGCCTGCATACGAGCTGCCCCGTAAAGCCTGGTCATCCCTGAACAGAATTCGCACGAACAGATGGGGTAAAACTCCATCGCCCAACCGTGACTGCGGCGCCAATAGGCAAACCGTACGCCACATAATAGAAGACTGCGAGATGAGAGCGTACGATGGGAACGTCTCCGATTTCCTGACTGCAAAAGACGCCGCAATAGACTACATATGCAACGTTGATGTTTATGTTAATTTATTCTTTGTGTGCTGTATGCATCTTATATATCTTATTTTATGTCTCTTTTGTATTCTTGTATATTTTACACATTCTTGTATTTTTTTTTTTTATGTATAGTTGTAGAAGACCTGCTAAATGATGTGCACTGCCATACGATAAATATAAATAAATACGTAAATACCTTGGGGAAACTTTATCAACATGTGGGACAAACATCTGAATCTCTTGGGATCAGTGTAAGACCTATAGTGAGAGATGAAGTGTTACTGCCTGTGAGCCAAGCTGTCTGGATCAAATAACATATTTTTCCATGTATACCAAATTAGATTGTTTCCAAGCTTATGCAAACTGTAGACTTTGTATGGTTACTACAGACAAAAGAGGAGCCTACAATTTTGCCTTTTTTGAAAGAGTGAACTTTTAGTGGATACATTTCAGGTATCAGTATTGGTTACAGAGAGGTTGTAAGGGTTCTGCTGCCACTTACGCTTAGGCTACTACTATTGCTTGCGCCACCCAGGTCGAGGTAGGCCGCATATCGATAATATTGCGCAGCGAGCGGCAGAAAAGTTCAGTAGTAGTTGTTAAGTAGTTGTGCGTTGGGCTCGGTGCGGAGCAGGCAAGCTGTGTGGAACGTGTCAGTTGGCCACTGTCATAGTTCTGACCGAGTGTGTCCCCGGTCGCCGTGGGTCGATCCTCAGATTCACCAATTGTGACAGTAAAATCAATATTAAGTGTTCTACACACGAAGTGCCGTGATTGCGTGTCAACCGCATTGGCCACTACAGTTACATTGCAGTGCGGATTGTTTGTTTGTTTGTTTGTGTGTGTGTGTGTGTGTGTGTGTGTGTGTGTGTGTGCGCTCATCCACAAATTGCGTGTGAAGATCATTTACATTCGACATGTGGTGTCTTTAACCATCCTTAGATTGTGAGACGAAGAAAGTAACTGCCTAAAAAATTTGTGTTTAATCAAGAATATATTCATTAACTTTCGGCAAACATTTATAGAGTTATTGTAATAGCAAACCCTAAGTAGTAACATCTCCCATTGTTAGCCGATCAGTCGCTTATCTATTAGAACACGGTCAACTCATTTTATACTACAGGCTGCCGATCAGAACAGAAATATATTCGGTATAAATCGGGAGTGTTACAAGGTGGATGGACGTCAGTTCCAATTAAGAGAAGGTGCATATTGTTACCGTTCGAAGCACCTTTTATTTATTTAGCTCAAAATTATGGTGAAGGACATTCCTTCAATAATATTGCTAGATGGGATGCGGGAATGCGAGAGAAGCTGTCAGGAAATGCTGGTTGGTTGATACCACAAGCAGTAGTGGTCATCCACAGACGACAGAGGACTGAAATTAATTGTGGTCCATGTTGGCTCATCCAGTGGTTATTTTCTGACAAACTTTCAATTCCTCCAAAAAGACTGCAATTATCATAAAGATGTGGACCAAGTACTTAAGTGGTTCAGGGAGCATTACCTGTCCCTGGAATAATTGCAATGGAGAATCCGCTACCTCGTTGAGTGTTACTGAACAATCAATCACTAGTAAGTTATGGTACAGTGACTGCAAGGGTGAAACATTACTACAGATGTGAATATGATGCAACTTCCTTTATATTCGCTTGTTAATGATAGTAGGCATACTACACCTACATATACAGGGTGTTACAAAAAAGTACGGCCAAACTTTCAGGAAACATTCCTTACACACAAAGAAAGAAAATATGTTATGCGGACATGTGTCCAGAAACGCTTGATTTCCACGTTAGAGCTCATTTTAGTATTTCTCTTTAAATGTAAACTGAAATAATTCGTGCAGACAATTGTCAAAATACCCAATTGTTTCGTGTGAACTTTACTTCCTCGATTAACGACATCAACACAGATTTTCTGTGAACGTTTGGGCAGGAATTGTTGGTGATGTCTTGATTGGGCCTCATGTTCTTCCACCTACACTCACTGGAGCATGTTATCATGATTTCAAACGGGATACTCTACCTGTGCTGCTAGAACATGTGCCTTTACAAGTACGACACAACATGTGGTTCATGCACGATGGAGCTCTTGCACATTTCAGTCGACGTGTTCGTACGCTTCTCAACAACAGATTCAGTGACTGATGGATTGGTAGAGGCAGACCAATTCCGTGGCCTCCACGCTTTCCTGACTTCAATCCTCTTGACTTTCATTTATGGGGGCATTTGAAAGCTCTTGTCTATGTAACCCCGGTACCAAATGTAGAGACTCTTCGTGCTCGTATTGTGGACAGCTGTGATACAATAAGCCATTCTCCAGGGCCGTACCAGGGATTCCATGCGACAGAAGGTGAATGCATGTATCCTTGCTAACAGAGGACATTCTGGAAACTTCCTGTAACAAAATGTTTGAAGTCAGGCTGGTGCGTTCTGTTGCTGTGTGTTGCCATTCCATTATTAATGTGATTTGAAGAGAAGTAATAAAATGAGTTCTAACATAGAAATTAAGCGATTCTGGACACATGTCCACACAACATATTTTCTTTCTTTGTGTGTGAGGAATGTTTCGTGAAAGTTTGGCCGTGCCTTTTTGTAACACCCTGTATAGAAGATGTGATTACTGAGGAACAGCATCTGGGGTAACGTACTGACAATGCAGTCCCATTGTGTGGTGTGATGTGCAGACCTATGTATGGAACAGTAAGTTCTGTGCATAATAGAGGTGGCAAAACGTCGTGTCAAACTCTCCTGAATGAGGATTCGCCCTCGTGGGAGAGAAAGGTCAAACACATCAAACAACGTACTAGAGCACTACAGATAATGAAAGGAATCATCAGTGACTGGAAAGTTAAGTATTTGTCTCGGTGATGACATAAGGGAAGATGTAGCTTGTTTCCGTAACAAATTGTACCAGCCCACCTCAATATTCGAATAAAACAAAACGTTTCAGCTCGGTGGATGATATGACATATTTGTTTTACAAAAACTTACATATCGATTTAGTTCTTACAATAGAACATCATCAGTGCTGTGAATTCAAGTCTCAGTCAGACATTAAAACAACGTAAAGATATACACGCCAAGAATATTACAACTGTATAACAAAAGACATACCAGAATTGTAAGTCATGGCGGCTCATGTACTCTGCATAAAACAATCACTGGAAATATCCATTATACAATTAAAGGTCTTTCTGGTACATGTCACATGTTTAGAGGTAGCTGCTTGCATACACCTACGAAGCTTAACCTGGCGCCCTCTTTATTTGAAAAGTTTAATACATTCTACATTTTTTTAAAAGGCAGATAAATTTAAACGTTTAAATAGGTGTGCATGATAATACAAGGTGAAGTGGAGTTTAAATAAAAAAATAAAATAATGAAAAGTTCATTACTTACTACAATACAGTAGTAAGAACGGTTTGCAGCTCGCCGCAGACACACGGCGACGAGCTGCGACACATGCAACATTTTCAGCTGTCGCCCACGGCCTTCTTCACAGAGTGGAGCATTCATGCAGTTGCAAAGCACAGTCATGCAGCCGTCACTAAGATTCGAAGTGTAGTAGCCGGAGGTGATGGTTGTGTGACTGTTGTGTGTTTGGGTGATTGCATGAATGTTCTGAGGAGGACAGTGGCCAACAGCTGAACTGTTCTGTGTGTGTGTGGGTAGTTTTTTTTTTTTTTTTTTTTTGTTTTTTTTTTTTTTTTTTTTTTTTTTTTTGTGTCTGTTGCAGCTCGTCGCCGCGTCTTTGCAGTGAGTTGTGGGCTGTCCTTATTACTATGTTATTAAAAATAAAAATCTCATAGATTCAGCAGTATTTTACAAAAATATAAGTAAAATTAACAGTTTTCAGTGCCCTCAGGCGAGTCTCTATTAAAACATCTAAATTTGCCTACATTAACCATTAAAATTTAAGATTTGCATTACATCCCATCAACCACAGACATTGCTGAGGTGGGGTGGCTTGTGTGCCTCGACGATACAGATAGCCGTAACGTAGGTGCAACCACAGCGGAGGGGTATCTGTGGAGAGGGCAGACAAATGTGTGGTTCCTGAAGAAGGGCAGCAGCCTTTTCAGTAGTTACAGGGGCAACAGTCTGGATGATTGACTGAGGTGGCCTTATAACATCAGCTAATGTGGCTTTGTCACACAGTTACTGCGAACGGCTGAAAGCAAGGGGAAACTACAGCCATTACTTTTCCCGAGGACATGCAGCTCTACTGTATGAACATATGATGATGGCATCCTCTCGGGGAAAATATTTCGGAGGTAAAATAGTCCCCCATTCGGATCTCCGGGCGGGGACTACTCAGGAGGATGTGATCATCAGGAAAGGATCGGAGCGTGGAATGTTAGATCCATTAAATGGGTAGGGAAGTTAGAAAATTTAAAAAGAGAAATGGATATGTTGAAGTTAGATATAGGGGGATTAGTGAAGTTCGGTGGAAAGAGGAACCGGATTTCTGGTCAGGTGAGTATAGGATTAAAAATACAAAATCAGTTGGGGTATAACAGGAGTAGGTCGGATAATGAAAAAGAAAATATAAATGCATGTAAACTACTATGAGCAACACAGTGATCACATTATTGTAGTCAAGATAGATACGAAGCCAACACCGACCACAGTAGAATATGCCAACTAGCTATGCTGATGATGAGGAGATTGAAGAAATATATGAGAAGCTAAAGGAAATTATTCAGACAATTAAGGGAGAGGAAAACTTGATTGTTATGGGAGACTGGAATTCGGTAGTAGGACAAGGAAGGGAAGGGAAGATGATAGGTGAATATGGTCTGGGCAAAAGGAATGAAAGAGGAAGCCACCTGGTAGAATTTTGCATGGAGCATAATCTAGTTACAACAAACACCTGGTTTAAGACTCATGAAAGAAGGTTGTATACGTGGAAGAGACCAAGAGACACCTGGAGATACCAGATAGATTTTATAATGGTAAGACAAAGATTTCAGAATCAGATTTTAAACTGTAAGACATACCCAGGGGCAGATATAAACTCTGACCATAACTTATTGGTCATGAATTGTAGGCTGAAACTGAAAAAAACTGCAGAAAGGTAGGAAAATAAGGAGGAGGGACCTGGATAAACTGAAGGACCCTGAAGTGCTAAAGAATTTCAGAGGAAGCTTTAGGCAACAATTTACAGAAACGGTGGAAAATAAAACAGTAAAGGCAGAATGGGTAGCATTGAGAGATGAAATAGTGAAGGCAGCAGAGAACAAAATAAGTAGGAAGGCAAGACCTACAAAAAATCCTTGGATATCACAGGTCATACTAAATTTAATCGATGAAAGGAGAAAATATAAAAATGCAATAAATGAAACAGCAAAATGGAGTACAGGCGACTAAGAAATGAGATTGAGAGGAAGTGCAAAATGGCTAAGCAGGAGTGGCTAGAAACCAAATGCAAATCTGTAGAAGAATGTATAAATAGGGGAAAAATAGACACAGCCTACAGGAAAATAAAAGAGATATATGGTGATAAGAAAAACAACTCTTTGAATATCAAGAACACAGATGGAAAACCAGTTCTTAGCAAAGAAGGGAAAGCTGAAAGGTAGAAAGAGTTTATAGAGAGGTTCTATGAAGGAAATGAACTTAGCGGCAATATTGTAGAAAGGGGAGTAGAAGTAGATGAGGACGAAGTAGGAGATACTATACTGAGAAATGAATTTGACAGAGCACTGAAAGAATTAAGTCAAAACAAGGCCCCTGGAGTAGATGACATTCCCTCAGAGCTACTGAAGTCTTTGGTAAAACCAGTTGTGTAAGAGGTATGAGACAGGCTAAGTACCCTCAGACTTAAAGAAAAATGTAATAATCCTCATTCCAAAGAAAGCAGGTGCAGACAGGTTTAAAAACTACAGAACCATCAGTTTAATAATTCATGGTTACAAAATATTAACACGAATTATTTACAGAAAGATGGAAAAGCTGGTAGAAGCCGACCTTGGGGAAGATCAGTTTGGGTTCAGGAGAAATGTAGGAACATGGGAGGCAATACTCACTTTACGGCTTATCCTAGAAGATAGATTAAGAAAAGGCAAACCTGTAAGCGTACTGTAGTCGGCATTTGCATTATTGAGAGCTAGCATCGATAGTCGCGCGAATCGCCAGTCACTTGTTTTTTGGAATGTTCCAGCGTCGGTGTGATTACGAGCTCACGCAGTTCATCTGGAGTTAGGTCTAGGCAGTGACACGATACATGTCCGAGGAAATGAGCAAAGTCATCATGAAAGAATCTTACCAAGTGTGCTATGAAGTAAAGTGGATCATTTCAGTACCTATCGTGTGGAAGTACAGGTGAAACATATCATTATTTTGTTACGTGTGTCGTTCCCGTATTGTTGCTGTGATGTGTCAACTGCGCCAGGACAGTAACGGCCGTCGTCAGAATATGTCAAGTGGAGCTTATTTAATTAGTTAGTGCCACGGCTGGAACCGTCATATCGCTGACCACACATCACGATTTTCGGACAACCGCAACGCGAAACAGTCGACACGTATCGAATCGCATTATCATTGTGAGAATGTTCACTGGCTGAACTCTATTATTAACAAACTGTGATTTTAATTATCTTAATGAGCACAGACTATTGTAGCGCCATCTGCACATCGAGAAAGATTGGGCAACTGCTCTGCGAAATAATGAACTGCCAATCTGTGTGAAAGTGCAAACTGGACCACACGAGATTACTGTCATTGTTGCGCATTCATGGACAAGTCTGTTTAATTTGAGGTACATAGTCTTTCTTTAGACACACTGATTTATTGCTGTTTACTGATTAAAGATTTCAGTGTAGCCATTATTAAATTGTTGAGTGGTGCAACCACGTGTTTGTGTGTATTATCTAATGTATGCTGTGACTTTAACCGCGATTAGTGTTATATGAGAGGAGTGATTAATCGTCTCACGGTAAAGTTCTGCCGGCAGAATTAGGTGCACGGTCATTATAACAAACATTTACGTCTTATCCACTCCGCCGGTAGTGTAGTTAGCATTAACAAATATATTCAGTGCAATATCATAAGAATATTTTACTGGGGCAGTTACAAACCTATATATCTAGATTTTGTAGATATGGAGAAGGCTTTTGACAATGTTGATTGGAAGAAACTCTCAAGTTCTGAAGCAAGCAGGAGTAAAATATAGGGACCGTAGGGTTATTTACAAATTGTACAAAAACCAGAAAGCGGTTGTCAAGAGTTGAAGGGTATGAAAGGGATGCAGTGGTTGGCAAGGGAGTAAGACAGGGTTGTAGCCTTTCTCCAATGTTGTTCAATTTGTACATTGAGCAAGCTATAAAGGAAAGCAAGGAGAAATTTGGAGAAGGAATTAACGTTCAGGGTGGAGCATTAAAAACATTGCGGTTTGCCGACGACATAGTAATTCTGTCAGATACAGCAAAGGACCTGGAAGAGCAATTGAACGGAATGGACAGAGTGCTGAAAGGTGCATATAAGATGCACATATGACGTGAAAAGGACAATTTCACCCAAGTACATTATTTTATTTTCACTCACCTTTATGAAAATATGATGACAGTGTAATCTACGTCATGTAAAAGAAATACTATGAATGTATATTAACATTTCTTTGTCAAAGACTTGATCAAAAATGTGATCTACATCTACATACATGCTCCGCAATTCACCGTAAGGTGTGTGGCGGAAGGTACTCTGTACCACTATCAGGCATTTAACTTTCCTAATACCAGACGAATCTTAAGTTCGTAGACCTCCATCATTCCATATGATATTTCAGCTTGTAAAACTGATTACTGCAGTTTTAGTAACCATCGTTTTTCAAGATTCCAGGTAAATATTTTGCTATTTTTGTTATTCTTTGATCTGCAGTCAAGTATCAGTTGGTGATGCTTTCATTGAAAAATGTATTATTAAAGGTTTCATTATGTATTATATTTGCAAATGTTCTTTTGCTCGAGGTTATGCTGCTGGAAAATATATTTCATGGGTGCATATGGAGCTTTAAGTGAAACATAAGGGGGACCAGTCAGTGGTCCACTTAACCCCAATGAAATCTTGCATTTTACATACCTTTATACTCAATATTCCATATAAATGTCAATGATAATAATTAGACATCCTGAGAATCACAGGGTTCATAATGACAAGAATTAGGCCCCCTTAGGGTCTCAGCATTAATTTGCCGAGTACGGGCTCGGCGAATCTGGGGCCCCGAGCAGGGGACTGTGTCGAGTCAACAGTCTCCACACAGTAAGCTCTGTGCGTGCCTCAGTGACAACCGCACGACGTGATGGAGGAACGGTGCATGTTACAGAGTCCGGAGATCTTGGCTAGTCAACCCGGTCACAACAACAATACAAACCTCTATAAAAAAAAAACTCAATCTCAAGGTGTGCTACGTGCCGAGGACGTGCATGGCTACTGGTGGCAGTCACTAGCGGGGTCCTCTGGGAACCAGCCACGTCTCAGTTACGTTAGTATAACCCGAGGAAGCAGGGCTCTGCCTGCGTGGACATGTAGTTTCCTAGCTGCTCGTGGGAACAAGATGAAACGAGCAAATAATAGTGTTGGCACATGCAAATCCACCGTCTCAAAGCGTGGAGAGACTGAATTCAATGCAACAACGTATCATCATAGGGCGCTCCCTTCAACTACCACTCCATGGGAGGAATGTAGGGTCTTAATAGATTGGAGCCATACTCGTTACAGCTGTTCGTGGGAACACCATGAAAAGACCCCGAAACATTGGGGACAAACAACTGCCAGTCAAGTATCAGTTAGTGATGTTTTCATTTAAAAATGGGTTTTTAAATGTTTCATTACAAATTGTTTTCTTTTGCTTGAGTTTATGCTGCTGCAAAATATATTTCTTGAGTGCATCTGGAGCTAAGTTATATATTGGGCATAACCGGTCAGTAGTCCACTTAACCCCAATAAAGACGTGGCTTTTACTTACATTTATACTCAATATTCTATATAAATAGAAGCATTACCAGGATAATAATTAGCCATCCTGAGAATCACAGATTTGATAATGCCAACAATTTGGCCTCCTTATGGGCTCAGCATTAATTTGCAGAGTACGGGCTTGGCGAATCGAAGCCCGAGCTGAGGACTGCATCAAGCCAACAGTCTCCAAATGTGAGCTCTGTGCGTGCCTCAGCGACCACTGTACTACATGGCAGCGGAAAATTGCACGTTACAGAGCCAGGAGATCTTGTCTAACCGCCCCCGTCACAAGGACAGTACAAACCTCTATAATAAACCCTCAAACTCAAGGTGTGCTATGTGCCGAGAACAGGCATGGCTGTTGAGGTTGAACTGTCGCTAGAGGGCTGGGAAAACAGCCGCACCTCCCTTGTATTAATACTACCCACGAAACTGGGACTTTGACTAGGTAGACTTATAGTTCCCTAGCTGCTCGTGGGAACAAGATGAAATGAGCAAATAATAGTGTCGGCAGATGCAAAACCACCATCTCAAAACGTGGAAAGACTGAATTCTATGCAACAACATATCAACCTAGGACACTCCCTTCAATTGCCACTCCATGGGAGAAATTAAGGGGCCGCATCGATAGAGCTGTTTGCGGGAACACCATGAAAAGAGCTCAAAATATTGTTTTCTTTTGCTTGTGTTTAAGCTACTGCAAAATATGTTTCATGAGTGCATATATAGGGGGTTAACCGGTCAATAGTCCACTTAACCCCAATAAAAACTTTGCTTTTACCTACATTTATACTCAATATTCTGTACAACTAGGAGCATTATTAAAGACAATAATTAGACATCCTGAAAATCAATGGGTTCATAATGACAACAATTAGGTTTCCTTATGGGCTCAGCATTAATTTGTCGAGTACGGGCTTGGCGAATACGGGAGTCCCAACTGCGGACTTCGTGAAGCCAACAGTCTCCACACAGTAAGCTCTGAGCGTGCCTCAGCAAACACTATTCAATATGACGGTAGAATGTTTTGCATGTTACAGAGCCCGAAGATCTTAGCTAATTGCCCCGTTCACAAGGACGGGTCAAACCTCTATAAATAAACCCTCAATCTCAAGGTGTGCTACGAGTCGAGAACAGGCGTGGCTGTTGAGGTTGAACCTCTGGGGAAACCGCTGCATTAATACTACCCGCAGAAGTGGGGCTCTGTCTAGGTAGACTTATAGTTTCCTAACTGCTCGTAGGAACATCTTAAAAGGAGCATGAAACATTTGCAGATGTATAACCGCCAGTCGAGTATCAGTTGGTGATGCTTTCATTTAAAAATGTGTTATTACATATTGTGTTCTTGTATTCTTGTGCTCGAGTTTATGCTGCCGCGAAATATATTTCATAAGTGCATCTGGAGCTAAGTGAAATATTTTGGGGATAATTGGTCAGTGGTCTACTGAACTCCAATTAAAAACTTTCACTTACACTTAATATTCTACATAAACAGAAGCAACATTAAGGATAATAATTACACATCATGATAATTACAGGCGGCTCAGCTTAATTTCCTAGAGTATGAGCTTGGTGAATCCGGGCCCCCAAGCTGGAAACTGCATTGCACTAAAGGTCTCCACACAGTAAGCTCTGTGCGTGCCTTAGTGACCACTTTACGACAGGACACTGGAATTTTGCACGTTACAGAGCCCGAGGATCTTGGCTTAATCACCTGGGTCACAATGTCGGTACAAACCTCTATAAATAAACCTCAATCTCATTTGTATTAGGCTTAACCAAAACATTGGGTTCTGCATGGATGAACTTGTTCTTTCCTAGCTGCAAAAACGCTCCACCACAGTTGGCATAAGTTGCAATGGAGCCCTGCGTTTGCTATGCTTCATACAATTCCATATGCCAAATCCATAATTATGAGTAAAGCCCATTGGTTGGTTTTGTCAGTGATTTTGTTCTTAACAACTACAATAATTATTCCCACATCATCCTTCAGCTCCCAATAAATTTGATACAATAGCTGTTCATGATGTAGATTTCCCAGTTATTTACATTCATTCTGATATAGTGGTATTTACAGTTTTGCACATACATATATATATGTGTGAATCAAATACTGTAACTTGTATTGATGTGTTTGACATATAAAATATAATCAGTATGGTATTAATTCTCATTTATTTCATATTATTTTTACAACACAATAAGCAGTAAGACTACTTACCAGATAACAATGTATGAAATTAGTATCACATGTTTTCTGGTAAGTATACTTAACACCCCATAGGACACAATGAACATCGATAATATAAATCTTATACCACTAACCTCTTGTGTCGGATATGAAATAAAAGCATTTCAAGATTATTTTTGCGAGTTCATAGTATGCCCTATAAAGGATAACTGAAGAAGAGGTAGTAATTCAGTTCAGTTTATAGAGAAGTAGACGCATTTCTAAGAAGTTGGCACAAATGATTCAAATGAAATGCACTTTCCACAATTTTTGGCTATACTTGACAACCATCCTCCATACAGAAGGTGGTAATTTTGTACAAAGTAACAACTGCAGCACACAATAACAAGTTTTTATTGTCAGCCATCTCAAAATATTATGACAGTGTAATACCTCCATGTCACATCAAAGATTTATGTCAATGAAATTTTACGAATATATCATAAACTTTCTTTCTCAAAGACCGGATCAGAAATATGACTGACCACCGTACGTCTTGCCGTGGAACGTTGTACATTATAGACCACAGGGATCTCTTCACGAGGACGGTACAAACCTGTATAGAAAACCTCAACCTCAAGGTGTGCCACGTGCCGAGGACAGGCACGGCTGCTGGGGCTGAGCAGTTGCTAGCGGGCAGCCTCTGGGGAGCCTGCCACACCTCACTTGTCTTAAGCTTACCCGGGCAAGAGAGCCTCTGCCTGGGTGGACGTACAGTTCCCCAGCTGCTCGTGGGAACAAGATGAAACGAGCAAATAACAGCGTCGGCTGAAGCAAAATCGCCGTCTCGAAGCGTGGGAAGACTGAATTCGATGCAATGACAAATGATCCTAAGGTATTCCCTCCCTTGCGACTCCATGGGAAGGATATAGGGGCCTTAATTGATCAGAGCGGTACCAGCCACGGCTGTTCGAGGGGAGACCGTGAAAAGAGCGTGAAACGGTGGTGGACGTACAACCACGGTCTTTAAGAGAGGAAGAGGCGATTACGACACTGCACTGGCCATGACGTGGGAAGAAGGTATGACCCACAATCGAGGCAAAGCTTATGCCCGTAAGTACTGATGGAAAAACATTTTATGCTGACGAAGCCTTTGTTTTTTTGTAAAGAACCTGAAAAAAAAGAAAAAAAAAGGTCAGTGAGCTGCCAGTCACGTTCAAATTATGATCTAGGTCAGTCCTTATAATAACGTCTTCCCCGGACCAGTCACGGCATTCTGTGTGATGTTTGCATTTCCGTAACTCTTCCCAAGAGCCTAAATATGGTCCAGGGTATTATCTTCCAAACGGATCCTCTTTTGCAATCTGATGAACTACGAGTAAACTTAGAATGGTGGGGCGTTTAATTCATCAGACGAATTCACGAATTCATAGGGGTCTGAAGAATAACAGTGTCGCCTCCAGTGCCTTCATCTCAGCCTCTGAGGGCGATTCACTGCTCGAATAGATCGAGGTGACGATCTACCGTTTTGACGTCAAACTCCACCCCCAGTGCGGTGTTACAAGTGCCGGAGGTAGGGGCACACGTCCTCCAGGTGTGAGGAAACCCCACCTGTCGGGATTGCGGACGTGCATCTTGTCCTAATGTCCCCCGCGTCCCTCTCCTCCAGCCTGTGTTAACTGCAGTCAGCACCACGCCCCACACTCACCAGACTGCACAGAACTCCACAAGCAGCCGAAGATAATGCAATACAAAACTCTGGACAGGGTGAGAAATATTAGCTGCGTTTACAGAAGTATTATCTGACCAGTTGAAAAATGCTCCTGCCGGAGGTTTAATTATCTATTTTATTTGCACATGTTCTTTTGCTTGAGGTTATGCTGCTGCAAAATATATTTCTTGACTGCATCTGGAGCTAAGTGAAACATTTGGGGAGTGAACGGTTGAGACGTTGCGTGGCCAGTGTGAATGGGGCTTAGGTCGTCGCTAGGTTTGCTTGTTACTAAAGCACTCCGAGCCACACAACGAATCGACCTACAAACAAGAGAAGTTCTACGTTAAGTTATTATCAGCACATTCTCCAAGGTTCTTCTACAAAAAAATCTTTATAGTCAATCTTGTATCTTTTTTAAGTCAGAATCTCTAATATTTTCTATGAAACATCATACGGTCAGTAGTCCACTTAACCCCAATGAAAACTTTGCTTTTACATTCCTTTATAGGGTCTCAGCATTAATTTGCAGAGTACGGGCTTGGCGATTCTGGGAGCCTGAGCTGGGAACTGCATCAAGCCAACAGTCTCCACACTGTGAGCTCTGTGCGTGTCTCAGCAACCACTGTACGACATGACAGTGGAACGTTGCACATTACAGAGCCTGGAGATCTTGGCTAATCGCCCCGGTCACAAGGAAGGTACAAACCTCTATAATAAACCCTCAATCTCAAGGTATGGTACGTGCCGAAAACAGGCATGGCTGTTGAGGTTGAACTGTTGCTAGAGGGCAACCTCTGGGCAAACAGCCGCACCTCTGTTGTATTAAAACTACCCACAGAAGTGGGACTCTGACTAGGTAGACATATAGTTCCCTAGCTGCTTGTGGGAACGAGGTGAAACGAGCAAATAAGTGTGTCGGCAGATGCAAAACCACCATCTCAAAGTGTGGAAAGACTGAATTCTATGAAACTATATATCATCATAGACCGATCCCTTTAACTACCACTCCATGGGAGGAATGTAGGGTCTTAATAGATTGGAGCCGTACTCGTTACAGCTGTTTGTGGGAACACCATGAAAAGGCCCCGAAACACCGGCGACAAACGACTGCCAGTCAAGTATCAGTTAGTGATGCTTTCATTTAAAAATGGGTTTTTAAATGTTTCGTTAGAAATTGTGTTCTTTTGCTTGAGTTTATGCTGCTGCAAAATATATTTCTTGAGTGCATCTGGAGCTAAGTTATATATATTGGGCATAACCGGTCAGTTGTCCACTTAACCTCAATAAAAACGTGGCTTTTACTTACATTTATTCTCAATATTCTATATAAACAGAAGCATTATTAAGTATAATAATTAGACACCCTGAGAATCACAGAGTTGATAATGCCAACAATTTGGCCTCCTTATGGACTCAGCATTAATTTGCCGAGTACGTGCTTGGCGAATCTAGGAGCCCGAGCTGGGGGCTGCATCAAGCTCTGTGCGTACCTCAGCAACCACTGTACGACATCACACTGGAACGTTGCACGTTAGACAGCCACAGAATCTAGCCTTAATCACCCGGGTCACAAGGACGGTACAAACCTCTATACATAAACCTCAATCTCAGTTGTATTAGGCTTAACCAAGAAAGCGGGTTCTGCATGGGTGGACTTCATGCTCCCTATCTGCTGAAACGCTCCACCACAGTTTGCATAAGATGCAATGTAGTCCTGCGTTTACTATGCTTCATATACATTTCCACATGCCAAATCCATAATTATGAGTAAAACCCCATTGTTTGGTTTTGTCAGTGAGTTTATTCTTAACAACTACAACAATTATTCCCCTCATCATCCTTCAGCTCCCAATAAATTTGATACAATAGCTGCTCATGATGTAGATTTCCCAGTTACTTACACTCACTCTGATATAGTGGTATTTACAGTTTTGCACATACGTATATATATATGTGTGAATCATATATTGTAACTTGTATTGATGTGTTTGAGATATAAAATATAATCAATATGGTATTAATTCTCATTTATTTCATAATATTTCTACAGCACGATAAGCGGTAAGAATACCTACCAGAGAAAAACATATGAAATCTAGTATCACAATGTTGTCTGGTAAGTATACTTAACACCCCATAAGACTCAATGCACATAGATAATATATATCTTACACCACTAACCTCTTGTGTCAGATATGAAATAAAAGCATTTCAAGATTATTTTTGAGAGTTCATAGTATGCCCTATAAAGGATAACTGAAGAAGATGTAGTAATTCAGTTCAGTTTATAGAGAAGTAGACGCATTTCTAAGAAGTTGGCACAAATGATTCAAATGAAATGCACTTTCCACAATTTTTGGCTATACTGGACAACCATCCTCCATACAGAAGGTGGTAATTTTGTACAAAGTAACAACTGCAGCACACAATAACAAGTTTTTATTGTCAGCCGTCTCAAAATATTATGACAGTGTAATACCTCCATGTCACATCAAAGATTTATGTCAATGAAATTTTACGAATATATCATAAACTTTCTTTCTCAAAGACCGGATCAGAAATATGACTGACCACCGTACGTCTTGCCGTGGAACGTTGTACATTATAGACCACAGGGATCTCTTCACGAGGACGGTACAAACCTGTATAGAAAACCTCAACCTCAAGGTGTGCCACGTGCCGAGGACAGGCACGGCTGCTGGGGCTGAGCAGTTGCTAGCGGGCAGCCTCTGGGGAGCCTGCCACACCTCACTTGTCTTAAGCTTACCCGGGCAAGAGAGCCTCTGCCTGGGTGGACGTACAGTTCCCCAGCTGCTCGTGGGAACAAGATGAAACGAGCAAATAACAGCGTCGGCAGAAGCAAAATCGCCGTCTCGAAGTGTGGGAAGACTGAATTCGATGCAATGACAAATGATCCTAAGGTATTCCCTCCCTTGCGACTCCACGGGAAGGATATAGGGGCCTTAAATGATCAGAGCGGTACCAGCCACGGCTGTTCGAGGGGAGAGCGTGAAAAGAGCGTGAAACGGTGGTGGACGTACAACTGCCAACTTTAAGAGAGGAAGAGGTGATTACGACACTGCGCAGTATGAACACCAATCTTTCCCTTCCGTGGCCACATCGTGGGAAGATGGCACGACCCGCAATCGAGGCGAGTCGTATGCCCCTACGTACAGATGGGGGAATATTTTATGACGGAAAAGCCTTTGGGTTTTTTTTTTTTTTTTTTTTTTTTTTCTTTTGTAAAGAACCTGGATAAAAAGTTCAGAGAGTTGGCGGACATGTCCAAAATGTGATCTGCGTCAGTCCTTATAATGACTTTGTAACGTTAACCAATGTAAAATTCAATTTCTATCCTTGAGCTTACAGCTTAATAGGAAGATATTTAATACTGTTTTAAGATGACCATATTATAGCATATTGTACGTATGACACAGCTTTGGCTGATGTGAGGTTTAATTTTCATTTTTATTCTTAAAGTTTACAATTGTACAAAGGTTATCAAATTAATTACATGATGAAACTATTGATGTTTTACAAGTTACATACTTGAAATGTTTATCATGCGTACTTGCACATACTCATGTTGTAAGGTCATACTGTCTTTTGTACAGAAATATGAAGGTTAAGGAACCATTACAGATTACCTATTACTCATTATTATTATCATCAAACTTGTATAATTTTGTATTTTTCATGTGGAACACCTCTGTTTAGTTCATGACACACTAGTTGACTTGCTCATGCATGCAAGCTTTGTGTATCAATTTGCAGTTGATTACAGGGTGTTTAATTTTGATATGGTACTGTATCTGAAAATTATCAGGCAGACCATATGTCAATTTTGACTTTTGTGTAGTATATAATTATGAGATATTACACTGTTAAAATATACATGTACAGACTTTCAGAACACTTAAGATAGTTACTCATTTTCATCCACTTCTACTGTATGACTGTCACTCATTTTCAACCACTACTGGGCAATATTGAATTCTGATTTGAGTTATTGGTGGGTAGTAACTGTTCACTATTCAACAAACACAGGGTACTATGGGCTGTGTTGTGTTGTTTGGGGCAGTTTGTTCAAAGAAGAACAAAAACTATGTGTTGTTTTCACTTCTGCGGAAATAGTCAAGTTGCCAGTTGCATCTTGTAACTCTTGGTAAGGTAGTTACCATTAATACGTACATTCCGTTTAGAAGATTGCCTATGGAAACTAAATGATGTATCGTAATACCTTACGAACACTAAATTGTTAAACAAAATATAAGTAAACGCAACCAGAGTCTTTTTCTGCTTATGTAGCCGTTTGCGAGTCAGTTACCTGCCCTGGCCAGACATAATTTAATGGCAGCTTATTATTCCGCCCTCTCTTGATTACTGCCTTGAGAGTGGGTGTAGTTTGGCAGTTAAAAAAAAATTCATTTTTCTTTAATTTTTCCCCGATTTGGGAAAAATTTGACACTTTCATGGATCAGTTGAGAACTGACACTTATTACTTTAATTTCCATGCTTGATTTGAGCTATGAGATTAACCATTGTCACTGCTAACTACTCGCAGGGGGTTGGTTTTTTAATTTTTATTAATGCATATGTTTTTTCAATAAGTAAATTATTATGTAATACTATGATCTAATTTGTTTCTACTCTTTACAACTGCTCATTCTCAATCTCTCAGACTGTATGAGAAATTTTCAATTCCCACAGTACTTGAAAAAGTTTCAAAAGCACGACTGCATTTTCGCTCTCTATATCCATTTTAACTATACCATAATTTTGAATGATAAATGTTTGATGTGCTCACTGAGAGCTTGTTTCTATCCACTGTTTTACTATTTAATTATGTCACTCATTCCACTCAGTAAATTGACTATAAATTTTGAAGTTATTACAATGTACAACACCCTTTCTAGAGGAATTAGGAGCTTGGTTCTCACATAATGGCATTTACATACATGTACACATAGAAGAAAATTATTCTGAATAAAATACTTTTTTATATGAATTAATACCATGCATAACTGTTTACAATATGAATATCAATGCTCTTTGGGGGGAAAAAAATAAGTTGTAAATGCTTGCTATTTCATTATTCAAACCAAAGTAAATGAGAGAGATTAAATTCATTAGGGTTAATATGAACCCATAATTTGATTTTGCTTAAAATACCATATTGATAAAATTGATTACTCTTTCCAGTAACCTGATAACATTATGCTTATTTATGTATGTAGTTAGGGAAAAATAGTATGTGGTTCTGAGAAAGATACAACCATGTTGTAGGAACCGTCATGAATGCCTGTAACTACAGTCAGCTGAAGCTGCGAGCCACTACATCATCAACAGCAGTTTGCAGATACACCACTGTCGGCGCATCAAGCAACATCAACAACCACCGGCATTCGCAAGACTACAATCAATATACAATTTTTTTTAGTCGAAACTAATACAGACTCACTATGAACACTTAAATCACAACATATTGAAATGATAGTACACAGTGCACCCTACATTACATTTCAGGTACACTATGTAGGGGGGTGTGTAACGTTTCTGCTATGTTGCACACTCCTTACAAAAATCAGTAGCCAACATTATAAACACGAAATATCTGACCCCTAAAATAAAACTTCACTACCGGACATGTAAAATATCACATTTTCGCCTTCAGTTTGAAATTCTATTAACACTATTAGTAGAATGCTTTTAAGAAATAGTACGTTGATTTAAACATAACTTTGGCTGTCCTTTTACATAATTTTCAATTTTTAACACTTTCGTAAATAATAGCTGCAAACACTAAAAATGCATTACACTTAGTTTCGGAAATTGCTGAACCTATGTAGATACTAATTTGTATTAAAAAAAAAACAACACTACATGTTATAACTATTGCGCAACATGATTACATATATACCTCTTGTTTAAATAAATTAGGGCAGACCATGTTTTATATATCACTGGATCCTAAATTAAATACTCATCATTTTTCATGCAGTAAAATTAATAATCCGTTTGGTACTAAGAAACTATCTTCAAAATTAACAAAACTACGACAACCATATACAAATCTGTACTAATAAAAAAATTAGACCGCAAACTGAAATACATTAAAATTCCATGTCACAATAATAGTACACCTACACAACATTGGCAAAACAAATGTGTGTGAACTTCGAAAACACAAATAATGTAAATAATTTGAGCACTGTAAACACTAGTCAAAGGATGACTAACTTTGTGTACCACATTAAATACAAATTTCATGAAACATCTACATACATTGAGATAAATAGTCAAAGCTTAAATGTAATGTTTTAATTTCAGTATTTTGGCATATTTAATGTAAAAGAATATTGTTTAATTGTGAATTACAAAACTTTGTCATCAATCTTATTACGCGGTTACGTAGAACGATGTTTGAGAGAAACCATGTTTAGTTAGTCTTCTAGCAGTCACAAACCTGTAAGCAGCTCTGTTGAATTGCCGCTGCATTTCTTTTATTTTCAATTGTGCAACAATGCGATCGATTTAAACGTTATTTAAATGGAAATAAAATCATTTTCATATCAACTGACATGTTTATGATTTACGAAAAGATCATGTAACATCAAATCTTTTAGTGAATGCCAAAGACAGCTCACAATGCAATGGACTACAGCCAGCATTTAAGATAAGTTCTTTTTTAAATCAACTTCACCTACAGTGGAATGACTTTGTTATAGAGACTGTGAACTAATAATACTTTCCGTAATTTAGGAAAATATTAGGGCTCAGTTTGCGTCATTCCCAAAAGGGGTGACTGTCGTTAGAACTTCATCCCCGGCCCAGTCACAGCATTTCTTACCGGTGACGAGAAGCTGTGTGATGTTTGCATTTCCGCAACTCTTTCCAAGAGCCTAAAAATGGTCCAGGATGTTATCTTCCATACGGGTCCTCTTTTGCAGTCTGACGAACTACGAGCAAACTTAGAATGGTGGGGGCGTTCATTTCATCAGAGGATGCAATTACTTACAAGGCTGTTGAATCGAAGTTACTAACAGAAAAATACAACTATGAGAAATATTAGCCGAGTTTACAGAAGTATTATCTGATCAGCCGAAAAATGCTCCTGCCGGAAGGTTTCATTATCTATTTTATTTCCAAATGTTCTTTTGCTTGAGGTTATGCTGTTGCAAAATATATTTCTTGACTGCATCTGGAGCTAAGTGAAACATTTGGGGTGTGAACAGTTGAGACATGGCGTGGCCTTTGTGAATGGGGCTTAGGTCGTCGCTAGGTTTGCTAGTTACTAAAGAACTCCAAGCCACACAACGAATCGACCTACAAAGAAGAGAAGTTTTAGGTCAAGTTATTATCAGCACATTCTCCAAGGGTCTTCTACAAAAAAATCTTTGTAGTGACTCATGTATCTTTTTTAACTCAGGATCTCTAATATTTCCTATGAAACGTCATACGATCAGTAGTCCACTTAACCCCAATGAAAACTTTGCTTTTACATACCTTTAACTCAATATTCTATATAAATATTAATGATAATAATCAGACATCCAGAGAATCACAGGGTTCATAATGCCAAGAATTACACCCCCTTAGGATCTCAGCATTAATTTGCCAAGTATGGGCTCGGCGAATCTGGGGCCCCAGGCAGGGGACTGTGTCGAGTCAACAGTCTCCACACAGTAAGCTCTGTGCGTGCCTCAGCGACCAGCTTACGACACGACAGAGGAATGTTGCACATTACAGAGCCCGGAGATCTTGGCTATCACCCCGGTCACAACAACAATACAAACCTCTATAAAAAAAACCTCAATCTCAAGGTGTGCTGCGTGCCGAGGACGTGCATGGCTACAGATGGCAGTCACTAGCGGGCTCCTCTGGGAACCAGCCACGTCTCAGTTACGTTAGTATAACCCGAGGAAGCAGGGCTCTGCCTGCGTGGACATGTAGTTTCCTAGCTGCTCGTGGGAACAAGATGAAACGAGCAAATAATAGTGTTGGCACATGCAAATCCACCGTCTCAAAGCGTGGAGAGACTGAATTCAATGCAACAACGTATCATCATAGGGCGCTCCCTTCAACTACCACTCCATGGGAGGAATGTAGGGTCTTAATAGATTGGAGCCATACTCGTTACAGCTGTTCGTGGGAACACCATGAAAAGACCCCGAAACATTGGGGACAAACAACTGCCAGTCAAGTATCAGTTAGTGATGTTTTCATTTAAAAATGGGTTTTTAAATGTTTCATTACAAATTGTTTTCTTTTGCTTGAGTTTATGCTGCTGCAAAATATATTTCTTGAGTGCATCTGGAGCTAAGTTATATATATTGGGCATAACCGGTCAGTTGTCCACTTAACCTCAATAAAAACGTGGCTTTTACTTACATTTATTCTCAATATTCTATATAAACAGAAGCATTATTAAGTATAATAATTAGACACCCTGAGAATCACAGAGTTGATAATGCCAACAATTTGGCCTCCTTATGGACTCAGCATTAATTTGCAGAGTACGTGCTTGGCGAATCTAGGAGCCCCAGCTGGGGGCTGCATCAAGCTCTGTGCGTACCTCAGCAACCACTGTACGACATCACACTGGAACATTGCACGTTAGACAGCCACAGAATCTAGCCTTAATCACCCGGGTCACAAGGACGGTACAAACCTCTATACATAAACCTCAATCTCAGTTGTATTAGGCTTAACCAAGAAAGCGGGTTCTGCATGGGTGGACTTCTTGTTCCCTATCTGCTGAAACGCTCCACCACAGTTTGCATAAGATGCAATGTAGTCCTGCGTTTACTATGCTTCATACATTTCCACATGCCAAATCCATAATTATGAGTAAAACCCCATTGTTTGGTTTTGTCAGTGAGTTTATTCTTAACTACAACAATTATTCCCCTCATCATCCTTCAGCTCCCAATAAATTTGATACAATAGCTGCTCATGATGTAGATTTCCCAGTTACTTACACTCACTCTGATATAGTGGTATTTACAGTTTTGCACATACGTATATATATATATGTGTGAATCATATATTGTAACTTGTATTGATGTGTTTGAGATATAAAATATAATCAATATGGTATTAATTCTCATTTATTTCATAATATTTCTACAGCACGATAAGCGGTAAGAATACCTACCAGAGAACAACATATGAAATCTAGTATCACAATGTTGTCTGGTAAGTATACTTAACACCCCATAAGACTCAATGCACATAGATAATATATATCTTACACCACTAACCTCTTGTGTCGGATATGAAATAAAAGCATTTCAAGATTATTTTTGAGAGTTCATAGTATGCCCTATAAAGGATAACTGAAGAAGATGTAGTAATTCAGTTCAGTTTATAGAGAAGTAGACGCATTTCTAAGAAGTTGGCACAAATGATTCAAATGAAATGCACTTTCCACAATTTTTGGCTATACTTGACAACCATCCTCCATACAGAAGGTGGTAATTTTGTACAAAGTAACAACTGCAGCACACAATAACAAGTTTTTATTGTCAGCCATCTCAAAATATTATGACAGTGTAATACCTCCATGTCACATCAAAGATTTATGTCAATGAAATTTTACGAATATATCATAAACTTTCTTTCTCAAAGACCGGATCAGAAATATGACTGACCACCGTACGTCTTGCCGTGGAACGTTGTACATTATAGACCACAGGGATCTCTTCACGAGGACGGTACAAACCTGTATAGAAAACCTCAACCTCAAGGTGTGCCACGTGCCGAGGACAGGCACGGCTGCTGGGGCTGAGCAGTTGCTAGCGGGCAGCCTGCCACACCTCACTTGTCTTAAGCTTACCCGGGCAAGAGAGCCTCTGCCTGGGTGGACGTACAGTTCCCCAGCTGCTCATGGGAACAAGATGAAACGAGCAAATAACAGCGTCGGCAGAAGCAAAATCGCCGTCTCGAAGCGTGGGAAGACTGAATTCGATGCAATGACAAATGATCCTAAGGTATTCCCTCCCTTGCGACTCCATGGGAAGGATATAGGGGCCTTCAATGATCAGAGCGGTACCAGCCACGGCTGTTCGAGGGGAGACCGTGAAAAGAGCGTGAAGCGGTGGTGGACGTACAACCGCGGTCTTTAAGAGAGGAAGAGGCGATTACGACACTGCACTGGCCATGACGTGGGAAGAAGGTATGACCCACAATCGAGGCAAAGCTTATGCCCGTAAGTACTGATGGAAAAACATTTTATGCTGACGAAGCCTTTGTTTTTTTGTAAAGAACCTGAAAAAAAAGAAAAAAAAAGGTCAGTGAGCTGCCAGTCACGTTCAAATTATGATCTAGGTCAGTCCTTATAATAACGTCTTCCCCGGACCAGTCACGGCATTTCTTACCTGTGACGACAATCTGTGTGATGTTTGCATTTCCGTAACTCTTCCCAAGAGCCTAAATATGGTCCAGGATATTATCTTCCATACGGATCCTCTTTTGCAGTCTGATGAACTACGAGTAAACTTAGAATGGTAGGGCGTTTATTTCATCAGACGAATTCATAGGGGTCTGAAGAATAAGTGTTGCCACCGGTGCCTTCATCACAGCCTCTGAGGGTGATTCACTGCTCGAATAGATCGAGGTGACGATCTACCGGTGTGACGTCAAACTCCACACTCCGCCCCCAGTGCGGTGTTACAAGTGCCGGAGGTAGGGGCACACGTCCTCCAGGTGTGAGGAAACCCCACCTGCCGGGATTGCGGACGTGCATCTCGTCCTGACGTCCCCCGCGTCCCTCTCCAGTCTGCGTCACATCCCACACTCACCAGACTACACAGATGTCCACAAGCAGCCAAAGGTAATGCAATACAAAACTCTGGACAGGATGGCCTAGCTAAAGAAAATACAGAGGATGCAATTACTTATGAGGCTGTTGATCCAAGTTACTAACAGAAAAATACAACTATGTGAAATATTAGCTCAATTTACAGAAGTATTATCTGACCAGCTGAAAAATGCTCCTGTCGGAGCACAGAAAAGGCAAATATTTTCTCTGACACAGAAGTGTGGAACCAGCTGCCTCAATCCTCATTCAAATTTCCTCAACAAATTTTTGTCATTTGAACATATTCGCGCCCTTTTAGAGCATACCTTTGTAAATACTTTTGCCCAGTTAAGCCGTCATAGTCAGCAATGTTGTGTCACTGTCAATGTCTATATATGTGTCTGTCCGTTTGTTTGCTGTCTCTTCCACTGCCGCTTTCTGTCTGTGTCAAACTTTCAATGTCTTCATCCCTTTCCCTCGCAATTCCTCACCGCTGTCTTTTTCTGCCACTTTCATCGTCTCTCTGCGCCACTGACGTTGTCCCATTCACTTCCTGTCCTGTTGCCAGTATCCTTTCTTTATCACTTAGAGTCGACTTTCAGTGTCTTCGGGCACAATTGTCTCCTTTACACATATGTCCATGGGATTGGTTTGCTTGGGGTTTGATCTGTAGACCAGAAAACTTTAACATGCAGTTCCTGGGGATGGGAAAAACTGGACAAATTGTTTCGTGTTTCCCACTGTTTTCTCTTTTGCTCCAATTGCTACTATCTGCATCCGTCTTTGTTGTTGCCACTGTTCCTGACTTCTGACATCACGTTTCACGTCCCACTGCTGTTTTCATGCATATGCCTTTCTCCTGAACAGACACTTTCTCTGTTCCATCATATATGGCTCTCTCTGCCTGTTGCAATGACTCTGTGCTACTCACATTCAGCCGAAAAAAGCGCGAATATGTTCGCATGCCAAAATATTTGGTGAGGAAGTTGGAATGAGTATTGAGGTAGCTGGTTCAACACTTTTGTGTCATAAAACATATTCGCCTTATCTGTGCTCTGGCAGGAGCATTTTTCAGCTGGTTCCCGACCTATTCCTATTACATCAGAGTGTATTGCTTATGTAACATGAAATCAATGGTGAAAACTATTTGGATAGTATTTTATATTTCAAAGGTTTACAGAATCATAATATTAGAACGCATTGTAAAAATTTCGACGCATGCTATCATTCTCGGACCGATATCTCAAGAACCACGTAAGATATCATTCTGCTCTAAACTTTAAATAAAATCTGTAAGATGTACAAAAATCATTTTTTTCACCGAGTATCTTTTTTCAAACTGCATGGTAAGTACCAGAGCTGTTTGAACACCGTCTTTCAGCACAATATGCACTTTTCTCGCAAAATATAGCGGTTTTTCAGCCATATCTTGCAAATGGACTAAGATTTAGGAAAAATGAAAAATGACATTTATAGATAAAGTTCTACAGGATCTATTGTAAATATTTGAACAATTTTCTATGGTTGGTTATTTAGATATTTGCGATTCACGGTGCTAAAAATCGGGTTTTGTTATTTTTGTGCAAAACTATGATAAGTTTCAATCACTGGATCTCGGTACCGGATAACGATATCGAAAAAATTTAAAAACAGCCTCAAGAATATCATCATAAGAACATATGGTAAAAATTTCTAAGATTTGCAATGAATAGAAAGTATCGAAGTGATGATCCCCACAACTTAGTTTTTTTTTTTGGTACTCCTAAAATCATGGTTTTTTGGAATTTTCTCAGGAAGCATCCATGAATGAATGGTGCTTTCATAAGCCGTTTAAAGCCCACCATAGACTACACGTCATGTACAAAAGCCAACTGATTTGCTCAATTTGGATGGGCTCCAGGAAGTGTGTAACTTTGAAAATTTGGACAATGTACTGTATGATAGGTATGGTATACCCATTCTTCTAATATGTACAAAAATCATCACTAGGCCTACATCTATCCAGAACACTTCACCCATTTACTCTGAGATGAATAGAACCTGAGACATGGGTCCCTAAACAATTGCAAATTCGCATGCGCCATTTACGAACATATTAATACCGCGCACTGCCGTGCGCAATATGATAAACCAGGAATTTTAGGCAGGTATGTATTTACCTTTATGATGAAAGATACAAAACCATTTTTCTGTAAGCCATATACTATTCCACTTGGCTTAGATAAACAAGTACAAGAAGAAATATATAAAATGTTCAGATACCGGAACAATAGAAAGAACTAATAGTGTATACAATAACCCCTCAGTTATTGTTAGAAAACCCTGTTGCAGAATTACAATAGCTTTAGATACTAGAACATTAAATAAGCATATAGAAACTGAAAGAGAGAGACCAACATGTGTTGATTCGCTTACTAAATTTGAAACAGCGAAATATTTTAGTACTATGGATCTTGAATCTGGATACCATCAGGTGGAAATTCATTAAGATTCACATCCACAGCATTTTTATTTGAAGGGGAGGCATATCAATACAAAATTTTACCTTTTTGTTTGAACATATTGTAATGTTTTAATATGTTACAGTCCCTCTACCTTTGACAGCAGAACCAACATTACTGAGACAAACAACCTGTACCTAAAATAAAATGCTAGTCCCAGAACAAATCTAATAGCAACCCAGACAAACTAACATAGTACGTAATATCTAGATACTTCTGAACACTCAGCACATTTAATAATAACAAACATATAAGAACCTATAGAAAGTACAACATGATATAGCATTATAAGAAACATACTTGTAAAGTATAAATAGATAGTAAGAGCATGCACCTTTGTGTGTATAATGTAAACTGTTTATAATAAGATTGCACTTGCAGCCTAACGTGTGCATTTTTAAATTACCCACTGAATTGCATCCAACAAAACCTATTCGTCAATTATACCTGTATTTCAATAGCAAATTCAACACACATAGCCAAATTAGATGACAGGTGTACATAAAAATACGTAAACATACCTCCAATATTTGTTAAAATGATCTGATTTTTAATTAAAAACGTTAATTAAAAGCTTAATGTCGAATTCGTCAGTGTGAACGGAAACATATAGTCAAAATAGAGTAGGGAGAAAATTAAGCCTTTTTAAGCCAAAATCACCTAAGAAGAGAGATTTTTATTATTTACAAGTATTATTTTGGTGTATGTAAATTTGTACAAGAATAATTATTTGTATTAGAATAGATAAACAAACGTGTAATTCTTATTACACAAAACATAAGCCGGCCGCGGTGGCTGAGGGGACTGAGGCGCTTCAGTCACGGCCTGTACGGCCACTACGGTCGGGGGTTCGGATCCCCCCCCCCCCCCCTCGGGCATGGATATTTGTGCCGTCCTAGTTCGTAAGTAGTTCATAAGTAGTTTGTAAGTTTAGGGACTGATGACCCCATAGTTAAGTCCCATAAGCTTTACAAACATTTGATTTGAACAAAACATAAGATCCTTTTGATCATGTGTTAAGAGGATGTTGGTGTGAACGCTGCATTGTGGCAGATGGTAGTCTGACGTCTAGACTGAGAGGCCGTGTTCATGTAATTTTATGTTGGAACATTAAAAATACTCAGAAATGGAAGGAAAGCCATTCTTTAACTTACTTCTTGTACAAATCATACGCTTTCGAAATTTATTACTAGATGGACACAGGCAAGATTCGGGGGATGACGCAGTTATTTTAATCGTCACTAGACGGCCATATCTACTGAAAAAAGATAAGTTCTTTGTTTAGAACGGTTTCTGGGGAAGTCTCGGGATGGTTACACTGGTGCTGTGACCAAGATTCGAGATCAGATGTTTCATGAGAGGATTTTGTGAAATACAAACAAAGGATACAAGACGGTGGACTGTTGTGGAAAATAGGACAAGATGGCGGAGATATAGACAACAGAAGAGAATCGTCTTCACATCCCTGCAAGCAGCTAAGTACTTTTCCTATATTTTCAGTGAAGTGTGTTTTCATGTTTTGTTTACCGTTAGGAATTATACTAGCAGTTTTCAGATAGTTTAGGATGAGATGTATAAGTAATAATGTGGATGTGGGAGACAAATGAGTGACATAAGCATGAAGTACCAGACAAAGCAACTGTTTCAGATTTTGATAGTAGTTTCGGTGATTCAAAGTTAGTCAGCTCAACACCCATACAACAGAATGTAGCACCACTGAAAGTAGAAACGACTGACAGTTTACAAAACACAATGGCGACAGGAGATGAAACATCAGCAACTACGTCTAGTGAATCTGAGAGGGAGTTCCTCACACAACTACTTAGCCAGTTCAACCAGTCAATAAAAGGTGAAGTACCAATTAAATCAAACATTAGCCGAGAATACTGATCAGTTAAAAACAGAATTTAATCAGTTGGAAACAAAATTAAATCAGTCAACAGTAGAAAACAAGTCAGTTGAAAGCGGAGTTAAAAACTGAGTTAAGCCAAATGAACGCAGAATTAAATCAGTCAGGAGTTAGCTATAGACAAATATACACCAATAGAGTAATTTTAATCAGAGTATAGGATGGGTAGCATATGTAATTTGTAAGCAATCTCCTGCGTAGACAGATTACATTTTCCTAGTGATGTACCAATAAACCAATGTCTGCCACCGATTTAGCTACAATGAATGAGTAGCCTAAACGACTATTCTGTTCCGTTCCCCTATGAAGTGATTTGTCGATATTGTAGACTTAGATCAATTTTTTTTTTTTTTTTTTTTTTTTGGTGCAGTACGCAATTTTACATTTCTGAACATTTAAAGCAAGTCTCTGCTCCACTTTAAAATCTAATATAGATCTTACCATCCTACATAACTTGTAGCCCATCCCTACCACAAAATCCTTTTACTGATACCACACACATCCGTCCTTTACATAATAAGTGTGGAAGTGGTACTGCACCAGGTATTTTTTGGAAAGAGAAAGTGTTCTGTCCTCTTTTGAGGACAGCAATAGGCCTCGGCAGGGAAGGATGAACAACTAATGTGGCTAGGTCCTTAAGGATATGACGGCTAAAGATGCCGATTAGTAAGAATGCGCTTGCCAGTAGAAAACATTACTTCATTGTAGAGAATTGATGGTGCAATTCAATGAGGCGTGTTAGCGGGTCGCTACCCTATTACAAAAAAATAACTGTGTAAACTCTACAAAGTTCAGTCCGAAGTATTATCCACTGGATGATCCATCCAGGAGGCGATATAAGCAGTGACTAGTGTCGCGGTGGCGAGTGCAATGACACTACTGCCGTTGTTTCCGAGAAGCTGCGTGGCGCCACCTGACGGACGGCCGTAAAGACGGACGGCGCGCGCACAATTTCGTTTGGTGCGCGTATATGACATAAACAGTGCATCTACTTGACTGCTTTGAGCCTTTGTTTTAGCATGTTACGTGAGAAAGTGTTATTTGAATTTTATTTGATAGGCCTAGATATTTTCATAAGCCACGCCAGTCGGTTGGTGTGGAGAAGGTTATTCCATTAGAAATTCCTCTTTATGTGTAAGAGATCAGAATATGTTCTAAGGTTGTATACTAGGTTTTGTTTTCATTCAAATTGAAAACAAAAGGATGCTTTGCAATACAACATTAAGGCTGCTAAAATTATTAGTACTATGTACAAAAAGTATGTGCAATATTTGTAATTAATGCTTTTTATTTCTATACTTGTAGCATGAAATAGAGGTAGGCCTACAGCCCGAGGAAGGAATGGGCACCCACAGTATGCCACAGCCCCAAGGTGAGCCTCCCAAAAAGCACAAAAAAAACCCAAGAGCTGCCGATGTGCTCGAGGTGGCTGTGGCTGATATCAGCAGGATGCGGTCTGTGAGAGAAGACCGCTACACGGCCATTGGGCAGTAAATCTCCTCCGAGCTCAGAGACTCGGAGAAGGTGGTAGGTGCTGCATATGCACGTACTGCGATAAATAAGATAACAGCACTGATGACAAACTGTACGGGATGACCAGCCAGTCTAAAATAGTTTAGGAAAAAATTCAAAAAAATTATTTCAAAAGTTCGCCTAAGTTTTACGAGTGTTCTTCCACTGCGACATACACCTTAACGACGTGACCGAGGCTGTCCACCTTGCAGGACAGAACCGGCCAGAACCAGTATTGAATGCCAATTCTAAAATCGCACCACCCTTCTGGCGTCCGTGCTGAAACTACTGACATTTCCGTGGAGCCGATAGCAGACACCCTCGTATCATCACGTGTGCCACTGCTGCAGGACTCAGAGGTGCGAGAATCGATTCCTTGGCTCT
Source organism: Locusta migratoria (assembly GCA_026315105.1). NCBI lineage: Eukaryota > Metazoa > Arthropoda > Insecta > Orthoptera > Acrididae > Locusta > Locusta migratoria. Next base: position 127,049,777 of record CM048752.1, read on the forward strand.
CTTCAGTTTGAGTTCTCGTACAGAACAGACGCACCCCGGAGGCCTAGCCTCCGTGCGGGGCGAATGGCCGCATGCCGTCCGCTCCCGCCTAGCGGCTGTTCGGTATCAGCCACCGACTGTGTGAACCGTAACCGTAACCTTCACATTTCCCATTTTCTAATCCGTTTAGACTGGCACTCATTCACTGCATCCGACCCCAGCGCTATTCCCACCATGTATCCCGTATTTCAGAATATACTAAATATTGACTTACATCCTATCTTTTAATTGCCATTCAGCCACCCTTTCCGAGGGCACCCACAAGCCTTCTCCGCTCCGCCTTCCATCCTGACAACGCCTCCAACTCATCTTATTTATGCAGCACTGGGATGGGTTGTATAATTTTCCTATCATCCGTAGGATAAAGATTAAGTGCTGTACAAAACATCTGGGAGAATGCTCCATTACAACCGCAGCCAACCTCCTCTGCTTCCACATTGATTCAAGCAGCAATAGAAAAAGCTGGGATGGTGGAGGAGGAATCACTGTAGACAGAGTATTTTTTAACATCATCTGCAGTACAGCCAGGCCGTACTTCACTGTGAATGGTTTCTGCAATTTTTTTTGTAACTCTCCTTTCTTTTCAGTCTATTCTTGTAGTCGGGACGTTTTTTATACAGTGCCTCATCTGCTTTATATATTTCAATCAGTTTTGTTGTTATTATAAATGTAATAAAAATGACTCTTAAATACAATATGGAGTACTAAACATTTATTTACCTTCAAATATTCCCCCTTCAGTTCTTTATAAATAGCATCACATGTTTCTGGAATTATTTGTGATAATGTGCACTGTGGTATTCGAGTGCTGTACTGCAAACTGGAGTAGAGATTAGATTAGATTAGTTATTAGTTCCGTAGATCCATGTTGAGGGGATGCTCATAGATGTGGAACATGTCAAGAAACAAAATTTACAAGTTGAATAATAGATAATACTAATAATATAAATACAGATACATAAATTTTAAGGGTGGTTTTTTTTTTTTTTTTTTTTTTTTTTTGCTGGTGATCTAATAATACTAATATAGTATGAGTGCATGCATCATTTGCTACAATTTAGAAATTCACTAATGGAGTAGGAGGAGTTGGCCACTAGAAAGTCTTTTAGGTTCCTCTTAAACTGATCTTTATTTGTAGCTAAATTTTTTATACTTGTATTGTATGTATGAACTGAGCTGTTTGTTGGGAAAAGGGATATATTATTTATGACAAATTTCATTAAGGAATAAATATACTGAGAGGCAGTAGTTAATATACCCAGTTCTTTGAAGAGGCTTCTACAAGACGTCCGTGAATTTACTCCACAAATAATACGTATTACACATTTTTGAACTCTGAAGACTTGACTGACTGGAAGAGTTACCCCAAAATATTATACCATATGACATTAGGGAATGAAAGTAAGCAAAGTATGGAAGCTTTGTTATTTTTATGCCTCCTATGTCTGATAACACTCGTATTGAAAATACAGATTTGTTGAGTCGTTTCTGCAGTTCTGTGGTGTGCTCCTCCTAAATAAATTTATTATCAAGCTGTAATCCCAGGAATTTAATACTGTCAACTTCTTCTATCTGCTCTTCTTCATACTTAATGCATATGCTGTCAGGAAATCTCTTACATGTTCTGAACTGCATGTAGTGAGTCTTTTCAAAGTTTAATGACAATGAGTTGGCTTTAAACCATTTATTAATGTTCATGAAAATATCATTAGCAGACCTTTCTATCACTATGATTGACGTACTTTTTATTGGAATACTTTTATGATCTGCAAACAAAACGAACTCTGCTTCTGGTAGTGTAACTGATGAGAGGTCACTAATGTACACAAGAAAAAGCAATGGCCCTAAGATGGATCCTTGTGGGACACAACATGTAATTTCTTCTCAATCCGATGATGACTGTTGACTTAATTCACTAGATACTTGCACTGACACCCTTTGTTTCCTGTTAGTGAGGTACGACTTGAACCATTTTCCAGCATTTCCCATGACCCCATAGAATTCTAATTTACTTAAAAGGATGTTATGTGGTTCACACAATCAAATGCCTTTGACAAATCACAGAAAATACCTGCTGCTTGCAATTTATTATCTAATGAATCAAGTACATTCTTACTGTAAGTTTAAATAGCCTTCTCGATGTCGGAACCTTTCAGAAATCCAAACTGTGTTCTAGACAATATGCCATTTGTGGTTAAGAAGCTGCTTGTACATTACCTTTTCTATAATTTTTGAGAATTCTGGCAAAAGTGAAATGGGTCTGTAGTTTGATGGTATCTCCTTATCCCCCTTCTTGAAGAGAGGTTTAATATCTGCATATTTTAGCCAATCAGGAAATGTTCCTGTTATAATAGACTGGTTACATAAATAACTTAAGATTGTGCTAAGTTCACAAGAACACGCTTTAATTAACTTTGTTGATATTTCATCGTAACCACTGGAATCCTTTGTTTTTAAAGATTTTATTATTGAAGTTATTTCTTGTGGTGAAGTGACTGACATATTCATGTGTGTGCAAGTTATTTGTAAATGCTAGTTTCAAATATTCAAGGGCATTATTTACTGACCCAGACAATCCCATACTATCAGTAACGGATATAAAGTACTTGTTAAATAGATTTGCCACACTATGCCCATCAGTTACCAATGTCTCATCTACTCTTAATCCTAACTGCTCTTGTTCCTTTCTGGTTCTACCAGTCTCCTCTTTCACTTTATCCCATATTGTTTTTATTTGGTTTCCTGATGTTGCTATCTTCTTTTCATAGTGCATTTGTTTAGTTACCTGAATAACTTTTTTAAATATTTTACAGTATTCCTTATATTTAGTTAATTCATCATCACTGCAACTACTCTTGGCTGATAGATACATTTTCCTTTTTGTCTTACATGAAATCTTTATTCCTTGTGTAATCCAAGGTTTTATTATAGACTTCTGTTTAATTCGCGTTACTTTTAGAGGAAAACAGTTTTCAAACATGATACTAACATTATTAATGAATATGTTATCTTTTTCATTCATGCCATTAGCACTATATACATCTTTCCAGTTCATGTCTTTCAGGAATTTTCTAAAATTTTCAATTTTTGGTGGGTTGACTACTCTCCTGTATGTCTATTTTGCAGTCTTCACAATCTGTTTAGAATCTATACCTAAAACAAGGAGCTGCATATCGTGATCTGACAGGCCATTTATTATTGGTTTTATGATATGATTTTGTTCCTTTGATTTGTCTATAAAAATATTATCAATTGCTGTCCTAGAAGTTTTAGTTATCCTTGTTGGAAAGTTTACGGTACGTGTTAGGTTAAAAAACAAAGTTACTGACTGCAATAAATTTTTACTGGAGGACTGCATAAGAAAATCTGTATTAAAGTCACCAGCAATCAGGATTTCTTTATTTCTTCCTGTTAAATAACCCAATAGAGCTTCTAGATGATTTAGGAATAGATTATAATTTCCTGCAGGTGCTCGGTAAATAGTTACTATTATATAGCATCTGTTATGGAATTCTACTACTGTTGCACAAGCTTCTAAATGCTGCTCTAGACAGAATTTATTTATATCAATATTCTTGAATTTATAGCAGTAACTTTCTCCAGTGGCAAGGAACCGTAGTGTTACGGCAAGTCTGTCTTTGGGTGATATCGCGTTTCTGAGGTGAGTATTTTGTTTCATAATAAGAGGAGACACCTTTCGAAGCACGTACTGAAACGTATCCTCGTCCATATCTAAGTAATTCAACTCCTGTAATAAATTTTGTAGAACACTTTTTTCATCTCGCTGTGAGACCCACGGTTTTACCCAAGTGCGTTTCCTTGTCTTTTTTTCCTCTTCTAAATGCAGACAACACAACTGTTGTATAGACAACAGCTGAACATAATAACAACTCGCTGTCGGCCATTTTGAAGCAACTTTGACAAAATATTGAATGACCTTTGGGGTTTCATACAATTTCTTCATCAAAGAATGTGTCCAATATTTCTTCCAATTTTATATTCAATAACTTGATAGTGTAATACCGGCCTTATACACTGAGACAGTGGGAAAATGAGGAAGCAATGATGTGTGCTCTCTTCTACACGACATCTTTTATAATGACCTTCCACTAAAAGTCAAGGAAATATACTTCTTTTGTGACGCATGTGGTGGCCAAAATAAGAATTTTGCGATGTTATGTTTTATGCAATATTTGGTCCACCGTGAGAAGCTCTTTAGCAAAACTACTCTCACTTATCCAGTCCTTGGCCACAGCTACTTCGACTGTGAGAGACAAATGGCTTCGTTAAACCCGAAAGCTTGGCTTGAGATACCTGAAGCTTGGAAGAAACACTTTGAAACAGCTCGGCGAAAACTTTCACCCTTTTTAGTTCAACTTATAACAGAAAATGAACAAAACAGAGATCAGATTGTTGGGCAAAACATTTTTTGGGAATGGGCAGAACACCTAAGCCCACTCTACGCAAAGAGGAAATTTCCGATTCGGCCAATACGAGAGGTAAGAACCGACAACACCACTGAAGACTATCTTTACCGGACCATGTACAACAGACCGCAGGAAAAAGCAGTCATTGTCCTTTTCACAATCGGCCACCACAAAATGAAGAATTCACTCTACCAGCCCTCTCCTATGATGGTAAGTTATTTTCATTGGACCCTTTTATAAATTTCATTAAAGAAAAAATTAGATTCCTAATCACTTTTCTTTTTATTTTAGGGTCCATTCCGATAAGTGCAGCAAAATATAAAGAACTACTAGGATCATCTTTGAGAACCTTCGACACAATTAAGCAGGAACAACACTCTCTGATCATAGTTTGTATAACTAACTTGTAACAGTTGAAAGTTGATTTAACTGAAATACTATGTTAAAAAATAAATGTTGTTTGAAATATTAAGTTTATTTGTAAATAGTTTCTGTTATTGGCATAAATGGGATATGTCCTATGGACTAATCACTTTTTTCCCCACAAAAGCTTGTACTTCAGACTATATTTGGAGGAAAAATACCTAATAGCCTTTTTTTACTGTACTTTTTACTACAAATTGTAAATTTATATACTTGAAACTACTAAATAACCAAGACAAAAGTTATTTGGTTTCAAATCATTGATTTTGCTCTCCTGAAAATATGTTAAAGCACTTTAAGCAAAGAAATTTACACAATGTTACATTATACATTGTGTCTTGCTCACATCATTTCAGATAACTAAAGAAGACTAACTCTACTGTTATGTTTTAAAACATAAGAAAGAAGCACTCTTTTTTTTGTTTTCTGAGAATCATTTCATGAATTATCTGTGGTTTTTTAACTGACAATAAATATATCAAATTAATTAAGCAATAAATTAAATTATAATTTTCTTCTCTTAAATTAAAGAAAATTCATCTCCCCTATTCTCCTTTTTACCCATATGTTTCAGGCCCCATGTATCATCACATCTGCCCCCATACTTTTAGTAGATGTGTTCCACATATGACAGACGTATCTTCTTGGATAAGAAGCAGTAGATCTCATTATTTATTTATTTTATTCTTAACTCTCATGTTGACTCTTTTAGGGAGGATGAAATCTCATTATACTTCTGCTTTCAGATCACTTATATACTAACATACACACACAGGGTGATTCAGGAGGAATCTGCAATACTGTGGGAGGTGATAGTATGGGTAATTCTCAACAAAAAACGTTAAATATGCACATATATCCGTTTTCCAATGGTTACCGAGAAAAATGTATTTTCAATGAAAACAGAGAAAAATTATATGGAAAATTATGTATGATGTTTGTTTACAACTGAGAAGTGTATTCATTCATTTCAAACAATGTAAACACATGTAGGTTACTTAATTCGTAACTGTACGTTATTAAAAATGCTGTACATTGATGACATGATTCATGAAATTAAATTTGACCATGATAGCGTCTCTTGCACTAAAGTGTAGCTGACACCGAAGTTCACCAATGGAAACAGATGGCAGCAATGTTCTTCATGCGCAGTGTTCTGTGGTATTCAGTGCTGCGTAGTTTGCGTGAAGAGAAGTTGAATGTGTCCTGTGTCTGTGTGAGCATTTTGAAAATGCCGCATACATTTACGCGTGAAGAGTATGCGGACATGCTTTTTGTGTACGGTTTGTGTCATGGAAATGCACTTCAGGCTGTGAATGAATATCGGGACCGATATCCAAATTGAAGAACACCAAGCCAGGCAGTCTTCTCCAATGTAAAACTGGCAAAGTTCCAAGTACACGGGTGACTTCTGAACGAGCTGCACAATAAACCTTACATGAACATGAACAAGTAGTGGATTCTGTACAAAGAAGTCCGTCAACTAGTACACGTAAAATAGTCAGATGTATGCATCTTGCACAAAGTCGAGTGTGGCAAACATTGCATTAAGGAGGACTGTATCGATTCCATCGTCAAAAAGTACAACATCTACATCCTGACGAAGTACAAAGATTGGGGTTTGGTCATTGGTTACAACATAACCACAATGTCTTGCCATTTTTGTTATTTACAGATGAGACAAAATTTACATGTGATGGTATTAATAATACCCGTAATTCGCATGAGTGGGATGTCAATAACCCACATGCTACAGTTGAGTCAAACTTCCAAATAAGATTCTCAATTAACATTTGGTGTGGCATGATGGACGACATGATAATCGGACCTGTAATTTTGGATGACACATTGACTGGTGAAAGGTATCTCCATTTCTTGCAAAATGAATTACCTGCATTGCTGAAAGATGTTTCCTTGCATTCGAGGTGTCGTATGTACATGCAGCACGATGGTGCGGCAATACATTACACAGGACCCGTTATACAACATTTAATGCAGTGTACCCCAGCCTGTGGATTAGTAGAGGTAGCCTCATTCGTTGGCCAGCACGATCCCCAGACCTAACACTGTTGGCTTTTTGTTCATGGGTGTGACTGAAGAATCAGGTTTATGAGACGAAAGTAAATACACGTGAGGAACTGCTTCGTAGAATCGACGTTGCCTGTACCAACCTCAAAAACCGGAAGCAGGAGGTAAGACGTGCAACACAAAGTATCATGGAAAGAGTGCAGAAGTGTGTCGCAGTCCAAGGAAGTCTTTGAACATTTGTTATAAAGTATGTAGGATTAACAGTGTCACAGTACATTTGATTATTTACACTGTTGGAGGGGGGGGGGTTGATGGCATTACTTTTTCAATTGAATGTTAAACTGACATTGTTTGGTTGCTATATTTAAATGCACTTTTCAGTAGTAAAAATACTTACAAAGATTTCAATAAAAATAATTTTCTTCCAATTATAGTGGTTTTATGTTTTTCTCTGTTTTCATTGCAAATACATTTTTCTCGGTAACCTTTGGAAATCGGATATATGTTCAAATAACGTTTTTTGTTCGTAATTATCCATACTACCCTCCCACAGTACTGCAGATTCCTCCTGAATCACCCTGTATATCACTGTATGTAACTCATTAAGTACTAGCTTATATGCCCCTGTTAAACAGGGACATGCGTATATCATGGTTTTTAGGGTCCTGGATGTAGGCCAGAAAAAACAGAACCCTTGTTGGATTTCCCTGTCAATAATCTCATTTCTTCTAGCCAAGAAGTCAAATTTAAGTATAAGTCATTGTCAAAAACAATGAATGTTCATAAAAGTTTTCATACAAAAAGTGAAATTAATTGAAGTCCGTACTCCGGAACGATGTAAATCAATGTTAGGCTGTGTTCATAAAGTTACAACTGCGGTGTGTAATTGTCTGTTTGGCGTAAACGTCTGAAAACACTTCCATCGCTGAGATGAGAAATAGTAGTAATAATAATAACAGTGCCATGTATTGGTTCTAGGGTCCTACTAAACTCTTTATCTTTCACAGTAAGTGCATGCTGTGATGATACTGCTGGCCCTCACATCTAAATGTTATCGTACGATACCGTCTGCCTGGTCCTCTCATTTCAATGTCATCCTACGATACCGTCTGCATCGGATCGGGAATCGTGTGGCTCAATAGTGATAAAAGTTTTGTGTGAAGTTAGTTAAAAACGATACAGCCAGCCTAGGAATCAGTGTAGGACAGTGTCCCGATGATACTGTGATTAAAACAAGTGATAGATTTCATTCATTAAGAGATTCATATATTTTCTTTCCAGACAGTTCTATAAACAATAGTTGCGTCATTGTATGTTATTTCAAGACTTTAAACAGACAAATTTAAAAAACTTTTGTAAAACATAAAGTCATGAAAATAAATAGCATTGTATATATGTTAGGCTCATAAATAAGTTGTGTTGACCAGCTAATTGTGTTATTTCAACTATTACATTAATTATCAATATTGAATTCCTTGTATATATTGACTGACGTGAGATTTTGAGTATATTTTGTGAATGGCCATGAAATTTGATAGTTCAATATATGTTAGGAACATGTATGATGTACTCATTAACTAATTAATTGACATTTCACATTTTGGTTTGTTGTCAAACAACAAGTAGCGTGATTAAAACTTAAAAAGATAGGTGCGATCTAAAATTATTGTATGTATAGTTTTCATTTTATACTGTGATCATTTTTGTGTACATGAAATGTTGTCTTTGTGTGTTTGTTAATTGTGAATTAGTATATTCAATTGTTATGAACAATGGATAATGTTATATTGTCAATGTTATATATTTGCCTCACCGCCTTGCATGGGGAAGTTCGAGTTTTAGTCGTTTGTCAAGTGCTCTGGAATCTATGTCACTCTGTGTTTTGAAATGGAAGCACTACCGTTCTGATGCTTTGTATATGTTTTGAAAGATGTAATGTTTGGTGGAGAAGAAGTTTGATTCAAATTAAAAAATAAGAGAAAAACTGTACCTAGGAGTATTTATTTCTACCACGACGCCCCAGGAAAATAATGTTGCAGCGAGCAGAACCCCCATACATCGCAATCTTGAAAAGATGAGTATCGGTAGAATGAACTGTAATTACTTAAAATCAATTAAAACATTTTAATGCTGAAGTATTAGAATGTTGTAGTGTTGCACTGGGGACAATGTAGTTATTCTGTACGCAGTGCTCCATATTATTGAAAAGTCGACAAATACTGAAGGAGTTCTGGTTTGTTTAAATAAGACGTCATGGTGGTGTCAATGTGTGATAAAGTAAGTCTGGGTAATCGTTGAAGGAATGGCGTCAGCTGATCGTCTGTATAGAACTTTCCATTAAATATGGTATTTCCAGTGAATTATCTTGACTGTTAGCAGTTGGGCCACTCTTTCAGCTAATACATGTCCCCATGTCCTGCAGTGATTACTTCATAAACCACGAAGTTGAAATCGATCTTGTGTAATAGAACTATATATTCAGAAGTTGGATTATAACTCCAAGTACAATTGTCTCTGCAAAAGAAGATGTCTTTATGTTAATGAAGTCTGCACCAAAAGTAAATAATTACAAATTTTAACCACAATATTGTACCGAACAATTATGAAAGCAGGGAGATTTCTGATAAGTTTGTTGCTCGCATGTGTATGTTATCTCTAGTGGCAGGCATAGAGCAGAAATATCTCTGGAGTGAACATTCAGATGGTAGAACCGATTTTCTGATCTCAACATTAAGGTAGAAATGTCTTTTGATATTGGGAAAAATCTACTAATCGATAACTTTATCTTGGTCCTTTTTTGTTCGGTTAAGATGGATGATTATGTGTAATTGGCCCTTTTAGCGATGCTTCCTCAACTTTCTTGTTGTTTCTGTGACACATTTATTTAGATATTATTTCATGTTACGTGGTTGCACTGCTAAAAGAAGGTGGGGCTTCTTTGCAGCCAATGCAGTACAAACCAATCGTAGGAGCAAATAAATGTGTGGAAAGAGTTTATTTGTTTCAATATCACGTGATAATTCCAGCTTAATGTTGAGAAGATGCACAGAATTAAATGGTCACTCCATAGATATTTCTACTCTATGTATAATTTAGTGGTTATACCCGCCGAAAGATGCTCTTCTTTCTTTCCATGACACTGAAAGGAATAAGGGATACAGCTAGGAAGAAAAAAAAAAGTATCCTTCCTGGGTTAAGCTATACTTGGAGTGGCAATCTGTTTAGTTTGTTATCACTGGCAACGAACTATTTGCTTTAGGGTGATGATTAATTTACTGACCAGAACAGCATAAATTACTTATTTCATCTTTAACATAAAGAATTATTCCCCTTATTCTACGTGACTGATTTTTGAAACAGCATTCAACGGCTGTTGCCAACATCAGCGCACAAAGCCACCACCGTAAGTAAAATTGTACCCTGTCTTGTAGTGTATTACACCATACATAGTTATAATAGTGAAGGAAAAGCAGCAATGCCATAATTAGTTATTTGGTGTACTATGTAACTAACATCGCCTCACTTTGTCCTTTCCTGTACTATGGCGTTTTGAGGCTTTGCTAAACAGAATGCACTCAAAATGTAATGAGGATACACCGAAATCAGAAAGAGAAGTACATAAATTCAATTTTCTTGCAATGAATTTTTATGTAAATTAGAGCATTGGTAGACGCAAAGGAATGTCGTTATGTTTTAAATTCGAATATCCCCTGTCAAAAGAATCAAAGATGTCAGTAAGCTTTGAATATACAAAGTGTAATCAGTAACTCGCTGTTCAATTTTTGTTTGTATTCGCAGAGAGAAGATTGTGGCTCTTAATTCAAAATACTTCTGTTACTGAGGGAAGCAGCACAACAAGATCATTTATTGTTTCTCTGCTGCATAACCATCAAAATAAAATAAAATAAAATAAAATAAATAAAAATTAAAATATGCTGCAGCGTCAACTATTATTTCTTTGGTGCATTACGTATCTAAGAGGACCTATTTGTTCTGTACTGTACTACACCGTTTTCTAGGCATTCCTAAACAGAATGGACTCAAGAAAATTCCTGTTTTCTAGTATTCTTAGTAAATGAAAACATCGATAGATGCGAAGGAAAGTCGTTTGTTCTTAATTTTTTTGTGCCGTACCTGAAGTTGCAGCGGTTTTGTATGTTAACGTTGGCAGTGAAATATTCGCTTTAGGGGAATCATTAATTTACGGATCGGAACAATAACAACTTACTTCATTATCAACACTAAGAATTATTCCCCTCATTATATGTGACTGATTTTTCCAAAAGGGATTCACTATAGTTATGAGAATAAACAACGCAGCATCGCCATCTATTAGTTATTTTGTATACAATGTCAGTAACAGTGCCTCTATGGGGTGTTTACTATACTACTCTGCATTTCATACATAGCATACACCAGAAACTACAAATTACAATATCTTTTCTTCCCTCGATACGATTTTGATGAAATTAAGCTTATATGTTGCCGTAAGGTACTCTCAGTTGACCTATGAAAGCCATGAAAGTTCGAGTATTACTCTCGGAGATTTGCTGTTTCACACCATACTTATAAGCATAGCATACACTAAAATTTCAAATTACGATATCTTTCCTTCCTTTGAGCCGATTTTGATTAAACTAAGCCTATGTTACTCTCCAAACTATTCTCAATTTACCTGTAGAAACCCATAAAAGTTAATAAAGTACTTTTGGAGATTACCTCCAACAAATAGACATACACGATGGCTTTTAAGCAAATGATTGAAGTATATCTTTATTATCTCTGATCTGCTCTTAATTATTGAAGCCTTTATGTAACCGCACGATATGCTCAAGTTACGCGTGAAAACCGCACGAAAATTCATCAAGTAGTTTAGAAGATAGACATGTTCAAAAAGAAACAGACAGACATGACGGTAGTTGATAAAATATTTCAAATTCCATTTTTTTTTTTTTTTTTTTTTTTCCGTGTTCCGATTTTTATAAAGCGAAATCTATATGTTGTCCGAGTTATGCTCAAGTTACCTGTGAAAACCCCATGCAAATTCGTGAAGTAGTTTTGGAGATAAGAGGTTTTTAATCGTTGAAAAAACAGACACGACGGTTACTGAAAACTCTTAAAATTAATTATGCCTATATGTTGACCCAAACTTTTCTCATGTTTCCTGTGAAAACCGCATGAAGATTTGTCCAGTAATTTTGAAGATTGGAGGGAACAGCGGCAGGCCTACATTTACAGATTAAGTATTAGTATAGATTCAGTGAACTGAAAAGCTATTGAAAGCGCGTCTTTGAGGTACCATATGCAGCACACCGAGAAATAGCCCGAGTACACTCTCCCCCCCCCCCCTCGCGTATTTTGCACACTGGGATCTCAAGACGGATTTTCATCCAAAAATGTGCACAAATTACGCAAGTAAATAAGGTATTTGTAACAAAGAAAAGCCCTCATTTGTTGTTATAAAACATACAGATAAATTAAAAATTTGAAGTATGTGTAATGGCTCAGAGCTTAAATAATGATACAATCAGAACATACCATTACAACTAATGTAACACTTTAAGACATTGTACCCACATTATAAACATAGACATTGATTGTTGTATAATTAATAAACAAAAAGCAAATATTACTGAGTTACCTTTAAACTTACCTTTGGAGCATGTAGTGCGGCAGCTAGATAACCTTTCAGTTGCTGGTCATAAGATAAATGCTTTGCGAGAGGAAAAAAAAAAAGTACCAGAAAAGTGCAATTTTATTCCCTTGCCTGAAGGGCAATGGTGGGCCGCCAGAGAGCTTTTGCTCTATTGGGCCTTAGCTAAGGTTGCTCTGTGGTGGCACTGTTCATTATTTCTATTTACTGGTTGGGGAATGGAAAGGGGGGGGGGGGGGACTTGTTTTCCCAATTGGGAACATTCCGTGGGCATGGAGACAGCTCCGGTATTCACCTTACAGCCAACAGGAAACCACGGAAACCTGGGCCAGAGCTGTTGGTATTTGGCGTTATACCTTTTGTGGGAGGTATTTTGTTTTTTTCTTTGCTTTTGTTGAGCTTTTCTTCATCGTTACTTCTGTAAGAGAAGAAACTATTTTTGTCATCTTGTTGGATAGTGGTTTGGGGGGGGGGGTTTATCCTAGGTTAGTGGCAGCATAATTTTGGATGATGGGAGGATATTTTGAATTATTTGCAGCATATCTCGTCTGCCGGCACCTCTGTGTTGGGTTCGACAGTTGACACAGATTGAGGACAGTCTGATCTGTTTGTTGGATTGTTAGTTCCTTTTTCCAGCCTTCTCTTGTAATCAGTGCACAGAATTGGTGGAACTAATAATTCTTGATGGTCTCTCTTGTTTTGTGAAAGCTGGAGATGTTCTTCAGTCACCGATGTTTGGCAACCCAAATTCACACGTATGTGTGATTGTTTGGACTGCTCGGTGAGTTATCATCATCTTTGTTGATGTTTGTGTCAACTCATTCATCCGATCCTCCGGGTTTGGGGCGTCTTCCGCGCCAGTTTGTGTTTCCCACGATTCCTTCTGCAGACGTCTCCGCTTGTGGGATTCACGCAGGCACAGACATGCCGCCTCAAAATAAGCCTGCAGCACCCTTCATATCCTGGTTTCGACATCGATATATCAATACTAAACCAGTCAAAACAATCCTGTGTTTTGACCGTCATCTTATTTAGAGTGTCATCTGTGATGACAGTGTAATAGTGCGGCTAAATTTTATGTGGTGTGATCAGCAAACCAAGAAGTGCTTCAATTATGCCTCCAAGCAGCAGCAGAAGAAGAATGCTGCTTCACAAAGATCATGAGTTAGTAATATAAACTTTATAAATTAATGAAATGCAGCAACCAGTTGCTTGTGGTATTTATTTTTAACTTTTAACGACCGGTTTCGGGCGCTTGAGTGCCCTTCTTCTGGTCTATTTTTGTACTGTTGCTTAATGAATGTAGATGCTAGCAGGAGAATCAACGCCAAGTGCAGAATGAATTCATTTCATAATATCTGCACTTAGCATTGATTCTCCTACTAGCATGTACATTCATTAAGCAACAGTACAGAAATAGACCAGAAGAAGGGCACTCAAGCGCCCGAAACCAGTCGTTAAAGTTAAAAATAAATACCACAAGCAATAATCTGAACAGTTGCTGAAATGGATAAAATACTTCAATATAAACTTTCATAATCAAATGAAATTTCAGGACACAGAGACATCGTCTCAAAGTCTTATTTGTGTTTTCGCAGGTCCATTGCAACAGACCGCAAGAATGTAATATAAGATACCTGTAGGCAGCACCAGCTTTAGGGTGGGGCGGCCCGGGTGGTCGCCCAGGGCACCGAGGCGCCATGTACCCCAGTGTATATCCAAAAACACGCCAAAAATACTACACTGGTACTACAATCTACAATCATCCATCTTGCAAAATAGTATTATTCAATGTCATTCAACGTCCCTCGTTAATCTCACAAATGAGTGCTGAATTCAGAAGAGATAACGCGATGAATGCAATCTTCCTGTTGGCTGCATCCATCCATATTTCACGCGAGCTTTCTATGATGTCTGGGAGACAGGTCTATCACAGCGCCTCTGTTATTTGTTTTAAGAACTGCAAAAAGGGAGCACCCATGTAGCCGCACCTAAAGGCGGACTATGAAATAGTCATTATATTTGAAATTAATTAATTTGAATGGATTTATATCGAATATTTCTGACTTATGACTCACCTACAGCAATTACTAGATTATGCACTGCATTAATGGAGAATACTCCCGTTGTGCACTGAATTAATAAAGACCCACCCAATGTGTGTTGGACTGCATATATTGGCAGCCCTGAAATTTACACCCACATCTCAGAAACTGCTAGTACGAGGCAGAGGCAGCATTCGTGTATCCGTGGCGAATAATAGCGACTGAAAAGAGTGTTGCGACGGGGACAATATTTCAATTTTCTGAAAAGTTTAAAAACATTTTTATCATTTAGTTCACATTTCCTTTTCTAGTTATGTCTAGCGATAGGTGATTTTGTTTGTTTGTTATAGATTTAATATTGTGGCCACGAAGTAGAGCAGTGTCTATGCCATAATTTGCCAGATTCTTAAATCATACCAGAAGAGAAGTAAATGATTAAGAAAAAGATTTCTGGTTCAGAAAATGAAAGCGCAAAAAGATACAGTTCTAGAAGAAAATAAAAACCACATGTATTCTTTTAACAGAACATAACTATAATTTGCCACTGCTCCAGCACAACTTCAATCCTTGACGTAGTGCTGCAGTAAAAAACAATAAAAATAAAAAAATGCGTAAAATGTACGCTCTTATGGTTGCAGCCACGGACTGGCCTGAACTTCAAGCAGTGTGAGAGGTGCCCAGGAGGCCAGTAGTATTGGGGTCTCAGATGCCAAGTTCCGATTCAAACAAAAAATTGCTTGGAGAGAAAACAAACAAGTCTTATATGTGTAGAGAAACCATCAAGGGCTACTGTGCTACTATGTGATGTTTGCATAGTCGCGATACATATTATTATGTATCATTTAGCAATATTATAGACATGAAACATGTTTTACTTAATTTAACCCAGTTTTACACTGTATACTGTGAAAAAAAGAATTACGTGAGATATGCCGAGACCCTCTGTACCGCATGAAATTTGGAAGATAGGGTTCGACCCTCCCCCGCTAGAAAACACCTCACGTAATTAATGGACACCCCCAAGGGCGCCAAGTGGCCTACTCGCCCGGGGCACATGCATGGGTAAGGGCGGCCCAGCCTGTAGGATTAATTTTGTGTATGCCAAATAGCCGAATGACGAGGCAAATGCCTCGAAATGTGTAGCTTAAATAAATAATTTTAACAGCTCGAGGAGATTCACCGCTCGTCGTGCTCTGGGGTAGGACCCGCTACCGTGGCAAGCACTGTGCCACAGTCACACCGTGTTCACCGTGCAACAGTGTTGGCTGAACCCCACGGGCCAAGACTCGAGGGATTCTCCACTCCTTGTAATCTAGGTTCGACCTGCTTCCATGGCACGCACCGTGCTGCAATCACAGCACGTCACCGTGCCACAGTGTCGGTAACAATGACTCTGCTGAACCCCTCAGCCTGGGACTTGGGGAGATTCTCCACTCGTCGTGCTCTGGCTTAGGACCCGCTTCCGTGGCGCGCACCACGTCACAGTGTCGGTAACAGTGACTCTGCCGAACCCCGCTGCCTGGGACTTGGGGAGATTCTCCACTCGTCGTGCTCTGGCTTAGGACCCGCTTCCGTGGTACGCACCACGTCACAGTGTCGGTAACTGTGACTCTGCTGATCCCCGCAGCCTGGGACTTGGGGAGATTCTCCACTCGTCGTGCTCTGGCTTAGGACCCGCTTCGGTGGCGCGCACCACGTCACAGTGTCGGTAACAGTGACTCTGCTGAACCCCGCAGCCTGGGACTTGGGGAGATTCTCCACTCGTCGTGCTCTGGCTTAGGACCCGCTTCCGTGGCGTGCACCACGTCACAGTGTCGGTAACAGTGACTCTGCCGAACCCCGCTGCCTGGGACTTGGGGAGATTCTCCACTCGTCGTGCTCTGGCTTAGGACCCGCTTCCGTGGCGCGCACCACGTCACAGTGTCGGTAACAGTGACTCTGCTGAACCCCGCAGCCTGGGACTTGGGGAGATTCTCCACTCGTCGTGCTCTGGCTTAGGACCCGCTTCCGTGGCGTGCACCACGTCACAGTGTCGGTAACAGTGACTCTGCCGAACCCCGCAGCCTGGGACTTGGGGAGATTCTCCACTCGTCGTGCTCTGGCTTAGGACCCGCTTCCGTGGCGCGCACCACGTCACAGTGTCGGTAACAGTGACTCTGCCGAACCCCGCAGCCTGGGACTTGGGGAGATTCTCCACTCGTCGTGCTCTGGCTTAGGACCCGCTTCGGTGGCGCGCACCACGTCACAGTGTCGGTAACAGTGACTCTGCCGAACCCCGCAGCCTGGGACTTGGGGAGATTCTCCACTCGTCGTGCTCTGGCTTAGGACCCGCTTCCGTGGCGCGCACCACGTCACAGTGTCGGTAACAGTGACTCTGCTGAACCCCGCTGCCTGGAACTTGGGGAGATTCTCCACTTGTCGTGCTCTTCTCTGACTTGCCACAGTAGATTTTTATTTTGAGAACAACTCCATTAAATTCACAGAGCTCATAAAGTTTTACACCATACTTGTGTTTCTTGTTCTTGATATACTGTCGGAAAAAATAGACGGCTGCGCCACAAAACCATTGATTCGTCTATGCAGAGATTCTTGTCTGGTACATAATTATTACTCATGTTATTGAAATGGTCCAAAACTGATCTAATTTTGTAGAGTCGATCATTAGACTGTAATGAGTTGTCTGAGAAGTGTAGATATCTCAATAACAGCTGAAATCTGTTTCTACTCATAATAGATCTCCAGAACGTGACATTGTAAAAAAGATTTGTACTACAGTAATGTTCTATCAACGGTAAACAACAAGGTCCCTTGTGTAGCAACAGATTAAGAAATAATCATCTTTTTGATGCTGCTGTTCTTTCTTCCGTGCTTGCTTGGATAAATGGTTTGGATTTTCCACCGTATGCAAGACACCTGATTTTTAATTGTTCCCAAACATGTTTCAGCACATTTTGTGCTATCATCAGTGGGATGGTTTATTTTTGTTCTGAAATTATATTTAGTGTACAATAGTCTTTTCAGTTACTTCTAGGTTCATTCGTTTTTAAATTTCACTTAGGTTATCTGACTATATAACTATTTCAGTTTAGTGAATATTAGGCCTAGATATACAAGTATCACATTTGTTACATACCTTTTTACATTAGGCTACATAAAATTCGTTGAGTAGCCTACTTATTCGTTGTTTTGGTACAAACTTGTCATCTGCAAAACATAACAAAACAGTTTACGATTTTCTTGCTTTCTATTTTACGGTTCGAAAAAATGCGTCATTTCTGTATAGTACTTACAATTCTTTTTTCTTTCTCTGTTATAATCTGGTTGTTGCTGTTAATTTCAATGTGGATGTAACTCGTTTTTTCACATTTTTTCGTGCTATGCATTACGCCAGTGGTAATATTCGGCGTATGAATACAGCTGGGAGTTGTTCATTTGTTCTTTGGGAGTTTTGTTTTGAAGAGTTGCGCGCGAAATATGAGTGTTTTCTGTTTGTGTTGTGTCATATTCGTCTGTTGATGGGGAACGTTGGAGTGAAGCAGTATTGTGGATGCGTTTTCTTCTTTTTTACATTTCGTATGTGCAGATATATCTGGCTGTGTGTGTGTGTGTGTGTGTGTGTGTGTGTGTGTGTGTGTGTGGCGAAAAATTAGATGTTTATTGGTATTTACTTTTTGTTTTTAAGGTGGATGTGACGTGTGTTAGTGGAGAGTTTATGTGGGTTTTTGTGTGTGTCTGACAGGCATTAGGGATAGGAGTGAGTGATCAGGATACTAGTATGAAGACTATTTGTACATCTCCTCTATTGTGGTGAATAGTGTTTTGTTGCAGAGTGAAGTGTATTCATTGAGTACAGTTTTTCCATGTGCTATTGCGTTTTGTATGTAGTAATTCTCCTCTATTGTCAATCTATGGTATAAGCTATTGCTGGTCTTAAGTACTTTTAGGTCTTTCTCTGTGTTTGTGGGGGTGATTTTCTGATATTAGATGGTCTACAAAGGTTACTTTTTAGTGCACTTAAATACTCAGTGTATCTGGTCCTGAAGTTCCTGCATGTTTGTCCCACATATAAAGCCTAGCAGCAGTTGCATGTTAATTGGTAGATACCAGATTGGTTATATTTGTCAATATTGCCTGGTTTTTGGGTCATTTTGTTTTGTATTGTGTTGTTTGTTCTGTATCCTATATCGAGTCCTTGTCTTTTTAATATGTTTCGTATTCTGTGTGTGGTTTTGTTGTTGTATGTCATGTGCCATTTGTTGTTCTCTGTTTGTTGATTTTCTGTGCACTGTGTTTGGTTTGGCTGTGTTTGGATGTTGTGGTTTTGTGTTGTCTGCTTCTGGATTTTGTTGTGTAATCTATTCTTTTTGTGTTATAGCCATTCTCCTGTGCAATTTGCTTTATTGTGTTTAGTTCTTTTGTGTAGTCTTTTTCATTCATGGGAACTCTGTTCAGTCTGAAGCATATATCTGAAACTGGATTCTTTGTGTGTCATTGGATGATTGGAGAGATGATGTATGATTGTGCTGGTCACTGTTGGTTTTCTGTAAATGCTAAATTCATGTTTGTTGTTTCTCTTGTGTATTGTGAGGTCAAGGAAATTTAGTTTCTGATCTGTGTCTGTCTCAATGGTGAATTGTATGTGTGGATTGATGGTATTTATGTCATTGTGCAGTTCGTTTATGTGTGTGTGTGTGGTTCATCTACTAGGCAAATTATGTCATCTACGTACCTGTACCAATATTGTATCTTATATTGTTTTGGCTTTACAATTTTGTCAAATATGTTGTTTTCAATGTGGTTCATGAATATGTTTGCAAGGAGGCCACTTATTGGTGATCCCATTGGTAGTCCTTCTTGTTGGGAATAGAATTTATTATTGAAACTGAAATAATTTTGTTCTGTGACAAGTTTGAGAATGGTTGATATTTCTTGTATGTGTGCTGCAGGCATGTCTCCTTGTGACTGTAGGTGTCTTTCAATTATGTGGATGGTTTCTTTTGTTGGGATGTGTGTGTACATTGAAGTTACATCGAATGAGATTAGTGTTGCTGTGTCTGGTATTGTTTCATTTTTTAACTTCTCTATTAGATCATCCGAGTTTTTTAGGCTTCTATTTTCTGTGTATTTGTATGTTTTCTGTAGTAGACTGTGTGTGTGTTTGGCTAGGTGGAACGTTGGTGACTTTGTGCAAGCTATCACAGGGCGTATCGGGATCTGTGGTTTATGAAGTTTTAGTAATGATTTAAAATGGGAGCCTTGGGATTTTTTGTATCATTCTTTTGATCTGCATATCGGTGAAGATTGAGTCTAAACTTTTCAAAGTCTTTTGTACATTTCTTTGATATCTGCTTGTTGGGTCACTTGAAAGTTCTGTTATGTTGTTGGTATGTATGAATTCCAGTGTTTTTTATCAATGTAAGTCTGTTCGTTTATGATTATAAGTGTGTTGCCCTTATCTGCTCTGGTAAGGATAGCATTTTCTTGTTTCAGTTTTATTTGCAGTTTTCTGTGGGCTTTTTCCCCTGTAGTGGTTTCATTGTTTTGAATACTGGTTCTGTTTTCTTTGATTATGTCTTATTTCCTTGGTTACAAGCTCTCTGGTTACATTGGCATTGAAGTCAGGTGTGTTTAGTCTTTCTTGTTGCTTTATGATGTGTTCGGTTTCTGTAATGATGTTTTCTATTGTTTTATGAGATACCATAGTGTTTATGTTATGTTTCAGACCCTTTACAAGTAGGCTATTTTCCTGTTCACTTAATGTTATGCTTGTCATGTTAATCAACCTTTTGTGGAATGTGTGTTCATTGTAGTGATGTTCTGTTGTGTTGGATGCTTTCTGGTTTAACATTTTGGTGAGTTTCTTTTCTTGTGTTTTCTGTTTGTTCTCTATTATGGCCTCTGTTTATGTTCTAACCCTGTGTGTTAGTTCCTCAAAGAATGGTTGGTATTTTACATGGTTTGCTAGTTCTAGGTGAAGTTGATATAGTTCAGTATTCAATTCCTGTTTTTTTTAGCATAAAGACATCGAATTTCTTCCCTTATCCACATGATTTCGGCTTTTCGTTTCCCATGCAGGAACTTCAGGACCAGATACACTGAGCATTTAAGAGCACTAAAAAGTAACAGTTCCCACTCAACCTAATATCAGAAAATCACCACCACAAACATAGAGAAAGACCTAAAAGTTCTTAAGACCAGCAATAGCTTATAGTATAGATTGACAATAGAGAACTACTACACACTTAACGCAATAGCACAAGGAAAAACTGTACTCAATGAATACACTTCACTCTGCAACAAAACACTAGTCACCACAATAGAGGAGATGTACAAATAGTCTTCATACTAGTATCCTGATCACTCACTCCTATCCCTAATGCCTGTCAGACACACACAAAAACCCACATAAACTCTCCACTAACACATGTCACATCCACCTCAAAAATAAAAGTAAAATGTAAATACCAATAAACATCTAATTTTTCGCAACACACACACACACACACACACACACATACACACACAGGCAGATATATTTGCACATACGAAATGTAAACAAGAAGAAAACCCATCCACAATACTGCTTCACTCCAACGTTCCCCATCAACAGACGAATATGACACAACACAAACAGTAAACACTCATATTTCGCGCGCAACTCTTCAAAACAAAACTCCCAAAGAACAAATGAACAACTCCCAGCTGTATTCATACACCAAATATTACCACTGGCGTAATGCATAGCACGAGAAAACGTGAAAAAATGAGTTACATCCACATTAAAATTAACAACAACAACCAGATTATAACAGAGAAAGAAAAAAGAATCGTAAGTACTATACAGAAATGACTCGTTTTTTCGAACCG
The DNA here is from genome assembly GCA_026315105.1 of Locusta migratoria. Taxonomy (NCBI): domain Eukaryota; kingdom Metazoa; phylum Arthropoda; class Insecta; order Orthoptera; family Acrididae; genus Locusta; species Locusta migratoria. Next base: position 127,071,259 of record CM048752.1, read on the forward strand.
TAAAATAGTAAGCAAGAAATTCGTAACCTGTTTGTTATGTTTTGCAGATGACAAGTTTGTACCAAAACAACGAATAAGTAGGCTACTCAACGAATTTTACGTAGCCTAATGTAAAAAGGTATGTAACAAATGTGATACTTGTATATCTAGGCCTAATATTCACTAAACTGAAATAGTTATATAGTCAGATAACCTAAGTGAAATTTAAAAACGAATGAACCTAGAAGTAACTGAAAAGACTATTGTACACTAAATATAATTTCAGAACAAAAATAAACCATCCCACTGATGATAGCACAAAATGTGCTGAAACATGTTTGGGAACAACTAAAAATCAGGTGTCTTGCATATGGCGGAAAATCCAAACCATTTAGACCAAGAAATACTTTCATTTCTGCAACATCTGTATCCCTCCATCTGGAAAGCCTTGCTGATGATCTCCCACCCTGTTTTTCTGCTTCCTGTCTTGCATATAGATTTGTTTGTTCACATAACAACATTAGGAACGCGTCAGAAAAAAAAAAAAAAAAAAAAAAATCAACAAGTGCATTGATACCAAAATTTTGTAAGTCTAATTTAAATCCCACATTCTCGTTGAACACAAACACTGGTGGATCTCGAGCAATGTCACTCAACTTGTCACTGTTACTTGTAGTGGCTGCTGTTGTACCAACCTGCTCATCATCTTCATTGCATTCACTGCAGTCTGCATCTGAATTCTCACTTGAGTGCTCGCTTGAAGATGGTTCATAGAGACTTCCACCATCCGAGAATTCATCCATAAACTCGTTCCACTGCAATTCATCCACGTTAGCTAGCTGTTCAAGTTCTACGTCACTCAGTTTCCTCTTATTACTAGCCATTTTACGAGGAAAATTGAACACAGATAACTATAAACGTCAGTGAAGTATTTACAATGAAGACTGAATAAATACTGACGCGGTTACAACAATGACATGTGTCGTATTGTCAAATGTACGTCGAAATACTCTCTGATTGTTGACAACGAATTATCTCGTAGCTGGCGTCTGAGCTGAACTTTCTACTCCATAAGCCAACTACGAGATAACTCGCATGCCCCATTTTTCCCGCCAAAACTTTTATTTTTAAAGTTTCGATGATACAGATGGACTTCAAATGAGATGACGAATCAATCTGTATGAACTGCTTAACATGGCTTCTGGGAGCAGTTTACTCATTTTGGCCGTGGCAGTAAACGTGTTAACAATGACAAGCTATTGAAAAAGCTATCCAATTAGTGAACAATGCATCACAGAAACGGAAAAATACATTTTCTGCTTTTTTGAGAAAGCATAGCCACAAAAATCCTGGGCTACAATAAATTTGTTACTGCAGATGTGGAATTTAAATTAAGTATTCTAAGAGGCAGACCTCACCACTACCCCGGATATAGTTTACTGACACCTCAGAGCACACTAATATTGTTTTGGATGGGGAAGGAAAGTGGCATCACTTTTTGACAGAAACCATCCCAGCATTTGCCTGGAGTGATTTTTCTAAATCACAGAAAACATAAATCAGGATGGCCAAGAGCAGTTTATAACAGCTGTTGTCCCAAATTCAATTCAAGGGTGTTACCACTGCGCAATGTCACTCGGTGTAATTTTAGATCAAGAGAGACATGGCTGGTTTCCGAAACACTAGTTACCTGTCCCGTTATAGTTATCTGTGGGTTACCTTAACATTAAGCACAAAATGGGTTTCTGAGACAACAGTTACCGTCACAGCTGTAGTTACCGGTCCATTAAAGATAAATGCGCATTCCCCTGGGGTTACCTAATCGTTAACGTCACTCTTAACTATATTTACTACGTAGCGCTAGTAGCTTCCAAACTCAAGTCCATAAATTATTTAATACTTGTTATTTGTTTCTGTTTTTATGACTGGTTTCCGTAAAATTTTAGAAGTTTTGTAGCTGAAGAATGGAGATACTTTCGTCGTCATCATCACCGACTTCTTCTTCTTCTTCTTCTTCTTCTTCTTCTTCTCCTCCTCTTTTGATGCTACGGACAGATCTCCAGAAGAGGAAACCTTATCTGCACTCGGCAATGTTGAAAGACCACAACGCATTTTTGGTGTTAGAACACAACCATTTAATCTATATGATGAGATCAAGTTTCATATGCATTTGAGATAAAGAAAAAAAAATTTTGACCAATGACATCATTGTCGGGATCATACTAAAAGGGAAAAACGCGGAAAACAACATTCCAGGTTAAATTTTACACTGTGGTCGGCGGTCGCGAGAGAGAATGTTGGCAGTGGGTGATGTATGCATTAGCTGCATGTCCCTCGTGATTGTCAAGCAACATCTCGACACTGGGCAAGAGTGGTCAACATTAGCTCTCGCAATTGCCGATCTGGATGTAAAATTTTATCACAAAACCATGCTCTAATAATAAAACTTTCAATTAACCATAAAGATACTTCGCTTTGCAACAGTGGTCTGCCATACAATTGCTGTTACGATCGATCAATGTTTCAAGTGATCAGTGTTTTGCATTAAATCGTGGGGTCGGGTAGGTAGATGGGTGGACGTAAATTGACCAGCTGGTACTGTAAAAAGTATTGTCACATTCACAGAACAATGGGTAAAGGGAAACTTAAATTCATAAAAACAGATGTTGACAACAGAAATAATACGTACCATTTTTATTACTAACCCTATCATTGTTTTTGTCCTGGCTTTTCTTTTTAAAACAGAATGCCTTACCGTTTCCTATCCTGATTTAATGAATTGTACAGTTTGGTGACATCTTCCAAGGCGTGTTGCTTTTCCAAAATAGTTGATCCATCTGTCTTTTTATTTTGTATAACTGATTTCCTTTCTAAAACTAGATCGTTCAAAAGGTTTTTTCTGAAATAGAGTAAAATTTTTTCCTCGCTTGTCACCCACTGCATTTCAAAACAGAAGCAGAAAACTTGTGACAGCTATACAAACTGTTATGTGTCTTTGATTTTCCCTTAATAATCAATAACTTTTGAATAATTGCAGGTTTCGTTAGTAGTGGCATCTGTTATCTGTTGAGAAACTATTAGCATCAACAGAAGGAGTAATTACCTCATAGTTAACTAACGGTCATTGAAAGCAGCTACGGGAAACCCAAGGAAGTTATCTGGCATGTTAAATTATAACATGGCACTGTAACTGTAGTTTTCCAGAAACCGGCATTACAGTTACAAAGGGGGTAGGTACAGGAATGCACTAATACCCCATGAACAGGGTATTCCTCAACTGTTCAGCAGCCAAGAGCTATGTAATGCTGTCACTATATATGGAGCATCAAGGCTTCACAAGTTTGTTTGTTGATTTATTATTTTATTTATATTTGTCATGTTCTGCATAAGCAAATTGAGGTGTACGACTATGTGGTCATGGAACGAGTCATTCTAACAAAAAGAATAGCAACAGATAAAATTACATTTATAGGAACACCATGTCCACTACAAGCCTAAGCTTAATTTTTTTTTTTTTTTTTTTATTATTATTGTGGGAATTTATCGATGGAATAGAGAGAGAGAGCCATCAGGAAACTCTTCAGGTTAGACTTGACAGTGGGTGGATTACTACCAGGTTTTTGACAATGGATGCAGCATGGGTAAAGGAGCTGTGAACCAAACGCAGATTCATTTACTGCCTAGTATTAACTGAGTGAAAAATAAACTGTTGGGAATAGGCAGATGTTGTTAACAAATGATGATACAACAAACGAGATTAAAGAAAATATGTATTGAGAGGCCATGATTGCCAGGCTACTGACCAGGGACAATGTGATTTAGTCTGTAGTTGTTAAATTCGTCATTGTCCTTGACAACGGAAATACGTCTATCGTCTCAGTTAAATTTCTTGCTTCAATTCCACAGCAATTTTTTAGTCATCTTTTTGTCCTGTCACAGTCACCACTATTTGTGGTATGACAAATAATTTTATGAGTAGAGTAAGAGGCGTTTATAAATGTGCAATATAACTTTTATCAAAAGCCAACCTGGCTCCAACTCCGCAACATGTCACTCAAATACCACTCGTATACGCTTCTATTTAACACGGTTGCCTTAGGATTCTTGATTGGATGGTTTGAGGAACCTGCTAGTCGGTTTCCTTGATCCACTCAAGTGCATAGGACCTCATACCTTCTTGCAGGGACGATATCACCTTGAAAAACCACTATGTACTAAGACTACTGTAGATTCAACACTTTTTTTCCCCATTTGAAGACATATATTAAAACTTTAGATCATTCATACAATGAAGAATGAATAACTACATTTGAGAAATTATAGTTTATAATTAGATACCACCCAATTTCTACGATATCTCACTTAACAAATGATAAAACAAAAACAACCTCGGAAAAGAGATAACATCATTTCTCTTGAAATGTCTTTGCAACGCCTTAATTATTCTTAGGCTGCTCACTGTTATTCACTGTGTGTCACTCCTGCTTACAAAGCCAGCACTTGCATTCTTCGTTTAAAATTTTCTTGCACCCTGCAAACAATATTACGGGCGCAGTGTTTTCTGTTTCGTTAATAAATGGCTAATAGCAAATACCTTCTGCTGAGAATCTGTAATTTATGTAAGGACCATTTTATCGTTACATTACAGAGTTTACACCGTATATTGCCCGAACCGGCTGTTTCTGCATCACAAATGCCCCGTTTTGAATCACACCATTTGTCATACGCTAAGGAAAATTCATCAAGTTACTACTTTTCGTGTTGAACTATCACCCATTTCAGGTACTGTTCTGATGGTGAATAAAGCAGCATTTAGTTTTGAAGAAGATCCTGAACATGGGGGTTCTCATGAAGATTACTTTCAGAATGCCTACAAACTAACTGTTCAGACTCACTATTGCCATTGTGTGTAATCAACCCGTCACTCTTTCTTTCTTTCTTTCTTGAGAAGTATTTTGTCTCTCTAAGGTGAGTACTCATAAGCAATTCTGTCCATAGCTATTTAGTGAATTTTTCTTTTGAAACAAATAGTAATAAAATAAATATCAGAACTAAGCAGAACAAGACCTACGTACTACTCCTACAAGGAATTACGTAATAGAAACAGATAAATATATACAGCACTTTCGGTCAAACAGGTCTTTCACCGGCAAACGTCCCCCTTCCTAGGACCTCTCAAACCTGATTCCGAGGCACACCTTGCCCGTCGCCGACAGCTCCGAGCGGTAGAGGAAGGAGACGGGCGCGACGGCGCGGATGCGGCGCAGGTGGCCCTCCGCCACCCACCAGCGGCCCAGCAGGCACAACTCGCGCAGCTGCGGCAGCGCGCGCACCGCCGCGTCCAGCCGGTCCCCCACCGCCTGCACGTCGTCGCACTTGAGCGTCAGCGAGCGCAGCCGCGGCAGCGCACACGAGAACTCGTCGCAGGGCGACAGGTGCAGCGACACGAGCGCAGGGCAGCGCTCCAGGAACGACAGGTCGTGCGCCCTGCAGCCGCACTGCACCGGCACCCCCGGCCGCCGCAGCCGCTCATTCAGGCAGGCCGACATCTCGCAGAAGTCTTCGAACGACAGCTTGCGTTCCAGCCGCAGCGTCTGGAGCTTCGGGAGCCGACAGAGGTGAGCGAGGCCTGAAACGTGTACGGACGATACTTAGAACGCCGGAGACGACGTCGAGTTCCTAGATAACAGAAAGCGGCACATCTTTCTCGATGGAGAGAAGTCTTCCGAAATAAGAGTGATAACAGGTGTGCCACAGGGGAGTGTCGTGGGTCCATTGCTGTTCACAAGATTTATATAAATGACCTTGCGGATAACATCGGAAGCTCACTGAGGCTTTTGCAGATGACACTGTAGTTTATAGAGAGGTAACAATGGAAAATTGTATTGAAATGCAGGAGAATCTACATCAAATTCACACGTGGTGCAGGGAATGGCAATTGAATCTCAATGTAGACAAGTGTAATGTGCTGAGAATAAACAGAAAGAAAGATCTTTTATCATTTAGCTACACTATAGCAGGTCACCAACTGGAAGAAGTTAATTCCATAAATTATCTGGGAGTAGGCATTAGGTGTGATTTAAAATGGAACGACCATATAAAATCAATCGTCAGTAAAGCAGATGCCACACTTAGATTCATTGGAAGAATCTTAAGGAAATGCAGTCCGAAAACAAAGTAAGTAGGTTACAGTACACTTCCAGAATGAAACTTTTACTTTGCAGTGGAGTGTGCGCACTGATATGAAACTTCCTGGCAGATTAAAATTGTGAGCTGGAACCGGGACTCTAACCTGGGACCTTCGCCCGCGAAAGGCAAAGATCCCAGGTTCGAGTCTCAGTTCTGGCACACAATTTTAATCTGCCAGGAAGTTTCATTTACAGTACACTTGTTTGCCCACATCTTGAACACTGCTCACCGGTGTGGGATCCGTACCAGGTGGGTTTGATAGAGGAAGCAGAAAAGATCCAATGGAGAGCAGCATTTAGTAATCGTGAAAGCGTTACAGAGATGATCGCTAAACTCCAGTGGAAGACTCTGCAGGAGAGACGCTCTGTTGCTCGGTACGAGCTTTTGTCGAAGTTTCAACAACATAACTTTACCAAGGAATCTAGCAGTATATTGCTCCCTCCTATGTATATCTCGCGTAGAGATCATGAAGATAAAATCAGAGAGATTAGAACCCACACAGAGGCATACCGACAATCTTTCATTCCGCCAACTATACGGGACTGGAATAGGAGGGAGAACCGATAGTGGTACTCATGGTACCCTCCACCACACACCTATTGGGTGGCTTGCAGAGTTTTAATGTAGATGTAGATATTTTGCATATGTACGGAATAAACCGAAGTTCAGACAGGGTTAGTAACCTCGGTGAGTTTTATACCAGAGCGAGTGTGATGGGTTACAGAAAATGAAGTTAGTATTTATTAATTTAAATATGAGAGAAGGTCCAAAATTACGGGAACTTTTCAGAATTCAGAGTCAGTAATAGAGTATAGATAACAACAAGATGGGTGTAGATGAGTTTACCCCACGCCGGCTTTGACCAATGAACGTGAAGGCAGCTAATTGGGATTGGTATTCAGGCAGCCAATAAGAAATGAGTTATCATTGTAAGCTTCATAAACAAAGCAGCACTGCAAATGGCACCATAAATGACATTAAATTTTCACACTGTAATTTACATTGCGATTGACGAGTGTTTCAAATGATCAGTATTTTTTAATTAAAACATGGGGCTCGATAGATAAGACGTGTGAGCATAAACAGATCAGTTTGTACTGTGAAAGTAATAAGAAGTTCTGAAGATATGACGCCAATGCCCAAATCTCAAAATCAATGTAAGAATTGACATGTTCACCTGGGTGAGCCAATTTTCACCAATAGGCATACCACAATCAATGTTAATTGAAAAAAGACCCGTAATTACCACCTGACCATCAGCTTTTTAATTTTATAGAAAATAATAATAATAATAATAATCCTGTAACTACCACCTGACCATCAGTAACAAGTAATGTGATTCCCAGCAGACACATGCATTTGAAATACTGATCAGTATCTTTAATTTAAAATAGGTGGCTCAGTAACCGAAATGCCAGTGTCTCACAAAGCTCACCCATTTCACATACATCTGAAACACACAATCTTATTGGCCGGCCGAACACCACTCCTGATTGGCTAAATGAAGTCCTTGTCCAAACCCGACGGACAGTGGCGGACTAAAGCTGTCGGAGGCCCGGGGCAGGGGAAAAACAAAATGAGGGCCCCCCCCGTCCACTTGCAAATACATGTATTACAATAGAAAAAAGTTACTTTTGAGATTTGGAGACCCCCCCCCCCCCCCCAGCAGGTGAGAGGAGCGGAACAGTCTAAAAAAATTGCTTTCGAGATTTGCTGGCTCTAGAATGAGAAGCCAATGGCATAGACTCCCCCCACCCAAACAAAATAAAATAAAAAATCTTTAGTGCATTTGGAAGCACCCCAAGACGTGAGGCTCAGTATGGTCCCTCTCCTACCCCCCCCCCCGTCACTGCTGACAGGTGGTATCATCTGCACCATATCCAACAGCAACTTACTGTAACGATGACCACTGAGCCACAGACTGCAGGCGCATAAAAAAGACAACCACATCCACACAACTTAGAATTTTATCTACAGGCTTCAGCAGAAAAAGAAACAACCATTCACACTCTCTCTCAGGCATAACTCAAGCACACATTACCACTATCTCTGCCAGCACCGGCACAAGCATCTTGATAGTGAGTGGGGAGGAGACGGGATGTTCTGTGTCACACGACGGCTCCGATAAGCGGGAATGAGAGATGCAGCGTGGATTGCAGTAAAGGAAAGGGCGGTAGAAAGTGAAGATGTGTGCGAGTGTCCGTAATGATTAAGTTAAATCAAGGGAAAACTGAAGTATTGAAGACAGACAAAAATTCCGTCTGTACGTCCATTAACGCAAAGCATACTAAGCAGGGGAGATTGTAGGACGTATCTTACCGATTTGGCTCAAACTGTGCGACAAGATGCAGTGAGATGAACTTTTTTTAAATTTCTGAAATTACTCACCTGAGTGGGCCACAGGAGACAAGAAAATGGGTCACTCCATACCAAGTGGTCCGGAGAAAAAAATAATAATTTGCTCGACCATCTCAGAAAAAAAAATATAGTTTCTGAATGAATTCCCACTGTTATATATTTTTACACAATATTCATTTTTATTATTTTGAAACTGCAGCCATGTTTTTGTTCCAGGTGGCATGCATTTTTCTAAATTTACAAGCACCTGAATTTTTTTAAATTATTCAGTACTAGCAGTGGATTGTCAAAAGCATTTAAGATAAAATGCATTTAGTTCAAAACACACTGGCCAATAAATTAACACTGGTGGTGCTGCTGCAACAAGCCTTCTCGGCACTAGTTGAAATATACCAGTAATGGAGGAAAGCCTGCCGAGCTGATGACACACGGAAATAGATACTGTAATCACATTCATACAACTTTAATTTTCGGCCACGGCCTTCGTCAGATAAAGAATCACACATTCATGCAATCACGCAGACAACTATCATGTCTGGCAACTCCAGCGGTGTGTACAGTTGTCTGAGTGATTGCGTGAATATATAGGTGTTTCTTTTTCTGACGAAGGCCATGGCCAAAAATGTAAGTTGTGTGAATGTGACCATATATTTTCGTGTCTGTGTGTTTATGTGTGAGTGGAGAGGGAAGATAAAGGTGGGGATACAACGAGCAGAGGCGATGTCAGGCAGAAAATGAGATGCAAGGTGATGACTTATCTGTGTGGTGTTTTGCTTTGTAAAGAGATGGGATTGAAAGAAAGACTTTGGTTGCAACTTTTGTGTTTGTATGTGTTTTTGTGTATCTGTGTGGTTTTTACTTGTGTATCTGTCAATGAGCCTGTGCTTTGGGTAAGTTTCTTTAAAATAGAGATTGTTTAACTTACCCAAAGCACAGGCTTGTTGACAGATACACAAAAACACAGACACACACAAAAATTGCAACCAAAGTATTTCTTTTAACCCCATCTCTTTACAAAGCAAAACACCACACAGGTAAGTCATCACCTTGATCTCATTTTCCGCCTGACATCGCCTCTGCTGGTTGTATCCCCACCTTTATCTTCCCTCTCCACTCACACACACAAATGTTGAGCTTTCCCAACCCTGGGTTGCTGCTTCAGAAAAGGAAAGGATTTGGTTTTTAAGGGAGCGAGTGAGGAGTCATTTCAATCCCGCGAGAGGAAAGACTGACCTTGGGGGGGGGGGGGGGGGGAGGAAAGATAGGTAAACACACACACACACACACACACACACACACACACACACACACACACACACACACACACCAAGGCAGACGTGTAAAAATATATATAGAATAAAAATTAAAAAATAGGAAGCACATAGTAGGGAAAGGGGGCATGAATAGGTAGGAAATGTAGGATGTGAGGGGGAGGGGAACTGTAGGGTATGGAATGTAGGATGTTAGGTTATCTGAGGTTGAGGCCAGGACGGTTGCGGGACTGTAGGATGTGCTGTAAGGTTAACTCCCATCTCCGCAGTTCAGAAAAGCTGGTGGAGGAGGGGAGGATCCAGATGGCTCGGGTGGTGAAGCAGCTGTTAAAGTCCAAGGTGCCCGCTGCATGCTGCGCCACAGAATAGTCCGTATTGCTCTCGGCCAGTTTGACGGTGGCCATTCGTCCTGATGGAGAACCAGTTAGTTGCCATTCCAATGACATCAGGATGAATGGCCACTGTCAAACTGTGGCCAAGAGCAATACGGACTATCCTCTGGCGCAGCATTCAGCAGAGCAACCATCCTGGCCTCAACCTCAGATAACCTATCATCCAACATTTCATGCCCCACAGTCCCCCTCCTCCTTGCATCCTACATTTCCTTCCAATTCATGGCTCTTTTCCTACTGTGTGCTTCTGTTAAAATATTCTCTCTCTCTGGACAGAGCCTCAGCCTCAACTGGCATCTCTGCTCAACTTCCTTGCTGTTTACATATGCCTGCCTTGGTGTGTGTGTGTGTGTGTGTGTGTGTGTGTGTGTGTGTGTGTTTTACCTATCCTTTTTCCTCCAAGGTAAGTCTTTCCTCTCCCGGAATTGAAATGGCTTCTTACCCACTTCCTTAAAACCCAAATCTTTCCTTTTCCCTCTCCTGCCCCCCTCTTTCTGAAGAAGCAACCTGAGGTTGCAAAAGCTCAGCATTTGTTTGTTTGTTTGTTTGTGTTTATTAACGTTTCTGTCTACATACCGGTGCTCTTTAGCCTGGTAAGTAAACCAAATGTATTTTTTATATATAGTTTTCCAGCTAGGAATTGTTTCCTCATTTTCCACCTGACACCGCCTCTGCTTGTTGTATCCCCACCATTGTCTTCCCTCTCCACTCCCCCCTGCCCTCCTCTGCTCATTCCCCCTCCCATCCTTTCCACTTGCCGTGTAGTCAGACTGTGTTGGGTGGCCAGAGATGGCTGACGTGTGTGGATGAGTGTGCCCGAGTGATTGTGTGAACGAGTGTTCTCTTTCTGAGGAAGGCCGCAGTTGAATATTTATAATTGTGTGTGTCTTATTTTTGTTTGTTGGCAGCTCAACGTTCATCTTTACAGTGAGTTGTTCCCTATCTACATATTATTAAGGTAACGTAGTGTATACAAGAACTGATTTGGAGATACAGGGGTGATTGTGGGGCTTTATTAAAATCCCTGAAATTTTTACTGTAATTTATATGTACAAGATAATGTAAAATTTAAACTGCGCCTACTGTGTTTTCAAACTCAGTTATACAGTACAATTACATGCAAGCTAAAAGGTCTTAAATTTTAATTCAGCAAATAATTATTTTATATAAAATCAGTAGGTTGATTAGTTGGGATACTTATAGTGTTGTTTTGACAATGAAGCATGGTGAAAGCTGTAAGAAAATTACTTTTTCTGAAAGTACTTTCCAATTTTCATTTGTTTCCCTTTTATTTCTGAAAATTCTATATTTTTTCGTTTCCCATCATTTTCCATGTTTGTATAAGGCTGTGGGTCAATGAAAGTAGCTCACACAGAAAATGAAGAAGAAATTGTAGATAGCACTAATTCACATGTAGAGTTTAATTTAGTTTTGCCAGCAGAGTAATATATTTTAGAACTGGACGGTTTATCCTGTAACTCACGAGTAGAACTTTATCCATTAGAACTAGGCCTCGGTGAATCTGATGACTCGGCTTTGTGTAGTGACGATTGATGAAGCGACCAACTTTTCATTAAATTTTGCACAAACTGTCTGTCCAGTGGTTCCTTTGATGGAACATCGCTCGTTGTCGCGTCTGATGTGTAACTCTACAAATATAATAATGTAAAGTCCAGGTTGGAATTAATAATACGGTAAGGCCAGTTTACAACTCACCGCAAAGATGTGGCAACGAGCTGCGACAGGCACATATAAAAGACACATACATACAACACTTTCAGTTATCGGCCATGGCCTTTTTCAGAAAAGAAAACACTCACGCAATCACAAAGGCACACAACACAGTTATAAAACCATCACCTCCGGCTGCCGCACTTCGAATCACGGTCAGTGAATCGGGTACGGGAGGGGAGGGGAGGGGAGGGAGGGGGGGGGGATAGGAAGGTTACATCCCCATCCCCATCACTGTGACTTAACCTTCCTATCCACTCTCCCCTCCTCTCCCCTCCCCGATTCGCTGCAGAGCGTGATTCGAAGTCCGGCGCCGGAGGTGATGGTTGTATGACTGTGTTTTGTGCCTGTGTAATTGCGTGAGTGTTCAATTTTCTGAAGAAGGCCATGGCCGATAGCTGAAAGTGTTGTATGTATGTGCCTTTTGTATGTGCCTGTCGCAGCTCGTCGCCACATCTTTGCGGCGAGTTGTAAACTGTCCTTACCATATTATTAGTAGCTCTACAAATGTCGCGCACGTAGGACAGACTCGTAGCAGTACATGCAGCTGTGATTTGTCACTTGTAGCTGTCGCTCTCTTTTGTCGCCTGTATAGGTTGAGCCGAAAGGCGGACGAATACGTTATTGATCGTACGCTGCGGCTATACATAGAGGAAAAAGAAAAAACAATAACATTTCTTTCACGTATTGAAAATTACTGATTTCCTGATTTTGCCTCAACGCAAACCCGGAACTATCCGGATACATAATTAGAAAATCCCGGATTTCCAGGATAGACCCGGAAAACAATCACCCACGAGATAAAAGAAATAATGTTTGTTATCCACCAATGTCGCTGTGCTTATTTTCAGGGTACAACTGAAGCAAGTCCAAATATTTTGTTCGCAAAATTGTTACCGCCGCAAATATTTATTCTACATACTTCATTTTGCACGGACAACATGAAGTGCAATCTCCTGTTTCAAAATAAAGTACATTTATGTCCACGGTGTTTATGTCTAATTTATTATTCTCTTACACCTCTATCCTCCGATATCTCAAAAACACTTTCTCCGGACTCGAGACCACTTGTACTCTGTGCACCTCCAACAACACATTATACGCAATAAGAAGGAAGGGAAGCCACATACCGCCCGCAGCCGTCAGCCTGTCCACGGGGCAGCCCTCGAGCACGAGGGTCTCGATCGACGGGCAGTGCTCGCACAGCGCCGCCAGCGTCGCGTCGTCCACGGCGGCGCCGCACTGCGAGAGCGCACGGAACGACGCGAGGCGGCAGAAGGGCGCGGTCGTCAGCAGGCGGCGCACCAGCTGCAGGTGGTGCTCGGGCCGGCCGGGGCCCGACACCGTCAGCGCCGTCAGCCCGGGTGCCAGCCGCTCCGCCGTCTCCGCCAGCGCCGGCCGGAACGCCGCCCACGCCGCCGGGGACAGCGACAGCAGGATCTCGCCGCGCGACATCGTCACACTCGTGCCGTGGCAGAGCTCCAGCCACAGGCCGCGGAAGCCGCGCGCCAGCCTCGCGATCTCGAACGCCTCCTTCAGCCGGTTCTCGCCCCTGCCCCGGTACCGCAAGTTCCTCCACAGGCGGCCGCTGTGCGTCACGCTCCGCCACCGCCTACACACCCGGGAGCAGGTGACGATGTCCGAAAAAGGTAAGTACGTGAACAACTCCAGCAGCACCTCGTCCGGGAGCTCTTCTACGCTCGTAGGCTCCATCGCGGGTTACCTGAAATTGCAGGTTGTTCTTAACGGGAGGAGATATTCGGATTTAATATAAAACACAAACTTAAATTTAGCTAACAGTGGTACGCAAAAGTTGGAATTCGACACTATAATGAGGATACGTCGAACACTGCCCGGGGACATATTTTGCCACAATATCTATTAAAGATATCAAACTGAATTACAGGCATCTAATTAAAATTTGTGCTGCCGCCGGGATTTGAATCCGGGACCTCCCGTTTATTAGGCAGACGCCACAACTACTAGGCCAGCGAGGCTTAATGATTACAGTGACTGCACAGATAGTCTTAAGGCACGGCCCCCTCCAATATATAAATTTCAACTCTGCCTCTTGTTCCGTTATAAATGTGTATCAAATTGTCAAGGCTCTCCAACAGTGGAATAGCACCCCAGCAAAGAATGTTGAGGGGAAATCCTACCTTTTACCTCAGGCATATGTGATATGTATATCAAATAAACATTGGCCAGAGACATATTTCATCTCAATATCTATGAAAGATATTAAGCTAAATTAGAGGCATGGAATTAAGATTTATGCCATGGCAGGCGTAGTTTGCAACTTAATGTAAAGATATTTGCATACCTGCCAAACTTCAAAACATATAAATCGTGAGATGCAGTTCAAAAAATCAGGAGATTGTTCAAAACGACAGGAGAGATGATTAATCAAAAAATGTGGCTAATTTTAGTATAAAGATTAACATAACTGATTTTAGGCTCTCTCTATGATTTCGCAATGCTATATAATGGCTACAAAACATGAAACACTTGCTCCTAAATGAGCAAGCTGATCAAAGGCTTCCCCTGTTCCAATAACCAAAATACACATTTGGTCACAGAAAGAAAATGGCCGCAAACATGCCTCAAAATTCGCCTCACCTCAACATCATATAATTTCTGAAACACTATCACCTTCTCTTTTCTCTTCGTGCTTCTTTGCAGAAAATAGTATAGGCCAGTGCAGAGGAAATAATCATCAATGGCAGACAGTGAGTTCGCTTTTTTTGCGACCAGATTTACTAAATGAAACATTCCTTTTTCTATCGTGTGATTAGGGAAATATCACAAAAACGATACAAACTTCAAATGGCATACTTTTACTAAATTCAATAATGCACAAACAAAAACAGTTATATTTTTTGCCATACTGGATCACATACCATCGAACCAAAATTCCACGACATGTAAAATCGCTGTACACAAAGTTGCATTTCCGCAACTAGCGTACGAAACCAACACTCCCAACCGTCCACTCTAAAGGTTTCCTGAAGCAACTTCACTTCCGGACAACGAGAAAACATTGCCTCCAAACTGAGCTCAACACTGAAAGTGTACGCGCGTATCTGCTAGTAGCGCGGGGAAGAGCAATAATAATCAATATCCGTGTCGCGCACGAATCCTAATTTCTACAAATTTCAATACATATGTCGATTAGACCGATGCGCGATCAAAGGGTTTGTGACCATTGGCGAAAAAAATTGCTGTATTTTTAAAAATTAATCTTACGTTCCACGATAAAAGCTAAAAATCAGGATAAATAATGGAAAAACCAGGAGGCGGCAGAATAAGGGAATAATCGGGAGACTCCTGCCTAAGTCAGGAGAGTTGGCAGGTATGTATCTGTATAGCTGTGATAGGAACATGTAAAAGACACATATAACTTCAGCATTCAGCCATTAGCCTAATTGTCAGAAAAAAAAAACACACCATTCGTACAATCACACAGGCACCCTTCAGAGACGACACACAACTGTCATCTCCGGCTGCTGCACTCTGAGCCACACTCTGCAGTAAGAGGGTGTAGGGGAGGAGGAACAGGAAGGTTGCAAGCCAGTGGTGGGGAAGGATACCGCACGTTTGTATTAAGCATACAGGTACTAGATGGGTGGAAAAAGATGCAGGTCGATTTGTTCCGACGGCGTCTACTTTTTAAGTATCTCGAACGACCGTGTGTGTCGGAAACAATCTCATTACCACTTCTTTATGATAAGGTCTCTTCATTCGTTAAATGTGTGTAATAAGAATGTAGTTGCCAAATATAAGAGGACCGGCTAGTCCGTGCCTCCTAACATAGCAACATATCTTGATAGGTCTTCTTCGGTGTTAACTCTTTTCCAATCATCACATGAAAACCCAAAATAGCAAACACTTCTCATTTAATCCAGTATTAATTCAAGCAAGCAGTGTGTTACTTACTAGAACAAGTACAGTGTTTATTTTATCACTTAAGTACTTACATACAAAGGCTTATTATCTGCCTTGTTTCTCCAACACATCCAGACAAAGAATAATTATAGCATAGTAAAATCTATGGAATATACACACAGTCTATAGGTTTAATTTATCTCGGAATAATTATATCATTTGCACAGTGGATTCTTCACCGATTCATTTTCTTCTGCACAAAACCTGTACAGAGAAAAACTGGAGCCAGAAAATATTCTCCTACCACTTTGCTAAATTAAATAAGACTCATTAAATAATTATACTCAACTTTCTTGAGTGTCCATCATGAAACATGTAGTATAAGCTGTTACACCACAAGATCAGAAATGAGGAATACAGAGGTGTGGGTTGGGGGGGGGGGGGGGATGTGTGCAAAACACACACACACACACACACACACACACACACACACACACACAAACACACACAAACAAACAAACAAACACCAGACAGAAGTAGTAGTAGTAGTAGTAGTAGTAGTCGTGGTGGTGGTGGTGGTGGCAGATGGTCCAGGTTGTGAATCAGCAGTTAAAAATCAAGGATACGGTCAACTACATGTTGTGTTGCAGGGTGGTGTACGTTGTTTCTGACCACAGTTTGACAGTGGCCAGTCGTCCTAATAGACCACTGGTTAGTGGTCAAGCCAATATAGATAACTCTTGTGAGGATTCCAGTTTCACAAGATTCTTTCGTCTTGTGATGTACTGTCACCCTGTTGCACAATAAACAGGTCCTCCACTAATAAATACTTGTATTATTACAATTTTTCCATGGTAGGATGGCGATCTCCTTACTTTGAAATATTAAAATGCTAAGTTCGCAATTTATTTATATTTATTTATTTTTCTGACGACCGGTTTCGATCCACTTACGGTATCCTCATCTGGTCACTACTGTCCTATGTTTTCTTTTCGTGAAGACGCATGACGTTAAAATGCTACATCAATCATAAAAATTTAATTTTGACAAATGGTACATTTCCCTTGTGTCATGCTGACAGAGCACCTTCTTACAATTTTAAGTGTGACATACCATTTGTCAAAATTAAATGTTTTATGGTAGACAAACCATTTTAATGTTATGCACCTTCACGAAAAGAAGTGGATCGAAACAGGTCGTCAGAAAAATAAATAAATTAATTGCGATCTTGGCATTTTAATACTTCAATGTATTATTATAAGCTAAAAACTAACTGAAATAGCTTCTGCTGGTTAACTGCAAGATTTATTGTCCACAATTCATAATTGTGTGTGCCTCAGTTGCACAGTGGTAGAGTGCCAGACTACAAATCCAAAGGTCGCGGGTTCGATCCCCCCCCCCAAGGTCCTAGGATTTTTGTCTGTCACTTTCCACTTCTTTCACCCCTGGCAGTATTGCTCATGTGAAAAATGCCGAGTAGCGCCGTGGTTTCGGAACCCACGTTAAACTGTAGGTCCCCCTATAACTGGCTGGGTAAGTCAGTTCCAAGGTCGAAGGAAGGCAACGGCATACCACCTCCAAACAGGACCGTGCCTAGTAAAGCACTGTGGTGTTCAAACCAATATTCGGATTGTTGTCTGCTTTACCTTTTTAATTCATAATTAACAACAAATAACATCATAACTTCTATGAATTGAATGTTGTGTTTTAGTAAAACAGATTTTTTAGTAGTTGACATTGTTAAGTCTTCCAGCCACAGAACTTCACTGGGGGAGGGGAGGGTGGGGGGCAGCGTAGTGCAGTGTACGCCTTGCAATCTCTGTGGCTGGAGAGCCTGCGCCACTGCATAATACCCCGTGAGCACCTCAAACATAATAAACCACCCAACAGAATGACCGTTGCGTAGCTACCCAACACATATTATGAAAAACCATTTAATGAAAACAAATTAACCAAGTCACACTTACTCAATTATAAATCCCTGTTGAAGGTACCACAAACTATCCAATACTAGGGTGACCAAATGTCCTGCTTTTCACAGGATACATCTGCTTCTTTAGGTCTTATCCTACGACCCATGACAAGTTCAGAAAATCTTAAAGATACTGTATCCTGCATTTCAATATTAATCCTGCAAAACATCCTGTGAAATTCGATTATTGTCTTATTCGAGGGATATCAGTAGTTATACAGTTAAAAAAGAATGAAGTCCTTATAGAATAGAGTTTTCACGGAGGAAAAGGTTTCGTTGATACAGTAGAGTCCACTATGCGTGTCGTCTGCAGTCATAGCACATGTAAACATGTGAGATGTGAAATAGCTGACAACTACTGAGGTTCGTCCCCGACAATGCCAGAGATTTAAAATTTAAGCTCGTTGAGTACGACAAAGAACTTTTGGCAAAACTGCAAGTAACAGAGTATGCTATTGATTTGATAGCTCTTTGTGTGTGTTTGTCTACTCAGTAAAAGTTATTGCCCTCATAAAACGAACAGCTTGCCACTACATAGCCTTCTATACAACATGCCGATGCCACGAGTCGAAGCCGACGGGTGGTATCCCGTGCTTCAATTGACCCACTGGCATAATTGAAGCACGGAATACCAACTTTCGGCTTTGACTCGTGATGTAAAAGTCAACAAGTGGTATCTTTTGCTTCAATAAACCTGAGATATGTTTATTAACTTGGAGATCCTGCTTTCTGGAGCTGAAAATATGGTCACCCTACCCAATACACCAAACTGTTGTTTAAATGTTTGGCACCCTCACACTGTGCCGTGATTGCAACACAGTTATATTATATGGCTGCTTTCACAGGTGGTCCGGCCTCTGACTCGGTAAGATAAGCCTGTGACAGGGCTGGAATAGGAAGTGCTGGGTGGGTGGATTGGACAGATATTGCAGTGGGGTCTTCCACAGGGATACAATCCTTATGCTAACAGGTTGGGATTGGGAGTTGCACAGGGATGGACTAGGGTGATGTGAAGGTTGGGTGGTTGAAGGCACGGAACATCACTTTAGGGGAGGTGGAGAGGATCTTGGGCAGGGTGGAGTCTTGTCTGTGTGGAAGATCCCACTGCAAGCCCTGCCCAATACTCCCACTTCACTCAGGGTGTTTTGTAATACATTAACATTCTCTTATAGTCTGTAATTGTGACTGTATTTGCTATGTCACATTCCTGGAAATTGCTGTTGTTGCCAGGGCTTTAGTTACGCCACAGTTATATGGAGTGGTGGCACATCCTTTGTGTTTACTTTCAGTGAAACTAAAAAACTGATTGTTCAAGAAGACACATTGTTAAATAATCACCCTTCTTCATTTTATTCTCATATCAGATCATTTTAGCAGCATTTTGAAAGTATTTTTATTGCATGCGAAAACTTTCAAGACGTGCAGACAGCACAGATCTGTGCCGTGGTGCTGACCGGGCACTGCTGAGGTTCAGACTGTCTTCTGATTCAGCCTATGGGCACTCCTTTGGCACAGTTGGGGAGGGGAAACATCACCAGCAACATGCACATTTGCAATGGAGAAGGCAAATGCTTCTATGTTACTCTGACTCACAAGGAAAGTACTTAGGCTTGGACAAACAGAAATACACCAAAATCTTATGATGGATAATGTAAACATCCCTTGTTGCACTAGTGATACTCCCACATCCGCAAAACTCGGCAGTCGCCCATTAGAGGCCTCTGCGTGTGCAACGCCGTATTGCACATTGAGCTGCCAGTACGGCAGTAGGGACGGTGCAGTGTGCCTCCCAAGTTGCGTTTTGTGACGTTATTTGTGTGGTGAAGTGTCAGATGGGGCGGTGATTGCTAATCAATCCTGCTAATATAGTGTGATTGGTTGAGATGAAGTTACAAAGAAACGTTGTTCATGAAGATGGTATTGGTGTAGAAGATAAATCACTCGCATGTTACCTGGCATCTATTATAGTGTTTCTAATCTATGCTCATATTTCTGCACTATAATAGACACCAGAAAACATGTGAATGATTCATCATCTACACCAACACCGCATTCACGAAGAACGGCTCTTTGGAATTTCATCTCAACCAATCGCAATACATTAGCAGGATCGATTACCAATCGCCGAACCATCTGACGCTTCACTACACAAATAATGTCACAAAGCGCAACTTCAGAGACACACCGCACTGTCCCTACTGGTCCCGACTGGCGTATCGGCAGGTCAAACTGCAATGTGGCGTGGCACACGCAGAGGCATCTAATGGGCGACTGCAGAGTTTTGCAGATGCGAGAGTATCTAGTTCAATACGGGATCTCTACATTATCTCTCACACGATTTTGGAATATTTGTGTTTGTTCGAGCCCGAGTACTTTCCTTGTCAGATAGAAATGCACAAATTGGTCCACACACAAGACCGTGTAGCTAGTTCCCACACCTCCTGTGGTGTCGCACAAGTCCAAAGTGCGCGCCACCTACTTTCGCCGCGCGCCGCCATGCACGCACAGCGCGACGTTCTTACGACGTCAGCCACGAGCGCCCTCTGCTGCAACTCCACTCGTGGCCACCACTGAACGACATCGTTCACTTGGAACTGAGGTAGGAACCAGTTAGCACTTCGGAATCAGATAGGCACCAGTGAAGACTTAGCTATCGGACAGGCACTAGGCAGGCCTCTAACTCAACTATGTAACAGCATTCTGCAGTACTGAGCTATGTAAAAGTTAAGTATTGTATAAATTCTGTGCAATATATATCTCGTTCTAATTTACTCTAGTGTTTCTAGTTTCTGCTGTCCCACTGGCTGCTCACCTTCGTACCTGCACAAGCGTGCATCCTTTATTCCTGTGTCGGTACTTTTATTCTCGGCCACCGACACCTACGACGGAAACGACACACAAAAGCGGCGACGAGGCTGGGACACAAAACCTCCAGGCCTCACCTTGCGAACACGCAAACCCACCCCGAGTGCAACACCCGCACCTCACAACTGATCTCGGTGTTACTTATCAGTAACATGTCATATTTGGTAAATGTCACCCAATTGACGCTTCCATTATAACAGTGTTCAGAAGGTCCCAAGGTGAATAATTGATGCCTGTCAAAGTGTGACAGTGGCAATGTGGTTAAAGACAACACATTGTGGAGTAAGGGGAAGAGGGTTCACATCTGGCTCCAAGCGATACCTCCCCCCTCCACATTCATGTTTATAAGAGACTCGGTCTAGCTGAAAACCTGGCATTTCCAGGATACTTACTTATTCCAGTTCTGAACTTAGGCAATTTCTCCTTCCTTTTCCTCTACCAGCCCACCTCCTCTCCCTGTCCATCTCCACTCTGAGAGGAGATGACTTGTTTTGCACTTAAATGATGTGTCCACTTCTGTAGAGTTGGAAAGTGGAACTATGTCAATTGGTAAAGAAAGTGGAGAGGGCCAGTTTTCAAGCCCATTCATTCAATTACTTGAGATAATAAAAATGCATAATTCAATAAATGTAGTGAACCCCTAGTCATTTTCAGGAACTAGCTGCCTAAGTAATAGAACGCAATACGTTGTTCTTGACGGTGAGTGTTCATCAGAGACGAGAGTATCGTCAGGCGTGCCCCAGGGGAGTGTGATAGGACCGCTATTATTTTCTATCTATGTAAATGATCTGATGGACAGAGTAACTTGTAATTTGCGGCTGTTTGCTGATGATGCTGCGGTGTATGGGAGGGTGTCGTCTTTAACTGACTGTAATAACATACATATAATAATGGAAAGTCCAGGTTCAAATTAATAATATAGTAAGGACAATTTACAACTCACCGCAAAGACGTGGCAACGAGCTGCGACAGGCACACACAAAAGACACACACATACAACACTTTCAGCTATCGGCCATGGCCTTCTTCAGAACTTAGAACACTCACACAATCACACAACACACTGATAGAACCATCACCTCCGGCTGCCGCACTTCGAATCACTTCAATTCGAAGTGCGGCAGCCAGAGGTCATGGTTGTACGAGTGTGTTGTGTGCCTGTGCGATTGCGTGAGTGTCCTAAGTTCTGAAGAAGGCCATGGCCGATAGCTGAAAGTGTTGTATGTGTGTGTCTTTTGTATGTGCCTGTCGCAGCTCGTCGCCATGTGTTTGCAGTGAGTTGTAAACTGTCCTTACTATGTATGTAATAGCATACAGGATGACTTGGACAAAATTTCCAGTTGGTGCGAAGAAGTGTAGAAAAATGTAAGGTGATGCGCATGAGTAGGAAAAACAATCGCATAATGTCCAAATACAGCATTAGTAGTGAACTTCTTGATGCAGTCGCGTCATTCAAAAAATCTACGCATAACATTGCAGAGCGATATGAAATGGAATGAACATGTAAGGACAGTTGTGAGTAAGGCAAACAGCCGACCTTGGGTTATTGGGAGAATTTTGGGAAGATGTACTTCATCTGTAAAGGAGGCCGCATATAAAATGCTTGTACGACCACATGTTGAGTACTGCTCAAGTGTTTGGGACCCACAGCAAATCAGTTTAAAGGAAGACACAGAAGCAGTTCTGAGGCGAGCAGCTAGGTTTGTTACTGGTAGGTTTGACCAATGAGCGAGTGTCACGAAAAAGCTTCGGCAACTCAATTGGGGATCACTGGAGGAAAGACGACGTTCCTTTCAAGAATTTCTGTTGAGGAAAGTTAGAGGGCCAGAATTTGAAGCTGAGGGTAGTACGATCGTGCTGCCACCTACTTACATTTCGCATAATGATCACAATAACAAGATAAAAGAAATTAGGGCTCGTACGGAGGCATATAGGGATTCATTTTTTCCTCGTTCTGTTTGGGAGTGAAATAGGAAAGGAAATGCCTAGTAGTGATACAGTGTACCCTCTGCCACACACCTTACAGTGGATTGCTGAGTAAGTATGTATGTATGTGTGTATGTAGATGATTATTCAATGCACGCTTGTGGAGACGAGTTCTGCATGGGCCTTTGTTGCAATTGAGAAAGTGTCAGCACCCTTTCTTAACGACTATCCACAAAATATTACTGTAAGATACTTCTACCCCTGCAGAATCAAACAGCAGTACCTTATCGAAGATGTAAACTGATGTCCTGTGCAGCAACAGAGACTTATTATACCATATTTCTGAATGAGGCAGATGTTCGGAAGATTTGGGCATTGCAAACATCCAACCTCCAAAAGGAGCGACATAGGCTATTTATGACTTTAGACTAGTAGGATGTAATGTAAATTGACTAATTAAATAATTCTCAGTCTCTGTTGCAATATTCTTTATTACTCCAATAACGCGTTTCGCGCTTTTAGCGCATCATCAGATTGGAAACAGACAAATGTTTTATTACAGTCGTGTACCTGGCGGGCAGAGAAATAAAATATTTGACTGTTTCCAGCCTGATGTTCTCACAGCGAAAAACGCGTTACTGGAGTAATAAAGAATATCGCAACAGAGACTGTGAATTATTTAATTATTCACCATTATTGCTGCACCTGGCGTCACCATCACCATCATGGAATGAAATGTAAATTGACTACATTTACTCACTAATAGTTTTTTTAAACCAAAACTATGTACCAATTAAAACAAACTGTTACACCCAAGTAGTTAATGGTTCTTGATGTACTTCTCTGATGAACCTGCAATCTTTAATTTTTCTATTAATGTGTCACAATACTGCAATATGTTAACTGTGAAAACATTTACGGCCACCAAGCAATTAGGCTAGTTAAAAGCATAAAGCTATTTCTGATTGGTCGGCACAATGCAACTCCTGACTGGCTGCCTTCATCTTCCATCATAATTATGCCATTGCCAGCATCTACACATCAAGCACCAGTGGCATACACATGAACCACAATTTAACATGTTATCTGCTTTGCATAGGCCTATATAAAAACCAAAGAATTATTAATATATTACTAGGACAGTTTACAACTCGCCGCAAAGCTGTCACAATGAGCGACAGGCACATAAAAAAGGCACACACTTCCAACACTTTCAGCTATCAGCCATGGCTTTCTTCAGAAATAGGAACAATCACACAACACAGTCAAACAACCATCATCTCCGGCTGCCGCATTTCGAATAAAGCTCTGGGGTGTGGAAAGAGGGGCGGGTGGATAGGAAGGTTGGGTCTCAGTGGTGGGGATGGATACAGCACAGCCTTCCAGAGTATGCACTTATTAGATAGGAGGAACAGGATGCAGCTTAGGGATGGAGGGGGGAGGCGGGCAAGTGGAGGAGACATAACTGAAGACTGGGATACCACATGACCCACGAAGTCATTAACATGTCCGGAAACCCGTATATGGGATATCTTAATACTACTGTATTGTAGATAAAAAATAATCTGTAGTTATCCTCTTAAAATTACAGATCACAGAAAGTACCATCGATCACAGGTCTCAGTCCAAACTTAAACGCCTTTGGCGCTCACTTGCAAAATAAAGAAAAAAAATCTCTTGGTTAACCTACAAGTAACCAACAGACAGAAGCTATGATCAATTGTTAACACAAAATCATAATCTATACTCTGTTTTGCTTGTAAACAAACTATCGTCCTTAACGCAGCCACCACAAATACTCACGCCTTCTACAAACACGCACGTACTACCATGTCAAAGCTGAGGGGCGGTATCTACAGATTCAGGTGAGGCGAGGAGGAAAATAAAAAAATGAATGTACGCGGTTCGTCATCACGTCTTTGCGGTGAGTTGTAAACTGTCCTATTACTATATTGTTAATTCCAACTTGGACTTTCCATTATTAAAAACCAAACAAGTTGTGCAGCATAAATTGAGAAGTTGTGGAAGACACGAATGATGCAACACAATGCAAGTAAAGCTATGGCCAACAAAATTCACAATAAAGAAATAGGGACACTGCGTGTATTGAATCAGCTTTTTATTTGTTTAATAGAGTACCTACTACAAGTGGACTAACAAAGAAGAAATGACTTTTACAAGAGTTAATTTAATCAAATAGATGTCGCCGAGTGAAGTGCTCTTTCAGTGTCTTCATCCCCAGGTGTTCACAAGGCCCATGCCGAAGCAATTACACATTTGTAGAATAAAGAGGATGGAAGATCTATATTTTTAGTGAAGCAATAGCTAAAACTTGTTTCACCCAAATTTCAGGATGTATTTCGTTTCATGGTCCAGATGCAAGATGTCACAACCTAACTCTTAACAAGCAGCCTCCCATCAGAGACATATGTTAAATATGAGTAAAGACATTTCAAAATGCTCCGATTCCACACAGAAATGTAAGAACAAATAACTCATTTCATGGGGTGCCTTTATTTCTTAAAAACCAGTAAATTACAGGTTGAAGTATGGGCGGTGTGTGATAGGGCAACATTATGTTTACAATCTGCAGGTGTACACTGATCACCAAGAAAATATATCACATCAAGACATGAAAGGTTTAATGGCAGAAGTCTAACAGCTGCCAACTTACTTTGTACTTCCATTTAGGTTCATGCCACTACCATTATGATGTAGGAAGTGAAAAACGAATAGGAATACGATCACATTCAACATACATTTAAATTACCCGTAGAATGCGGGATAACTGAAGAATGATATACAATCCGTAGTCATATGAATAAAAGTTATTACTGTATAAATGCACTCAATTTACATTAGGCCTATGTAAAACAAAGTGTTACACTCATGTCGTGACTGGATGATCTATCTGCACTTTTCCGAATCACTATTTGGTAGCGATTTGTATTCCCAAGGGAATTTTAGGAACTAAGATGGAGCACCATTCGTCAAACTGGCGGATTTTATCCCGTGCTCCAGCTGACCCCATAAAACTGTCGCTAGGGACCCCAGTGGCACTCAATACAACAAAGAATCTTCGCCTGCGAGATTTGAGTTTTGACATCAATTACGGTGAAATGTCGTATCGGTGTAGCCTCACATTGACATTTCCAGTGCGTGTTTTCTGCAATGTTGTATCACACAGCAATTTGAAAAGAACAGAATATGTGTAGGTAATTTATTTACATCCGATTTAATATTTCACACAATTACGTTAAAATTAACAAACTGCGCAATAACTTTAAGTGACTCATATTACGTAATACAAACATCCGAGGTATATAAATACGTCAAACACGAAATATGTGACGCGATCACTGTGTTGTGCCGGCTATTAACATAATTCTCTTAATAAATTTATCCTGTGCGGCTTTTGCCAAGTCTCGTGTCAAACAGCAACGAATAAAAAACTAACCTCCGTCTTTTAATTCTGAACCATTCCGCACATGACTAGAGATAAAATGAAAATCCTAAATATAAACTCCAAACACAGACTAGAGTAGATCAGTGACCAACAATGACGTAATATGACAGTAGCTTTATTATGTATACAAAATGGAAAAAAATATATACAGAACTCACCACTATGTTCAATCCCACCTTACTGCAATTCCTTCAATCAGCTGATGTCGTTATTTTCAACTTATCAGAACGTTATTGATACTCCTACAACGAGATATACTACCAACCATAAATCAATGCTGAACAATTATTGAACGCAGTACAAAAACCAAAGACTTTGAAATGTAAGAGTAATCAGAGAATATACCCAATACAAATGTGTCTAGAAAAAGCAGATCTTGATGCCGTTTGGGAACGTTCGTCCAAGACCAACTACGATATATAGATATTGTATTTGGTCTTTAGATATTGTAGTTGATCTTGGTTCGTCGGAGGTCGAGAGATGGGCAAAATCGAGAACTTCGAAGAACCCAAACCTCCGTTCTTGAGAACCAAAAGGAATCCAATACCAAACCAAGAATCGAAACACGAAATCCAAAAACATAAAAAACGCATTTTTGAATAGAATAATAATTTTACGTGTACAATAGGTCCTGAAACCCTTTCGTAACAATTATGTTTGTATGCCGTAAAGCATTTCAACTACAAACACAGTCAGTCAAACTGTTCTCTCATTAAAAACAGTTACTATTTCTGAGATCGAGGAGTTACGATACATGTTTCGATCTCGTAAATTTAGTAACATTTGTTGGGTTTGTTGTGCAAAGGGAAGCATTCAGTGCCTTTGTGGCAGTCACGACGAGAAATGCGCGAACGACATGCTGCAGAGTAGCCGCAGGGCCAGCTGACGTTCCCGTGTATTCTCCGGAACTCCCGCAATTTACCATTATTTCCGCATAGTGACAACGGTGCAAAAACGCCGCGCCAGTTAGACTACGTAGCGCAGTTTTCCACAGGCATTCGGTACATATCGGGAATAGACAATATTGTTGTCGACTGTTTGTTTCTTTCGTGTGCAGTTACATGTCCTCCTGTGGACTTCGAAGATATTGCCAAAGAACAGGTGACTGACGAAAAACAACAAAATTTTCGCGACGACGCTGCTACTGGCCCCCAACTAGATATTTTGCCCGTTCCCTCAAGATTTGGTGCGACGTTTCCATGGGCACACAACGCCATTCTCAACCAGAGAAACTCCGCCGCAGCATGTTCGATCGAATACAAGAGCTGTCACACCTCGGTATTAAGATCCGTGCCTCGCGCTTCGTATGGCCGGGACTGCAGAAGGACTGCCATCAGTGGGCACATACCTGCATTGCTTGTCAGCGCGCTCAAGTTAGAAGGCACACTCACGCACCCATTGGTCCACTTCCTGCCGCCACACGACGTTTTGCTCACATCCACATGGATATTGTAGAACCCCTGCCTCTGTCACAAGGCAAACAGTACGTTTTTACCATGGTGGACCATTTCACCCGTTGGCTGGAAGTGACGCCCATAGCTGACATCACTGCCGAAACCTTCGCCACCGCAATCGTAGACATTTGGACGGCATGCTTCAGCTGCCCCAGCCACGTCTCCACGGACTGAGGCCGGCAGTTCGATTGTGCGCTATTTAGGCACGTCGCCCGACTGTGTGGGACTCAGCTGCACAGAACTACAAGCTACCACCTGGCTGCTAATGGCATGGTCGAGCAGATCCACAGGACACTGAAAGCCGCCCTAAAATGTCACAACACCACCTGGACAGAAGCTCTCCCCCTCGTCCTCTTGGGGCTGCGAGTAACACCTAAGAAAGACATCATCGCCGCGGTGGAGTAGCCGAGCGGTATAAACCGTCTCGCTGCAGAGCGCGCGGCTGCTCGCCGTGGAGGTTCGAGTCCTCCTGGGGGCATGGGTGTGTGTGTTGTCCTTAGGATAGTTTATCTAGGTTTAAGCAGTTTGTAAGCTACGGACTAGCAGTTTGTAAGCTAAATCCGATAGATTTACAAACATTTGACCATTTTTGAAGACATGATCACTTCACATGCCGACCTCACAAACAGAAGCTCGCCATTCCACGGGATTTCATGGAGGAAATACTGGCGCCACTAGACGCTTCAGCACAAGTATTCACAGAACGTCTGCGGTTGCAAATGTCCGAGCTCTGTCCGCAGGCACCAAAGTGGCAAGGCTTTAGCAAATCATTTGTATACGCCGACCTGCAGCGCCGTACCCATGTCCTGCTATGCACCGTCGCAGTACAGCCTCCACTCCGCCCACAGTACTCTGGAACACATAGCGTGTTCACCCGTGGCGACAGACGTTCGAAACTGAACTGACACCAAACTGTCAAAAGTATCAATCGACCTACTGAAGCCAACGTACGTCTTGCCTGCCCATCCTGGCAGAGAATGAATCCACGGAAATGCTCTGTTCGGCACCAGTCAGGCAGGGCCCGCATCCGCAGCTGCCAATGACGCACGGACGCCACTAGCTGTTAGCGCTTCGCCACAAGCGCTACAGCCTGGCCCAACCCTGGAGCCACCAGCTGTTCCCGCTCCACTACGTGATCTTCGAGCCCGAATCGAGTACCGAGTTCTGCTTCCGCAACGGGCGTTACTGAAAAGTGAACAATTCGCAATGTGTAGCTATGTTCTAGTGCTTTGTTTTTGTGCCAAGTTACTGAACATTAGTTACGACGCGTTTACGCGAACATTTTCGTTTGTACTGCATTCACACAAGCACACAGACTTGTTGTGCTAATTAACATTGTTTTCTCTTGCGAAAGTGTCCCCCACACTGGTACCTGTGTATCAGACCTGTGCCTCCGCCGTGTCAAGCATTGAGGCCACAACAACCACCGCGCAAGTTACCGTGTGTTTACCCCACCCCAACTCCAGACATCGGCCATCGCGCCGCCTTCCTAGTCCGTCTCAGTTCCGGGCCCAGCCTGCTGGACGGCACGACACCAGCTCGCATTCTGACATTAAATACAGTCTCCGCTATCGCGAACGTCGAGGCCGGTTCACTGTTGAACTACAGTGTGTCGCTAGTGATCCAGGTCCAGAACAAAGTGCAACACAAAGCGCGCTATTACGCCACAAACATTGTGACAGGAAAATGTTTTAAGATGTTGGTTTGCTCACTTTAGCAAGACAGAATAAGGTCAGCAGCCGGTAGCAGAAAATGCTCACCCGTCTTGCGTGATGACTGCAGATCCTGCATCGGCAAGATGGAAAGCCTACTGTCAGCGAACTGTGTGTGAGTGAAATGGCTGTCAGACAGAGATGCAACTAATAAAAATTTCATAACTACACGTAATTCTGTCACAAGAGTGAATAAGACCGCGGATGCATCAGCGATAAAGACACATCGGGCGAACACTGCATTTTCAAAGGGAAAACATTCAAACCGTTTCATATGTCATAGCTTCAGCCAATTTTATGTATAAATACACCCACATTTAGAAGTAGCAGCACTTGGTCTCCTGAATCGACGATGCCCAGGGGGTAGTCGTCAATTCACTGGCCTAATTGTTGTGCTCAGTCTTTGTCAGAGATAGCAGTATATAAGGGTAGCTGCTAGAGGCAGCTAAGAGATGGAGTCTGGTCGAGGCCATACTTCACAATAAACATCAACTGGGAAGAGTAATTGCATGATTGAAATTACATGTAACTAGAGTAATTACATGTACTTAGGGTAATTGTTTATTTATTTATTGTAATTGTTTATTGTTATTGCAATTGCACGTCTTCACTCCTCCACGTCTGGCGTGGAACTGAGCTCACCCCAAGGCATCACGTGACTATCTACGTCACCCCCCACCCTACCAGTCACGTGACTACCACCGGCCAATGAGAGCACAGCACATGACCACCCCCTCCACCACCCCCACCCTACCACGTGACCATCCCCAACAGATATTCTGCAGTCATTTAGACACAGAGTGTCAGAGGGACAGCAGCAGCATGGAAAGGCTGCAATTACGGTAATTACATTTGACTCACGTAGTTGGGAGGTTCCTGGTACAACCACAAATTGGCGGGAAAACCGATTTCTGGTTATCCTGGTAGGCTTTCGCCCCTCCGATCCGGTGGAGCACCCTCAGACTGCACCTGTTTCTATATATAACAACAAATCAGAGCATTCTGTTAGGTAACATGATAAAAAAGAGCCTTAATTAGAGCTCATATCGCATCCAAAATTAGATGTGCATATAGATGAATCATGTATATGATCATCTATAATGCCATATGTATGTACTCCCATTACTCTAGTAATTATATCGAATTTTCAATCCATTTCAAGCCATTGAAATCGACTGAAAGCAGCAGCTCCAACCGATGACAACAGATGGCTCTGATCCCAGCTCTCCCCCCACCCAGCGCCTACACAATGAAGCCATGTGTGCAGACGCTGGCCACCCTCCTCTGCAGCTGACCAGTCTCTATTGTGTGCCTCAGTCCGCCGGCCGTAGCCGCTGCGACCGCGGAGACGCGGCACACAGACCGACTACCCACTCACTCAGCTTCACCCTCCTGACGATCATGTACTTGCGTACATACGCGAAAAAAAAAACTATCGTAGTGCATTTACGGAGCCCCGCCGCGGCATGCGCGCAATTTTTCCGGTCGACCCCAGCGCGCCGACCGGGCCGCGCCCCGCACCTCGCGAAAGAATTGCCGCGAAGCCCGCGCCGAAAATTATTATTCTTATTATTATTTAACAGCGCCACAGCCCGTCCCCCAGCCGCCGCCTGTAGAACGCGGAAGAGCGAGCTGCCGCACCTGCATGTGAAGTCTGCACCGAAAAAATTATTATCTAACCGCGCCACGCCCGTCCTCGGCGACGCGGACCCAACGATCCGACCGCCCCGATTATTATTATTATTATTATTATTTTCCTACGAACGTTATAGCTCCTTGTACTGCCTCTACACCAACGTCCGCGAAGTTTTCTAATTCGCAGTGGAACAGTCCGCCCGCAAGAAAACAATTTGCTCAGACGGACAATAGCGACCGGCCGCTCCATTCAAACAACCCCTTGCCGCTGATACCTGCTCAACCGCAGCCTTTCAAAACAGCGCGCGCGGCCGACGGGCGGCGGTGAATCACACACGTGCTCTCGCCGAGCGTTACCTGTAAAGGCTAAGCAAATAGTTCCACTCCACACGCGCGAAGAAGAAGAAGCGCTCTGCACTGCACTCTGCGGACAAACCTTAAAAGTTATCAAACGTATATCACTTCTCAAGCAACGACCGAATCATGCTGTTTTTTTCTTTTACGAACCTCTCTCTCTCTCTCTCTCTCTCTCTCTCTCTCTCTCTCTCTTTCCTACTCCCCACAAGTAAAACAATCAAGCAGAGAATGCGAGAAATGTGTTTTTAATGTAACTTATATCGCCCTTTCTCGAGCCAGTATTATGTAGGGGAAAAAAACGCGTCAGGCTTATTGCATACGTCATATTCCAATACACACACACGCGACCACATTTATTTATTACGCACTGCATCCAGATTGCAAAAACAATTCTAACCAGAGCCAACTAACGAAAAGAAATGGTCCGTTTCGGAACTCGACCGCAACCTTAGATCTATAAATGTATCTCTTGTTTAGACGATGCAAGCAACAGCCATCGAACGGAATGTAACTTATATGCCAACCACTCTTTCGATAACAGCAGCAGCAGAAGACGGCATATTGTTTATACAAAAATTCCAAATAACGAAAATCGGCAATGACATCTAGCACAAAGTCTCTAAATATACATCTGCAAGCACGGTTAACAATCGTCCAGAACGCAGAGCGCTCTCTCCGCAGGCTACATAAAAGAAACATATGCTACATGTTTAAACAAAAACACCTAAGTTACATCTCCAAATGATCAAAACCTTCTACGCAGACACACCACTCTGACAAGGATAGCTCGCATTGCATTTATTTAATGGAGCTAAGCCATGCCGAAAGTTCCGAAATTTAACACTCTAGCGATCTTGCCCTTAGATCGAGATATAGATGCGCCTTCGAGAGTTCGGGTACTTTAATTTTACCTCTTGTTTCCTTGCTACAGCAGTACACATCCCATTTAAGGAATCTCTGTGTCCTGTTACGATGCCAACTACATTTATCTGTCACCGATATTCTAGCGCCCCAGAAGACATTTAAATCCTGTTGTCCAACGGAGAGTCGAAATAAAGGAAAAATACGTGAAATAATTTACCGATTTCCGACCGTCTACACTAAAACTTTTCGAAATTATTGGCCTAACAACACCCTTATTCGACAATACAGCAACCAAAGAACCGAAGTTACCTGCCCAATGCAACACCGATTTCCAGCTCGACCCGCCCTTTACCCACAAAATTCCTACTCCAAGTTCCTTTCTTGTGCAATCCACTAATCCGAACTAAGATTTATTATTTTAATTACAAATATATATCTACCACAAACGAAGACGATAACATACACGCCACAACACATGATTCTATATAGGACATGGAGTGCTACATTTTTTTTATTACAACTGAGTACATGCAAAGTAATGTTCGCAAACACTTATATCGCAACCAACTCCCGCACACATCGATCATAACCTGCTCTCTAAGGAATGGATGGGAGTCACACACAGTACAAACACGTTTGTCGTGT
The DNA here is from genome assembly GCA_026315105.1 of Locusta migratoria. NCBI lineage: Eukaryota > Metazoa > Arthropoda > Insecta > Orthoptera > Acrididae > Locusta > Locusta migratoria. The sequence continues at coordinate 127,103,960 of CM048752.1, forward strand.
GTTCCGCTAATTTCGGTCAATACAACGATGCGAGACCAATCCCCCCGCTTGTTTACTGTAAAAGCAAATATTTTTCCCCACACTATCTGTTTAAACCGGGCTTGCACATATGCAGTAGCCTCCTTTGAAAAGCCTTAGTCTTCGCCATATAACCCAGTTTTCGTTTCCCTTCTTCTTCTTGGGACTTGTGGAATTACGTAGACGATATCTACGTCTGTGGATAATAAAGTCCTGGAATGCTGGAATGCTAAAGAAAATATAGCTCCTTGCTCGACTCTACAAGTAATTTACAGTTGAAACTAAAAATCATAATGTCCGAGAGAGTGGTCAATTTTCGGGTACTCTTAATACCCAAGTAATCAAATCTAAAAGCGTTTGCACAGTACAACGGCGCACTTTGTAAATACCGTATCTTCTCTTTTAGAACACTTAAACAATCTTCTTGCACAATCCTCCATCCTGGTAATACTATCTTCTCGACTCAGCGAAAAAATAAAAGTCCTAACAATCAACTGCCTGGACTCTTTATAAAATCGATATCTTTGCTTACACCAGGGCTCATGATTTTCGACAAATTTATTTTGGTTCTACAATTCGACGCCAACCACGTTAAGCAGTCGTTTCCTCGCCCGCAACCACTTTGATATTGCTCCTTCCATCCGAAAGTCATGCTCGGATACGAACGCCACTCGGTTAAAGTGTTGTCCAAAAATCCAGGAGATAGAAGCCATCTACACGAAGCTGCTGCTGTAGTATAGATGGGAGCACCTCCATTAAAAAAAGCATCGATTAGCTGCAGTTTATAAGATATATACCCACAGGACATACATATTTCCCCCATGTATTCCAGAAATAGTAACTTCGTCTTGTCTCCAGCGTTTGCAGTATCGAACTTGCTGAATTTACTACACTCACACGCACTCAATTGGCTACAACTAGCGCACTTTAAGTTACCAAACTGTAGGAGTTTTATAAAACACGTTGATTTTCGACGAAAGAATTATGATTTAGCGCAGCAGACACATCCGCTACGTAACGTAATGCACACCAGGCAACACTAGCATACGATTAAACAGGCGATGCTTCGACGAAAGATCAATGCACCACCAAAGTCGGTTTTCTTTAGAGCTTTACCGTGTCGTATATATTTAGGGTAGATCAACACTTTTTACTTACATTCCGTCCCATATAGCCTACAACACTCTCTGTAAGCGCCAAACATTTCCAACACAGTAACAGAAGTACACCTACAGTCAACACGAACCTACAACAACAAACGAATCTAGTCATTCCAACTCGATTTTTGTCCCAACTAGCATGCTGCAAGCTATGTATACGTTCGTAACAACCCAGACAGAGATATCCTTACATCCGTCACTAGCCCAGCAACAACTCTAAACAAGTTACCACAGATGGTGTTATAGCCGTGATCTGTAACAGACAAGATCTCCCAGACACACAGCGTTTTAATAATGTTTCGATCTCTCTCTCTCTCTCTCTCTCTCTCTCTCTCTCCACCCAATAACTACGTTGGTTGCTTGACCCGTCCCTAACATCCAACCACAATTTTGTTTCCAATGCATAGCCCGGCAGACAATATTTCTGGAACGCTTTCTATCATCCAATACCCCGAGCATTCGCGCACAAACCACCATCGTATTCCACTGCTTCTAACAAATTATTACTCTCGTTAAACATCTGTAACACAGTGTAAAAAATGATCGACGTACACGCACAGAACAGCTAACAAGAAAAGATCTAGATCAAAGCCAAGTTCTTATAATCCTTACAAGCAGCAACGCAAAATAGTCTACACCATTTCGAACTAATGCAACACCAGATTTTTTTAACGATCTCCTTTATCAATATCCAATATCAAAGTGGTTGCGGGCGAGGAAACGACTGCTTAACGTGGTTGGCGTCGAATTGTAGAACCAAAATAAATTTGTCGAAAATCATGAGCCCTGGTGTAAGCAAAGATATCGATTTTATAAAGAGTCCAGGCAGTTGATTGTTAGGACTTTTATTTTTTCGCTGAGTCGAGAAGATAGTATTACCAGGATGGAGGATTGTGCAAGAAGATTGTTTAAGTGTTCTAAAAGAGAAGATACGGTATTTACAAAGTGCGCCGTTGTACTGTGCAAACGCTTTTAGATTTGATTACTTGGGTATTAAGAGTACCCGAAAATTGACCACTCTCTCGGACATTATGATTTTTAGTTTCAACTGTAAATTACTTGTAGAGTCGAGCAAGGAGCTATATTTTCTTTAGCATTCCAGCATTCCAGGACTTTATTATCCACAGACGTAGATATCGTCTACGTAATTCCACAAGTCCCAAGAAGAAGAAGGGAAACGAAAACTGGGTTATATGGCGAAGACTAAGGCTTTTCAAAGGAGGCTACTGCATATGTGCAAGCCCGGTTTAAACAGATAGTGTGGGGAAAAATATTTGCTTTTACAGTAAACAAGCGGGGGGATTGGTCTCGCATCGTTGTATTGACCGAAATTAGCGGAACACACGACAAACGTGTTTGTACTGTGTGTGACTCCCATCCATTCCTTAGAGAGCAGGTTATGATCGATGTGTGCGGGAGTTGGTTGCGATATAAGTGTTTGCGAACATTACTTTGCATGTACTCAGTTGTAATAAAAAAAATGTAGCACTCCATGTCCTATATAGAATCATGTGTTGTGGCGTGTATGTTATCGTCTTCGTTTGTGGTAGATATATATTTGTAATTAAAATAATAAATCTTAGTTCGGATTAGTGGATTGCACAAGAAAGGAACTTGGAGTAGGAATTTTGTGGGTAAAGGGCGGGTCGAGCTGGAAATCGGTGTTGCATTGGGCAGGTAACTTCGGTTCTTTGGTTGCTGTATTGTCGAATAAGGGTGTTGTTAGGCCAATAATTTCGAAAAGTTTTAGTGTAGACGGTCGGAAATCGGTAAATTATTTCACGTATTTTTCCTTTATTTCGACTCTCCGTTGGACAACAGGATTTAAATGTCTTCTGGGGCGCTAGAATATCGGTGACAGATAAATGTAGTTGGCATCGTAACAGGACACAGAGATTCCTTAAATGGGATGTGTACTGCTGTAGCAAGGAAACAAGAGGTAAAATTAAAGTACCCGAACTCTCGGAAGGCGCATCTATATCTCGATCTAAGGGCAAGATCGCTAGAGTGTTAAATTTCGGAACTTTCGGCATGGCTTAGCTCCATTAAATAAATGCAATGCGAGCTATCCTTGTCAGAGTGGTGTGTCTGCGTAGAAGGTTTTGATCATTTGGAGATGTAACTTAGGTGTTTTTGTTTAAACATGTAGCATATGTTTCTTTTATGTAGCCTGCGGAGAGAGCGCTCTGCGTTCTGGACGATTGTTAACCGTGCTTGCAGATGTATATTTAGAGACTTTGTGCTAGATGTCATTGCCGATTTTCGTTATTTGGAATTTTTGTATAAACAATATGCCGTCTTCTGCTGCTGCTGTTATCGAAAGAGTGGTTGGCATATAAGTTACATTCCGTTCGATGGCTGTTGCTTGCATCGTCTAAACAAGAGATACATTTATAGATCTAAGGTTGCGGTCGAGTTCCGAAACGGACCATTTCTTTTCGTTAGTTGGCTCTGGTTAGAATTGTTTTTGCAATCTGGATGCAGTGCGTAATAAATAAATGTGGTCGCGTGTGTGTGTATTGGAATATGACGTATGCAATAAGCCTGACGCGTTTTTTTCCCCTACATAATACTGGCTCGAGAAAGGGCGATATAAGTTACATTAAAAACACATTTCTCGCATTCTCTGCTTGATTGTTTTACTTGTGGGGAGTAGGAAAGAGAGAGAGAGAGAGAGAGAGAGAGAGAGAGGTTCGTAAAAGAAAAAAACAGCATGATTCGGTCGTTGCTTGAGAAGTGATATACGTTTGATAACTTTTAAGGTTTGTCCGCAGAGTGCAGTGCAGAGCGCTTCTTCTTCTTCGCGCGTGTGGAGTGGAACTATTTGCTTAGCCTTTACAGGTAACGCTCGGCGAGAGCACGTGTGTGATTCACCGCCGCCTGTCGGCCGCGCGCGCTGTTTTGAAAGGCTGCGGTTGAGCAGGTATCAGCGGCAAGGGGTTGTTTGAATGGAGCGGCCGGTCGCTATTGTCCGTCTGAGTTCTGCTTTTCTCGCCAGGAGACACACAGCAAATTGTTTTCTTGCGGGCGGACTGTTCCACTGCGAATTAGAAAACTTCGCGGACGTTGGTGTAGAGGCAGTACAAGGAGCTATAACGTTCGTAGGAAAATAATAATAATAATAATAATAATCGGGGCGGTCGGATCGTTGGGTCCGCGTCGCCGAGGACGGGCGTGGCGCGGTTAGATAATAATTTTTTCGGTGCAGACTTCACATGCAGGTGCGGCAGCTCGCTCTTCCGCGTTCTACAGGCGGCGGCTGGGGGACGGGCTGTGGCGCTGTTAAATAATAATAAGAATAATAATTTTCGGCGCGGGCTTCGCGGCAATTCTTTCGCGAGGTGCGGGGCGCGGCCCGGTCGGCGCGCTGGGGTCGACCGGAAAAATTGCGCGCATGCCGCGGCGGGGCTCCGTAAATGCACTACGATAGTTTTTTTTTTCGCGTATGTACGCAAGTACATGATCGTCAGGAGGGTGAAGCTGAGTGAGTGGGTAGTCGGTCTGTGTGCCGCGTCTCCGCGGTCGCAGCGGCTACGGCCGGCGGACTGAGGCACACAATAGAGACTGGTCAGCTGCAGAGGAGGGTGGCCAGCGTCTGCACACATGGCTTCATTGTGTAGGCGCTGGGTGGGGGGAGAGCTGGGATCAGAGCCATCTGTTGTCATCGGTTGGAGCTGCTGCTTTCAGTCGATTTCAATGGCTTGAAATGGATTGAAAATTCGATATAATTACTAGAGTAATGGGAGTACATACATATGGCATTACAGATGATCATATACATGATTCATCTATATGCACATCTAATTTTGGATGCGATATGAGCTCTAATTAAGGCTCTTTTTTATCATGTTACCTAACAGAATGCTCTGATTTGTTGTTATATATAGAAACAAGTGCAGTCTGAGGGTGCTCCACCGGATCGGAGGGGCGAAAGCCTACCAGGACAACCAGAAATCGGTTTTCCCGCCAATTTGTGGTTGTACCAGGAACCTCCCAACTACGTGAGTCAAATGTAATTACCGTAATTGCAGCCTTTCCATGCTGCTGCTGTCCCTCTGACAATCTGTGTCTAAATGACTGCAGAATATCTGTTGGGGATGGTCACGTGGTAGGGTGGGGGTGGTGGAGGGGGTGGTCATGTGCTGTGCTCTCATTGGCCGGTGGTAGTCACGTGACTGGTAGGGTGGGGGGTGACGTAGATAGTCACGTGATGCCTTGGGGTGAGCTCAGTTCCACGCCAGACGTGGAGGAGTGAAGACGTGCAATTGCAATAACAATAAACAATTACAATAAATAAATAAACAATTACCCTAAGTACATGTAATTACTCTAGTTACATGTAATTGCAATCATGCAATTACTCTAAGTACATGTAATTGCAATTATGCAATTACTCTAATTGCGCAATTACTCTAATTAATTTGATATCAATTTGATTATTTTTGACCCAGAATCCGCATTTGTATCCTACTTGTGCCTTTTACTCTCCAATGCAATGCATTCGCAGATTAGATGTGATGCAGTTCCATCACCGTCATCACAGATCCTACAGTTAGGGTTCTCTTCTGTTATTCCCATTGTATATAGGTTTTTTTTTTTAAATTCCCATGGTCAGTCAGCAATCCAAACATGAGTCTAATCTCTCTCCTGTTCAGGTCCAGGATTGCAGATCTTCTTTTAAAACACGGCTTTGGCATCATTACCTTGCCATGTTTTTGTCGATAGACTTTTGTCCAATATTCTACGTGCTGTCTTCTGAGCCAGTTACGAAGCTCCAATTTGATCATTGCCTCGGTGATTGTCAGGACAGGTTCCGGACCAATAAATGGTGTATCTGCCCCCGTCCTGGCTTATCTGTTGGTATGTTCGTTGCCACTGATAACCAAGTGGCCAGGGACCCACTCTATTGCTTTCCCCTAGCTTCACCAGAACCCTGTGACATTCGGCAACAATTCTAGACCATGTTGCAGGAGCTGCCAGTGACCTCAGGACTGCCTGGCTGTCTGAATAGATATAGATGCTACGGTCTTCATAGCACCTACGCAAATTCTCCTCCACACACGCCCTGATGGCAGTAATCACTGGTTGGTTACTAAAGGCCAATGTTCCTGTCGTCGAGTTAGCACTCTGATGCTAATCTGGCCAGCTGGTGTCCCGAGTTGGGAACATCTGACTTCAGCGAGGTCCCTGCGTGGATCCACTGGCCGCTGCATAGTCTGGTGCAGGGACAGAGCACTTCACAATAAGTCTTTGCATTGCTTCCCGGCATCACAGCACGGCGCGGCACAGGCACTACCATCATACTAGACACGAAGGTTATAGCTCGAATGCGACGCCACCTACTGCTCTAGCTCTTGTCGACCTAGCGCCTTCATCAAACTTATGTATGTTACGGAAGAAAATGTGACAACTATAACTGCGCTTCACTAGCATCGCTTGGCGCTCCACAGGGTTCCACACCTCATCCTGACCTAAAGCTGGGAACCCACCACTCGGCAACAGAAGTACAGACAGCCCAGCCCCTCACCGGTGTCAGTAGTCAGTCCCGTGAAAGCTTACACCAACTGTGTGTTGGTGCCTTGCCGTTACACCAGATTCCATGCCTCATCCTGACCTACACCTGGGAAAACAACACTCGGCCTCAGCAGCACAGACAGCCCAACCCTCACCGGTGTCAGTAGTCAGTCCCGTGCCAGCTCACACCAACTGTGCGTGGGTGCCTTGGTGCTACACCAGGTTCCACGCCTCATCCTGACCTAAAGCTGGGAACACACCGCTCGGCCCCAGAAGTGCAGACTGCTCAGCCCCCTGCCGGTTCAGTAGTCAGTCACGTGCCAGCTCACACCAACTGCCTGTTGGTGTCTTGGCGCTCCACAAGGCTCCACGCCTCATCCTGACCTGAAGCTGGGAACACACCGCTTGGCCCCAGCAGCGAAGACAACACAGACACTCGCCGGTGTCAGTAGTCAGTCCCATGCCAGCTCAAACAAACTGAGCGTTGTTGCCTTAGCGCTCCACCAGGTTCCACACCTCATCCTGACCTAAAGCTGGGAACACTCCACTCAGCCCCAGCAGCGCAGACAGCTCAGCCCCTCGCCGGTGTCAGTAGACAGTCCTGTGCCAGCTCACACCAACTGCGGTTTGGTGTCTAGGCGCTCCACCAGGTTCCACGCCTCATCCTGAGCTAAAGCAAGGAACACACCGTTCGAACCCAGCAGCGCAGACACCCCAGCCCCTCGCAGAGGTCAGTAGTCAGCCCCGTGTCACCTTACACCAACCGCGTGTTGGTGTCTTGACGCTCCACAGGGTTCCACGCCACATCCTGACTTAAACCTGGGAACACAGCGCTCAGCCCCAGCAGCACAGACAGCCCAGCCCCTCAGCGGTGTCAGCAGTCAGTCCCGAGCCAGCTCAAACCAACTGTGCTTTGGTGCCTTGGCGCACCACCAGGTTCCACGCCTCATCTTGACGTGAAGCTGGGAACACACCACTCGACCCCAGCAGCCCAGAAGGCCCAGTACCTCACCGGTGTCAGTAGTCAGTCCCGTGCCAGATCACACCAACTGGCCACTGGCGACTTGGCGCTCCACCAGGTTACAAGCCTCATCGTGACCTAAAGCTGGCAACAAACCGCTCAACCCCAGCAGCACAGACAGCCTAGCCCCTCGCCGGTGTCAGTAGTCAGTCCCGCGCCAGCTCACACCAACTGTGCATTGGTGCCTTGGCGCTAGCACCACGTTACACGCCTCATCCTGACATTCATTCTGACCTAAAGCTGGGGACACAACGCTCGGTCCCAGCAGCGCAGACAGCGCAGCCCCTAGCTGAGGTCAGTAGTCAGTCCTGTGCCAACTTATAATAACCGCATTTGGTGCATTGGCGCTCCTCAGGGTTCCACGCCTCATCCTGACCTCAACCTGGAAACACAGCGCTCAGCCCCAGCAGCACAGACAGCCCAGCCACTCGCCGAGTAAGCTTACACCAACTGCGCATTGGTGCCTTGGTGCTCCACCAAGTTCCACGCCTCATCCTGACCTAAACCTGGGAACACACCGCTCAACCCCAGAAGCAGAGACAGCCCAGCCCCTCGCCTGTGTCACAAGTCAGACCCTCGCCAGCTCACACCAATGTGCGTTGGTGTCTTGGTGCTCCACCAGGTTCCACGCCTCATCCTGACCTAAAGCTAGGAACACACCACTCGGCCCCAGCAGTGCAGACAACCCAGCCCCAAGCCGGTGTCAGCAGTCTTGCTCCGATTGCTTATCGGACATTTCAAGTGATACTTTAAAGGCGCAAGGTGGACTTGAGAGTTTTAATAATAGAGATGTGATTGCTTATCGGACATTTCAAGTGTTTGAAGTGTATAATAAGGATATGGGTAAATCGTATTACTCTTATAACATGCCATTTGTTGTTAGAACTCGTAATCATCGTAGAGTTAATGAACAGGAAGGCGTCGCTATTTGGATTAAAGGAATGTTGAATTGTAGTAAGATTAGAGTTATTGGAGATGTGTTGTATTATTATCGTCATTGAAATAAAGAAGTATTTTTAGTTACAATAACAGTTTTATTTTAAGATAAGGACACACAGCAAAAAAGAAACCTATTGGGTCATGGGCAGTGACCCATCCCAAGTCATCCCAGTAACTGATTCATCAACAACAAATGGAGAAATCGTGGGGGGTACCAGCAATGGGGGGAGTCACGACTAATCATGTGTAACTATCTTTGATAAGTGGATTGCGTCAGCCGGCGGTCGCCGCTAAAAAGCGCGCCGTGGCGTACGCGTGCTAGTAGAGCTCCTTTAGCACGCGTACGGGATAAGACTTGTGTGCGACGCGCTGTGCAGATTCTAAGTCCCGTTGAAGGTCATACGCGCCAGCCGTTGGATGACGTAATAGGGCGTGGTGCGCTAGGTTTAAAAGGGCCGTTAGGAGCTTTCTCGCCCAGACAACCCAGCCCCTCGCCGGTGTCAGTAGTCAGTCCCGCGACAGCTCACGCCAACTTGCGATGGTTTCTTGGCACTGAACCAGGTTCCATGCCTCATCCTGACTTGAATATGGGAACACACCACTCATCCCCAGAAGCACAGACAGCCCAGCCTCTAGCGCGGTTTCAGTAGTCAGTCCTGCGCAAGTTACACCAACTACGTGTTGGTGCCATGGCGTTCCACTAGGTTCCACTCCTCATACTCAGCTAGTGCTGGGAACAAACCGCTCGGACCGAGCAGTGAAGACAGTACGGCCCCTCGCCGGTGTCTGTAGTCTGTCTCGCAACAGTTCGCACCAACTGCGCGTTGGTGTCTTGGCGCTCAACAGGGTTTCACGCCTCATCGTGACCTAAACTTGGGAACACTCCGCTCAACCCCAGAAGTGCAGACAGTCCAGCCCCTCGCCGGTGTCAGTATTCAGTCCCATGTTAGCTCACACCAACTGTGGGTTGGTGTCTTGGCGATCCATCAGGTTCCATGCCTCATCCTTACCTAAAGCTGGGAACACACCGCTCTGCCCCAGTAGTGCAGACAGCTCAGCCCCTTGCCGGTGTCAGTAGACAGTCCCGTGCCAGCTCACACCAACTGCGCGTTGGTGTCTTGGCGATCCATCAGGTTCCATGCCTCATCCTTACCTAAAGCTGGGAACACACCGCTCTGCCCCAGTAGTGCAGACAGCTCAGCCCCTTGCCGGTGTCAGTAGACAGTCCCGTGCCAGCTCACACCAACTGCGGTTTGGTGTCTAAGTGCTCCACCAGGTTACACGCCTCATCCTGATCTAAAGCTGGAATCACATCGCTCGGCCCATGAGCGCAGACAGCCCAGCCCCTCGCCAGTGTTAGTAGTCAGTCCTGCGCCATCTCATACCAACTACGTGTTGGCGTGTTGGCGCTCTACCAGGTTCCACGCCTCATCCTAAACTAATCCTGGGAACACACCGCTCAGCCCCAGCAGCGCAGACAGCCCAGCCCCTCGCCAGTGTCAGTAGTCAGTCCCGCGCCAGCTCATACCAACTGCGCGTTGGTGTCTTGGCGATCCATCAGGTCCCACGCCTCATCCTTACCTAAAGCTGGGAACACACCGCTCTGCCCCAGTAGTGCAGACAGCTCAGCCCCTTGCCGGTGTCAGTAGACAGTCCCGTACCAGCTCACACCAACTGCGTGTTGGCATGTTGGCGCTCTACCAGGTTCCACGCCTCATCCTGAACTAATTCTGGGAACACACCGATCGGCCCCAGCAGCGCAGACAGCCCAAGGCCTCGCCTGTGTCAGTAGTCAGTCTCATGCCAGCTGACACCAACTGTGTGTTGGTGCCTTGGCGCTCCACCAGGTTCCACGCCTCATCCTGACCTAAAGCTGAGAACACACCGCTCAACCCCAGAAGTGCAGACAGCCCAGCCGCTTGCCGGTGTCAGTAGTCAATCCCGCTCCAGCTCATACCAACTGCGCGTTGGTGCCTTGGCGCTCCAGCATGTTCCATGCCTCACTCTGACCTAACGCTGGAAACACACCACTTGGCCCCAGCAGCGCAGACAGCCCATTACATCGCCGGTGTCAGTAGTCAGTCTCGTGCCAGCTCACACCAACTGCGCATTGGTGCCTTGGCGCTCCACCAGGTTCCACTCCTCATCCTGACCTAAAGCTGGGAACAAACCGCTCGGACCCAGCAGCGCACACAGCCCAGTACCTCGCTAGTATTAGTAGTCAGTCCCATGCAAGCTCACACCAACTGTGCATTGGTGTCTTTGCGCGCCACCAGGTATCACGCCTCTTCCTGACCTAAAGCTGGGAACACACCGCTCGGCCCCAGCAGCGCAGACAGTCCAGCCTCTCGACAGTGTCAGTAGTCAGTCCCACACCAGCTTACACCAACTGCGCTCCGCCAGCAGCCCGCGTTGACTACACTCTCGCCGCCCAACCGCTGCACTCCGGCCCGCAACTGAGGCGCCTGCACAGACTACACTGGTGCAATGCACGCATGCGAATTACACTCAAGCCGCCAAGTCCAGCGCCAGGAGTTCCCCACAGCTTCTCAGCTCCGCTCCCCGGGTGTGATCTGTCTGGCAACTGTGCCGAGAAATGCGCGTGCGGCACGCTGTAGAGCAGTTGTAGATCTAGATGACGTTCCCACGAATTCTTCGCCACCGTCGCAATTTACCGTTACCTGTGCATAGTGGCAACGGTACAAAAACGCGCGCGCGTTCGCAGGAAACAAGCCGGAAAACCAGTGCGATTCAAGTAGTCGGACTGTCAGAACGTTTTCAGGCCGTCGTGTGATATTCTGCTGCGCCACCATGTGGGTCGAACTATTCGCGAGCTCCCCACGCGCGCACGCGAAATTAATAATACACCGCACGCTCCTACCGCGCTCATCGTTTCACAGCCCAGTTTTTAGCAGACATGCGTCCACACCTTCAAAATGTTAAAATGTTTATAAATCTATAGGACCAAACTGCCTGGTCATCTGTCCATAGCTTACAAACTACTTAAACTAATTTAAACTAACCTAAGGACAACACACACCCCCATGCCCAGGGGAGGACTCGAACCTCCGGCGGCGAGCAACTGCGCGCTCCGTAGCGAGGCGCCTTAAGGCCAATTCACACTGTCCATCACGTCATGTCACCGTCCATCACTATGTATTTCTAATGGCGGCATTCACACTGTCCGTCATCGGACAGTCCCATCACGTCAAGCTTTCTCGAGAAGAATGTTTTTGGAACGGCCGACTGCTAACATCGGAAGTTAACCTATTTTCGTCACACAAATTACATGTTGCAGTCGACAATTGCACTGTTTATATGCAAATGTGTCTTATTCATCTTTATTTTGTTGTTATACTTCGTTTTAAGGGTAAATACCAAATTTTTCAAGACCACTTAAATAGTTTTGTCAATTGAGTGTCCCCCTAAAATCGAGGTCGGATATCTGGAAGCAAAAAATGGTTTATGTTACGTAACATTGTAACAGAAAAGACTGCAGCAAATTGTTTATTTGAATAAGATTGTTATTTAATTACGCAATTTTCATAAAATAACATTTTAAATGAAAAAGTCAGTTCTAATGAAAGACAAAAATTCAGTGGTTAACGACGATATTAACAATGTCAGCGGGCAAATCGCAATGGATAAAGTAAACAGGTGCTTTTTATGCTCTTATAAGTATTGTTTGATGTTTACACATGTTTATTTTTTCGCTTTAAAATAGATGTTGATGTTTTTAAATGTTGTTTCAGTTCCCAGTAAGTTGGCCAAAAACATACACTGTAAAGTTTTCTTTGGCAGTCAATAACATTTAGCATTGTTGTTCTCTCAATTTTAGTATTAAACTATGACTTTCTACATAACAGATCGCCACTCATAACCTCACTTTCAACATCGCTTATTAAGATGGGCAAATTGACATGACAGACATTGAGGGACAGTGTGAATATAACTTGACGTGATGGAGCCGTGTCGTGATGTTGATGTGACGGACAGTGTGAATTGGCCTTTAGACCGCTCGGCTACTCCACCACAGCTCGCAGCTTCTTCATACGCTTACGCGACGCAACAATTAACTCGGTCACTAGGGAGTGTTTTCCCTCCGGGACCAGTGAATGAAGATGTCACATGTAACGGTGTAAATCAAATGCAACTTGTAACAGTGTAGTAAAATTCTAGTTTTATAAAAATACAGATGTCATAGTTTTTGTCATTCAGTCACGCCTCCCTACATGTACAATTTTCTTGTAAGTGGTGATGATTACTGCCACGCTTCACCCTTTTCAATCAAATAATTAATTATGTGATTGTTGAGTTTCTCCCGACGTATTTGATAATCAAAATATCTACGGGTGTACTGCCGGTCTATAGTGTCCAACGGGCACAATATTTCTGAGATCATACATGTGAACTGACGGACTGAGCTCCTGGAAACGCGCCGGCACGGATATCCGCACGCTACGGCTGCTCGGAGGGACCTGGGTTCTAGCCCGGTGGCGGGCCATTTAAATACCCTCGGCCCGCGGAGCGACCCCTCCGCGGTCCGCGTAGTGGAACCGATTGCGACGGCGTCTGAGATGACGTCAATGTGAGTGCTCTCTCCGTGGTGGTCGTCACTACGTAACGTTTGCTAGATTTACTCTTAATTAAACCAATCGCTGGTTTCCAAGCTTTGCTGAGATTATAGCCACAGTCACGGTTTATGAGGTCGTCACTTGTGCGAATTTCAATGGCCTCTCTAACGACACGGCAGATTCAGCGGGCTCTCCGCTCAACCACTACAGCACAACCTGTGGAAATGGATGAAAACACGAGGGAGGATGTAGGCACTGCGTTCATTCCATATACCGGCGCACTCTCGGGGAAGATCGCCCGCATTTTGAAGAAACGCCAGGTTGGAACTGTCTTTTGCCCGTTGAATAAAATTCGTGGACTGGTGGGGAGCACCAAAGATGATCTCGGTTTGCGGAAGGTCGGCGTGTACCAGATTCCGTGTCAGTGTGGCAAGTCATATATTGGACAGACGATGCGTACCGTCGAGGATCGATGTGTTGAACACCACAGGCACACACGATTGATGTATCTGAGGAAGTCAGCGGTCGCTGAACATTGTTTGGCGGAGAATCACGTACAGACGTCGAGATACTGGGACTGCGTCATTAGAGAGGCCATTGAAATTCCCACAAGTGACGACCTCATAAACCGTGACTGTGGCAATAATCTTAGCAAAGCTTGGGAACCAGCGATTGGGTTAATTAAGAGTAAATCTAGCAAACGTTACGTAGTGACGACCACAGCGGACAGAGCCCTCACACCGACGTCATCTCAGATGCCGTCGCAATCGGTTCCACTGCGTGGACCACGGAGGGGTCGCTCCGCGGGCCGAGGGTATTTAAATGGAACGCTACCGGGCTAGAACCCAGGTCCGTTAGAGCAGCCGTAGCGTGCGGATCTCCGTGCCGGCGCGTTTCCAGGAGCTCAGTGCGTCAGTTCACCTGATGGGGGCGACATATATGATCGCCGAAATATTGTGCCCGTTGGACACTACAGACCGGCAGTACACCCGTGGATATTTTAAAAAAAATAATTAATTAATTTGGCTTGTTGTTTTCATAACTGTTATAGTTGTGTATTAAAAGCACTGTTAAAGCAGTTTGTACCAAGCTTTCCATAGAATTTGTCAATCTTGGCCAAAATAGGACCCACACCAATAAGAAAGACACAGCATCTGTTAATGTACTTGTATGAGAAACAGAATAATCCGAGCACTTCATATAGACTTCTGTAATGTTATTTCTGTAGCCTGCACTTTACAGTTTGCAATGTAACAGCATATTCTGTCTGTGACCGCTGTTCTGTAACACTATCGAATTTATGTCGTTACATTTAAAGTGTCTTTTCGGTCAGAAGATTACTGCAATTGATAAGAATAAGTAAGAGGGCGTATTCTGTGTGCCCTTAATATTTTGCGCAGGGAAATTATGGGAATATACAAGAATGAAGAGGCACTCTGTGACTACTTGCTGTTACACATATGTGCCTCGATAGTTCATGGAATAAAAGATGATGACATATCCAAGAAAGAAAAACCGACTTCTATATCAATCAAATGTTGAAACGTGTGGTCTTTCGCTTTATAAAAATATGGGATTAAAAGAAAGTCTTTGTTTGTAATTTTTCTTTCTTTATTGTCTTTTTCAAGCACATGGTGGGGCAGGCTGACAGCCTAGCATTGATAAAAATAATCTTGAGGTATACATACATTAAAACTGTGACAAAACTGGAGAATGAAAGTTACGAAAGGCAGAGATGAATGGGAGACTTAATAAAATCACATAGATTAGCAAGACACATGATGGTAGTGTCAAAACGGTGCCAAGGTGGTTAAATAGATAAAAATCTGAGTTAAAGTCCGAGGCGGCTACACTGACGAAGGCACTAATAAAACACATGTATGCAACACAAAGTTTTACCATTGTCAACCCTTGCACTGTTAAAACAAGATGCACTGACACTTGCACTTTAGGACATACAGACACTATATACATTGATGACACACCACATTAAAACTGGAACTCTGTGCAGACCCCGCAGGGCGACAGGGAAAGGAGGGGAGGTTCGTGGCAGAGGGGCGGGAGAGGTCGCATATGGAGAAGGAAAACGTAAGAACCCTGAGGGAGAGGAAGGGAGATCTAAGAGTTGGAGGGAAAGGAGATGGTGCTAGGCGAGAGGGGCACATAATATATGGGGAGAGGAGGGATTAGTGCTGATAGTATGGGCTGGTTGTATCGGGACAGAGGTCGGCATCTGGGAGAGGAAGGTGGCGAAGGTTACCCTGGGGAGGATGTGGAGAGCGTGACGATCGAGGGAGGGAAGGATATGCTAGTTTCAGTGTGGCAGACGCCCACGCTTCAGGAGGAGGAGAGGGACTAGAGGGTGACGGGATTCTATTTTGTGGGTGGTGTATTGGATATGGATATGATCAAGGAACTTTAGAAGGTGAGGAAAAGCACTGAGATCATAGAGGATACACAAGGGGAAGGGAGGCGAATGCGGTAAGTGAGGTTGAGAGTGTGGTGTTGTAGGACTTGGAGGAATTTATAGTAATTGGGGGAGGCAGAAATCCAAGAGGGTGGAAATTGCAAAGGACAGGATGCATCAAGGAATGGTAGGTGTGCAGGAGTTAAGTCCCAATGTCCAGTCAGAGAGGAGCTTGAGGAGGAAGAGACGGGAGAGAGCTTATTGTTGGACAGTTTGAAGGTGAGGGTTCTAGGAAAGGGAGCGATCCAGGGTGAGGCCAAGGTATTTGAGGGTAGAGGTCTGGGGTATGGTAGGATCATGGAGTGTAAGGTACAGGTAGCGGTGTCAGAAGGATCGGATGTTACGACCTATAATGATTGCCGGGGATTTGGTGGGGTTGATGGAGATGAGGCACTGCTTACACCAAATGGAGAATTGGGAAAAGTGAAGCTGGTGAAGGTGCTAGGAATGAGCAAGGGAGGGAGCGAGGGCTAGGATGGTAGTGTCATCAGCATACTGAACGAGATGAACGGGAGGCTGGGGTTGCGACATGTCAGCCGAGTAAATGAGTTAGAGGATGGGTGAGAGGATGGAGTCCTGTGACACCCTGGTGGAGAGATTGAACAAATGGGAGTCGGAGTTGTTGTCAGTGATGTAGGATGGTCGGTGGGAGAGAAAGCATGTGATGAAACAGGCACAATTAAGAGGAAGGGCATACGTTTGGATTTTGAATAGGAGGCCGGAATGCCAAACTCAATCATAGGCCCTCTCAACGTTGAGGGAGACAAAGGAAATTTAGCTGGACGGGGGTGTGACAGAGGTGTTAGTCATCACCAGAGAAGGTGGGACAGAAGCCAAACTGGGAGAGGAGAGGAGTTGGTGTTGACGGAGATGCTGCTGAATGTGGCGAGAAAGGATGGTTAGCAAACCCTTGCTGAACACTGAGGTGAGGCTAATAGGGCGATAGGAAGCGGCATCTGAAGGAGGCTTACCAGATTTGTGGAATATAAGAATACGGGAGGTTTTCCACAGGTCAGGGAAGAAGCCAGTGTAGAGGATGACGTTTAGGGATGATAGGGCAGCATGGAAGGAGTGGGAGAAGGCACAAAGTTGCCTGCAGGTTAAGCAGTCAAGGCCAGGGAAAGAGTTGCGTTTTGTGCATAGCGTAATAGTAGGTGGTGACTTTAATTCACCCTCGATCTGTTGGCGAAATTATATTTTCAGATCAGCAGGTAGGCATAAAACATCGTCCGAAATTGTACTCAACGCATTCTCTGAGAATTACTTCAAACAATTAGTTCATGAGCCAACTAGAATTGTAAATGGACGTGAAAACACACTTGATGTCTTAGCAACAAATAATCCTGAGCTCATAACGAGCATCAAAACGGATACAGGTATTAGTGAACACAGAGCTGCCGTAGCGAAATTGAATATCGAAAGTCCCAAAGTTACCAAAAATAAACGCAAAGTATATTTGTTCAGGAAAGCAGATGGAAGCAAAATATATTGCTTCTTGAAAGACAGCTTCCACTCGTTTCTAACACTAAACGTAGGTGTAGACCAGATGTGGCTCAAATTCAAAGAAGTGGTATCGACAGCAATTGAAAGTTTTATACCTAATAAATTAATAAAAGAAGGAGGCGATCCCCCTTGGTACACAAAACAGGTCATGACACTGTTGCAAAAGCAAAGGAAAAGGCATACTAAATTTAAACGAACACGAAATCCCCAGGATTTCCGATCGTACTCAGAAGCTCGAAATTTAGCGAGGGGTTCAATGCCAGATGCCTACAATATTTATCACAACCAAACTCTTTCTCGTAATTTGACTGAAAACCCAAAGAGATTTTGGTCATATGTTAAATATACTTGGGGCAAATCACAAACAATGCCCTCACTACGTGATAGTAATGGCGATCCTGCCGATGACAGCGCTACTAAAGCAGAGTTACTAAACTTAGCTTTTAGAAACTCATTCACCAAAGAAGACGAAACCAATATTCCAGATTTCGAATTACGAATAGATGCCGTAATGAGTAACGTAGAACTAGATATCATCGGAGTAGTGCAGCAATTAAAATCACTTAACAAGAACAAGTCTTCTGGTCCGGATTGTATACCCATTAGATTTCTATCTGATTATGCTGAAGCGATAGCTCCTTACTTAACAGTCATATACAACCGCTCTCTCATAGAAGGATCTGTACCAAAAGATTGGAAAGTTGCACAGGTCACACCTATATTCAAGAAAGGCAGTAGAGTAACCCACTAAACTACAGGCCTATTTCATTGACGTCAATTTGCAGCAGGGTTTTGGAATATATCCTGTATTCAAATATTATGAATTATCTCGAACAGAACGATCTATTGACCCAAGGTCAACACGGATTTAGAAAATATCGTTCATGCGAAACACAATTAGCTCTTTATTCACACGAAGTGATGGGTGCTATCGACAAAGGTTCGCAAATCAATTCCATGCTTCTTGATTTCCAGAAAGCTTTTGACACCGTACCTCACAAACGGCTTTTAATCAAATTGTGTGGTTATGGTATATCGCCCCAAATTTGCGATTGGATAGGGGATTTCTTGTCGGAGAGGACACAGTTTGTAGTAATCGATGGTAAAGCATCGACTAAAACAGAGGTGATATCGGGCGTTCGAGAGGGTAGTGTTATTGGTCCTCTGCTATTCCTTATTTACATTAACGATTTAGGGCAAAATCTAAGTAGCTCTTTTAGGTTGTTTGCAGATGACGCCATCATTTACCGTCTAGTAAAATCATCTGAAGATCAAAACCAACTACAGAACGATCTGAATAAGATATCAGTATGGTGTAAAAATTGGTAATTGACTCTAAATAATGAGAAATGTGAAGTCGTCCACATGAGTACGAAAAGAAATCCGTTAAACTTTGTTTACAACATAAGTCAATCAAATGTGAAGGCCGTAAACTCCACAAAATACCTAGGAATTACTATTACTTCAGACCTAAACTGGAAAGAACACGTAGATAATATCGTGGGAAAGGCGAACCAGAGACTGCATTTTATTGGCGGAACCCTTAAAAGATGCAACAGATCTACTAAAGAAACTGCGCTTGTCCGTCCATTTTTTGGAGTATTGCAGCCCAGTGTGGGATCCTTATCAGGTGTTTTTGACGGAGGACATCGAAAGAGTCCAAAGAAGGGCAGTTCGTTTCGTACTGTCACGATACAGGGGAGAAAGCGTTATGGAAATGATACAGGATCTGGGAGGTTATCGCTGCAGCGTGGGCTACTTACGAAACTCCAATCGCCAACATTCTCCTCCAAATGCGAAAATATATTGGTGACTCCCACTTACATAGGTAGAAATGATCATCAGAATAAAATACGAGAAATCAGAGCTGGAACAGAGAGACTCAGGTGTTCTTTCTTCCCGCGCGCTATTCGAGAATGGAATGGGAGACAAATAGTATAATTGTGGTTCGATGAACCCTCTGCCAGGCACTTAAATGTGATTTGCAGAGTATCCCATGTAGATGTAGATGTAGATGTAGTATGTCAAGGGTTGGGTAGTTGGGGACACAGCGACCAACAGTAAGGTGGTGGAAGGTTTGCCAGTACTTGGAGGAATTGATGAGGAGTAAAGAATTAAGGTGGTTGCATGTCTGTCATCAGGATTGTCTGTTTTTCACGGACAAGAGGTTTCTAATATGTCGTTGCAGTTGCCAGTGGGGTTGGAGTTAATCCGTTATTGGTCCACAGGAAGGAGCGGTAGAGCCACTGGGATACACAGAGTAGGAGGACTGCCTATGGAGGGATGGTGGGGCGGTGGTAATGAATGGCTTTCATAGGAATATGAGTGTGGACAGCATCAGCAACGGTCAGGTGAAGGATCAGGTTTGGTTTATATCTGTGGGGGTGTGGAGAGCTAGAGGTTGCCTTGTGACTGAGGTATCTGTGGAATGATGTTAGACATCCCAGTCGGCTTGGGTGTAGTAATGGACAACTTTGGGGGGGGGGGGTTGGGACAGGGACAGTGGACAGAATGGCCGCAGGGGTCAATGGTAAGGGGTCTGGGGGCATGGTCACTGCCAATGAGGTCAAAGACTTCCGCCTGTAGGCGCCTGATGAGGTTGGGAGAGGCAAGGACGACGTCGGAGATGGTGTTGCTTTCAGGGCGCATAGGGCGGGGGACAGGATTGGTATCGCCCCAGAGCAAGGCGATAAACTGACATCACCACCGGAGTTCACTGATGGGATGGAAGGCAAGGTTAAGGTCGTGCAAATAACATAGGTCCTATAATTGTGGTCAAAGTGGAAGAGAAAGTCATATGGGAGGGGAATGTGACAGCAGATGTAAATAGTGGCCAGACAGATGGTGATGGAGGGGAAAAAAAGGCTGAAGGTGCTTGGTCGGATCGTCGAGGAGAGATTGTAGTCGCGGCAGAGGGGCCAAGCACAATGAGGCGTTGAGCTGCAATGCGTGAGACCGTTCGAATCCCCCTTCGGGCATGGACGTTTATGTCGTCTTTAGTATAAGGTAGTTCATAAGTAGTTTGTAAGTCTAGGGACTGATGAACCCACAGTTAAGTCCCATAAGCTTAACAAACGTTTTTTGAACTGTTGGAAGAAGGTGAAAGATAGCTCTCTGCCTCTTTTCATTTATTTCAATGTTTGCTCACCTCTCTTTGAAGTTATAGAGGTTTTGCACTTGTTAGAATCTATTTTCAATTTTAAAACTTATTGATTTATTGACTATAAGTGAAAGTATTAACTTGCTTTGACATGTAGTTATGTTCCCCACCCTGTAGTTACCCTATGTGTGAGTGATACGCTTCTACTGCGTGCTACACTTGCGTCATTTTGCCGCAGGGAGCTCTGCTGTGCGTCGCTCGCTTATGCCTTGTTTCCACTCTCTAACGCTAGGAGCATTGGTGTGCGCTCCACGCCTGCCTCCTTCAGCTACTTCCCACTAGGGGCGCTGCTATTAGTCGTTCGTGCACCGATCGACCTCACGCAGGCAGCTAGACTCTATGAGCGAGTGCGGTCTGTCTTCGCCATGCTCTTTGGTAGCTTTGGCGCGAGGATTCATACGTATCGGAGTGGCATCGTCACTTTCTCTCCGGTTTCGGCTTAGGTAAGATGGTCTAAATGGTGAGCCACAGCTAGGTCCATGCTACTCTTTGTAGCAGTAATAAGTTACGTGTGCTTTACGCGTTATTCTCGGGAATGTGGCGTATTCCTCTCATGTATGTTTTCCGGTGTGACTTTGATTTCTGTTAAAACGGTAAATGTTGAGTAGTGAGTTTTAGTTTGGTGTCCATTACGGCATGTGGAACAAAGACCTATTGTTTGTTCAACTTTTTCCAGCCCTTCAGGCGTTGAAATAATGCTTCCTCTTACTATTTCCGTAATATCTTTCTGCGTGCTGGCTTATCAGTTTACTCGTCTGTAATGTTTGTGTGAAATTTGGTGTCCCCTTCCGGGTATTGGAAGTGGATCAGAGTGCACGTGGTTCTGAATATCGTAACTTGACAGATTCGGCTTATCTGCCTGGTTGTGCATTGTGCTGAATTTCATGTGGCAGTCTTCTGTGAGAGTAAGTGTCACAGCTACGTGCTTGTGAATGATTGTGTCCCATGTCCTACCAATCCTCCTGTTTCTTGTATGCTTTACATCCTCGTTTTGCTTATCTGACCCTGCTTGGTGTGTGAACAAAATTAGTACTTGGTAAACAGTGGGATGCACTTTTATTGTGTATTAAAAATCGGTGTTGCCCCCATTTCCATGTGAACTGGCAATAAACCAGCTTACTTAAATTTTCCCTTGTTTGTAATTTAACCTCAGATCCGTCTTATTATTATGGTTTCCCTCTGCTTCCCGGAGGAAACCTCATGTATTCTGTTGCGCAAATCTATCTTGGATCCCTCTTGATAGGACTTGTTAGTTTTAAATAACTGCAGCTCTTTTACCTGGCGGTATCCAGCCAGGAATCGTTGTTTGAAATTTAACAAACATCTTTTATCTGGCAGTTCCCTGCCAGGATCAGTTATTTGAAATTAACAAGCCGCTTTTAAAGGTATGCATGAAAAGGTGCTTAATAGCAGGGAGGGGTTGGACGTTGTAATAGAGGATGGTGTGAGGCGAACATGCCATGGTGAGCTGTGGGGGGGGGGGGCAAGGGAGGGGTAGGATTAGATGGGGTAAAGGTTGTAGGTGTACTTCACACGAGGGACCTTGCCAGGAGAAGGTGAAATGGTAGTGGTTTCGGGAAAAGGTAGCGATGGTTTCTAGTTGGTATACAAAGTGAGCTGAGAGACAATCTGTTGGATTACATGAGGACGTTGGAAAGGGTGAATGTTTTGATGGACTATGACGAGGAATCGGATGACGTCCTCCATGGTAGGAGGGGGCAGAGGGAATTGTTGGGATGGATGGAGGAGTGTGAATAGGGTGGACAGGGGCTGTGAGCTGTGGGGTGACGGTAGCGGGACGAGCTTGGCGTTTATAGGCGGGTGGGGGGCCTGTAACTGGACAAGGAGGCTGGGTGATGATGTTGGTGACAGGAGTAGTGGAGGATGTGGTGGACAGGGGAGAAAAGGAGATGACTGCAGGTGGGAGGCACTCCACATGGTGGTAGTGGGTGCCTCTGAGGGGATGGTGCAAAGGCTCGATGTTGTGGTGCTGGGGATGCGAGACATGATGAGGTAGGAACAGACAACATATGACACAGACGATGATCTCGAGGACATGGACAATGACGAAGACCCACGAAACGATGGCGACGATTATCCCAGGGTGGCGGAGAGGCGAGATGACTAGGACGAAGACAGCAGACACTGGCATGACTATGGCAGCAGCACGACAAAGCACAGGGAGGTCTCTGACTCTCGGATGGTGAGAAGGCAGATCCGGCAAGCAGTGACCAGGCAGTGAAGCAGCTGGCAGCAGTGGCAATAAGAGCTGTCCAGCAAGGCATGAGTGGCAGCAGCAGTGATGAAGCGGCAGACCGGCCGGCCGATCGCAGCAACAGCAGGCAGCAGCAGCAGCAGCAGTGACAGACACCTCTGGTCCAGGGGCGACGATTGGCGGCATTCTGGCTAATATAGCAAGGCACAGGAACGCGTGACAGGAAGAAAGGAAACCAGCCGAAGTAGCAGAGATCAGCCTTGCAATATCTTCATCTGGGGGATTGATATTGGTTGCAACAAAACGTGAGGTCCTAAGTCTTGCAATGTCAAACATAAGTTAATCACCCCATTTACATAAGCCCCCAAATCCGATTTCATACACAGATTTCCCTAATCCGATTTGGGCTGGCCATGTAAACACTCTAAAATCTAATCTGTAAATCCACTTCCGTAAAGCGGATTCCAAGACTGATCAATAATCCTGAGTTTCCATGGGTCACGAGAGTCTCAGTCACAGGCAGTAGAGCAACAAGTATATAGTTATTCCACTACATGTCAGGCGCAATAACTGCAGCGTATTTTAGCAATTGTTGGACTTGCTACATACTCTTTATATGTCTGCTATTTGATCATACAGTACATAACGTGAATTTTCCTTCCATAAACGATGATCGCATAACATAAAGTTATCAATCTGTTCTTCTCAAATACATTATTTATTTTTTAATGTTATTAAATATCTTAATCTTGTGCAGTTAAGGAAGTTTATCACATTTATTAAACAAACTTTTAGATATGGAATGTAAGCCTATTATATACAAAAAAAAAGCCCCTGAATGTGCTGTCTGATGCAGTTTTTTCATTTTTCTCCTGTACAAGTTATGCAGATTTTTATTTATTTATTTGCTTATATATTTTTTTCGCAACCATATCTCGATTAGCGGTTGCAGGGTGTATATGTACCACCACAACCGTGAGATCCAGGAAAAATGCAAGTATATTTACATCCGGGATATACCCGGGCATATTTTACAATTCTGGGGACTTTTTTGTAATTTAGGCTGGTAAGAACTTCACTTTATCCCACTACTGCACAATAACATAAATGAGAGACTAATACAAAAATAAAAGTTCCATTGAATCAAAAATGCGCAATTTTCAATAATGAAACACTGTGCGCCTACCTACAAGCATCTGCTTTTAAGACAAAGTGTCAAAGGCGTTAGGAGAAAGAATATTCAATATTTCACAACAAACTACTTTCGATGAGCTTAATGTCTCATTTGTTTACATTTCTAATAGTTCGTGGGTAAAATTTGCGAATAGTGGTTTGAGACCCACTGCTTTCGAAGTAAATGACCTTTTACACAGTATGAATTACATTAATTGTGAAAATATGGAATGGATTTCTTAAATCAGCAACCGTTTTAATTCCAGTTTGAATTTAACACTTTGGAGACCATCATTTAGGAAAATTTACGGCTCCGAAGACTAGCCATCTATATCATTGTTAAAAAAAATTAACCTGTGGGTCGCGACCCCCAGGATATTCGTAAAGTCTTGCTTGGGGGCTCGCCATCACATAAAATAATTATGGGTTCGGTAATACAAAAACGTATACCCAAGAGGAATTTATTTAACGTTACAATTACGGAGTTGCTGATGTAATATTCTTTATGAATTTATCATAGACTTTTTATAATACAGTACATTAATGATGAATAGCTGCAAAGTCTGAAACGTGTTTTTAGGAACCAGTCTATAGGTAAAAGAACATGATACAATAAGTTATTCTGAAAAATTCGAAAAAAATATGTACTTCTTTACAAATTGCCTTCTACAGTGGGAACTTTCTTAATGAGCATAATTAGCTTCTGAGTCTTGCCTAAAACGAGGAACACTCGTTAAGAAAATATATTTTTCTGTCGGAAATTATGTCAGAGCAGATACGGAAAGATTTAGGTGTTCCTTTTTCCTGCAAGCAATTAGAGAATGGAACCATAGGGAAACATCATAAAAGCGGAATGAAACTGTCATTCTGCAGCGGAGTGTGCGCTGATATGAAACTTCATGGCAGATTAAAATTGTGTGCCGGAACCAGTACTCTAATCAGGGACCTTTCGTGGACAAGCGCTCTACGGACTGAGCTATCCCGACATGACTCACGATACGGCCTCACAACTTTACATCTGCCAGTACCTCGCCTCCTACTTTCCAAACTTCACAGAAGCTCTCATTTTTAATCTGCCAGGAAGTTTCATATCAGCGCACACTCCACTGCAGAGTGAAAGTTTCATTCTGGAAAGATCCCTTAGGTTTTGGCTAAGCCATGTCTCCACCATATCCTTCCTTCCAGGAGTGCTAGTCTTGCAAAGTTCTCAGGACAGCTTCTGTGAAGTTTGGAAAGAAGGAGGCGAGGTACTGGTGGAAGTAAAGTTGTGAAGCGGCATTGTGAGTCGTGCCGGGGTAGCTCAGTCGGTAGAGTGCTTGCCCGCGAAAGGCAAAGGTCCCAGGTTCGAGTCCCGGTTCCAGCACACAATTTTTAATCTGCCAGGAAGTTGTATCATAAAAGCGGTTCGATGAACCATCTGCCATGCACATCAATGTGGCCTGCAGAATATTTATGTAGATGTAGATAGGACTACTAGTCAGCCTTCCTTGCTGGCTTAATGAGTAGACCCATTGCTGTGTCTCATAGCGATAGATATTTTTACTTACTTTTAAGTGAACTCTATGTTTCCTGTCATCTGGTACTTATAATACACAAACGTGAATCATCATTTTATGTTCTATTGTGGATTGTATGAAACTATTCAACACAGTTATGTGAAATTACTTCTATATACCAATAATAGCTACTGCATAGTAATTCCCATTGGCGAGAATGCTGAAACGAAATATCTTTGCAGGTTAAAGAGTTGTTAAATTGCTAGGAAGTTTCACCAATAACACTACTGCAATTCGTGGATGTCTATTTCTCAACAGAAAGAAGGTATTATTGCATATTAGTCTTAAACAGGAGGGATATAAAACAGCCAGAAAAATACATATGCAGATTCTGTCAAGTCTGTTGAATTTATACATTCAGTAAATGTGTTTATAATTTTTACTATTAGAGGCCAATTCACACTGTCCGTCACTTCACGTCATGTCACCATCTGTTACAACATTCTAGAATGCATTTGTAAAGGCGGCATTCACACTGTCCATCAGGGGACCATCACATCACGTTAACGTCACGTCAAGCTTTCTCAAAAAGAATGCACTGATATAACAGTCGTTTGCTAACCTATTTTCCTCACACGATTTTCACGTTGTAGTCGACAATTACACGGTTTACATGCAAAGGTGTCTTATTAATCTTTATTTTGTTATTATACTTTGTTTTACCGGTAAATTCCAAATGTTTCATGACGACCTGAATATTTTTCTCCATTGAGTGTCCTCCAAAAACGCACGAAATTAAATTTAATGAGACTAGTGTGATCTCAAAAACTTCGCACTATAATGCGTGCACATATAGAGAAGCAATCGAGATCTATAAACATCACAATAATTATAACAGGAAAGAGGAAGCTGTTAAATTGGAAGAGAATTTGATCTTCTGCTTTACACCAGCGGAATGACAATCGATTCTTCTCTGCTAAGAATGTTGGCAATACCAGCCAATGCCAATACCATAGCCAATGTCACATGATGTCTTGTGGTGTCCTCTGCATCGCCTATATATACAGCGCTCGTTCGAGTTCTCATCGCAGTTCGCCACTCTACCTCTGAAGATATCTTCCGCAGCTGAAGATGAAACATTAGGGGAAAGCTTTATAAATCGACCACGGCTTATGAGCCCGGAAGTTTTAAATGAAATGCAGTGTTAAGTTTTCTTCGGCTGTAAATAACATTTAGCGTTCTTGTTTCCTCAATTCCAGTATTAAGCTATGACTTTCTACATAACACATATCCACTCATAACATCACTTTCCACATCAGGTATTGGGAAATGTAAACTGACGTGGCGGACAGTGTGAACACAACTTGACTTGATGGTGCCGTGACGGTGACGTGATGGACAATGTGAATTGGCCTTAGTAATGTATTTAGAGAAACCTCTATTAATCAATGGCATGTGCATTTTTCTGGGGTATCTCCCCTGTTTTCTGCTAATGTCAAAAAATCTCTTCTTTCTTTCTTTTTTCCGAGCAGAAACGAGCAAATACCAATTTCACCAATGTCTTTGATGAAGTTTCCTGGCAAGGAAATTTCGATTCAGCATATAGGCTGCTCTGCTCAAGAGTGTAGATTAACATTTATTCATTACAATTTCCAGTTGACAGAAAATATAGATTTCAAATAAAAAGGAAAATATTGCCGAAATGTAGTTTTGTATACAGTACCAATTTATTGGAAATCAACTCTCATCACTTAGCTACCAGCAAAAGCAATGGTTTTGGGTAAATACTTACGTTCATAAGTTGATCTTGTGCGAGAAATGTTTATATTTGTGTTTATTGGTGTAAAATTTATACACCATACTGTCTGACCCAACAGCAAACACATACAGAGTGTATATTTCTAAAAACACAATCTCGATTGCATGAGAAATTTTTATAGTTGTTAGGCAACCAGTTTGTTTGTTTATGAGATGCTTGTAAGGCCATCTTCAGGCCAACTGCAATACAATAATATTACAAATATTGAGAAGGATGAACTGAAGATGATGATATGGTAATTAACAGTAAAATAATAATATTGTCAAATGTTATATCCATGGCAGCCTATTGTGGGTGGGTTCATGACATTCGTCTCAATATTTGTAAAATTATTGTAGTGCAGTCAGACTGAAGATGGCCTTACAAACATGCTGAAACCGCTTGCCAGACAACAGCGAAAATAATTCTCAAGTGATCGAGACTGTGTTTTTAAAAATATAATTTCATTACCTATAGCTGTTCGTCCAGAAATGTTTTTTTAATTGTACATACTGAGTGTGTTACAAACCCCAAAATAGATGGAATAGATTGGATTTATTTTAATGTCAAGAAAATAACTCTTTGCGCATGCCATCTAGTGGCAGCACTGCGTACTGGCGACTCTCTATCATCTGTGATTGTGACTCTCATGACCCAAGAAAGCTCATGATTTAATGTCCAGTGTTTTCCACTTCCACATTCGATTTTCGTTTCGTGCCCATGTTAAACATAACCGTTTTTGGAATGTTCTTGGCTTTGCAGTCGGGTTTTCTTGTTAAGAATTTTCAGCTCATAAGAACAAAGTGACATTTTATGCAGAGAAAAAGAAGTATAAATATTAGAGTCAACAATGGATCTGTGTATGAAAGGAAAGAAAAATTGTGCTGACTTAAAAGAGGAAATGAATCAGTTGTTTTTTAAGCCGTCATATTGAATGGGCTAGGAAATCCGCTTCAGGCTATAGCATGTAAACACAACAGCGAAAAATGGTTTAATAAATTCGGTTTTCATCTTCTGCAAGATGTATTTCATGTAAAGGTAATTTTTTGTAAGTAATTAGTTAAACAGCACAACTTCTTGTACTGTAAATATAATTGAAATTGCAAGGTTTGGAGTTTTATTTGGCAGAGTTGGAGATTTCTTACTTCCCACTGAATCTCCTCGGCATAGTTAAGTGATCTGAGGAAGAACCAAGGATACCGACTACTGGAAACCTCCTGCGAATATGAAGGACATAGGCGCCAGGAAAGCTCTGAAGCTGCAAAATAATATATAGTAATTGTAAGGAGTCGAATTCTTCTGACTTTAATTTCTTACATGTTCTGACATCATAATCGTATTCTACTCGTCAAGACAAGTCATTTGAGCATAAACTCGATGGGGTACCATCATTAAAAAAAAAAGAATTAATAGATAAATTACGGGATCGTGTTGCAAGTACGACAATATATTTAAATTCGAGACTGGAGCACTGAGTTATTGACACGTATAAAAAGGCAGGTATTAGACCAGCAACACAATAGTTCCCCCTTCCATCTGATTTATGCAGGAGGTCCCGAGAACAGCCTGCATTTTGAAACCCCTTTTTCACCTTGCTGGAAATGAAATACTGTCCCTTCTAAAGCAGAGATACAAGAGAGACAACGTATGTTTAAGCCACAGTTCACCAGGGTAGGCCCAGCGCCAAAGGAAAAATAGAGGCACGCTTATGGTGCCGGGGCGCCGGCAACAGAGAGTCGCTGACAGGATGTCAATGGAAAGTTAAGAGGAAGAAGGCTGTCAGATATGCTCGGCGAGACAAACAAATTCACGGGAATGTCTCTTCTATTGCATTCTTGTGCAGAGCGAGTGCATTGAGAAAAAAAGACTCCTTTACAGTACTCCACTATGAGGAGCATCTCTGTCGAAGTGAATCTTAGTATACCTTCAGTGGAAGATACCAAAGAGGTATATAAACAATATAGAGGCAAGGAGGTTAGAATCTGTGAAGCCAGCAAAATGCGCATTCTGGCATTTGTTTGTGCCCAAAACATTGGTCGTACTGTGTGGTAAAGTAGTTACATTCGTTGAAATGTGTGTCATATCTAAGTAAATACTCCATATGACTTCCAGTTTAATGGTTTTGCATAACTAGTATGAGGTGTGATAAGTGGCAGCCTACAAAGTATAGTTACATATGCTCTTGTCATTTTTAAGAGAAGTTATGGATGCTACCACCAATCGAAAGCGGCTACTTCAAAATGTCATTCCAACACTATTTTCGTTTCTTGAGCACCAACAGAAACGAAAAGCTGTAAGGAGAGTACCAAGGAAACGTCAAATTGTGGAGAGATTGATAAATACGTAATGTACGTAAAAGCATGAAAATCATTTGAACCACAGGCAGAATAAAGGTAATTAAAGACTTTAAAGAAATTCGCCTGTATTTATAGGGAAGATATGTCGGCTAATACAAACGATTATTGACATTATAGTAACATCAAATAATGCAGCAGTTCAACGATTGTAAACCCTATACTTAGGATGCAGTAGTAAACGAGAAATGTTATTTGTAGTGTGAATTACTTTCTGAAATGCGTCGCCCAGAAATCTAAGAACTTAAAAATCAAGACTGGCAATGATTAATACAAAACCTATGTTTCAGCGTTAGCAGACGCCCAGTAATACCTGGCGTAACACTTACATTCTCAAAGATGGCGGCAACCTTTCCAATTGGCTTCATCTATGGCGGCGCTGTGGCCAGTGGATGTTGTTTATATAGATCTTTGGAAGATACTTTTGATGGCGCGGTGTTCACTGCGTTGGTCATGTTTATTAATATCAGGTGTGAACACGAACAGAGCAAATTAAGTGAACGCTTGTGACCGCATTTGAGTGGCATCACGGTGGGTTGGTTTTCACCAACATACTGCGCCTACAGATACTAGTATGATCCACAGTAGTCGATCCACAGTAGTCGATCAAGTCAGAGAAAAATAAAAGTTTTGTTTTCAGCGAAGACAACACAGCCAGCAGCCAAGTGTCACAGTTAATGGCACAGTGTGCGAACGATTTAAGAAAATTCTACCCATCCATTTGAGTCAGTAATTACAGGCCGCAATTTTTCGACACTTCACAACATTTCTTACGACGTGACAGCCTCAACCATAACTTATGGCACTGAATTAGTTTAAAGTCAAATAGGACGGCACTTTAGCCATTCTGTCGATTTTTATTTCTCTTACGTTGTTCATAGTCTTCCTATTGACAGTGATATGCATCCTGTAACCTGGAATATCTAATTAAATTAAATCTTAACTTCATCATTTTACTCAAAAATTGTCCATAATAAACATCTAGATTTCACTTTAATTAGTATTTTCTTTCAGTAACTAGCAACATTACTTTCGTTCCCAGGGAAACATTATAGGTCCCCTACTCTTCCTTGTGTTTATTAACGATTCAGGAGACAATCTGAATAGCTCCCTTAGACTGTTTGCGGATGATGCTGTCGTTTATCGGTTAGTGAAGTCAACAGAAGATCAAAAGCAACTGCAAAGGAATTTAGACAAAATTTCTACATGGTGCGAAAATTGGCAATTGACACTAAATAAAGAAAAGTGTGAAGTAATACACATGACCACTAAAAGAAATCCGCTGAACTTCAATTATACGATAAATCAGTCAAACCTTAGGTTGTAAATTCTACCAAATACCTAGGAGTTACAATTACGAACAACTTAGACTGGAGAGAACACACAGAAAATATTGTGGGGGAAGGCGAACCAACGATTACGTTTCATTGGTAGAACGCTTCGAAGATGCACCAGCTCCACCAAAGAGACTGCCTACATCACACTTGTGCATCCTCTCCTGGAGTACTGTTGCCCCTTGTGGGACTCTCACCAGGTGGGACTCATGGAAGACATTGAGAAGGGCGGCTCGTTTTGTTTTATCACGTTACAGGGGGAAAGTGTCACGGAAATGTTGCACGAATTGGAGTGGAAATCATTAAAAGAAAGATGTTATTCATTGCATCGTGATCTATTTGCGAAGTTTCAATTACCAACTTTTACTTCTGAATGTGAAAATATTTGCCGGCCGCGGTGGCCGAGGGGACTAAGGCGCTCCAGTCACAGTCAGCACAGCCACTACGGTCGGGGGTTCGAATCCCCCCCTCGGGCATGGATATTTGTGCCGTCCTAGTTCATAAGTAGTTCATAAGTAGTTTGTAAGTTTAGGGACTGATGACCCCGTAGTTAAGTCCTATAGACTATACAAACATTTGAACATTTTTTGTGAAAATATTTTGCTAGCACCCACCTACTTAGGGAGACATGACATGAGACATCGACATCTATTTTCAAGCGAAAAAAGAAACATATGAAAACATCAAAAAATACTTATAAGAGCATAAAAAGCACCTGTTTACTTTATCCATTACGATTTGCCTGCTGACATTGTTAATACCGTCGTAAGCAACTGAATTTTCGTCTTTCATTAGAACTGACGTTTTTATTTAAAATGTTATTTAATTAAAAATGCGTAATCAAATTACAATCTTATTCAAATAAACATTGCTTCAGACTTTTCTGTTACTATGTTACGTAACATAAACCATTTTTGGTTTCAGATATCCGACCTCGATTTTAGGGGGATACTCTTGACAAAAATATTTTAGTCGTCATGAAACATTTGAGACTTACTCCTAAATGAATAAAACAACAAAATAAATATGCGATCGTCGACTGCAACTTGTAATTCGCGTGACGGAAATAAGTTAACTTCCGATGTTAAGCTGGGTCCACACGCAACGATCTATCTGCGCAAATGTTTGTGCAAATGTCTGCGCACACCAATCGTTGCGTGTGGACGTGTGTTCACATGGCTGCAAATTCTCGCGCTCGACATCTTTCGGTGATAAAAGAAAGTACGTAGTACAGACTGCAATCTGAGTGGAAAACGAATACGAAGTTTATTTTTGTCAGTGATAGAGGAAATCTTTTTACGGACACTATTTGCAACGTGTCTTGCAAAAAAAGTAAAAGGTGCAAACAAACCGCAATAAACAGAAATGGTCTAGGCATTGGCTGCTTAAAAGAATGCAGTGTACATCGTGAGTTGGAATGCAACTCGATGACTGGCGTAATTATTTGCGAATGCATGTCCACTTATCTTTTGACCCTAGTAACTCCTCATATAATACGCAAAGACACTTGTATGAGGAGATATATTTCTCCACATGATTGGCTGACAGTTACATTAAGATTCCTGGCCACAGGAAGGACCTACAAAAGACCTCGAATTTTCAACAACAATTTCTAAAGAAGAATTGAGTTAAATCATCCCCAACACTTGTGAAGCTATTTCTACCTTCTAACAAGATACAAATAAAATTGTCAGTTTTAGATATGTTTGAAACACTGTACGCCTACTTCACTTTATATTATATATGTGGCCAATACGCCACTGTTTCCCAGTCGGAATTTTCAGTTCTCGTCCATTTTCATCCACTGTCAACATAGTAAACACACGAAAAAAGTATACAATGAGCCAGATTTGCAGCGATCTACTGTCCACACGTTCCAACTTGTCTGCGCAGATGTGATTTGAA
This sequence comes from Locusta migratoria, assembly GCA_026315105.1. NCBI lineage: Eukaryota > Metazoa > Arthropoda > Insecta > Orthoptera > Acrididae > Locusta > Locusta migratoria. The sequence continues at coordinate 127,136,591 of CM048752.1, forward strand.
CCCACAGATTTGAGCAATTTCGCTCAAACCTCCAACTTCCAGGTTTGCGCACATCTCATATCTGAGCAGATGTGCTGTCCACACGCAACGATTTGCGAGGTGTGCGCAGACATTTGCGCAGACAGATCGTAGCGTGTGGACCCGGCTTTAGCAGACGGCCGTTCCGTCAAAACGTTCTTCTCGAGAAAGCTTGACGTGACGTGACGGTCCGGTGACGGACAGTGTGAATGCCGCCATTAGAAATACATTGCGAAATGTTCTGACGGACGGTGACGTGACGTGACGGCCTTGACTCGTTTCCTTAGCTATCAACCGTATTAGTGATTGGTTTCGCTTTTCCACGTTCAATAATAATTTTACGTTACAATGAATAATTATTCGGAGATCACAGCCGCACTGCTGACTACCATGACTATTAATTGTCAAAAAGAGAGCTCGTTCCTATGAAACGATTAGGGGGCTTACTACAGCTCTGTTGATTTGCCCTGAACAATTAAATGCCCTTTTAATATTATGGTACATATTAATCATTCTGTGTCTAAGTTAAAATTTTTAATAAAACCTACAATTGTTTAATACATAAATAAAAATCATCAGATGGAACTTGGCTATCACTATGAACGTCCTACCAATTCCAGTGCTTTGGTTAAAAGTGCAGTTTATGAGTCAACAAGTTGTGGTTCATGCGTAGACGTTGGTAACGGCGCGATGAATGACACAGTTGAAGGCGGCCAATCAGGTTGCGCGTTTCATGTGTTGTGAATTTGGTCTTTCTTCACATGCTTTTTCGTTCAGATTTAATAATTTCTTACCAGTGGCGTAACTAGGACTTGACTTTGGGGGGGATAGATCTGCTTAACGAGCAAAATTTTAGTCAGTTTCCCGACAGACTACCATCTACCACTCCCGTTGAAGAAACTAATTCACTCCCATCCAATGAAAGCTTATGGTAAAACACCCCAAGTTTCCAACCTTTACCTTTACCAGATTGCTGTTATACGGTTTCGTTTTCTTCTTCTTCTTCTCCTCTCTCTCTCTCTCTCTCTCTCTCTCTCTCTCTCTCTCTCTTTTGTGGGGGTTCTGGGGGTGTTCTATCCCCCCCCCCCCATAGTTACGCCACTGTTTCTTACAGTGTAAATTCAATTAAGTGTTTCTCTTTCAAGTAATACGACTGACAATTTTTCCAGTGGCATTGCAGTACGTGAATAATGAACGTTATTAAAATTAGTATTCTCTTCCCTAAGAAGATGTTGGTTAATTTGGAAGAATCCTTGTATCTCGAAGTTCCGGTTCTGAACCAGAGATTCGGGCGCTACGTGCCCTTACGCACTAAACGAAAGGATGTTTCCAACACACTCTCAGACTACTCTTTAACACACTATTGATAACTTCAAAAACAAAAAGTCAGCGCAGCCTTAAGGTTAGGTACTTGGGTTACACAAGAAGTTTTGTCTCGTAGTAGCACCTAATATCCGGCTCAGAACTGCTCAGTAAAAGTAATTGCGCTCGTAAAGGCTGCGAAAGTCATACAATCACCACAACTAAAATCACTGGTGAAAATAATTTTGACTAGACCTACATAGTACAGCCAGTACGCTCAATCTCCATTACAGAACGTAAATAGAAATCCCACATTTATTGCAAGGCAATATTTTGATCTAATGATATTTACATCCAGTACGCCGATTCTGTTTACAGAGCATAAAGGTACAGCTATTTGTTATTGGTCGCACGAACGCGACTGCTGATGGGCTCCGGCGCCGTTGCCAACGTCCAAACATGAAATGCCACTCGCGGACTCATAAACTGCACTTCAGCCGTGTTTTGCACAAGCTTCACGATGCTGATCACTGCAGAAATTCTAATAAAGAAATTTTTCACCGATTTATCATTCGGTTCTTGGTAGTACAACATCACACGTACTTAAAAGTAGTATTTTGTGTATGTTCTACATATTCATTTCCACTTAGTTACCCGGTATTCGGCTTACTAGGACATATTCAGACTTTTAAACTACGTCAAAAACCGGTTATTTAAATAAAAGACAATATGGTGATTTACCAAGAATGAACGAAAGAAAGAATCAGTCAAAATATCCAAATCAGTTTGTTGTACATACCAAGAGCTGTATCTCTGTACCCAATAAAAATTGGACACACTTTATATGAAATTTTAACTGCAAATCGTCTTTATTACCATCTTCTAAAATAATTGCTATTTTTCCTGATACATGCTGTAGTTAACACATGAAATATTTGTTTTTGGTGAGCATTATTTGAAGATTAATCAAAGTGAAAGGTCTACGTATAGACACCTGAGCTTGTTCATCATACACATAGGCGGATCAAACCGCAAGGGCTGTAAGTAGGCTATGTAATCGCATTTTATAATGAGGACATTAACATATGTGAGCGACGTAGTTACACATGAACTGCACAAAAACAATCAAATACAGTTTCACAGTGGCAGTCTAAAACACAAATAAATGTTTTAATCATCACAAAATATCATACAGTTTCAAAAAGTGATGTGGCGATTCATTTGCTGTAAGTTGACAACAAACGAAGTAGATGCGTGACGCAGACAACTCGGCAAATGCGTACCATTTGAACACTTCTTTGTAGTTCGACGGTCAATCACAAGGGGGGGGGGGGGGAGTCTGCAGCTGACGACTTCCTTGTGCGTGTTTTATGTCTCATATAGAAAGGGCTTAACGTCTCCCGACAGGAGCGAGTGGAAACAGCTATGTCAGCAGGTCAGTAAATCAAATGTTTGTATAGCTTATGGGACTTAACTACGGGATCATCGGTCCCTAAACTAGTTATGAACTAGCTAAGGCTAAGGACGACAAAAATATCAATGCCCGAGGGGGGATTCGAACCCCCGACTATAGAGGCCGTACGGACCGTGACTGGCGCACCACAGGGTGCTCGGCCACCACGGCCGGCGCAGGTCAGTACCAATTCCATATAAGCCGTAATATCACTTGGTATGGTGCTGTTTTTGTGAGCAGTGTCAACGTACCTTTTGGCGACCGCGCGACAACTAGTATACGTGCTGTCTCCGCGATGTAAAAGGTTTCTCATGAGATAAAAATACTTTGAATATAAAATGATCAGATAGAAGAACGAAAGAAGATTGATAGTTTAAAAACCCTTTTTATTTTATTTATTTACTTTTTTCACGACAATCTTCTTTTAGGGGTTTCATTGAACCAGTGAACACAGAGGATGCGCCGCCACTGCACCTGGTGTTTCCTTTTAGATGTTTTTATCACCGTATATTTTTGTGTACACCTTTTCTTTGGTCTTTTTTATGTCTTGGCTGAAGAGCTCTTGTGTGCATTGACAGCTCGCCCGGGTTAAGACAGCAATAACGCGCATGAAACACGAAGAAAACAGCGCTCATGTAATCGTTCATTCGTACCACACAAGAACCCGAGGGAAGCTGTGATTTCCTGGAACGTCATTCATTTAAATTATTTCTGTGAGCTTACGGTTCCTATTTAATGTGAAGTTGTCATTGTTTATTAAGTATTTCTTTTCCTCTTATGTAGTTAGCACAGAATTGAGTCACTACTGTTTTGAATTACAGAGTCAACACTTTTGTTTTATATTTAAGTTCAAAGTTTGTGTAGCTAAGGGCGAAATTACTTAGGTTATCGCTCCCTAGACTTACACACTACTTAAATTAACTTATGCCAATGACAACATGCACACAAATGGCTGAAGGAGTACTCTCAACTTCGGCAGGAGCGGCTGCACAATTTGCGACATGGAGCCTCAGACTGCGCACGCAACAGGTTTATATTACGACTCTAGGTTGCAAATGTATATGTTGGTTAAATTGTACGATGCTTCTCGCCGGGCTGCAGTGATTATGTTAGCACCAATGATAATGACAGCAACTCTGATGACCAATAAATGTTTTTTTCGTGACAAATTCAATTAAAACGAATTTTTTTTTTTTCTGAACGGACAAGAACCTGTCAACCATAGAGCAGGTACAGTATTAATTTTGCTGCGAGTGAAATGAGCAGCAATAACATTTACTCTGTAGCTCGTGAAAAATATTAACACAATTCTACACTTCATTGTTTATCTGTCACCAACAAAAGCACTGGAGCCCAACGAGAAGCGTCGTAAAATTTTACCGTATGTGTCTGTCTAAATTTTCATGTATACAGCATTTCGCACATAGGACACATTTTTTTTGGAACTGTGACAGTAAATCTTCAGATTACGGCACAACCACGACGAAAACCAGATGCTGGGTTCGATTCTGGCTGGAAAGAAGGAAGGCAAAGGAATATACTAACAGCTAATAATAGAAGTGACTCCTAGAAATCTGCAACCAATTTGGAACTTTGTGAGGAAGGACGTGAGCTGTTTTGAAGAGCTGCTGTTTGTAAAGTTGTACGCATATCATTGAGGAGTGAACTATTGCTGACATAACTTATGATAAAGGGATCGTGTGGATTATACAAACAACTTTCCTTCCCGTACGCCTGAATAATGACTTGATGGCTCTCTGTTCCATTTCATTTCTATAAGAATGAAGCAACCAATGTAAAAACGCCTTCTCATAAACACCTATAATAAAGGTCTGCTGAAAAACATATGTTTTTTTTTTTTTTTTTTTTTAATTATTGCATTGGTGAAAATCTACTAACTGAAAATATTGGCAAAAACCACAACACAGAAGTCTGAAATCACAAATCAGTCCTAACCACAAATATCATACACAAGTGCGCGGATTCACGGGAGTTTAGAACTGGTCTCTATTCAGGCGCGCGGATAAAGTGTCTGCTAATAATCACGGTTCCGCGGTAGTTCCACACGTTTCGCTGCTGGACCTATACCTTTCGTGGAGGATTGTCGTGTAATACCGCCTTTAGGATGTCAAGGGGATCATGTCACACTCCATCTGTTTGATATATTACTGCTAAAGCATATCACAAATTTTCTTGTGGGGACGGGCCCCTGTGGCCCTTTAGAATGAGCCGCCCCTGTCTTACAGTGTTTATGTTCTCATCTTTGATTTTAACAAACAGTGCCATGCACACTGACAAATGTGTTCTTATAACTTACAACTTTCTTCTCTGGACATGTATTTTGCTTACACAACATAACTGTTGAAAAAACACGAGGAATAAAAGTTTAAAACATCAGTAAGAAAAGCCCAACAAGAGTGAAGTTAAGAGAATGCAAAATCAATAAACCTCTAAGTAAGGAACCATTTCCTAGATAATTGAAACATGGAAAACACTATGGGTGAAGCAAACACGATAAAACTCGGTCAGTACTGTATAAAGCTATTCATTTATCTTAATGATATAATATTGTACTGTTTTAACTGCCTCACTTAGCTAAGCTCCATTTTTAAACACACAAGTTCACAGCAATATCACAAGACAGTTGCAAATTTTTTTAATCAATCAGCATTAAGGGGGAGGGGGGGGTTCTTTTTTAATATATAATGGTACTGAAGAAGGTTGGAGCAGCCATTTACAAAGATTCAAATAAATGAGTTTATTATTAATAACATAATTTTTTATTTTACCACAACAAAAACAGTTGACACTTCAGTGGCAATACATACATAGTGGATTAATTACAATAATAATACATAATAATAATAATAATAATAATAATAATAGATACAGTCTGATAATTTTAATGTATATGCATGTTATTTACAACAAAGAATGTAAACAAAAAATGTCAACACATTACATGGGGTAGTGATGAGATGGCACAGCTTACAATAATCAGCAAAGAGACAGACAAAAAAATGTAAGTACATAAGTGATAATGAACAGACAAGGAACAGACAATTTCAGAGCATTTGAACAATTTTAGTCACACCACAGTAGTTCAAGTGGTTAAGCAATGCTGGGGCAAGCTAACATAGGTATGGGAAAAAATATACATAGCTATATGGAAGATAATAAAAAGGTTAGTAGATAAACAAAAAGAAGAAACAAATGAAAAAGGGGGACTAATTCAAACTATCTGCCAGCGGAATCTGTGAAATGAAATGTACTGTATTAGGAAGATAAATATACAAGACAAAATTTACATGTGAAGTCATGTTGAACAGGATAAACAGAAGCTGAGTGAAGAGGAAATTCCCAGCACCACTCCAAAATTAAACTCGCACAGCGTAAGCTGCGCCTCTCATCACAGGAGAAAATTATATATGACTAGCACAAGACTTACGCCATCTGGCTCCAGAGCAAAGGCGGGAAAGAAATTGCTGGCGTAAGTGGCCACAGACCGAACCTTACACTGAAAATGCACATCATTTTCTGAAATTTCAGTCCCCCGAAGCCAGTGGCACCTGTTTTGATCGTGTGGGTGCTTCCGGAAAACACCCCATCCTATTGTCTACTGGAGTATTTTTTGTTCCAAATGTAAAACAATCTATGTTGGTTCCAAAAGAAAGAGCAGGAAGTGCTCTTCAAAGGATATTTGAGGCTTTTTTTCTAAATTTCAAAACTGTTTCATAATTAAGAGAATTAGCACAACTCTGACAGCATTGCAGCTGCCCCAGTACGATTTTAATGCTGACCTCCCTTTTCCATTAAAGATGAGGAAAATAAAATTAATTTTAGACATCATAAATAACAAAAGCCACTTCCACTCACATAAAATGCCCCTGATTAATAACAAACATTAATATGTAATGCGGATAATAATATTGTGAACAAACCCCCTGGAATAAATACGTAATTTTCTCCATTAGCATCGATTACACATTTTGACAACAAATAACCCAAACATGATAACATATATGAGTATGGAAATCATCAGAATACAATGAAAAGCAATCCCATTGTTACATAAATGACCCTCTTTTCCAATACAACATTTTGATTTAATAGTATACACATATTGTCTTTAAAAAGTAATGACTGTTTGTAATGTGACACATCCACAGAACAAATGAAAAGACTCTTCTTCAAAATAAAATAATTTTCTGGACCTTCCTCTTTTTACAACTAGAAAAATACTAACCATCTCCAAGTTGATTTCTTTTCAAGTCCCAGAATTTTCAATAAAAATATTCTTCACATTTCAACATCAAAAATAACATTCACATATATGTGGTAAAAATAATATCTTCTTTGTCATCCAGTAACTGTAACAGTATACTTTAAGACCACAGCTTAAAGGAAAAAATATTTATTCGGTAGCTGATGGATTTCCCTTCTGTGAAGTACACGTGTGTGTGATCTTGAATTTTTTTCACTTTTAATGACTCCAATAACATGTACACAAACAGGGAAAGAACATTTGCATGCCTAGTGAAACAATACTGTCATCTTTTTCAACTTTCTCTGAAATGTAGTCTTCATTTGTAGATATTACTTTTTTGTTATCCCAAAAATAAAAATAATAAAAAAATATTCACACCGAATCACTGGAATAGCAAAACTGAAGTAAACTCCCCGTATTTGCACACCAGCTGCCGAGTGCTAAGGGAGTCGACAGCATTTTTCACATTCGTTGGCAAACCGATACTTCACTGCAGTACATCCCCACAGCCTAACAGTGGAACGAATGCAATGAAGGCACATTTCCGATGCGAGGGAAACTGTGGAGTGCCTTATGCATCCTCATTCCTTTCACAGCTCTTTGTGTTCGCTTTGTTTGTTTCCCATAAAAATGCCCTCAGGTTTCTATTACCGAGTACAGTGTGCGGCCCGGTGCAACCTATCGAGCTGCCTTTCCCCGATAACAGAACGAGCATTCGGAACGTTCGAGACCGAACGGGCTCATCGGTAGCGAAGTGACACCTCATTTCTCGTACGGCGTAACGTGGCCCACTCCCTCTGTAGAACAAAACAATTCAGTAGCCTCTTCCGTTAGACACCTGGCACATTTTGATCCATAGAAGAAATGACTAAAGCTTGTTACCACTTCTGCTTCTTCTACAAAGAAATGAGGGCGTAACTGATCTCATTTGAAAGTTGCCAGATTCTTAACACATTCAGTCTCTCTTGCAGTCTTAAAGTTAAATAATTCCACTTTAAAAAAAAAAGAAACAACAAAACATTATTACACAGAAAGGTACTGCACGCATATCACAGAACCACCTAAACACACTCTCAAACAACTCTTCACCGTGCAGTTTGAAAAGTTCTACACCAAACTCGGCGCCGACTCTCACAAATTACAGACTAATGCTGTACAAGTTATGTAGTCCAAATGGCAGAACCACCGAGTGTCTTTTAATTCAGTACCTAGACACTCTGACACTTCACCACCGTGTCGGCCGACTGCATTCGGCTTATCGGCGTCCAACATCAGTCGCATTCTGGATCGCGGAGGAAGTGGACCGCTCTGCAGAGAAAGTTGCCACGCAGTTCTTCTGCCTCGTGTCAGACGGGGCATCCACAAAGGGCGACTTCTCAACTCTCGCACTCACCGACTTTCTAACAGACAGAGGAGGGAAAGAGAAAACAACTATTAAAAACTCAACTAAATAGTTCTAATCATAATAAAATAAAATGTTATGTAGGAAAGGACAGGTAACATGCACGAACGTCAAGTTTCTGTAGTTATATGCCACTAATAATCATGTTTAGGACATTAAAAGAATGTGTGTGTGTGTGTGTGTGTGTGTGTGTGTGTGTGTGTGTGTGTGTGTGTGATCCATAGCATCTTTCCCTGTTAATCAAAAACGTTTTAGAAACCACCCCCCACTACCCTTAGCATCATTCAATTCACTTTCCTTTCTCTTCTTTCCTTTCCTTTCATTTCATTTCCTTTCATTTCCTTACCTTAGCTCTCTTTAGTGTTTGATCTTTCCTCTCTGGTTACATATACAAACTGATGAAACGAAAATTATAGAAGGAAACTTTCTTGGTGGGATAAACAAATATAAAAAAACAGAAAATGGATGACTTACCAAAAGGACCGGCTCATCGATAGATACAAATAAAATCACACACAAACACACATACAAGCTTTCGCAACCGTTGGTCGCTTCTTCAGGAAAAAGAGAAAGAAAGGAGAGGAGAAAGGGAAGGATATGGGTTTTAAAGAAGTGGAAAAGGAGTCATTCCAATTCCAGGAGTGGAAGGACTTACCTTAGGGGGGGGGGGGGGAAGGAAGGTAAACAAATACACACACACACACACACACACACACACTCACACACACTCACACATATCCAAACGCAAACACACCTAGACAGTTACACAAACACACCTAGACAGTTGTCTGTCTAGGTGTGTTTGCGTTTGGATGTGTGTGTGTGTGTGTGTGTGTGTGTGTGTGTGTGTGTGTGTGTGTGTGTGTGTGTTTACCTTCCTTTTTTTCCCCCAAGGTAAGTCCTTCCACTCCTGGGATTGGAATGATTCCTTTTCCACTTCCTTAAAACCCATATCTTTCCCTTTCTCCTCCCCTTTTTTCCTCTTATCCTGAAGAAGCGACCAACGGTTGCGAAAGCTTGTATGTGTGTGATTTTATTTGTGTCTATCAACGAGCCGTTCCTTTGGGTAAGTCTTTTTATATAAAAAGTATAGAAGGAAACTGTCCTGGTGGGATAAACAAATATAAAAAATAGAAAACGGATGACTTACCCAAAAGTACCGGCTCATTAGACAAAAATAAAAATCACACACAAACACACATACAAGCTTTCGCCACCACTGGCAGCTTCTTCAGGAAAAATAGGAAAAAAGGGGAGGAGAAAGGGAAGGATATGGGTTTTGAACTTCTTTGGTTTCTACAAATGTCTGCCTAGGTGTGTTTGCATGTGTGTGTGTGTGTGTGTGTGTGTGTGTGTGTATTTATTTACCTTCCTTTTTTTCCCCCTAAGGTAAGTCCTTCCACTCCTGGGATTGGAATGGCTCCTTTTCCACATCCTTAAAACCCGTACCCTTCCCTTTCTCTTCTCCTTCCTTCCTCTTTTTCCTGAAGAAGCTGCCACTGGTGGTGAAAGCTCGAATGTTTGTGTGTTTTTGTGGGTGGACATTAGGTAAGTCAAAACTCTTTATTTTATACATATTTTTCCCACCAGAAAAGTCTCCTTCTATCTTTACAAATGTCTGTCTAGGTGTATTTGCGTTTCGATATGTCTGAGTGTGTGTGTATTTGTTTACCTTCCTTTTTTTCCCCTAGGGTAAGTCCTTCCACTCCTGGGATTGAAATGACTCCTTTTCAGATTCAGATTCAGATTCAGATTCAGATTTTTATTGTCTCATAACATACAAGTTAAATCATTGATTTAGTGTACAGGAGACTCGTCAGTATAAAATAATAATATATACATACAATGTAGTTATAAAATCACAGTACATAATTATATGTTTTTATCCTGCTCACATTCTCAGATCATCATTTAAGAATTCATCAATTGAATAATAGCATTTTTGTACCAGAGTGCTGTATAATTTTCTTTTCATTGATTCGGTTTCAACCTTTCGAAAATATGTAATAAATTAAAAAACACACATTTTCATTCCCATATAGTGTGGGGCCTGGGCATATAGATTTAGTCTGTGCGTAGGTAGCATGAAACTGTCTTTGTTCCTCGTTTCATAACTGTGCTGGAAGTTATTATGAAGAAATAGTTCTGGATTATTATTTATGAATAGAATTATTTCGAATAAGTACAATGAGGGAACACTCAGTATATTTAGATTTCTTAATAATGGCCGACAGGATTCTCTTGGCTTTGAACCACACATGTTTCTTATAATTTTTTTCTGCAGGATTAATATTCTTATCATAGTGCTAGCATTTCCCCAAAATATGATGCCATATCTCACAATTGACTCAAAATAGCTACAGTACACTATTTTTCTTGTGTCTAAACTAGTTACATTGGCTAGGATGGACATAGCAAATGCAAGGCTGTTTAATTTGTTTTTTAGGTAGTCTATGTGTGAGGACCAGGATAGATTGCTGTCCAGTTTCATTCCCAAGAATTTAACATGATCTGCTTCATGTAGTTCCTGACTATTGTGCTTGATCTGTATGTCATTTAATTTAGACTGTTTTGTCTTAAACTGCATTACCTGAGTTTTTTTTATATTTAATTTTAGACCATTTAGATGGAACCAGACATCTAGGTTTTCTAGGATCTTTAAGACATTATCAGGAATTTCGTCTGCTGTTTTGTTTTCAATCAGTACTGATGTGTCATCAGCAAATAGAACTGAATGATAATTTATATTGATGGGTAAGTCATTAATATAGAAAAGAAAAAGGATTGGGCCTAGAATTGAGCCTTGTGGTACCCCCTGTGGGATAGTTCTCCACTTAGAGGAGTATTTTCCTTTGCTCGATGTTATGACAACCCTTTGTTTCCTCTCTGTTAGATATGATGTACACCACTGTAGGGCAGTACCCATAATTCCATATTTTTCCATTTTATATAATAATAGGGAGTGGTTCACACTGTCAAACGCTTTGGACAGATCACAGAATATTCCTGCTGCTTTTTGTGATTTGTCTAAGGTGGAAGTAACTTTGTTGACAAATTCATTGATAGCATAGATTGTACTTTTCCCTTTTTGAAAGCCAAATTGCTGTTTTGATATTATATTAAATTTGTGACAAAAATTTTGAATTTGAACTGCAACAATCATTTCAAATATTTTGGAAAACACGGGAAGGAGTGAAATTGGACGGTAATTTCCCATATCTTCTTTAGAGCCTTTTTTAAACAATGGTTTTACTTCCGCATGTTTTAGGGAGTCTGGAAAGTAGCCTTCTTTAAATGATTGATTGATTATTTTACACAGAGGATATGCTATTATATTTGAAGCTGCTTTAATGACCTTTGAAGGTATTTCATCCCATCCCGCTGAATTTTTATTTTTTAGGTTGAATATAGTTTTTTCTACATCTTTTACTGTTACTGTGTCAAATTTAATTAGACACTCATTTTTGTTCAGACTAGAGCCAAATAGATGTACATTATCTTGATATGAGGGAACATTAACATCAGATTTTGCTACTGTTATGAAAAATTCATTAAATGTTTCTGATATATGAGCAGGATTTACAATTATTTTGTCTTGTATTTTTAGTTTAGAAATTTCTTGGTTGCTTGGTTTAATTCCAAGTTCAGATTTGACAACTGTCCACACTGCCTTAGATTTATTTTTGTGCTTTCTGATGAATTTAGCATTTTCCATTTCCTTTGCGGCTGTTACCACCTTCCTAAACAATTTTTTATAAGATTTGACATATTCAATGAATTCAGGACTCTTATTGGATTTCAGCTCGGCATGTAGTTCCCTCTTTCTTTTACTCGATATTTTTATGCCAGTAGTTATCCATTTTAGCTTACTTGTTGTCTTTCTTTGGCAGACCATGGGTGGAAATGTTTCATTGAAAACATGCAAAAAACTATTCAAGAACCTATCAAAATTTTCTGAACATGAACCTTCATGCTGCAATGACCAATCTATATCATTTAATCTACAGCAGAATAAGTTAATGTTGTCTGGATTAAATTGTCTCTTCAGGAAACATTTCCTCCCATTTTCTTTGTTTGTTTTTAATAATTCCATAAGCAGAGCACTTTCTTAAAACCCATATCCTTCCCTTTTTCCTCCCCTTTTTTCCTCTTTTTTCCTGAAGAAGCTACCAGTGGTGGCGAAAGCTTGTATGTGTGTTTGTGTGTGATTTTATTTGTTTCTATCAACGAGCCGGTCCTTTTGGTAAGTCATCTCTTTTCTATTTATATATATCCTCATTGGCATGGCTCAGTACTACTACACAGTATCTCCGACTTCCACAATCCTAACACCATCCTCATGACCTGGTCGTCAATTACCTTTCCCTTCCTTTCCCATTCCTTTTTTATTTTGTCTCCCTTCTCTCCACCTGAAGAAGGAACACAGTTCCGAAAGCTTGTTATTCCCCCCCCCCCTCCCCCCCAATAGGATTTCTTGAAGTAGTGCTACACAATGTGTCTTTATCTCCTGTGGTTTGCAACTACTGAAATACTGACAACTCTCTGCAAACTATGATTGTTTTTATACAGCTTTAAACACATGTAGTGTGCTAGGTAGATCGTAACTCATAAAAATTTTCACCAGTGTCGATATGTGTAGCATTCGGTGAGCAAATGCCACATTTTTGGTAACAGGTTCTATTTTACCATAAAATTACAACATCAATAACAACAACAATAATAATGTAATTGTAGTGCGAGTACTGACTTAGTAATAACTGTATCATTAGCTTGGACTTGGCAGTGAACTGTATCTTTGAAGAGTTTAATAATCAATGTGTTTAACTAAATCCTGTGTTAAAATTCATTTAGTAAAGGAATAGAATCTATCACCTTGCAAACTGCTGACAATCTGTATTACCATAATTTTTCTACACAGCTTCTTCTTCTTCTTCTTCTTCTTCTTCTTCCTCTCTTTTTAGTATTGGAGCTATGATACTAGTTTTCATGTAGGTTAGCAAGGGACGCACTGCTGAAGAAGAATTACATCCAGAGGCGAGCGCATCCACCGACTCCTTTTCGGTAGGACGAACCAAATTGTAAATTGCAATGGCAGTTTTATACTTGCAATTTGTCTATACTACCACCTCCTTTCCTCCTGCAATAACTCGTACAGTCAGTTTAGTCGCTCGCCACACGAGTACGTACCTGCGCCTGCGTCCTGAGGTTTCCGGTGCCCCCGAAGCCCCTGATGGCGGCCATCAGCTGCTCGTGCGGGTTCTGCGCCTGCGCCGGCTGAGCCGCCACCGCCGCCGCCCCCGCCTTGGGCCTGCCGACGAGCGTGATGCCCTTCCTGGGCTCCGGTGCCCCGCCCCCGGGCACCCTGAAGCCCTTGACGACGGGCAGAGGGAAGCCCTTGGGGGCGGCCGACACCGTCACCGGCGCCTGCTTCGCCGTCGGGCTCGCGTGGCCGTTCTGCGACAACACGCCTGCAACGAGTTGACAGGTCGGCACGTGTCCCGGAAAGCGGAGTGCAGGTCGATTGAAAATAAATAATGTGAGTACTGGTGACACCTAGGTATGAGACCTGCCTGCTGCCTGCCGAGAGTAGTCGTAACAAAAGGAAACTATTTGTTTTACAAGGAGACCACACGGGTGTCCGATTTTAGAATTTTTTCATATTTACGGTACGTGAAGTACAGAAGTTAAATAATAAATCAGTGAAATCCATTCGACGCAACTCTCAAAAATTCTCGAGAAAATCGACTTTGAACTTTTGCAGGTGCACATAGGTAGCAATAACAAACATTTGCACCATCTGTCGGTGTAGCTCAGGTGGTAGCGCTCTGGGCTCACAACCAGAGTCGGTGGTTCGATTCTTGCAGAAACTGGTTTGTATTTTTATTTTTTTCATTGTGTTCGAATACCTACACAATTTTAATACCTAATGGCAATTTTTATGAAAAATGCTTGTATTTTTAATAATTCATAATTTTCTATATTTTATAAAGTAATGATTGTTTCAATCAAAAAACAGTTACATTTTTTACAGTATCTACTATTAGTTGACAACAGTAGTATTTGATTGTTAATTTTGTTAAGAGCTACGACAATTTATGAAAAGTCTTTCTCCATAGTCAGTAATGGTTGTGTAGGGTAGCTGCTTCGAAAGGCATCATTTTAGGCGACGACAAGGTGTTCAGCTCGTCTACACACACGTAAAAACTGACAATTAGATAATTAGAGATCCCTAAATGTTTTAGGTAACTGAATTCGAAAATGATGGAAAAAGTAGCTCTCTCAAACTTAATAATTGAAGACTACCATTGTCAACTAATGGTGAAGCCAATTCTGTAAAAAATGTAATGTATCTTTTTTTATGGAAATAATCATTATTTTATAAAATTACAAATAAATAAAAATATGTGCATTTTTCATAAAAATTGCCATTAAATATTAAAATCATGTAGGTATTTGAACACAACGAAAACATTAAAAATATAAATCAGTTTCTGCAGGAATCGAACCACCGACTCAAACAGTTGTGAGCCCAGAATGCTACCACCTGAGCTACACCAACAGAGAGTGCAATTGTTTGTTATTGGTACCTATGTGTACCTGCAAAAGTACTCTCAGCTAGGACGGCAATGTCATCAGCATATCTTAACATATCCTTTCTTTTTTTCCTGTTTAATGTAGCCCCACAAAAAGGAGTTGTATGTGCTCAGACCCAGAGAATGTGGTGACCTATTTGTGTCCTTGCCAGTGTCCTCTGAGAAGCCCAGGGCCACAAAGCCAGAACATCGGACACTCTCCTCCTTCAATGGGTCAGAGCTCCATCTTGCACAAACCCCATCATGTCAAAATCAGGATCATTTTAGAAAATGGCAACTTTTAATGGCAAATGCGTGGTCATCAGTACGTCGCTTACAAACTACTTAAACCTAGGTAAACTAACCTAAGGACCACACACACACATACACACACACACACACACACACACACACACACACACACACACACACACACGCCCCAGGGAGGACTCGAACCTCCACCGCAAGCAACCGCGGCTTGTCTTATCTGTGGAAATATACGGTATGTCAGGTATTTTTCTCCAACAAAATGGTTTAAAAAACCCTTAATCACGGGGGAGGGGGAGGCATTAAAGCAAATACAGGGTCGAGTTGCAATTGTTAACATGGAAGATTAGATGGGACTAAGAAGAAAGGTAGAGGGGGGGGGGACGTTAACCCCGGAAACACGAAAGCGCCGAGAAATTTATTCTCCGAGCGTAGACGAGATCTGGAGAGCGGCTGACAGCACCCACCTGCGATCCCGGAGTCGTCCGAACTGTCGGAGCGGCCCAGCTGGCTGGCGCGGCTCGCCGACACCAGACTGGCGAAGCTGCCCGCCCGCACCACCGGGCCGCCGGGCTCCGCCGCCAGCACTGCGTCCGCCACCGTCACCAGCTCCGACACGGGCCGCCGAGCCGCTCTGCCTCCGCCGCTGCCCGAGTTTCGCCTCTGTGGAGCGGACGTCACAGTTAGTGAGGCGGGACCATGTCCTCACTCCCATCTCGCAATGACCGAGTCCCGTATTACTATTACAGTAGAACCCCTATTTAACGTTTTTCTAGGGACCAGAATTTTTTAACCTTAAATGAGGGTTTACCTTAAATTGAGGTTTTGATAGAAAGCAAACCTTTTTCAGAACTGTTTGCCTTTATTGACGTGAATTGTACCACCAACACACATAATTTACACAATAACAACAACAAAAAAAGGTGATATTTGGCATAGACACTATACTGTAATTAAAGATCATACTGTAGTTTCCCAGCACACTACAAATTAAAACAACCTCAAAATACTTACACAATTATAGTAATATAATATATTGAGTTAATTTTCCTATATACAACATATATTTACACGAACAAATATAAAAAATAGAAAACTGATGACTTACCCAAAGGACAGGCTCGTCGACAGACACAAATAAAATCACACACAAATACACATACAAGCTTTCGCAACCGTTTGTCACTTCTTCAGGAAAAGAGGAAGGAAGGAGAGGAGAAAGGGAAGGATATGGGTTTTAAGGAAGTGGAAAAAGAGTCATTCCAATCCCAGGAGTGGAAGGACTTACCTTAGGGGGAAAAAAGGAAGGTAAACACACACACACACACACACACACACACACACACACACACACACACACACTCCTTTCTTCCTCTTTTCCTGAAGAAGCGACCAACAGTTGTGAAAGCTTGTATGTGTGTGATTTTATTTGTGTCTGTCAACGAGCTTGTCCTTTTGGTAAGTCATCGGTTTTTATGTTTTATATTTTTTTATCCCACCAGGAAAGTTTCCTTCTATAATTTTTGTTTCATATATTTAAATGACTTTCACAGCGTTTTTATATATCAGAAAGGGTAGTTTGCTTTATAGCACTATTGGATTTTAGGTTCAAAATGTCCACCTCTAATTGATTTACTCTGTCTATAACAGTTGTCCACTTTAAGTCCTGTGACTAATGTTTGGACAATGTCTATGCTAGCAACAGCTTCACTAAATGATGGTGCTTGTGTTTCTTCATCATTCTGCTTTAATTCATCTTCCCAGATTTCCTCAACATCCCGGATGCATGTAGTGGTGGCACCATTATCACAAGCCACAAATTCATCAAAAGTGATGAGTAAATTGTTAGATACCTGCACCCGGTCATGCATGTCCATTTCTGCTTCATCTCTGTCTTTGTCATGAGTCCTCATTTCATTAAATCCAGCTCTATTAAAGCAATTTAAGATGGTTTCCTTAGTTACCATTTTCCAAGCTCCTGTGAGCATATGCACTGCTTGGAGGAAGTTCAATTTAAGCACTTCTTTCCAATCAATAAAGGCAAGTGTCTTAAGGACAAGAATTTTCTGATACTTGCTATTTAGGCTCTGATTAATCCCTAAGTCCATGGGCCGGAGTCTGCTAATGCAATTTGCAGGAAAGACATCTTTTTCATAGGTTTTCATTGTCGCATAACCATAACAAATAGTAACAAATAATTGAGAATTTCAACATTTCCTAACACTAAATGCAGGTTTTGCCATAAAAAAATTTACGTTAAATCAAATATAAAATTGCATTGCACTTATGGAATAATTTTCGGGACTTGAAAATTCTTCTGTTAAATGGGGGTTTATGATAAATGAAGGTTACGCAAAATCGGGGTTATACTGTATTATTATATAAATAATGTTCCACAGGACGAACCTGTAGAGTGAGTCTCCATAGTCATGGAACAAGTTAGTACATGAAATTGTAACAAAAGTGTGCCTGCAAATTCTTCCGATTTAGTCCAATTTTTCACTTTTTGTTCTGCGTCCCATATTTGCAGAGGTTCCAACTTTTGAATATGGCAAATAGTAATGTGATCTAATATGTATAAGCAAGAAAGGAGGGGCGGGGGGGGGGGGGAAGTTAGAAGGGGTCCAAGTGGAATAAGTGAATAAGGAATGAAATTTTGAAAACAAATTTGGAAGGTTGCAGGTGAGATAAAGGCAGCATATTACTTATATCGTCCTGAATATTATAGAAGGAAAGTTTCCCAAAGCACAAGCTCGTAGGTAGACATAAATAAAAATAAAAACACACACAAACACAACATTCAAGCTTTCGCAACCATTGGCCGCTTCGTCAGGAAACGAGGAAGGAAGGAGGGAAAATGGGAAGTATGCGGGTTTTAAGGGAGTGGATGAGGAGTCATTCCAATACCAGGAGTGGAAGGACTTACCTTAGGGGAAAAAAGGAAAGTTAAACAAATACTCATACCCACACACATTCACACGCAAACACACCTAGGCAGACATTTGTAGAAAGTATACAGGAGGAATGTGTGCGAGCGGACGGGGGTGGGGGGCAAAACTAATTTCTTCCGAACATCTTACATTTTGTGATTTCCAGAGATATATATACAGGGTGAATCACCAAACACTTGCACCGCAAATATTGCGTAAATGGAAAGTGTGACTGATATGCGATTTACACAGAATGTAGTCAAGGACTCATATTTTTAGCCAACGAACAGATTGTAAAAATACCTAGAAAGTATTTTTCTGAAAATGTACAATTTTTCCAATGGAACAATGGTTGTTTCTATCATGCACTGGAATTTGAGACACCAGCTGTGTACAAAAAATTTTGAATGATATTTTTATCACATTTAGTTTGGCAGCTAAAACCGTTCAAAATTTTGGGGCGGAGGCTACGACAGCGTAGCTGACTGGCTGGCGGTCAGGAGGCAGTGGACCATGCTCCAGGGGCTAGCCACTCGACCAGTAAGCTACACTACCGCAGCCTCCGCCCCCCGAAACTTTGAATGGTTTTAGCTGCCAAACTAAACATGGTAAAAATGGTATTCAAAATTATTTGCTGGTGTCAAAAATTCCAGTGAATGATATAAACAATCATTGTTCCATTTAAAAAACTGTATGTCTGAAGGAAAAAAACACACACTTTCGAAGTAATGTTATAATCTGTTTGTTGGCTAAAAATACAAGCCCCTGACTACCAAACCATTCTGTGAGATGATTCACCCTGTATAAGAATCTACTTAATAAAATTGCCTACAAACACAAGATAAGGTAAAATCATAACTGGCCACAGTAACAGTGTAGGGTAAGATATCTCTGTGAGTGTGCAGGTTAAGAAAACTAGGAGTCAAGTGACATGCCTTATCTTCATTGGCTGCTCCTAGATTCCACAGCGGCACACCTTTGTGGATTCATCTGGTATGCCGTATTATGCAGTTTTTGAGTTAGTTGAACTTACTGTCAATACTGGCGATTTCCACAGGAACATGAAAGAGGATGAAACTTCCTGGCAGATTAAAATTGTGTGCCGGAACCGGGACTCGAACCTGAGACCCTCGCCTTTCGTGGGCAAGCGCTCTACCAACTGAGCTTTCCCGACACGACTCACGATGCCACCTCACAACTTTATTTCTGCCAGTACCTCGCCTCCTGCTTTCCAAACTTCACAGAAGCTCTCCAGTGAAACTTGCAAGACTAGTACTCCTTTCTTCCAGGAGTGCTAGTCTTGCAAGTTTTGCAGGAGAGCTTCTGTGAAGTTTGGAAAGCAGGAGGCGAGGTACTGGCAGAAGTAAAGTTGTGAGGTGGCATCGTGAGTCATGTCGGGATAAAGTCAGTTGAGCACTTGCCCACGAAAGGCAAGGGTCCGAGGTTCGAGTTCCGGTTCTGGCACACAATTTTAAACTGCCAGGAAGGTTCATATCAGCGCACACTCCACTGCAGAGTGAAAGTTTCATTCACTAAAGAGTATGTCACTCACAACTACTTTATTTTTGTCGATAACATAAAATGAACAAACTCTAAAGGAAACGAATTTTACCGACAGAAAACAAATGACACCAATTTGATATTCGCTATTACTAAAACAATACGCTTTTCCGAGCATACTGATACCGCACATCTGGCCCTGTGCAGGAATTTTAAGCTGCTTCCCTTATACCATAATTTTTCAAAGTTGGCAACAATATTTTGTGACCCACACAATCAAATGCCTCTTAAGTCAAAGAGTGCACCTAGGGCTCGTAGCCATTATCTTTATTCCTCAAACAAACGCACACAGGTGAGAACGAGCAGCCGGAACCCACCTGCACGACAGTGTTGTCCCCGAGGAAGGAGAACCTCTTGGCGAGCGAGCTGACACCGACGAACGTCTCCTCTTCCTCTTCCTTCTCCTTCTTCTCGTCTCCCGGCTGCCGCTTCTGCTGCAGGGCCGACTTCTTGAGCTCGACGGCGCGCACCACGGGCACCACCCGCTCGTCCCCGTTGACCGTCACGCTCGTCGTGCCCTGCCTCACGAAGGGCGCCGCCGTCGTGTGCGAGATGAGGCGCATCGTCAGGGCGGTGCTATCTCGGCGTGCCGTCACCGGCTCCGACCTGGCGGCCGAACGGAAACAGATAAGTTAGGTAACAGAGACGATTAAAAGTTGGAAAGGTAGAGGTAATGCCCCCCCCCCCCTTTTTTTTTTAAGTAAGTAGGAGAGTTTAGGTGTAAGAACTGTACCCACACTACCAAGCACAACTGATTATTCATGAATAGTTTGTGATGTTACAGTTGGTAGATGTCCAGAATGTAAGGGATAGCTAGTTAACAATTTATTAATTCTTTTTGTTTCAATGTATTTTCAAGTTTTCCCCCATTTTTTAAATTTTTCTCACGAATAATTAATTTATGCTGTATTGTTTTTTCCTCTGATGTGTCGAAAAATATTCGTGAAGTGAAGTACAATCACTGATAAAATATTATAATGGAAAGTCCAGGTTGGAATTAATAATATAGTGAGGACAGTTTGCAACTCACCGCAAAGACGTGGCGACGAGCTGCGACAGGCACATACAAAAGACACACACATACAACACATTCAGCTATCGGCCATGGCCTTCTTTAGAAAATACAACACTCACACAATCACACAACACAGTCATACAATCATCAACTCCGACTGCCGCACTTTGAATCACGCTCTGCAGCGAATCAGGGACGGGAGGGGAGGGAAGGGGAGGAAATGGGACGGGAGGGGAGAGGGGATAGGAAGGCTACGTCAGGGTGGTGGGGATGGGTTAGATGGGAATAACAAGATGCAGCTTAGGAATGGAGTGGGGAGGCGGGTGAGGGAAGAATATATATAAGTTAGTTAGCCTTCACCTCCAAGATAGTTAAGACACGTCGGATTGTATGAAATGTACATTCGTTTGTCAGTACATAAAGAGTATCTTCTTTAACTGGTGTTGTAATTCATTTCATTTAAATGAATGTCTGGCCTTAAAGTGGCCCCAAGGCCCACAAAAACTTATTAAAAAAGGTAGTCTCACAAAAGAAACATTCTCATGCTCTACAGAATTTATAAAACTAATTCCCGTGAAAGTGTTTCAGGAACTTGTCATGACATTAATGTCAGACTCTTAAATGGAACTTTTGTGAAAATTTGTACTTTGTGAAATCCAAGTAAGGTACAGAATCCCTTTTAAGATAATTAATTTTTTTCATATGTTAATATTAATGATGAATTCTGATTGTTGTGTTACAAGTCATAAGAAGAGACATTATGAAACCTTTTATTGTTACAAGATATACACGCGGACAAGGAAAAAAAATTCCAGATTTCCCAATCTAAAATATACTTTTTCCCAGATGAAAATACATTTTTTCACTGGTGAAATACACTTTAAAGTGACAAAATTCTTTCCCTTGGAACAGTAAAACTTACTAAGGTAAATTTTGAATTCACTGACATAGAACGTCCTGGGTTTAAAATACAACTACGGCACCAGAACGTTTTTTGTGACATGTAGCTGTTGCTTAAGGTGTGATAATTGATGGCAAGTAAGAATGACCTGTCGTGAATCAGGTGCAAACAGCCAGTGAGGATGTTGTTTTAAGTACTTCTGTTTCATAAATGCAGCTCGTGTGTATTTCAAACCTTTTGTGTTTAAAGAGATGTGATTTATGTGAAGATGATTTATTATTTATTTCATTTTCTAAAATACTTTGCTGTTTTGTACGATTATGTTACCATACAATTTTTGAGAATGGTGTTATTCTGGAACCCAGTAGAGCTGTAGCCACGCTGTCACGTTTACACCCTGGTCAAAAATATTTCACTATTTTCTTTGATTTCATGCAATCAAACTTCACAGTCACACAACCATCATCTCTTGTTCCCCCATCAGTTGGAGGTGACTGTTGTGTACCTGTATGATGGCATGAGTGTTCTTTATTCTGAAGGAGGCCATGGCCGATAGCTTAATTCTGTGTGTGTGTGTGTGTGTGTGTGTGTGTGTGTGTGTGTGTGGCGCGCACGCGTACGTGCACTTGTTGCAGCTTCGTTACATCTTTGCAATGAGTTGTAAACTGTCCTTATTATATTGTTTAATTCCACTCTGGAGTTTCCATTATTAGTTTCTAATGATTAGCATTTTGTAATTAAATCATGGGTAGACCCTCAATGGATCAGTTTCCATTTTCACCATAATCACAAGGAATTACCACAATTGCTAATATGCACTGCCAAAAACACCAAATCAATCAATCACTTCAATTTCAGCTATAAATTCACTCCATCTTTCTTGACCGCCTCGTTAGTTACAGGAAGTATATAAACACACATGTGAATATTTCTGAATTGCAAAACTGTGCATTTTAAAGCTGTGCTACTAGGTTCCTGATTAACTGCATACTCAAAAATCATGATATATTCACAACTACCAACTTGCAGAAAAATCCTAAAGCCTTGATGTATTAATTAATTGAATTTTCCATCGGTGCTTGACAGAACATGATGATAATATCAAAGAGGAACAACTTCCTGATGTTCTGCAAAACTTATTTATTCGTCACAAACCGGCTTTCCGCTTCTCAGGCCATCATCAGGAGATAACTGACTGTAGTATTCATGTTTCCAACGATGTTACAAACATGTTACGATTTACAAAAATGTTATCACAGGAAAGTACATTACAAGTACATTTTTTTAGTTACTAACATTTATATGAAAATATGACAAGTATATGTAAAGGATAAAAACTGAAATGATTATTTTTGTTGAAAAAGAAAGTTGGAAAGTAAAACTTATTTCAGTAGAGGTGTAAAGGGGAACAGGATCTGATCATTTAATACTAAATTGGCATCCTGAGCCATCGATTTCCAGTAGTGTCATCTTTCTGCTTTTCTTCATGGAATGTAGGATTTCACACTGTATAAAGTAATTGTGGTTTTCTTTAAGCAGATGTTCAGCAAAGGCTGAATCAGTTTTTTTAACCTCCAGCTTCTCTCGTGTTCTACGTAATAGCTACAGCACTGCCAGACTGACCAACAAATACTTTACCACAATGTTTGCACATCATCTTGTACACACCACTCTGTGATAGGAGTTGAATTTTGTCTTTACTATTGA
Source organism: Locusta migratoria (assembly GCA_026315105.1). NCBI lineage: Eukaryota > Metazoa > Arthropoda > Insecta > Orthoptera > Acrididae > Locusta > Locusta migratoria. The sequence goes on from CM048752.1 coordinate 127,159,985, forward strand.
ATGCATTGTCGATATTGATGAAAATAAATTTATTTTTTGTTTCTTTGTTTATTTGAAACACTGCTATAATTGTAGATCAGCAATACTGAATTTTTGTTTCCTTCATTGCATCGATTCAGTTGCATTGCATTGGTCCTGTGGTTGCGACTCTGAAAAAGTAGACTTATCTCTTACTGTATTTTATGTATTTATATTTTTATCAGCACAGAATTTTGGCACCAGTAGGCCTAAGCATCCGTAGCGCTGCTTACAGTTGACATCAAAAGTTAGTTGTGGCAGGTACTAATGCCATTTTTCGGATCTTCCGTTTGCTTTGCACTCTATTCTAAGCTACAGGCGGTTTTTCTTTTATTAAAAATCGCACTGATGTGTTTTATGGCCCACTTTAGATTTGTAGTTTTATAAGTTTTTGCAAACATTTTAGAACAAAATAATAATCTAAATAATAATACATTTATTAATAAGAGTGTCTGAAACCCTTTTAGGGAAAAAAAAGTTAGGTAGTGGCTAGTGGCGAGTTTTGAACCAACTACGTTTCGCGTCACAGTCCAGCACCTTGCCCACTACGCTATGGCTAACAATTAGAAGTTGTGTTCTTTTATCTCATACTATTGATGGCCTTTGTTAACAGATGTTAATACGGCATTTGTAGACATTAGATTATCATTTATCGTACAAAGAACGATGTGTTTTTGTCGATTCCTCACTGAGCCGTTGCTTTAAAATGACAACGTGTAAGTTACAATAAGAAAATCATCAAATACCCGAAGAATGTCACGTGACATCTCCAAACAGCTGGTTTTCGTGTGTCAAATCTCCCTTATTTTTGCAAATATGTCTCAAACGATACAAGATATGAAAAAAAAAAAAAAAACCCACCCTCAAGGGAGATAAGTTGTAGAGAATTTTCTCCTATACAAATTTGGTTATTCAGTTTTCGTGTCAGATGAATAGTTAAGTCGTTATTTTCATTTAAATTTCGAGCTGTCAAAAGACGATCACAAAGGCCCACTTTTAGTGTTATTACCGTAACCTAAAGTGGGCAAAAATAATAAATAAATAAATAAATAAATAAATAAAATAAAAAGGTTGGGGAGAGTGGGGTGGATGCAGCTTGGATTCAAGTAAATACGGTAATGCTGAAGAATAGACTGGATAAATATGAGGTGGTACTGAATTAAATTGGTGGGACGAGAAATTATGGTGCACGAGAGGCCAGAAAAGGAAATCTTTTGGGAGCACAGTGGTTACCTGCCACCCTTACGAGCGAACAACATTACCTCTGCTGCTGCAGCTGCAGCTGCGACTGCACCCCAGACGGAGGTGGGTGCGCCTTGAGCTGCACGGCGCGGATCCTGGGCTCCGCAGTCGATATCCTGATCACCGTGGGCTCCACTTTGGCAGGGGTCGCCTGTGGCTGCGGCTGTTCGCCACTCCCGACTGCTACGTTCTGTCCGGGAGGTACCGCCGTCACCGTTTCCGGCCGTCTCTCCGACGTCGCACAGTCGACAGTGGCCGCTTTGGAAATGTCGGCGGCCTGAGGTTCCTGAGAGGTCTTTTGCGCCTACAACAATCGACAAAATTGTGTTCCTGCCATTATCCCCCCCCCTCTCACCACCAATCTCTTACACTAAAACACAATCTTTGTTAACAAAATATTTAATCTTTGTTAACAAAATATTTAATCTTTGTTAACAAAAAATTTAATCTTTGTTAACAAAAAATTTAATCTTTGTTAACAAAAAATTTAATCTTTGTTAACAAAAAATTTAATCTTTGTTAACAAAAAATTTAATCTTTGTTAACAAAAAATTTAATCTTTGTTAACAAAAAATTTAATCTTTGTTGACAAAAAATTTAATCTTTGTTGACAAAAAATTTAATCTTTGTTGACAAAAAATTTAATCTTTGTTGACAAAAAATTTAATCTTTGTTGATGCAAATCTGTTAATCTCCAAACATTATCTTCAACTGCTTTAAAATTTTCATTCATTTCATGTTTCATTCTATTACACGGATGTATCTATTTCTTTAACATATTATATATAGTCTATTTGTATGCAACCCTTTGCAATATTTTGTATCAACATATGTCAATTATAAAATTTACATAAATGCATGTATCAAATAAATGTATTATGTACATATAAAAACTATTCCAGGGTAACGTTTCAAAGGATTTGATAAAGAACGTTTTGAGATTTGTGGTTAGAAACACCTACCTTTTCTATATAAGATATAAGCACCAGTGGCAAGAGGGGAGTTGGGGGTGAAGGGGCCTGCCCCTCCCTCTGACATAATTAACATAAAGAAAAAAAAACTATGGTATCAGAATTCCTTTAATGAAAGCGTTGCCTAGGTGATAGTAACTATTCTCTGTATCAGTGACGGGAGAGGGGTGTGAAGTTTGTACCCCTCCAACTGTTTTTAAAAAGGTTTTTACACCTCCCTTTTATCCTTTCCCACCCCTTCCCTTCACTGTATTCATTGCCACAATTCAAATTCCCGCCTTTAAAATCACTCGAGTCTAGCTCGTGTCACTGGAGTGGCCGGACACGATTGTTGCGTGTGTACAGTTGTCCGAGTGATTGCGTCAATGTATGTGTTTCTCTTTCTTTTTCTTTTTCTGATGAAGGCCGTAGCCAAAAATTTAAGTTGTGTGGATGTGATCATCTATTTTTGTGTCTGTCAGCAGCTCTGCAAGCCTCTTTACAGCAAGTTGTTACCTAGCCTCCATTATTGATATTCCTATCGGTTTTCCATTTTTAAAATTAAAAATTTCCTTTGATATACGAGGATTTTTTGCAAGTCTCATCTTTCTACCTATTTGGTCCTCTGACACCTTCACTATTTCATCTCTTAAAGCTACTGTAAGGGGTCGATAGCCCTTCACACTGGAACTCTAATAGGCAGTGTCAAATGACTAGAGCGCGCCATCCAGTAGTGTCCGTGTCGTGTCGGAGCTCGTTATGGCGGTAAAATAAAGTGCTAGAATATTGGCCAATTTGTGTGTCCCCAATAACATGGGTGTACCTGTCAGCATATACCGACTGTGTCAAGTGTTTCTACAGAATGTGATGATCAAGAAGAATCTGGTTTCATGATCACCACACAGGTAATATTTGGGTAATAACAAGATACATGTGATGTGCATGTGGTACCAAACAGTACTGTAAATTGAAGTGATATTGTATGAAGAATCACCTGTACTTAGCATTGAGAGACAAAAGCCGTGACAGTTTCCATGCTTGTTAATACATTACTTTCTACCAGTTATCATTTGCTTGTGATTACTGTGAGAAATGTCCACCCAATGACCTGTATGTAAGTAAAAACCAGCTACTACTACTACTACTACTACTACTACTACTACTACTAAATAATGTCCCTACTAATATATCAACTGCTTTTGCTTTATCTGTTAGGCAACAGTCATCCAATAATTCATAACGAGCTGTAATCCGGTGGTTTATACATCAAGAAACTAATCAGAAATGTTATACTACCCATTCCTCTTATAGCGTGTTAGTCCCTCCCCCAGTTCTATTAATTATTGTGTAAATGGCCATCTGAAATTCTCAAGAACTTCCGGTTTTTTAATTTTATCAAGATCCCATCTTCTTATTTTCCAACCTTTCTGTAGTTTCTTCAGTTTCAATTTACAGTTCCATTATAAAATCTATATGGTACCGCCAAGTGTCTCCTGGTCTATTCCACATACACAACTGTCTTTCATAATTCTTAACCCCAAGTCTTTTTATGATTAAATTATTCTCCAGGCAAAATGCTATCAGCTGGCTTCCTCTGCCATACATTTTCCCCAGTCCATATTGCCCTACTATTTTTCTTTCCCTTACTTTTATTACTATTGTATTCTAGTCTCCCATCACAATTACATTTTCCTCTGCCTTAACTGCCCGAATAATTTCCTTTAACCTCCTAATAAATTTCTCCAATCTGCTCATCATTGGCAGAGCTAGTTGGCATATAAACTTTTATTACTGCGGTTGACTTTAGCTCCGTATCTATTGTGACTACAGTAATGCGATCACTGTGCTACTCATAGTAGTTTACCCGCATTCCTATTCATTATTAGACCTATCCTCTTAATACCCACAAACTGATTTTGTATTTATAACCCAGTACTCAACCAACCAGAAATGGCCAACTCTTTCATTCTGACATAACCTGTCACAATGTACCTCTATATGGAGTCTTTTCACTCCCAGTGCGGATGCATGCCAAGCCAGATGAACACAGTTCATGCTCCCAGAAGTGATAACGGTGTGTACTCGACTTCACAACCCACATACCAGCCACAAATGTCTTCATGTCTTCCTCTCACTCCATATGCACTGAATGTGGTGGTTACAGTATATCGCCCAAAATTTGCGACTGGTTAGGGGATTTCCTGTCAGAGAGGACACAGTTTGAGTAATCAATTGTAAGGCATCGACTAAAACAGAGGTGATATTGGGCGTTCCACAGGGTAGTGTCATTGGTCCTCTGCTGTTCCTTATTTACATAAACAATTTGGGAGAAAATCTGAGTAGCTCTCTTAGGTTGTTTGCAGATGATGCTGTCATTTACCATCTAGTAAAATGATCTGAAGATCAAAACCAACTGTAGAACAATCTGAATAAGATATCACTATGGTGTAAAAATTGGCAATTGAGTCTAAATAATGAGAAGTGTGAAGTCATCCACATGAGTATGAAAAGAAATCTGTTACACTTTGTTTACAAGATAAATCAATCAAACATGAAGGCCGTAAACTCCACAAAATACTGGGAATTACTATTACTTCAGACAAACTGGAAAGAACATGTAGATAATGTCGTGGGAAAGGCGAACCAGAGACTGCGTTTTATTGGCAGAACCCTTAAAAGATGCAACAGAACTACTAAAGAGACTGCATACACTACGCTCATCCATCCTTTTTTGGAGTATTGCTGCTCAGTGTGGGATCCTTATCAGGTGGGTTTGACAGAGGACATCGAAAGAGTTCAAAGAAGGGCAGCTCGTTTCATATTGTCACAATACAGAGGAGACAGCATCACAGAAATGATACAGGATCTGGGATGGGAATCCTAACAACAACGGCGCTTATCGCTGCGGCGTGGGCTACTTATGAAACTCCAATCGCCAACATTCTCCTCCGAATGTGAAAATATATAGGTGACTCCCACTTACATAGGTAGAAATGATGATCAGAATAAAATATGAGAAATCAGTGATCGAACGGAGAGATTCAGACGTTCTTTCTTCCCGTGCGCTATTCGAGAGTGGAATGGGGGATGAATAGTATAAAGCTGGTTCGATGAACCCTGTGCGAGGCACTTAAATGTGATTTGCAGAGTATCCCGTGTAGATGTAGACCAATGGAACTGTGGTGGCTCCCACTGTGCCGCTCACCTTGGTGTGGGCGCCGCCCACGCGGTAGTCGCTGTCCACCTTGAGAGAGACGACGCGGCTGCGCGGCCGCTCCCCCCACGACGCGAAGCTGACTGCGGGCGGCCGGTACGGCTGCGCCTGCGGCTGCGGCCTGGAGACCACCTCCGGCACCCGAGCCTCTTCCGTCGTCTTCTGCTGGTCTCGCGATGACCGCTCCGACTGCGGTACCGCTGCCGAAGTGTCGGCTGCCGCACCTGTCTCTTCGGTGCTGCCCCTAAAACCCAAAATAAATTTTTCTAATTTTGTTTCTCTTTAATTTTCCCACGTCTACCCCCTCGAATCTGTAGCTAAAAACAGACAGACAGATTATTCAGTTCCAGCCACAAAGATTTGAGACTTCTGTAGTTAATTTAATTGTAACACAGGAACAAGAAACTACAGTAGAACCCCATTTTTTACACTTTTCAAGGGACTTAATGAAAATGGTGTAAAATGCGGGGAAAACGTAAAATGCCGGAAATAATGTAATAAATGGTAAAATTTACTTACTGGATCACCCTTGCATTTTCATAGTTTATTTGTGATATATGTAAATAATAGGCATGAAAATACTCACAAGGAAGTTTATTATATAATAAAGGTTATCCAAATTTTGTACTATTTTAAGTGTCAGACAGAACTGGAATGGGTAACTTTCTATAAAGTAAAAATTATTGACGTATTTTCATTAAACATAATGTCTTTAACTGGGATATCTTATTTATGTAGTGAAACTACACAAGTTCCATACTTTCTGTATTTTTTGATGTTTCGCATAACAATATTTGAGAATTTATTTGCATTTTTGTGACATCTGTATGGGGTCGGCATCCCACACTATAACAACATTTTTAAGGTTAGAATATACCGTGCCCCCTTCAATTTGCAGAAACATCAGTCTCACCATTTATAAAACTTAGATAAATATTTGAAATAAGAATAAATTCTTCAAATGCATCATGCAAAGCATGAAAAACTATTACTACCAGTTGCATAGTGTAAACAGAGCTAAGCTGACAATCGGCATGGTGGCTGAAAGGAGCATTGTGAGAACTAGGCATGTACTGCAAACAATGAAATGTAAAATATACCTTTCAATAAAAGCAAAGTGTCAAGACACTGACACTTGGCCAGTGTTGAAATGTAATATATATATTGAGACAAATATGAAACAATAGAACTTCCAGCAAGGATTCAATAAATTTTTGAGAAAGAGAAGTTGCTACTGACTACATAGAAGTTTCAAAATGTTCAAATGTTTGTAAAGTCTATGGGACTTAACTACGGGGTCATCAGTCCCTAAACTTACAAACTACTTATGAACTACTTACAAACTAGGACGGCACAAATATCCATGCCCGAGGGGGGATTCGAACCCCTGACCGTAGGGGCCGTGTAGACCATGACTGGAGCGCCTCAGTCTCCTCGGCCCCCGCGGCCGGCACATAGAAGTTTCAATGAGGCACAGAAAGGCACACATATCAGTTAAGTACTTCAAAAAGGTTTGGGCCATTATGGCTTTGTCAGACAAACAAAGAACTAAACACACACACACACACACACACACACACACACACACACACACAAACGTTAGTTTTCGCAGCCTAGGTGCTTCGTCAGGCAGAAGGGAAGGAGAGGGAAAAGGAAATGATGAGGGTTTTAAGGGAGTGGGTAAGGAGCCATTCCAATCCCGGGACAGGAAAGACTTACCTTGGGGGGGGGGGGGGGGGGGGGGGGGGAAGGAGGTAAACACACACACACACACACACACACACACACACACACACACACACACACACAAACGCAAGCACACCTAGGCAGACATGCTGTAGAAAGCAAAGACGTTGGACAGAGATACCACTTGAGGCAGAGGCTCTGTCCACAGAATCGAAGCAAAGATGTTGAAGATGGTGGGCAGGAATTTGAATTTAGCAGAGGTTGAGACCAGGTGGGCAACGGGAGGAGAGAATATGCTGAAGGGCAAGTTCCCATCTCCGGAGTTCTGCAAGGTTGGTGTCGGTGGGAAATATCCAGATAACCCGGACAGTGTAACACTGTGCCAAGATGTGCTGGCCGTACACCGAGGCATGAAAATCTGAAAGACTCGTATTGGTGGGAAGTATCCAGTATCAAGGCCAATATATATATATATATATAAGACGAAAAATTCCTAGCAGGAAAAATAAAATATAAAAAATAGACGAAGATTACTCACCAGGCGAAGGAGCACAGGTGTGACAGCATCACAAATAAATGAATGAATGAATGAATGAATGAATACACACACATTCTGTGTATTCATTTATTTATTTGTGATGCTGTCACACCTGTGCTCCTTCGCCTGGTGAGTAATCTTCGTCTATTTTTTATATTATATATATATATATATATATATATATATATATATATATATATATATATATATATATATATATATCTGGAAAAAACAAAATCTATGATGATCAGGTCTGAGGAAGAAAATGATTAATTACTAAGTTTTGCCCCCCCCCCCCCAACCCGCTCGCCACCCACCCAAACACATTCCTACTGTACACATCGGAATGATTTAGTAATATGCTGCCCCTATGTCATCTCCTACCTTACAGAAACTGTGTTCACAATTTCGATGATTCTTTATTCACTTAATCCCCTTGAGCCCTTTCCTACCTCCCCCCTTCCCACGCTGACACATATTAGGTCACATTACTATTTGTCCTATTGAAAAGTTGGAAGCTCTGTGCAAGCACGCACGCACACACGCGCGCGCGCATGCACACACACACACACACACACACACACACACACACACACACACACACACACACACACACACACACCCCAAACACCAAACACCAAACACTAACAAGACCAAAATCTCTGGCTGCTGTGGAACTCATGGCTGAGGCAAAATCAACGAGTTGTGGGGGTGAGGAGGCAGCAAGGAAAGGTAAGTAGGAAGGGAGGGGAGGGGAGGGACTGGAGTATGTGGCGGAATGGAAGATGTATGTGAGGCTAAAGTGTGAGTGGAGGAAAGGGCAGTGGAGGCAGCCACTAGCATACGTTTAGCCCTGGGGGATTGTGGGGGTGTAGGGAGAGTTTCACCTGTGCAATGCAGAAAAGCTGGTGCCTGTGGGGAGGATCCGTATGGCACAGGCTGTGTAGCAGTCACCGAAGTGAGTCACACTATGCAGGATGGTCCAGCTGTCCCCTGGCCACACTTTGACAGTGGCCATTCATTTGGCTAGACAGTTTGGTGCTGGTCATGCCCATGTAGAAAGCTGAACAGTGGCTGCTTTTACAGTAGGGATGGGCAAGAGATCACGTATTCGTTAGAAATCACAGCAATTGAGAAGTTGCCGTTTTCACAGTCGCAGCGATCTGGAACCTGACTGCGATTTCATTCACGGTCGAGTAGGAAAGAGTAGGTAGAGCAGTGAATATCAGCTAAACAGCAGGTAATAGCAGTGAACATTAGCTAACGGTAGAAAGAGCCATCTGTCGACCAAAATGTGTAATAAAAGCAGCAGCGAATGGCAGGTATAGCAGAAAAGTGAAGAGCACATGAGCAAAGAGGATCCAGATATTGCTGTGATTCAATCACGGAATAGTAGAAATTGTGGAGGGATACATTTCACGAATTCCTCACACAGCGATTCTAAATCGTGATTTATCACTGTTATTGGAAAATTGCAGTTTGTCCCACCTCGATTTCATAGGTTGCCCTGCCCTTTTGTGGAATAGGTAATGCTTGTGAGTATTTGGTGGTAAGATGGTGGGTACGACAGGTTTTGCTTTAGGTCTATTGTAGAGATATGAGCCGTGGTGGCAAGGGGTCGGGAGCAGGGATACTCCGTGGGTCATATCCCTGCATGGACCTAGATGCAAAACCTGTCCTATCCACCATGTCACAACCACCTACTACAGTCCCATCACAGGCATTTCCTGAAGGCAGGGAAACCACTGTGCAGCTTTCTATGTGGGCACGACCAGCACCCAGGGTACAAAAAGTGCCCTCGTCCAAACACCAGATAAACACACAGTTTCAATACATTCAGAGCTATTTAACGTTTCACGTCTGTAACTCATCGGGAAGCTAGTAAACATTTTATACATCGAATTTCAAATTAAACAGTTCACAGCATCCCTATGTGAACGGCCCTATTTAACTACATTTGCTGGGTCTCTCCGACACACAGTATCTCAGTCGTTTGGCGACTAGAGTATTCCCGTGTGAATAAGGCCTTATTGGTTAAGTGAAATTCAGATTAAATTTTACTTCCCATCCCCATTACTTGGTGTGATAATGTTGAAAAGATTGTCAAATGCTGGCAATCACGTGTCATCGGCATTAGCCAATCGCTACACAATTCAAATGTTTTGTTACGAAATCTTAGTTTTACAGGGCAAAGGTTACATATAAAAACCTGTCAAGCACATAGCAGGAACATCCGAGCAGAGATTTTCAACTGTGTTGATGATGCTGCCAACATACTGTAGCTGCGAGAGGCCGCCAGGACGGGAAGTAAAATTTGCTGAAGGTTAAACACTTTGGCTACAAAAAGTGCGCATTACAAACCTGTGTGCCTGCCGCTCCGACGCCGACTCCAGCTGCGGCAGTATGCCGCGCAGGACCTGCAACACCAAAGGTGACCCGTCAGCATCTTCTGCAGCCTCCCCGTCATCCCTATTGTCAATAGAAGCTCACGAGTGTCACCAAATCACTCCCCTTCCCACACAGAAACCAAGTCACTGCCCCAATGAGTGATACAGAACTGTAGCCTTCACCCTATAGCAACTGATAAAACTATCATTTAACCTTCATTTGAACCAATGTGCAGCAATGACTGCTGATAATTTATAAGAGCAAAACAGCAATGATAAAAAATTACTCTTTTCCCCCCTATTTGCAGCCATTGTTAGTGTTACACCTACAATAAACAGCACGTCACAAAGTAAAAGTACATACATAATAGTATATGACATTAACTATTAGTATAACAGACAAACATACTGTATATACTCGAGTAATCCACGCATAATTTTTTCTGTGAATATGAACAAAAAACTGGGGTGCGCAGATTACTCTAATTTAGATTGGTATTACTCCATCTGCAACAACAAAACACACTAGGCAGGCATTACTCCGCTTTAAAAAACAGATCCCTTTAGGCTGGTATTACAGAATAATAGTTTTGCTCAAATCTTTGACAAAGAAATATTATCAAATATTTGTAATATTTCTTGGATGTAAATCTTCATCGTGGTGTTAAAAAGGGGTATTATAGTCGTCATATATCAAGATAGCAGATAACAACAACTTTTTATTATGTGCTGCCTTAGCCATCATCAAAACTGCATATAATTTACTTGACAATGACAGTGACACAACATATCAGTAATTTCGCTGTAAAGGGTCTCCTCGCATCACAAACCGGTGTGGCGGAGTAGTGTCTCTTTCTGCCAGTTTCTTTGGCAGCGCGGCTGGTGTGTACGAACTGTTGCATTGTTGATGTAAGAATGTCTAGTTGCATTTGTTTGTGATACCATCTTTCTGAGCAATAAAGTACTTTATCTAGTTAAGTTAGGTATTAATCAGTTCAGTAGCATCATATTATCTATGCTGGTATCTGCAATCCAGGGTTACAGCGATTTCTTTGTACTGGGGTTGAATGTTAATTACAGTGCGGCGGTGCAGCTGTGTTCAAACACACGCACACGTCAAATAGCACCCATAGCGGTTACATTTTGCATTGCAGCAAAGACAAGCAATTTTTATAATCAAATATACGTCGAGGCGCTATATTTGATGATATTTCTTTGGTGAAAGATAGCTGTATATCAAGGTTCCCTATTACACATCAAATACAATTTATGTAAATATATCACATATTGACTTTTACAAAAATACATGACCGTGTAATACCAGTTTCAGTTCCATTTATTTATTAACTGGTCAAGTTCCATGAGTGATCATTTCAGTGTGTGTTAGTGTGAGTTCGTTTTCACAGTAATAGAATGAAATATTTTTCAATTTATATGAGAATGTTTAGTAGGTACAATATGAGAATTTTATGGGCTTGGTACGAGATTTGCAGGCTCTGGACATGATAACCCTGTGTGCCTGTCTCTCTCTCTCTCTCTCTCTCTCTCTCTCTCTCTCTCTCTCAATCAATCAATCAATGCAGTGTGATTTTTTTTTTCCCCTCTTTTTCTTTTAGCCTCATCAGAATTTGGAAGTGCGTGGATTACTCGAGGGCACAGATTACTCGAGTATATATGGTAAGTCAACAGGAGTAGTTATAACAAATGCAAGTATATTTGAAATCAGCTTATAACTCAAAATTTTTCAAAAATATTTTTAAAAACAACTTCATTCAATTGTATAACTGTGTGAATGTACTGGGTGTTTAAAAAAAGAATATACATTTTACAAAGTTTTATTTTGTGCAAACTATCAATCACTGTGCCTTGGTTAAGCTATTGGAAAAACATATGCATAGTCTAGTTTATATTAATAGTTGTATAGTAACAGGACAGTTTACAACTCGCTACTAAGACACGATGACAAGCCATGACAGGGACAGAAAGACACACACACACACCACACACACACACACACACACACACACACACAGACAGATACAACACTTCAGCTATCGGCCATGGCCTTCTTCAGAAATTGGAACATTCACAGAGGCACACAACAGTCACACAACTGTCACCTCCGGCTGCCACACTTCGAATCATGCTCTGCAGTGTGGAAAGAGCCTCGGAATAAATCCAGGACACTATGAGACAGTCCTTTAATTGGCACCTATCTTCCTCTTCCAGCCAGGAAAATATTACAAGTTAAAACTGTGCAACCAGTAAGTTAACCAGACACACTCGCTACACAAACTTTTTCCTCACCTGTAGCGACTGCAGCTGCGAAGAGCTGCTGTCTTCTCTGTTGCTAGTCTCCTTGGCACCTGAAAACACAATACACTGTTTAGTCAGAAATCCAGTCACCAGCTGCAATTTATTTCATGCAAGGAAGACAACTAGAATTGTTATCATTCTTGACCGGTGTTTTTCAACATGTGGGTCAACATGCGGGTCAACCCCGGGTGGGTAGGGGGGGGGGGGGGGGGGGGGGGAGTCACAAAGTTTCATTCAGAGAGTCGCCGTTTGGGAGGAAGTTGTTGCACTGTAATACAACAAGACCAGTGCATGCCTGAATATTAGTGTTCTGTTATTCAGAAACATAAGCCCATGGGAGTAAAATGTAGGTTATCTTAAAATCAAGCCATTCATTGTTGATCATCAGTTCTCAATTGAATAGAGCAAAGATTTTTTTAAATAATAAATACACAATGTTCAGTGTTAACAATAAGTGGAAGGCCTGAAAACTGTTTTCAGGTAGCAGGGGATAGCTAAAATCATAAGATAAGTAATTCTGAAAACACTGATTGTTTACAAATTGACTATACAGTGGGACCTTTCTCAGTGAGCATTTACTGCTGAGAAACCTCGTTATGCAACATGTATTGTTCTGTTGGAATTCATGTAGTGATAGGATGTGTTCCACCCAGAAAAATTGACAAATTTAATCTATAATATTGTACTACTTTTTTTTTTACATGAAAGTTGTATCAACAGATAAAAATTAAATCTGTTGCCTTTGAAATTACATACACAGTTGTTTCGGGTATTGGGGGGAGGGGGGGGGGGAGGAGAGATCGCCACAATCTTTTTGGTTGAAAGGGTGTCACATATTCAAAAAGATTGGCAAACAGTGCTCTAGAAGATCACCCGTCTCTATTAACTGTTGTGTCTGCAGTACAAACGGTGTTGCTTTATTTATTTATTTATTTATTTATTTGTGTCAGAAGCATCTTGTACAAACATAACACGAAACACAAAAACACAAAAATGAAGATCAATGAATATAAATACAAATTAGCCATTAATAGTACACATATTTACAAGTAACAGTGATAACAGTTCAAAAGGTCTTTTCCCCAGGATTAAGCATTAAACTATGCTAGCCCAAAATCTGGCTACATCGCATGCATCACGGGTAGCACCAGTCAGGTCCTGCATGGTACAGCAGGCTGGACAAAGCTCACACTGTAGCAGATGCTCCGTGGTTTGTTCTTTTCCATACTCGCACACGACAGATGCGTCAGAGAGGCCCCACCTTCTCATGTCGACTTTGGATCTCGTTACGTTGGTCCGCAGTCTATTGAGGGACTTCCACGTCATCCAGTCCTGCTCATAGCCAGGTGGGAGTGCTTCCTGTGGGGTCATCCAGCCACCAAGGTCCCCGATCTTTGCTCTCCACATCTCCAGCCTGGTCAGTTGTGGCAATTTGTCGAGCTCTGTCGTTGCATGCAGAAAGCTTTTCCTCGATTTGAATCTGCTATGGGCTGGCTGATAATCAAAAAGGGGATGGGTTGATAATTTTGATGTCTTTGCTCATTCCATTCTGGCTGTGACTTCCCTTCCAGTGTTACTAGGTTACGAGTGACAGGTGAATTGTTTGTTGCCACCAGGATGTTAAATAGTGACAGACTGTTGGGCTAAGTGCACAAAAGCAATTTTTCCAATTGGAATTGGCTGATAGAAAATGATGACATGCTTTGAAGTTTGTGTGTACTGGACAACAAACATTCACAGGAAGATTATTTTATGCATTAATTAGGCATGGGGTATGGAGAGTGGGACAACAAAGAAATGAAATGTGTTCAATTTTTTCAGGTGTAGTGTTAAAGATGAAATGAATTCCTGAAATAAGAACTTAGCAAGGACACCTTACGAATTGACTCTTCAAATTTCTTCACACGAATAGTGTATCATCTTGCTAAAGCCGGGTGCACGTGAAGATAACATGCCGGCAAGCCGGGTGTGCGAGAAGATAATATGCCCGTAAGCCGGGTGCACGAAAAGATCCCTGCAAGCCAGGTGTATGTTAAGATACTCTTAAAGACAGGTACGTGTGAAGAACCCAGAAAGCCTAGTATGCCTGAAGAACGTGGTAACGCATACACATCAAGGATCTGCCAACACGGAAAGTGTCAGGACCGTAGGTAGCAACGTAAACGGCGTACCTGAAAGGCGGGCCTCCTCCCGTGCCGCCACCCCCCTGCAGCACAGTATAAACGTTTGAGACGGACCGCTTACTGCCTGGCCGTGAGGCCTGCCGGGCTGCGGCTCCGCCTGGCTGCCCCGCCGGGAAGAGCCGGCGGACGAGCCACCCACGGAGTTGGACCTCGAGACCAGCGAGGGCCGCCTCTCGTTCCCGGTGGCTGCCACCGCCGCCGCCGCCGGCGGTGCCGCTACCGCCGAAACGCGGCTCTGCCCCTCGTCCTCTCCTTCTGCAAATATCTTGTCCGGGTCGATCTCTCTGGAAATGAAAATATACACGGCCATTGTCAGTTCCTTCGACAGTGTGACAAACGGTCTCTCCAGAAATTATAATTCGAAAGAGAGAGAGTGTCTGGCCAGTACTTACCTTTGTGCTGTACTGCCAATAGTCACACAGAAAAAGAAAGTAATTACGATAAGCGGAAGAATCCTTATTCGTCATCCTCGTGACCTAGGTCATGAATTACCTTCCCCCTTCTGTTCCCATTCCTTTTTTCTTCTCTTCTCTCCCACCTGATGAAGGAATCCTGTTCCATAAGCTTGTTCTTCCATATTTTCACCTTCCCCCCCCCCCCCCCTTTCCCTGTGTGACTATTGTCAGTACAGCACAAAGGTAAGTACTGGCCAGCCAATCTCTCTCATCTGAATTGTAATTTATCATCTCTGTGGAGAATTTCCATCATGAATTTCCTTCATGGTCTCTCCAGGAACTTTGCCTTTCCTCGCAAGAGTTGGGTCATAATATCTATCTGGAGCATTTAGTACTTTTTAAAACTTTTTAATAAGCTACTTTCTTGTCCATTTGGTACAAACTTCGCAATTTATTTTAAAATACCTTCTCACTCAATTTGTAATGTAACAGCATGACCAGTCCTGTAGTATAGATTCCGCTACCATATTCCTACAACACAACCCGTGTCCATTGCCATGCTGTTGTTCCATTTCTGTTCTCCCCCCCCCCCCCTCCTTTTCCTTCCACACCCATCACCCATCTTATGTCTTCCTTACAACTGTGTATCACCACTTACAATATGCCCTTATTAATTACTTTTTATTTTTAATTATTTTTTACTAGCTGCAAGTATCCGGCTTTGCCTGGGTTTAAAATAAGGTTTTCTGTAGAAGTGTACAAAACAGTTTATTTGCATGTAATAAAAGGGTACTTTTATGTTAAAGCAATGTGATAAAAAAATGTTTGGCAGTTCCATTTGGAGTAGAGATTGCAATCAAAAGTCTGTGAGTAAAGTACCCTCCACCATGTACTGAACAAAATTTTTTGTAGACAGTGTCCTTCCTCTTGTTTTGTAGGTCAATTGTGCAAAATTTCATCAAGATATAGATTTAAACAGACACACTGAAAATGCACTTTCACTTATTCTCAAATTTTCTGGTTGGTTTCCCAAAAAAAATGGAACGAAACCTGTCAAAGAACCTTCCCCCATGTAAGTTTGTGTACATGTACCAAATTTGACATTATTTGGTTGTCTTGATCTTGAGTTATAAGATAACAGACAGACAGACAACAAATGTGTCATAAGTATAGATTTACCCCCCTTTCACTTTATCTTTTTCCTAATTTTTTTTCCTTTTTTCCAACTTTATTTTTCCTTATGATTCTCATAATTGCAAATCCCCCTACTCCTCTACACCTCCCTTTTATCCTTTTCCACCCCTTCCCTTCACTGTAGTCGCAATTCAAATTCCTGCCTGTCAGAGCCTTTACAAGCCGCAATGCATGGCAGAACTTTCCATCCCCACGCTTACCCAGGATCCGTCCCCTTCCATGCCTCACCTCACTCACAGTCTAGATGCTTGTGTTGCTGGAGTGTGTGTAGAGTTGTCCGAGTGATTGTGTGAATGTGTGTGTGTGTCTTTTTCTGAGAAAGGCCGTGGCTGAAAATGAAAGTTGTGTGGATGTGATTATCTATTTTCGTGTCCGTCAGCAGCTCAGCGAGCCTCTTTACGGCGAGTTGTTACCTATATTCGAAGTCAATCTTTTTTGCTGTGCACTCCTAAAAACTCCAAGCATTACAGGAATGTATAAGATTTTGCAATTACTGAAAACACAACTTGGAACTTTACAAACTGCAGACTTAAAATTTTAAACACAGCTTTGAACTTCATGGCAGTGCAGTAGTGTGGAGTAATAGCCACCTACTTGCAACAAGACAATGGGTGATGTTGAAAATGGTTAAACAAACAGTCACTTGTCCCATTGGAGTTCCTGCACAGTAGCTGTGTTTACCAGACTATGGCACCCCATCTACAGGCACAGAAACCTCTACAGAAAGTCTGCAACAACTTGTTCGATTTACACCTGGGTTTCTGGATGCCTGAAGCCGTATCTTCCAAGGTGGGAACAAATATTACTTGCAACTTGGGAAAAAAATTTCAGTATTCATAAGAATCCCCCACATAACTTATGGGCACCTGGAAGAATTTCAATAAGTAAGCAAAAACACAACTCATTTTACTATGATTTTATTAACTTGCTCACATCTTTGTTTATTTGATCTGTACTAAATTTTGAAATTTCTTTTAAACAAACTTTCCAACGACCTAGTGACTTTAAATTTTCAATGTGGCTCACAACTGGATGGCGATAAAGTATTAATTCTTCTTGATGAACTACATAATTTGACCTTCCAGCACAATGCGGAATTTTATAGCAGTGAAATATTAACCGAAATCATTATCTGTGTACAGAATTGCTATTTGCCCCCCTTTACCTGTTAAAGTTACAAGTGGCTTGCAGGAAGAAAAGTTTTATCACAATCGGATGTATGGCATGGCTGTGCATAAAATACAAATAAAAAGACAAATAAACATTAATTTTTATATATTAGATTGTTACTTGCAATGATACTAATTGTAATTTTATTTAAACATTTCAGTTTATATATGAACATAAAATTAATATACTTGGTTTAGAAATAAAATTAGATTATACTCCACTTATATTGTACTTAGTTTTTTTGTGAACATATGCTCTTCTCCTATTGCTCACTTAGGTAAGGTAGTTTAGGAATTAGTAGGTTCATCTACCCGCTTCTTCTCACGCTTATTGAGCAAGATCGGTGAGACCCGTACTCCGACCGTAACACAGGTATGTGCACTGATGTATACAACAACTGTGCCAGATTTCACAATTAAAAGTATATGTGGCAATTGGAAGAAACCAGTTAGTTGCTACTTCATGTCGGGCCCGGTGGTCTTGGGATAAATCGCTCAACTGGAAGCCGAAGGGTTGTGGGTTCGAAACCTGGGCAGACCTCAGATTTTTTTGTCTGCATTCTAACCCAGCCTTCACCTCTCAATGATGAGAGGAGTCACCACCAACGACCCACGGTTCGGATTCCACGTTAAGCTATAGGTTCCCTTTCCTTACCCCCGTTGGATAACTGGGGTAGGCTAGGGACACGCAAGTCGCCGAAGTGGTGTCCATTTGAAAGACTTGCTCCAGGCCAATGAGACACACCAAATTATTACTACTACTACAACCACCACTACCACTTCATGAATGGTAGTCTTTATGCACTAGATCTTAAACTTGTTGTTGATGAAATACTTTAAAGACAACATGGTATTAGCTTAAGCTTTTATGTATAGCAAGACTTTGCTAATTCTGTGTGACCATATATATAGTGCAGTGAATTATGATTCTATGCAATTTTATTCCTATGTTAAATAAAAGTTAGCATTTATTGAGTCACTTGTTAATTACTACTACTGTATAAGTTTTGCTGATTATTATTTCATGTTACAAGGACTTTTTATAGACATTAGTATTGCCTCTGGTTAAAATTCGATAAACCGTGTTCACGGAGTAGCTTCTATTTCCTTTAACCACCCTCAATGGCCGAATACACACGCGAGTTTTGTTTTGTGCACATCTACGGCAAAGTCCGTTACAAATTATAAAAGTTCAATTGGCCTCCTACATATAATTACTATTAAAATATTGGTACTTCAGTTTTCATGTTCGCATAGCAAACAAAATGCTGGTTGCATTCCTCACACATTTTTGTATGTTACTGTATTAAGAGTTTTTAGTTGGATAGTAATTAGGTGAGAGAATAGTGAACAAAATGGAAAAGAACAACACGGATCACTGCTCCCATTCAATTTTTCATTCAGTCGGTCACATTAGCTCTGTTTTGTAAAAATGTCCATTTCAAGTCACAATAGTAAGCAGCTCTCACTCGGCGTTTACTCGGTTTCAGTACGGCTTCTAGCGCAATGCTCAGCTGCAAACACATCAAAGGAGCTGATCTCTGCTTTCTCTTCCATATTCTCTGCCCACACAGTTATACTGGCAGTCGTCAAAAGGAGTATACGTGCCCTCGAACGTGGCTAACAACAATCGACACAAGAATTTGAAAGTGGCAGTCTGCAGAATAATATGAAATGGTGCAGAATGAAACTTTCACTCTGCAGCGAAGTGTGCGCCGATACGGAACTTCCCGGCAGATTAAAATTGTGAGAACAGATCGTGTTTCGTGTCGGGATAGCTCAGTGGTAATGCGCTCGCCCACGAAAAGGCGAACGTCCCAGCTTCGAGTCAAAGTTCCGACACACAATTTTAATGTGCCAGGAATTTTCATGCAGAATGGTGGTGTGCCCTCACCTGCGGTACGTGGTGATGGTGAAGTTGACCAGCGGGCCCGACACCTCCACCGTCCTGCGCCTCTGCACCCTCTGCTGCCTCTCCTGCTCCGCCCGCGCCGCGTCCTCCTTCCTCTCGTCGACGGCGACTTCTCCGGAAGGCCGTCTCCTGGGAACGACTTCCCCGGGTTTGACGGCCGGTTCACCCGAACTCGCCGAATTCTCCTTCGACTCCGTCGGCGTCTCGACGGCGGAAGCGGCGTTCCTCGCCGCGTCGACTGGACTCGTTTCTCGAGTGACGCCGCTTTCGGAATTCTGGATAAGAATAGAAAATGTTATTTTGTGTGCAAATCGGCAATGAAGTTAACACTTCTACCATTGCACATACAGATCTTTATCAAAAAAATTTCATTAAAAAATGTGTCACTAAGTACTCTTAGTATCATTCTCCTACTGTACTTTTCATCAAATTGAGATCCATATTATTGATGCAAAGAAAGGTCAAATGATCACAAACTAGTGTTTTATCAAACACCCTTCATCTTCAATCAAATTTTAATACTGATATTTAATTGGAATTCCTATACACATTCTTACCTTTTACTTGAGACATAATTATTCCTTTTTCAGAAACTAAATATTAAACCTCCAAGGTTTCTGAATTTTATCTTATTACTGTCTTGTAAGTATGCTGTTACATCACTGAAGGTATTCTTTTACATGCTCATATTCTAGTTAGCAACCCTTGCCATTTTATCACTATTTATTACATTGCAATAGCATGTAATAATAATCATTTTACAAATCATCTGAAAATCTTATAACTTATTTTATTGTCTATGTAGGTACATTGTAGTTATTTAAATACTGATGTTAGAAAAACACGAATTATATTTCTCGCCAACATACATCACATTCGGAATACTCTCTTCAATTGTTAGCTCAATATCTGATTTTGTTGTTAACAGTTACTAGCTTATTCACCCCTACTTGTATTCTGTAGTAAACTTGTTTCAGAAACATTCTATTTGGACGAGTTAGAAAAAATTACAATGGGAGCAACAGTCCTCAGCTTGAACCACTACCCCACTCCTCTCATATGTGATCATCATTCAGTGCACTGCTAGGTCTCGATTTAGCAGGGAGCAACCAGGGCTACAAGGCCTCCCCCCCCCCCCCCTATCCCTCTTCAAAAGACATCCACCTCAAAAAAAAAAAAAAAAAAAAAAAAAAAAAAAAAAAAAAAAAAAAAAGAAAGGAAGAAAAGAAAAACCACCATGTAATTTTCCAGCAATGCCAGAAAATTTGAAAAATAATATTTGAAGAAAAACAAATTCTAGTTCAGTTGGCTTACATCATTGTTTTAATAGATTGCTCAAAACGATTAGCGGATCAGGTGAGTTGTCATACATAATATACATATGCTAACGTATTTGACATTGGGGAAGATCAGTTTGGATTCAGGAGGAACACAGAAACACGGGAGGCAATACTCATTTTAAGGCTTACCTTACAAGATAGATTAAGGAAAGGCAAACCTACATTTTTAGCTTTTATAAATTTGGAGAAAGCTTTTGACAATGTTGACTGGAATAAACTCTTTCAAATTCTGAAGTCAGCAGGGGTAAAATACAGGGAAAGGAGAGTTGTTTACAACTTGTACAAAAGGCAGACCGCAGTTATTAGACTCGAAGGGCATGAAAGGGAAGCATCAGTTGGGAAGGGAGTACGACAGGCTTTTAGCCTTTCTCCGATACTATTCAATTTGTACATCGAGCAGGCGGTGAAGAAAAGCAGTGAAAAATTTGGAATAGGGATTAAAGTTCAGGGTGAAGAAATAAAAAGATTGCGTTTTGCTGATGACATTGCTGAGACAGCAAAGGACCTGGAAGAGCAGTTGAATGGAATGGACCGTGTGTTGAAGAGAGCATATAAAATGAACATTAACAAGAGCAAAACAAAGATAATGGAGTGCGGTCTAAGATAATCAGGCAATGCTGATGGAATTTTATTAGGCAACAAAACAATGAAGGTGGCAGATAAGTTTTGTTACTTGGGTAGTAAAATAACATATGACGGTCGCAGTACAGAGGATATAAAATGCAGAATGGCAACGGGAAGAAAAGCATTTCCAAAAGAGAGAAATTTGTTAACATCGAATATTAATTTAAGTGTAAGGAAGTCTGTTCTGAAGGCATTTGTGTGGGAGTGAAACATGGACGATAAACAGTGTGGACAGGAAGAGAATAGAGGCTTTTGAAATGTAGTGCTACAGAAGAATGCTGAAGATTAAGTGGGTAGATCACTTACCTAATGAAGAGCTACTGAACAGAATTGGTGAGAAAAGGAATTTTTGGTATGCCTTGACTAAAAGAAGACATTGATTGGTAGGACACATTCTTAGACATTTAGCTTTGGAGGGAAGTGTATGGGGTAAAAATCTCAGAGGGAGACCAAGAGACACATATAGTAAGCAGATTCAAATAGATGTGGGTTGCCATTCTTATGAGGAGATGAAAAGGCTTGCTAAGGATAGAGTAGGGTGGAGAGCTGCATCAAACCAGTCTCCGGACTGAAGACCATAACAACAACAACAACAATCTATTTTAATCAGATATTGGTTACAGTTGTAATTTGTGTGAGGTTCAGTACAATATTTTGCAGTCTCAACTCATTACTTTAGGTTCACATGGCATTTATTTACAGCAAAGCACCACAGGGCTATTATAATAGTGAAAATGATTCTCGTTCCTCTCTAATACGGGGTGTCATCACCTCGGAAGATCGGTACAGTTTTACAGTTGCGCAGCATTGACAGTACGAGATTATCGATCAGCTCTTTAGGGACATTTGGCCAGTCTTCCATGAGTGCAACCCTTATGGGAGGTGCTGGTCTGGCTGCAATACAGCTGTAATATGTATCCCAGACACGCTCAATTGGGTGTAAGTCTAGCAAACAAGCTGGCCACTCCATTCGTTTAATTCCCTCCACTTCACGCCTGTTGTCCACCAGTTCAGCTCTGTGGGAATGAGCATTACTGTCCACCAGAAGCAACCCATCTCCTGTGGCACCAGTGTAGGGCACAACAACTGGATGAAGGACCTATTCTCTCTATGGTGAGCACTCACAGTGCCATTCTGAATGACAGAGATCCACATACCTGCCATTACTGACTACTGCTTACAAAAAATTTAACCAAATACTGATAAAGAGCCTAAACATCTCTAAATCCGACCCGTGCACAGCTAAGTATTCCTCGTCCACTACTGTACATTGTGATTAAGTTACAGGCTACGAGTCTGTCAGTGGCACCGCACACTCACTTTGACGACCTCGGCGACCACCACGGGCGGCTCGGCACCTGTGGAGTTCCTCCTGGGCGCCTCCGCCGTCTGCAGCTCTCCACCGCCATTACTCCCGCTCTCCTCACTCCGGCGCTCTTCCGGCGGCCGCGATCCCGAGCCGACGGCGATCAAGTCTTCGAACCTGCAAATGGACCGAATTTACTGCTTACACATGGGGTCGTCCTGGCACAATACGTATGTGGAGAAATCTGAAACTGATACGGGCCTTCTGTTCATCAGAACAATAGTGGAACCTTCGTTTGCAGGGAGAACGATCGGGATCCGTTTCGAGGTCGTGTAATGCCGTCCTTCCTTCTGCCGAGAGGTCGGTATTCTTAGGAGGGGACCTGGGAAAGGAAGGTGATGAGTAGGATGTGAGGAACTCCCAGAATGTTACCAGAGGGTGGTTAGGTGGGAATGAGAGTGGGTTGAATGGCTTTGAGTATTGTGGATTGTTGGTGGGTAGTTTTGGGGGGGGGGGGGGGGATGTGGCAAATGAACACATTCTGAGAGGCAAGGTTTAAGTGCTATGAGGGATTCACAGGGGGAAACACTGAGTGGAATAGGAGTTCACTAGTGGTGTCCCGAGGGAGCAGTAGGATGTCAGAAGGCTGGATAATTTGTGAAGGTGGTGTCTGGAATGCTGCGCCAATTGCTAAGTGCAAGGGATTCAATTTGGGAATATGGGGTTTATGTAATGGGGATTGCACATTATCAGTATCTTTTGGAGGAAGCAGATGTGGTTCACTGCGAAGGAGACGAGTTTTCGGAGTACTAGTTTGTGTGAGGGACAAGCATTGGTGGAATCCGGAAAGGTGAAAGTCCGTGTGAAAAGAGGGCTGGGATCCAGAGACAGGAATTTTAATGGTTCGGCCATTGGGAGGGACTCCACGGATTAGGCAGCACTTAAGAAATATAATGTGGCACTGAGTTTTGGGAAAGGACAGGGAACTCTTCTGAACTGGTGCAGGAAGATGGAGCAGTGATGCCATTGGAAAATGGAACATGGAGAAATAGGTGGATGACGGTAATAGGAGATTGGGAGGAGTACTGGATAACTGCAAAGGGCAGAGATATGGGGAAGGGGGAACGGGGGGGGGGGGGCGGGGGGGGGGGAGAGAGAGAGAGAGAGAGAGAGAGAGGGGGGGGGGGGGGAAGAATGGAAGCTGTAGTGTAACAAGCATATGGAACAAAAATACCCAGGTAATGCTGGGTTTTCTGCTAACATCTAATAGATTAGATGCAAGAATGTATGTGTCCAAACTCACTCTCCACAATAAAAGTACACTTACAGAAGTTCAGGTAATAAACCATCTCAAACTTTCATCTGCCACAGATAATGCGCGTGCCCACCCACCCGTGCCCACACACACACACACACACACACACACACACCAGCCGGAGACGGCAGTTGTGTGTGTGCGTATGCATGCACGCACATTCACATGTTTTCTGTAGCAGATGAAGGCTCAACAGCTGAAAGCTTCTTTTTTTTTTTTTTTTTTTAATTCTGTTAGGTGTGCCTTTCTGCGGCTCATCGGGCATCTCTGTGGTGAGTAGCAACCTATCCTTTCCAAACTATTGTTGAATCCTTTAAGGCAGCGGTTCCCAACTTTTATTGCTCTACGGCTCACCCATTGTATAGAAACATCTGGGCAACTAAATAAAATGTAAAAATCAGCACTCGTTAAACGCACACGCTTATAATATGCATTATTAGTAAAATAGACTAAAAATTATGTAAAAGAAAAAGATTTGTATCATATTCACTTAATTACAGCAAGTACATGAAAACTCAAAATCGAGTTAAAAAAATCTCGGTGGGATATTTGACACTTTTTGTCACATACAAGATACTCAATATTTAGTTTAAAACTAGTTAAATTTAGCCTCATATTGCTCTCTACATTTAGTCTATTCCTGTACTTTCTTTTCAGAAAGAGTAAAGTTGAAAAGGCTCATACACATAAATTGTGTGTAGAAAAGCCCATCAAATGTTTCAGAGCAATTTTTACAATTTTGCCAAACACTTATTCAGAATGGGGCCAATAGCATTGTTTAAAAAAGATTTTAAAGACTGGTCACATGATGGTTCAGTTAACTAGTTTTCATCACCTGATGAAATTTTAGTTTTTTAAAGTAATCCATTTCAAAGTGATTTCTAATCCAATGAATTTCATCCTCAATTTTAGGAAAGTGGTCCATGAGATAAACATTAAAAAGCTTAGATACTGCTGCAGCGCCTACTCAGCAGGGGTTTCCAAACTTTTTGTCAGTGTGTACTATTGACACTAGAGCTTGTTCCGTTTCTGACAAACCCTGAGGCTGCAAAGGTAGGTTAGGGTTCGGAAGGTTGACTGATGAGTGCTGCAGGAGTGAGGGAGGAACTGCATTAAAAATAAATAACTAGTAGTATAATCAATAAAATTCTTCTGGGTATGAAACCGCGTCGTCATTTTATAAATTCCACCGACGTTTCGGCCGCTGTTGCAGGCGGCCTTCATCAGGGTCTGTGTCTGACTGCTGAATGGAATATATCTTGGGATTTATATAGCTGCGGATGAGGGAAAGGAAGGGGGACTTGGTTTGCCTTTATTGGTGGTTATATTATTTCACGCCATTGGTGGAAATCGGCAATGATGATTGGTGTTTTAGAGGCTAGTTTTCCATGTGATTGGAGGTTACATTCTTCCCCCTTATTGGTAAAAATGGACGTTTCCTATTGGCTTTTGTATTATAAGTTGCTATTGGCGGAATGGATCTGAGAGAACGGACGGCGGTTGTGCCGTGCCGCTGTCGACTGTCGCCCGGCGCAGACGGCGGCGGGTCGGTGCTCTGCGTGTTCGCGGCCGCTGTGGTCCCCGGGGCAGTCTGCGCGGCAGCCAACGCCGTCCGTTCTCTCAGGTGCATTCTGCCAATAGCAACTTCTAATACAAAAGCCAATAGGAAACGTCCATTTTGACCAATAAGGGGGAAGAATGTAACCCCCAATCACATGGAAAACTAGCCTCTAAAACACCAATCATCATTGCCGATTTCCACCAATGGCGTGAAATAATATAACCACCAATAAAGTCAAACCAACGTCCCCCTTCCTTTCCCTCATCCGCCACTATATAAATCCCAAGATATCGTCTATTCAGCAGTCAGACACAGACACTGATGAAGGCCGCCTGCAACAGCGGCCGAAATGTCGGTGGAATTTATAAAATGACGACGCGATTTCATACCCAGAAGAATTTTATTGATAGTGACAACAGCCGCGGAAGCCTACTTTTGCATTGCAACTAGTAGTATGTTTAGCCGCATCTTTTGAGACAGATTTCGGCATGACAAAATGCTCCATTTCTTTACGGTTAATACAAGTATCTATATGACATTTAACTTTCATCTAACTGTTTTAATCAGTGACCTTGGCAACTGACTAGTAAAACTCCTGAACCTACGGATAGAATTTACATAGTCTTCAACTGTCGACGAGCGTTCGCGGCCCAGTGCCGGGCTGCCTTGGGAACCACTGCTATACGGTATTTCCATTGTTTGATTTAAACCATCTCATGAGCATTCCAAAATCTTGAGGTTAATCAAGCAGGATTACAGCCAAATAACAAATCAAGTTTGGAAGGGTAGGTAAATAATAACAAATTGTGACTTTTTACAATTTTGCCTCCCAGTATACCCTCTCAGTGCCACACATTTTGCCTTCTGAAGGCAATTCCATATCATAAAAAAAGAGAGGAATGATAATTACACTGTTGACAATGTGATTAGAGATGGTGCTCATGCTCTGATTGTTTTGACAAGGTTTGGGAAGGAAAATGGCTGGTCCCCATTAACCCTTTATGGGACAACTTTTTTTCTGAAAATGTTAATGGTAATATTTTTATATTGATGAAATGAAAATTATAGAGGGAAAATTTCCTGGTGGGATAAACAAAAATAAAAAATATAAAACGGATGACTTACCCAAAGGACAGGCTCGTCAACAGACACAAATAAAATCAAACACAAACACACATACAAGCTTTCGCAACTGTTGGTCGCTTCTTCAGAAAAAGAGGAAGAAAGGAGAGAAGAAAGGAGAGGAGAAAGGGAAGGATATGGGTTTTAAGGAAGTGGAAAAGGAGTCATTGCAATCCCAGGAGTGGAAGGACTTGCCTTACAGGAAAAAAAGGAAGGTAATTTTCCCCTAAGGTAAGTCCTTCCACTCCTGGAATTGGAATGACTCCTTTTCCACTTCCTTAAAACCCATATCCTTCCCTTCCTCCTCTCCTTTCTTCCTCTTTTTCTGAAGAAGTGACCAACGGTTGCGAAAGCTTGTATGTGTGTGATTTTATTTATTTCTGTCTGTCGACGAGCCTGTCCTTTGGGTAAGTCATCCATTTTCTATTTTTTATATTGGTAATATTTTTATATGTACATGTGGCATCTGTTCCAAAGGAACAGATATCACTCATACTGCAGTTGTTATTATTTCATATTTACAGAATATATGACATCAACTGCGAACGATCAAAGCTGACAAATGTCTGCCCTGTTCTTTCGGAACATACATATACATATATATATATATACACACACACACACACACACACACACACACACACAAAAATATATATATATATATATATATATATATATATATATATATATATATATATATATATATATATATATATATTTTATAGAGGAAAAATTCCTAACAGGAAAAAAATATACGTAAAAAATAGATGAAGAACACTTACCAGGCGAAGGGGCACAGGCAGTAATAGTAACAAATAAACACACAGACACACACACACACTCAAAAATGCTAGCTTTCGCAGCCTAGCTGCTTCATCAGGCAGAAGGGAAGGAGAGGGAAAACGAAATGATGAGGATTTAAGGAAGGGGGTAAGGAGCCATTCCAATCCCGGGACAGGAAAGACTTACCTTGGGGGAAAAAATGGAAGGTAAATAAATGCACATACACCCACACATTTACACAGACACAAGCACACCCAGGCAGACACACTGTAGAACTGTAGAAAGCAAAGCTTTGTAAATGTGTAAATGTGTGGGTGTATGTGCATTTATTTACCTTCCATTTTTTCCCCCAAGGTAAGTCTTTCCTGTCCCGGGATTGGAATGGCTCCTTACCCCCTTCCTTAAATCCTCATCATTTCGTTTTCCCTCTCCTTCCCTTCTGCCTGATGAAGCAGCTAGGCTGCGAAAGCTAGCATTTTTGAGTGTGTGTGTGTGTCTGTGTGTTTATTTGTTACTATTACTGCCTATATATATATATATATATATATATATATATATATATATATATATATATATAAATAGAAGGAGACCTTCCAGGTATGAAAATGGTATAAAATAAAGATTTTTGACTTACCTAAAGTACAGGCTGGTCGATAGGAACACTAAACACACACAAAAACACACAACCATTCGAGCTTTCGCCACCAGTGGTGGCTTCTTCGGGAAAAAGAGGGAGGAAGGAGAGGAGAAAGGGAAGGATACGGGTTTTAAGGAAGTGGAAAAGGAGCCATTCCAATCCCAGGAGTGGAAGGACTTACCTTAGGGGACAAAAAGGAAGGTAAACAAATACACACACACTCACACATATCCACATCCAAATGTCTGCCTAAGTGTGTTTGGATGTGGATATGTGTGAGTGTGTGTGTATTTGTTTACCTTCCTTTTTGTCCCCTAAGGTAAGTCCTTCCACTCCTGGGATTGGAATGGCTCCTTTTCCACTTCCTTAAAACCCGTATCCTTCCCTTTCTCCTCTCCTTCCTCCCTCTTTTTCCCGAAGAAGCCACCACTGGTGGCGAAAGCTCGAATGGTTGTGTGTTATATATATATATATATATATATATATATATAAGGTGCTGGTGATGGGCGATGATCCTATCGTTAATGGGGAGGGGTGGACAGATTTCTGGTCGTTACTCTTACGGGAATTAGTTTTAAAACTACGAGTTTGAGTACTGAGGGCAGCGTAAAGTTGGGAATTTGTGTGACGTGCTTAGGTAGTCCTTGCAGATGTGGTGATCACTGTGTTCATAGTGGGCTAGTGGTCAACGCAACTGCCTAGAAAGCAGGAGACCCGGTTCCCGTTCCGGCTGGGTACACATTTTCAGCTTTGCCCATTCACAGTTGATGTCATATATTCTGTAATGGTAATATTTTTATTGCATTCCATTTGATTTTTATAGGCATGTAATATACTCAGAATTATTTTATGTTCATTTAACTTGGAAGTGAAGGGAAGAAATAGCTGGTTGGTGTACAGATCACTATCAATTTTGGGTGGAGCTTAGACTGCTGTGGATGGAGGTCTTTTAAAAGTCCACATTCTTCTATCTGGAATAGATAACTAAACAATGGCATTTGTAATGCAAAGAAGATACCATTTTTAAATCATTTACGGAATTACTAAATTTAAACATATTACAGTATTCAAACAATAAAACATTTCTAAACACTGAAATATTACAATTTCCAGTTATGAACGTGATAAGAATAAAACAGGCAAAAACAAGGAAGCCAAAGAGCAACGTACACTGTTTCACTCTTATAGTAGGTGTCCAGTATATTGACCACTATCCTATAAAGGGTTAAAAGGAACAATCCCAGCATTTGCCCGAAACTGGATGTCAGAGGCAGATTTTAATTGCCGTCCTCCCAAATGCGAGTCCAGTGTGCTAACCGCGAGCCTCCGTGCAGCTGGCTCCACCATTTCACAGTTTTGTCAACCACCTTATCCTCCGATATAAAATACGACCTGCCCCGTGCAGCCACCGTCAGTATTTAGCACGAGTCTCACCCTTCGAGAGTGTCGATGGTCTCCGTGAGGTAGGCCGGCATCCCCACATTTGCGGAGTGCCCGTCGTGGTGGTGGTGGTCGTGGTGGTGGAGGTGGTGGTGGCGGTCGTGGCGGTGCTCGGTGGCGGCGTGCCGGTGGAGGAGCCCCGCGTGGTGGTGGTTCAGCAGGCTGTGGCTGTGGTTCTCCTGCGACGCGGACGAGTCGTCCGCGATGTCCGGCACGTCCGACGGGCTGTCTCCGGCAGGTTCGACGTCGGCGTCCTGCGAAGGAAAGTGTCTCGGTAATTGATCCGTGTCGTGCGTGTGGACAGTACGTTTCATACTAGTTACTTTTAGGATAAAAGTGACTACAAGAACTGGATTTCATTCCAGCAGGTTTCCGTTCCTAATTTTGTTATCGGCAACATGGTATCGATCAGTTCATTTTGTCATTTCTGTGATGTGGTTGTTATACCATCATTGATGAGTATCTATTTAACACTTATAACGAAACACGATTTTTATAGCACTAAACGAAACATACGGTCAATTTGACTGTTTCGGCTTTTCTCACGATTTTCCTTGTTATTTCTTGTTATTTCGTGTAAGTAAGTTCTCACAAGCATTATATTAACTTTTTAGCATTTTAAATATTTAATTTTACATTAATATTCGAGAAAAAGCAAAGAATTAAATAAAAACATAAACGCATTGGATATATTCCGAACTACTTACGGTATTCAGATTCTGAAAACAGCAACAAAATGAGTTTTAGTGTAGTACATTGTTTATACATACAAATAATTAAATAAACATATTAGTCCAAATAGTCTATATAGGCCTATATTCTGGAAGATCGACAAAATGTTCAAATGTTTGTAAAGCTTATGGGACTCAACTACGGGGTCATCAGTCCCTAAACTTACAAACTACTTATGAACTACCTACAACTAAGGACGGCACAAATATCCATGCCCGAGGGGAGATTCGAACCCCCGACCGTAGTGGCCGTGCAGACTGTGACTGGAGCGCCTCAGTCCCCTCGGCCACCGCAGCCGGCGAAGATCGACACCTACAGGAACTGCATTTATTATATTTTCTGCGGTATCTCCTTGCTCGACCAGGTTCGCATCATCTTCATCTTCTGATGAACTGGAATTTGGTTCAATTTGGCCTTCATCAAGA
This sequence comes from Locusta migratoria, assembly GCA_026315105.1. Lineage (NCBI taxonomy): Eukaryota > Metazoa > Arthropoda > Insecta > Orthoptera > Acrididae > Locusta > Locusta migratoria. Next base: position 127,190,474 of record CM048752.1, read on the forward strand.
GCTTGATCATCAGACGTGACAAAAATCCGGATAAGCACCTGAATCATCAACGTCAATGTCAAAATCACTGTCATCTTCACTAATGACCGCAGCCAACACTACTACGTAATTGCTCACCAAAATCTGCATCGCAAGGCCGTACACGATGACAAGAACCAGCATTAGCCATTTTACGTGCAATAAAAAAATAGTTTAGAAGTAAAACAAGACGCGCAACACATACCACTGTAAGCTGTCAAGCAGACACAGTGTATTTGACCGACGACTGCTCGCCGGTAAGCGAAACACGCTGTGTATCTGACCGACCGGCTGTACACAAAGTGCCTGTTCTGGGGGGAAGCCAAAGCCGTCAGGCAGACTAAGCACCAAGGGCGGGGAGCTGGGAGAGGGGTTAGGAGGAAGGTACACAGGCCACACAGTTCAGCCAATACAAGAGCACAAAAAACCCCAATCGGTCCAATTGACCGATGTTTCATTACAAGTGTTGAAATGCTTTAAGTCCACAAACAAACATTTTACAGGGGAGACTAAGAACTTTTAACCAGCAAAGTTTTATAGAAACTGATATTTTGACTGAGAAGCTATTAATGACCTAAAAAAAAATGGATTTGTAGGAAAAATCCCACTCTTTTCAGGGTGCATACAGAATTGGCAAGGAATAAATCTAAGGTGTATCCTAGGAGACCTGAACCCATATCAATGGCTATACAAAGAGCATGTTCTTACTGTCTTTTAAAAATAAATTACTCAAATAAGTGTGCAATATCTCACAGTAGCTAAAAGAATTCTCACCCACTGGTGTGTTCCATTTGCTGATCACAGGTGAAAACAATAACTGCTATGTTCTGCACACGCTCGTATAAACAACACTCTGGTATGAAACTTCCTGGCAGATTAAAATTGTATGCTGGAACCGGGACTAGAACCCGGGACCTTTGCCTTTCGCAGCAAAGTTGTGACGCGGCATCGCGAGTCGTGTCGAGATAGCACAGTCGGTAGTCCGCTTGCCCACAAAAGGCAAAGGTCCCAGGTTCGAGTCCCGGTTCCGGCACACAATTTTAATCTGCCACGGAAGTTTCATATCAGCGCACACTCCGCTGCAGAGTGAAAGTTTCATTCTGGAAACACACTGGTAAGTTGGTTACATCACCCATTCTGGAGCTATGTGGCAGGCCACCTATACAGGACTTTGACACGTTTGTGTTGGGAGGGTTACCTGAGCTGTTCACCACTTGAGTGACACCATAATAGCATTGCCTTTCACTTTGTGATCACAATATGTTGCAAAAATAAATTAAATAATAAATAAATATCCTTAGCAGTGATACACTTGTTGGAAACCACGTAGTTTTTGCATGATGATGCAAGTAGTTTCTAAGGAGTATTTTGTTCATGTAAACAGTCCTTGGATTATTATTATTATTATTATTATTATTATTATTATTATGACAACAAAGAAGTTTCTATGAAGTATAAGGAATCTGTATGCAGCCTGTTTTATTCAGAGGAACAGCTACTACAGTTTTACATTCTGTCAACTTTATCACATTTTGGACCAACCATAGAGACTTCAAGTTTTGAACCAAATTTCCATTAGAAAAATTCAAGAATTTATTCATTAACTATTATTTGAGCAACAACAAATGACATACCTACTTACATTTCACGTAATGATCACAAAGACCAGATAAGAGAAATTAGGTCTCATATGGAGGCATATAGGCATTCTATTTTTTCCTCGTTCTTTTGGGAGTGAAATAGGAAAGGAAATGCCTGTAGTTGTACAGTGTATCCTCCACCACGCACCTTACGGTGGATTGCGGAGTATATATGTAGATGTGGATCTAGTTAAACAGACAGCAATGCAGCAGCTGTTAATAAAGTGTTAGTGGAGCATGACATTCTAAAGAGAAGAAAGAGAACAATAAATCCTGAAAAGTGAGCAGGAACATGGTGGCAGTGATGAATTTAGTCAAATGAGATTGCTAAAACACTTTGAAATAAGAGACTTCAAAAATTACATTAAAACCTGTCGGTTACTGCTGAATACGGAGTAACGTGTCTAGCTACTCTAGCAGAAGAGTGCCTCATAAGAACCCTCAGATTTCTCGCATGTGGGTTATATTACAATTATGTTTGGTTTTCAGTTGGAGTAGTATAGCATACATTGAGTTACTTGCTGCAAAGTTGTGTGTGAAGTACTTACAGCAAAATACATGACGGTAAGTAAAAACGAAAAAGAAAATCACTGACTCTTTATTCCCAAACATTTAATGCAACATTTATTAATTATTAAAACTTGATGAAAATTCTATGTAATAGTCGTCATCATTTCGTACAGTTTGATTAATATTCTCCTTTTGACATTTTTCCTAAGGAAAACCTCACATAATTTATGGCATAAGCCGATTTATGTTTAAATTACTGTGCAACACTGCACCTAATGTACAGATATTTCACTTGGTTTCAAAGATTAATCTGCTCATTATCTCAGCAAGGATAAATCTGTCACTACATATCATTGAATATGTTGCCTGCAAATATTTATACACTAACTGACATTTTTCTGTCAATTTTGATTTTCAGCAACAATAAATGAAGTCGCTAAGTACTGTCATTCTCATACAGTGTATTTCGAAAGTCTCGCCACATTATATTGCATTTCTTGCGATTTCTATTGGTTATGACGTAATATCTTTTGAACCATGTGCCATATGTGATTCTTAACCATGCAGCAATTGTTACCTAATGGTAAGGAATGTGTGTACCAAATTTGGTTGAAATCGGTCCAATGGTTTACGAGAAAACTAGCAGCATTGTCACAAAATGCAGCAGTTTTCCCATGCATCTCATTGTTTATGACGTCATATCTCGTGAACTACATATCGTATGTGATTCTTACACTTACGGCGACTGTCCTAATGGATTGAAGCTTATGTGTACAAAATTTCATAAAGACTGGAACAAAAGTGTAGATTTTTATACAAAACAAATATACGGAGACTCTGCTTTATATATTAGACAATCAATCTTTAATTTTTCTGTGTTTTTGTACCGACCGTCCTACAAGCGAGTAGCAGCAATGACAACAACGGCGAGTCGGACGCCGCGGCCAGCGACACCCACCTTGAGCACCGCGTCGTCGGCTGCGGGACCCTGGATGAGCGGCGGCTGTGGCAGCAGCAGCCGCGCCTTGGCGTCCAGCACGCCCTGCAGCTGCCGCTCCGCCGCCGTCGGCGCCCGCTGCCCGTCCCCTTCCCCTCCCCCTTCCTCCGCCGGCGCCGGTTCGGCGTTCCTCTCCTCGGCGGCCGCAGGCGGCTCTCCGGGGCCGTCCGACACTCCTTTCGATGGGGACAAATCCGACGTCACTGTGACAAAGTGTGAGATTTATCTGTCACCAGTCCTTTTATTCTTCTTTGGAAATTTTTAAAAATTCAGTGTTCTATAAGGTAATAATACAACTGGAAATGTAGGCTTGTCATTATCCACTATAGTGTCCAATACTCATTTATATGTCGTTTTGAAATTTAATAGATGTGACATCCCAAATGGCTGCCCTCACTTGTTCAAATCCAATGGCTGGTATCCTGATCTACACAAATCCGCGAGTCCCCACTTGTGAAAATTTACTTTAGGGCGTGGATTACTCAAGTATATACGGTAAATTTCAATTATTTTCACAACATGAAAGGAACGAGTCTTAGTGCCTGACATTTAATGAGAGCACTATGTACTCGCAATCTGATCCACGACTGCCATGACCAGAACTTCAGAGTTTACGGTCCAGTTTCTTGATAAATGTGCCACTTGTGGAATTCTGGTGTCAGCTGCAAACTGATTACCAGCTGCAAACCAAGTTTTGGGAAAGGCGCACCGCCACTTACCGAACTCGCCGCTCTCGTACAGAGGGTTGGCCTTGCTGCGCACCCCCCCTTCCGTGTAGGACCACGGCGTGGGCGGAGGGCTCTCTGCCGAGTCCCTGAAGGCCGAGGGCGGGGCCGGGATCTCGTAGTGCCAGTCTTCGACGTCCGACACGCCGACAGGCGCGTCTGGAGACGGGGACGGCGGCAGCTGCGGCGGAACGTCGGCCGCCCTGAGGCTCGTCGGGCACTGCGGAAAATGACTGTCGTCACCTCCCAGACTGGTAGAGTTCAGTTGATTTAACTGCAATACACACAGTGTCCCAGGAAATGTGACAGCCTTCGCCAGCTTATATGGTTCCCCTATCCCAACCAAACAACCTAATTCAATACAGCTTCTAAATTAGTACTAGATACAAAGAAATAGGCTAATACCTCTTGCGTTACTGTGAATGTCGAGTAGTACTGAAGAACGTGATACAAAAATTAGAATACAACTCAATACAAGCAATAATTTCACATTCTCTCTTCGTTCTGCCTATTCTCCTTTAGTTCTGCATCAACGTTAATAATTTGATAATTCTGATAATTTTTCATCTGCATGACCAATATTGAATGAACTGTTTCTGTTAGGCCCCGTGCTTGTCACACAGCCTCACAACAGATGGAAATTTCACAACTTTATCTAAATTCCATCAAAATATGCATACTGATTGGAAAAGTTGATATATCATCTTATAAACTGTATTTATTATGGGTTATTATACAATCTGTCGAATGTCAGATATATATATATTCTTGATCCTGTAACCAGGTTTCAACAATCAACAAATTTATGCTGCCCCCTTTTTTTTCCCCCCCTCAGCACTCCCCAGAACTACATATGGCATTACAGTCTCCTTACAAATCTCTGTGTGACATCACATATCCACACCGCCATAAAATAAATAAAACACACATTAAAATTTTCTCCCACCTAATACTTGTTTGACTCGTATGTGTTTGTTTAGTGGTTTAGCTCAAATGTAAGGTTCCGATTTTTGAAAAATGGAAGTTCAAAACTATGTCTGTACCCTTACACCTGCCGCCCCCAATAAACAAACAAGTATGAGACACACTGAATGAAACCAACTTAAAACTTATTGCTAGAGATATATACACACATGGCTGTATCATAAGCACACCATTACTTCATTAATGTCCACCATGAATAACACTAAGGATGAGTGCATTGTTCACTCTCACTAAAATCTTATGATTTTCCCAAAAAGATGTCACTTTTAATAAAGAGTATTTTCTCTAAAAATGAAGACACCAATAGAATTTTATATTTACATTGGTGAATATTTAAAAATTTTGAGTAGGAAAAATGAAAGGTAACATGGAATTTTTTGTAATTTTATTAGTAGACACAAATGTGAACAAAAAGCATTACTGATTTAGTGTTACTTATGATACAAAAAAATTTACACAAAAGCCATGTAAAACAACTGGATTTGGAAATCTTTTTAAAACCACTATGATTTGAGAAATTTTATTAAGTCTTAAGTTGTAAAAACAAAGAAAGTTAAGTTCACTACCAGAAAGGCAAAAGTTAGGGTAGCTGGGACCATTTCATTCAGCTGATTTCATTACCCATGTGTCTGCAGTTCGGTGTGTATTTTACAAGTTAATATCCGAGTTGGAGTTGGTGATTAGTTAAAGATGTGTTCTTCTGTTTAATGTCAGTCAGGGAATAGCAAAAACAGGAAGGACAAAAGTGGGACTTTTAAGGGTAAGACTATTTGGAAAAAAAAAAAAAAAAAAAAAAAAAAAAAGGAACCTTACATTTAAACCACTAAACATACAAGTATGAGTCAAATAGGTGGAAGGAATTTTTAATATATTTTTGTTTCCTTTTAATTTTAATGTAAGTAATTTTATTGTATATTTTCTGTTCTTTTTCCTGTTATATTTTCCTTCTCTGAGGTGTTCCTTTGGCTTCGGGCGACTGCGCGGTTATGTGAAATCACACAGAGTGGCAAGAAAACTGCAATGCCGTACAGAGTTTTAGGAGGATTTGAAGAAAAAGGAATAAATAAGAGAAAAAAGAACAGATTTTGTTTTAGTTGATAGGAGGTCACAGAACCGATAACACATAGCTTACATATATAACAGATTGTAAAATAAATTATAATAAATACAGTTCTGAAGATTTAAATTGGCAATTAAAATCAGTATGCCTATTTAGATGTAATTTGGAAAAACTTGTTAAATTTCCATCTGTTGCAAGGCTGTGCGACAAGCACGGAGCCTACAAGAACAAGTTTATAAAATAATTGTCGTGTGGACGCCTCGCAGACTCCTGAAATAACAAGCAACAGGATAAAAAAAATATGAATTTATCTTCAATAATGGAGGATAGATAACTACCCCACACTGGTACAACTTAATCACATCCTTCGTCAGGGCTCTGATTATCTGTCATCGTGGCCTGAAATGAGGGAGATTCCACCCAAGATCCTTTCGACCACTTCAAAAGTGGTGTTCCGTCGCCCACGCAACCTCCACGACATGCTAGCCCATCCCTATGCAACTGCCAACCCAAACTCCTTACCACAGGGATCGTATCCCTGTGGAAAACCTGCCCAAATCCACCCTTTCTTCCCCACCCATTATCCCATACCCACGTCTTCCTTATAACTGTGTACTACCTCTTACAATATCCCGTTAATGTATTACTTTTATTTTTTCCTATTTTTCCTAACTTAACTTTCCTTTATTATTCTTATCACTTCAAATCCCCCCACTCCCTCCCCACACTCCTGTACACCTTCCTTTTATCCTTTCCCGCCCCTTCCCTTCACTGTATTCACTGCCGTAATTCAAATTCCCGCCTATCAGAGCCTTTGAATGCCATCATGCAATTCGGAACTTTCCATCCCCACCTTTACCCGGCATCCTTCCCCCTCCGCTCCCCACCTCACTCAAGTCTAGCTTGTGTTGCTGGAGTGCCGGACATGATAGGTGTGTGTGTGTGTGTGTGTGTGTGTGTGTGTGTGTGTGTGTGTGTGTGTGTACAGTTGTCTGAGTGATTGCATGAATGTATGTGTTTCTTATTCTGATGAAGACCATGGCCGAAAATTTAAGTTGTGTGAACGTGATTATCTATTTTCTTTTCAGTCAGCAGCTCAACGAGCCTCTTTATGGTGAGTTGTTGCCTATCCTCCATTATTGACATTTTTATCAGATTTTTCATTGTCAAATTATCTTCACCTATGGCAGACATTTAGATATAGCAATACATTATTTTTTTTGTTTAATGTGGTTACTATTTGAAACAAGACAAACTGGTAGAAACATATCTACCATACACGACACTGTGTTCACGATATAGGTCGAGACGAGAGGTGCCCCGATGGCAAAAGAGTTGCACTTACCGGAGGGTCGATACTGCAGTAGTCCGTGACCGGGTTCTCCGCAGCGGCTGCGGCGAGGTCCTCTGCCAAGATGGCCGCCTCCAGCTCGGCGGCGGCGCTGGCGAATGCCCGGGCCACCTCCTCGGCCGCGTCGTCGTTGCCGATTCCTTCGTCTACGGCCAGATCGTCTTCGTCCGGTGCGGTCGAGCTGTGTTTCGAGCTCACTGACCCTGGAAAGCACAGAGTCCATCAGAAAATCTCTCACGTATAATCGTATACAGAAAAACTGCATTAATTACTTTCAAAGTGAAGGAAAGAGAAAACAAGTGATGGTGCTCTCACTATTCTAATTCTTGTAGTACTATGCAATTAGTGCCATCAGCTGTAATACATCAGTGACGTTAGTAGACAATGGCAAATTACATTGTATCATTAAACGGATGTCGCTTCTTCTACCTACCGCCTTCAAATAGATTGTAAACTGTATTTTCATCATATTTACTTGATGAGGTAAAGTTAATTGTGAAACCATTTGTGTTCTTGTGCCCTTTAGATTTTATGTTTGCTGCAGTCTTAGTAAGTAGCATCACAAAATACAAGGCAGTTTTAACAAGCTCACACTGCATTTAACAGTCAACCAGTGTAATGAGGTTTTAATGGTACATTCCTATTGATTTTTATAAGTGTTACTAGTTTAACTCTCGCAGCTTCGCACGCGTAAACCGGATGGTCTGAATTGGTTGTTTCTACTTCTAAATATAAGTTTCTATTGATTTAGCTTTAAAAATGCTTTCCTAATAAAGAACTTTGTTACAATTCGCTACCTCCTACTGCAGTATTGATGGCAGAATTCAAAACATCCCAAAACACATTTTTTTTTAATTCTAACCATAGTTCCAAATATATATTTTCACATTTCTAGCATCAAAATAGTCTTAGTAGCACCCTGAAAAGATTTTCCCTTATTTCACCCACTTAATGGTTGAATTCCCAAAAATATTGAAACACGTGTTTTTAAAATTCAAATCAAAAATCTAAATCCGAAGTTTTTTATTTCTCACTTTAAAATTGCCTTAATAGCAATGTATTTTCAAAAAACCATTCATCCCTTATTTCACCCCCTTAGGGATGGGAATATCGAAAAGTCGCTGATGCCTACTGTGCAAGATAAACAATGTCTACAAATGTCAAGTTTCAATCGTCTGTAGATTCACTTTTTAGCGCCAGTTTCTCTCTCTCTTAGAAATGGATCCAGAATGCGAAATTTCTTTCTTGGTAGTTTTACTTTTCAAACTGCACTACACTCTTAGTTTACTTTGTTCATATGCTTGTTGCAGAAAAACAACTGAAGAATGTGCATCACGTTTCATTGTATATAACCTCTTTGCTATTATAGAGCCAAAAGTCCTCGCTGGTCTTCAGTCCGAATTTTATGTAAGCTGGCGAATTTCAACCACTATATCTTCCAGCCTCTTATAGTTATTGACACAGGACTGCTATGGTGTACAATAGGAGACTTTGTACTACAGCAACACAAAGATTGTACATCTCCATTGTGTAGTTTTTGCTGCCGAGTAAAATATTTATACCCACATGGAGAATTTTATATGAGTCAGTAACTTTCAACTCCCATAACACCCACCCCCTTATCGTTATCAACCCTCTACCATCGTAGTGCACAATGGGACAGTAATACTTACTACCACATACAAACGGTATTCATTTGTGATTTGGAGTTTTGGCTGCAGAGCAAAATATAGGCACAAACACCTCAATGTTTATATATATTAAGATATACTGAATGTAGTTACACGAGATAATTAACAATTATTTTTAGACATGAGGGCAAGCAGTATTCATCTATTGAAACCCATCATATATTTCCAACACTGATGGACAAGCAGATTAGGGTCCTTGACATCTTACCCTGTGACTCTCAGTACAAATTACTTCCTGTATCTTTAGTCATCAATGAGCAAATGTGGCAACTGATCATCCATGTGTGCATTATAACCAGCCACAGGGCACATGGAAATCAGATTGACACATCCTGACATACTGTCACTGGTGTGACTATTGGTGGTGGACTCAAACATTTCCTCTGAACACCTCTACCTTGCCGTGTAACTTAGTTTAAGTAGTTTGTATACTTAGAGACTAATAACCAAAGCCCCATAGATTTAGTTACAAACATTTTAACATTTTTTAGACTAGCTCCCTGGCTCCTCTGTGGAGTTTGTAAAGTAGATGAGGCATTGCCACAAGTACAACTGGGAGAGAAAGTCACAAGCTATGCTCCGATACATCATTCAATAGAGAACTGAATGCCAAAGTCAAAAGTTCCAGATTTGAAATCCCATCCAACACGCAGTTTAAATCTGCCAAAAAATTCCAAAACCAGAAGTGTGTACAACAATTTGAGTATTTAACACACACACAGACCCAAAGAACAACTGGCTAACACTAGGTCAGTTTTGCCCAGAGGCTGAAATACGAAGCCAATTAACAAGAAAATGTGGTAGAGTTTCTATCCAAGTGTGTGCCCACAAAACTTTCAAAGCCAGAAATGTTACAATTATTAAAATTTTTGAGACTATTCAGCAGTGGTCAAACTGATTTCCTCAGTTAATACTAAAACAGAAATTTCTACATTGCTCTTTATACAAGGCGTGTTTTTTAAGTGAGTTCCAAGAGCGGCAGTCGGAGGTGATGGTTGTATGACTGTGTTGTGTGCCTGTGTGATTGCATGAGTGCTCTGTTTTCTGAAGAAGGCCATGGCCGATAGCTGAATGTGTTGTATGTGTGTGTCTTTTGTATGTGCCTGTCGCAGCTCGTCGCCACGTCTTTGCGGTGAGTTGTAAACTGTCCTCACTATATTATTAATTCCAACCTAGACAGTAGTTTGTGCGCATACCGCAACCGCCAAGTGCATTGTGTACCAGCATGCCTCGGGAATATCTGTGCTCAGTTTCAGCTCTGTAGCTAACCTGTACAGTTTTGTCCCGAGCTTTCAAAATGTTTAAGAATATGAACTCACCCACCATGTGTGATGTTCGCTCAGCGATACGAATTTTGTCACCGATGAACCTGTCGGTTGCAGAAATTGATCGACAGATTTGCGAAGTGTACAGTGATACTGTTATTAGTAAAGGCGAAGTACGTAAGTGGATACGAGAATTCAAAGATGACTGTGACAACGTCCACGATGAGGACCACTCCGGTTGCCCATCTTCGATTACAGACAATTTGGTGGTTCGAGTTGAAGCGAGGATTCGTGACAACAGGTGCTTCACAGTAACAGGTATCTTAAACAAATTTCTTGATGTGTTGAGATCAATGCTTTACAAAATTGTTTCGGAACACCTAAAGTTTAAGAAACTGTGCTCCTATTGAAACTCCAAACAGGGGAAGACAAAAATGTGTAATGAAGTTCTTGACTTGTTATCATGAAGAAGGTGACAACTTCTCGAGTCAGGTCTGGATACAAAACACGGGTTTCACTTCAAAGCAAAAGAGCTTGGAATGGAGAGACAAACTCTCCTGCAAAGGTGAAGGCCAAACAGACTGTCACAGTGCAAAATTGTGGCATCCATGTTTCGGGATATAGGCGGTGTTTTGTCGGTCGACTTCACGCAATGAGGACCCACTATCGACACAGAAGCAAACTGCGAAACTCTGAGAAAGCTACGCAAGAACGATTCAAAGCAAAAGATGCGGAATTCTGACCAAGGGAATTGGCCCTCTCCATGACAACGCAAGACCTCACACTGCAGGTCAGACCTGTGATTTGTTGTACAGTTTCAGCTGGGAAGGTTTAGAGCATCCACCCCACAGTACTGTTCTCAGGCCAAGTGATTACCATCTGCTCCTCCACCTCAAACAACACAATTTTAATCTGCCAGGAAGTTTAATATCAGCGCACACTCCGCTGCAGAGTGAAAGTTCCATTCTGGAAACATCCCTTAGGCTGTGGCTAAGCCATGTCTCCACCATATCCTTTATTCCAGGAGTGCTAGTCTTGCATGGTTCGCAGGAGAGCTTCTGTGAAGTTTGGAAAGTAGGAGGCGAGGTACTGGCCGAAGTAAAGTTGTGAGGCGGCATCGTGAGTCGTGTCGGGGTAGCTCAGTCGGTAGTGCGATTGCCCGCGAAAGGCAAAGGTCCCAGGTTCGAGTCCCGGTTCCGGCACACAATTTTAATCTTCCAGGAAGTTTCAACACCTCATTGCCAACTGTTACAATGATGATGACAATGTGAAATATGGCAGTGAACTCTCAGTCATCTAAGCAGGCAGCAAGATTTTTATGAAGAGTGTTTTTTAAAATTGGTTGAGAGGTACGATAAGTTTTTGAACAAACTTGGCAACTATGTCGAAGAGTGGAGTAAAGTACGCACTTCCTGAAAATAAATTTCCTTTTTTGATATAACCTTTAGTTGTGTACTTACATTCAAACGGCACTTATTTAAAAGACACGCCTCAAACCTTGTGTAGCAATGCAGTACAGGCTATCCGAGTCACGATTCCCACCCCGAAGACGACATTCACACACCCGGACGATATGTCGACTTCGACAAGGAAATCCGTCGCACCACTACTTAAAAGTCTCAAAAATTTCAGCCATTTTACATACTGCAAGAAGAGCAGACAGCGAGTTAGTACGTTAGTAAGGAGAGAGAGAGTTAGTGCCGTCAGGCGGCGAACCTCTTCCCAGGAGCGCATGCAGGTTCTCAGAGTTGGGCCAGCGGCCGAGGCGGCCCCCGACGCGCTCCTCCCCGTCCTCCAGGTCCACCAGCTCCTCCTCGGCCACGGCGGCATCCCGGTCGAACAGCGACTCCTCCACGCCGAGCAGTCCGTCGTCCGCATCTTCGTCCGCGCAGCCCGTGGCCACACTGCTCGTCTCCGAGGACATGGCCAGCAGGGACGAGCCGGCGCCGAACGCGCGGCCGACGCTGCCGTAGATGCCGAGGCTGCTGCCGGAGCTCGTGCGCGACAGCGGGGGCGGCGGCGGCGTCACCCCGCCGTCGGGGGGGCCGCCGTCGGGCGGCGCGGGCACGTCCGCCTTCCCGGGGAGTTTCTTCCGGGGCAGTGGGACGGGAGGTGCCGCTTCCTTACCTTTGGGAGCTACACGGGAACAGCGAGCGGGCGGGGGAGCTCGTGTTAGTAGCGAAGCGTGTGAGCCGCCTTACAGGTACATTAGCCATAGTCGTGACGTTTTGTTATACGAGCAGTGGCACATTTCTGAGGAAGTAAAAAGTAACAATTCAAATTGTAGATATTGTTGAAACGAGATAGAATGTCCGGCCAGTACTTACCTTTGTGCTGTACCGCCGATAGTAACACAAATGAAGAAACAGAAAAAAGGGGACAAAAAAGGACAAGCTTTCGGAACACAGTTCCTTCATCATGTGGGAGAGAAGGGTAGAAGAAAGTGTTTCGGGAGTGTGGACGTCAGTATCTCTGACGTCCACACTCCCGAAACACCACCTTCATGACCTAGGTCGTGAAATACCTTTCCCTTCTGTTCCCATACTTTCTTCTTCCCTTCTCTCCCACATGATGAAGGAACTGTGTTCCGAAAGCTTGTCCTTTTTGTCCTCTTTTTTTCTGTTTTTTCATTTATGTTACTATCGGCGGTACAGCACAAAGGTAAGTACTGGCCAGCCATTCTATCTCGTTTCAACAATATTTATCATCTCTGAGGAGAATTTTCATCATTAATCAAATTCAAACGGTAGCTTATTTTTGCATTGGAGGTCACCTGATTGTTACAATAACCGCCATCACCTCACCACAATTATGGATCACATGAGTTGGTACTTTTAGTGTTGTGTACTGGCAAAAAGTACCCATCACTATAAGGAACAGTTGGTGAAATAACTCTCGGTATTACAGAGCTGGTCAAAGCACCAAGTCATCACGTGATCCGCAGTCTCCGCTTGGTGTCGTTTGTACAGTTATTTTAACAAACAGATGATTTCCAAAAGATCAAAAGTACACAGCCATTTGAACTGTTCCTTTTTATTCTGATGCACAATCACTGAAGTTCCATTATGTTGCACATTCTTGTGTGCAAACTTTGTTCTCCTATTGCTGAAGATGTCACTAGAGGCTGTGAAGACACAGTTCATTTTGAAACTCAAAAATGTTCAGTGAACTGACACCTTAACAGCCACTATCCGATGCTGTCAGTCACGTCAATGTGTTTGGAGCACAAACTGCAGAGGAACTGGAGCAGCACGTTACTTTATTTTAGCACCGAGGGTCCGAACTTCCGACAAGTGAACTGATCCTCTTTCTCTTTTCGAGGGTTTTTCTTATGATCACTCTGTGACTGAACCCCAATAAAAATACAGAAGATAATCCCCAGTCCCATGCAGTATCTGTTAAAACCAATTTGTCTGTGTTGCCTGGACATTTGCTCATTTCCTTTAGCCTTCCTGTTGATACTACTTTTAGCAATTGCTACATAAACTTTATCAAATCAAAACAACAGAAACTGTTAACCATAGTACTTTGAGGAAAAGCTCTATCATTTAGACACAGTTTCAGGAGCAATGATTTCAACGACAATGAGGTAAATACAATAATACGTGCTGAAACAGCTGTAGTTTCTAGTAAAAAAGATGTAGCTAAAGGTAAATTTTCCACATTAGGAAACCACCGCAAATCACATCACCGGACAGCAGTGATACGCAGTTTTACTGACAAAGCAGATACTGCAAAGGACCTGTGCCCACTGCTCAAGACAGATATATACATAAAATTCCTTGTACTGGTGGTCAAGAGTTCATAGTAACTACTGAAAAGCATTAACACCCTGCTTAAAGAACACAAGAGCAATTGACACCCGAGTAACATAGATAAATCGACAGCAGCAGATCTTCCACCGTGGCTGAGGAACCGCGAAATTAGTTTCTCCGATACTGCAGTTTCCTGAACGTCCTATTATTACTAGGTTAGAATGTAAGGAGAACTCTCACAAATAGTAAAACAGAAAAACAGCTTTAATAGAAAAGACACTACCTCTGACTTCCACAATACTCAATCATCATCATCATCATCATCATCATCATCATCATCATCATGGCCTAGGTCATGAATAACCTCTCCCTTCTGTTCCCTATTCCTCTTTTTTTCCCCCTTCTCTATCTCTATCTGATAGGGAACCCTGTTCCGAAAGCTAGTGCTATTTTTTCATCCTTTTTCTTCTTTGTGTGCCTAAGGTAAGCAGTGGCCAGCCAATCTATCTCTTTTGAAAACATATTAGACAAGATGTCGGCCTCAGTGCTACATAAAGCCAACAGTGCCAATTCTTCTGCATTAAAAGCTCCATAACAAACATCACCAACAATCCACAAGCCGAGACCTCACCTTCAGCATTTGCGTGTTACCAGTCAAGCTTGCCGAGTGCATTGCAAGTTTGAAACTGCTAGCCGCATCTTTTATAAACTTCGACGTCTCCAGCGACGGGAGACAAAGCATTAGACACGAAGACATCGTTAATGCTCGTATAACAAGTATCACCGAGGGTGTAAATACTAGCCATTAAAGCCTGCTCTATATTAGCAGCATTATAGGACACACCAGGAAAGGCTACACAGCTTAAATGGCCACTCTAAAAACAGGACATCACAAACAGACAGGTTGGGAAGTACGGTACTACTGACTAATCTGTCTACAGTTTATTCCCACTTTATACAGAAGGCTGCTTAAACACTGCTACAATCTAACAGGTGCCCAATTTAAGGAGGACAGTCTGAAGAAAATAAGTACTGAGGAGAACAAAAATTACACACACATTCAAGTATCTACTGCTATTTTTAGTACACCAATTAAAGTATAACATAATTCACAGTACACTACTTAGTTATCTTGATAGTTGCCATTACTTTCTATTATTTTTTGTTAAAAAACTTAGGCACTTGTAGCTACAAACATTCAATATAATCAGAACATTATTTACGAACTTTTGATAAATCTCCAGAAAGTGTCTTGTACCATTGGCACATCTATTCTGTTGATTTGATTTTCCCATATGGCACAGATAATTTCACCTCTTGTGTTGAACTGGATCCCTGGCAGTGGTTCTTTCGCTTTGGTTGGCAAAGAGATCGTAATCACATGCACCTTCATGTTAGGACAGTGAATGTCCCAATCTCCCATTGCCAGCAGTTCGACACTTTCGTCGGACCGGAGACGGAGAACACCTTTCTAGCTTCCTCCTTCCCACTCATTTTCAAAAAACAGCAACTAGTTTCCTTGATCTCTGATTTACACCTAGAATAAAGCTTTATTTGTAATTTCATTATCTACATATTATTATCCCCGAGTAAGTTTATCTCTCTCTTCGTCACTGAAGTAACTTCATAATAAAGAGGCCTAGAGGAAGAAAAAATGCTTTTAACCTTTGGTAAGATGCAATTATCAGTAACTGGAATTCATTTTATTCGCTGTATCATATTACCAACTGAACATTCTCCCAAAATACTAATAATCAATTTTTATAATCTATTACTTATGGTTTTGTTTTAATGCACTTTGCTGAGTAGGGAGTAGTGATAGATGGTAGTGAAGGGTGAAAGAAAGAAAATACTTGTGTGTATTTCAAAGAACAAATATTCACAATATGGAGCAATTTGCAAATTATATAAAAGAAATTTCGAACCACATATTTGAAGAATTTGTAGTAGCTTTCTAGAAACTAGACTTAGTTACAGAACAAAACTTTGCATCTTCTGGTCAAAAAGTTAACTTGACTGACACAAATCAAGCAACATAGCTTTAAGCACTGCATTTTTAAAGAACTTTTACTTAGGTATCTTATTGGCAACCTTGCAGTAATACCTAAACTACCCACAATAAAAATAATTTTATTCTTTTAGTGTATGACGTTGCGAACGGTATAACATTTAATGGTAATAAGATTTAAAATTCATGTAACTCAAAGCTTGGTTTGTTCATGTGTATTATCTGTTATGGGGTTCTATTACAGCAATGAGAGTGCATGCACAGTGACTTGTTCAATTTAACTTGTCAAGTCAGAAATCATTACGTCGATTATTCTGCGACTGCAATCCTGCAAGTAAAGCATCTAGAGTGTTTTAGATCAAAGAAATTAATGACAGTCTCCAGTTATATAATCCCTTTTCTGGTAATGGAGAATAAATAACTCACTCGCTGAGCTGCTGACACATGAAAATAGATAATCACATTCACACAACTTGAATTTCCGGCTGTGGCCTTCATCAGGGAAAAAATAACGTACATTCACGCAACTATACATACACAACCATCATGTGCGGCCTCTACAATGACAATGGAGTGGCCAGACATTATGATTGTATGTGTATAGTTGTCCAAGTGATTGTGAGAATGTATGCATTTCTTTTTCTGACGAAGGCCGTGTCCAAAATTTTAAGTTGTGTGAATGTGATTATCTCTTTTCATGTCTGTCAGTAGCTCAGCAAGCCTCTTTACGACGAGTTGTTATATATCCTCCATTATTGACATTCCTATCAGATTTTCCATTGTTATAATTCCCTTTCTCCTGTCACGGCACATTACTGAGCATTGTTAAATGAGTTCACTGGATTGCAAATTTCAAATCCTCTTTAAAGTCCTCACTCACAGTAACAGTTTATCAAACAGACAGTTTTAATGTGTCAGGAAAAATCTCACAAAATGTACATTTGTACAAAATGATAGCGACATCGATTGCAGACTAGCTTTCTATGTGTGTTAGCTAATTCTCCTTTAAGATGCCTTCTTTAAGAGTCAGATACAAAGGGCATACATATATCCGCATGAGAAACTGCACTTCCACAGAGGTTAAATAAAAGATTTCTGGCAGCACGTACACAACGCATTTCTGTGTGAGCCATCAGAAAAATGAAGCTTCCAGATGAGGGTAGTCAGTGTGTTTTCGACTGTTTATTTCCACAGATAGAGTCGCTTATGGCTTTATGGTAATTTTACAATTATGACAGCAACACCGACAAAAATTTCAAAATAAAATACGCATTTTTTCCTATAAAATGGAGAAACGAGGAAGGCATATTTACCATTCCTCTTCAGCTTTCTCTTCGTAAACCTAAACATTTTAATGCAATTCAGCAAACGACAGAAGTGAAAGAGGCCAAGTTACGTCGCATCCTCTGTCGGGGTGACACTTCCTTTTGACGTCACTTCCCAGCACGGGTCAGATTAGTCGACCACAAAAGACATAGTCACCCCACAGTGTTATCAAGCAGACTGAGCACGGAGGTGTATACACAGAAAAGCTCTCAACGTTATCTTATCTCGCCGAGGCCTGGAATCTCGGGCAATTAATTTGGGCCGTATTAAGAAACGCGGCACTTATTCTTATCTCAGTATTGCTCTTGTCGAGTATTTAACACGACCCGAGGTGCTGTTTTATCATCACTTTAACCATTCCCCCAACACTTGAGCTACATGTCACTGTCCTGTATCTACAATTGCTTAAATCAGATTTCAGACACTGCCAAGATTATAATGAAGAGCATGTAGCCATGTATTCGCAGAGAAATCTTACCTCGTATGTGAACCTACTGGTTCATTACGTGTCATATAATATTGCTACAAAACAGTCTGTACCAAAGTCGAGGAGAGTGTAACACAGATGTCAATACAAAGGCGAGTAGTGCAGACAGCTGTCTCGATTCATCCTGCAGAATACCATAAACCGGCAGAACCCACAATCCTACTGAAGAATTTTGAATGACCATATTAATATTTTGACTAATATGAAACTGAAGTTATTATTAAATGTGCAAATCCTGTTACTAAGCATTTCAAAAACTATGAAGGAAACATTATTAAGTAAAATGTACAAATTTTCTCCAATAAGAAATTTACTTTGCAGATTAAAAGCTAAGCTCAGTGAGATCTATGAAATAATTTAAGCATTGGTGATTATGTGTGTATATAATCACCAATGCTTAAATTATTTCATAGATCATAGATTTCATATAGATAATATATGCTTCAGATTTATAATTAATGTCTTTGACATATTAGAGACGAAAATCCATCTCGGGGATTGTTTGTTTGTATTAATTGATATTTATATCACCATAACAGGATTCTTCCAATATGTCCATTGCTGAGGTGCTATTCCGCTGCATGGAGATCCTTGGCAGTAGTGGCAATTATCTTTGGAACACAGAAGCCTGAATTAAAGTTTGTGACATGGAGGGAAATCTTATTTAGACTATTCCGAGGCACCTTAGCGATGTGGTGGTCTAACGGTTAAGACGTCTGCCTAGTAAGCACGGAGGTCCGGGTTCGATTCCCGGCCGCATCACAAATTTTAATTCTATGCTTCAGATTTATAAATAATAAGATAGTTCATTTTGGTACCATCCCCCCCCCCTCCCTCACTCGTCAAAGGTATGTCACTGCCACCTTGTCTTGCAGGTTATTTAGCATTCCTCTGTGAGTGGCACCCAGGATACCCCCCCACTCCCCCTGCTACATCCGGCACTATATGACCAACAATTTGCGAACCACTGCCATAAACTAATGTGGCTTCAGAGCCAAAGTAGCCACTAAGTGTCATTAACATGAAGTAAACTAAAATATCAAAACTACCATATTGACAATAGTTCAACACTAGTACCAATCAAAAATTATCCTGTATACCTCACTAAACTTCCACAGACAAATGTAATTATTTGTTTATGTTTCATTGTAGGCATATTATGATTACCAGGCCATTATCAAGCTGAAAACAAAAAATAATTTCATTAGATAGTGGAAATATTGTCATTTCAGTTTTTGTGTAACTGTGTTATCTGTCTGAAGGAACTGATAACAATTTGCTGCCCTGCACCCCCCCTTTCTAATTCCTAATTGATTATTTCTAAATTACAGTTTGGATGTTTGACTAGCAAAGGGATAGTATTACTGATTAAAAGAGGGGGGAAACATTAGACAAACTCGGCATGTCTCTCCAGTATCTCGTCCAGTTGTTGCAAGAACATGTTCCACGACTCTGCCGACTCCCCGCGGTTCAGACGCACATCAGGCGGTGGCGGAGTGAATATGCTGACCTTGGCGGTGCCCGCACTCCCGGCACCGTCCAGAGGGCACGAGGGCGGGGGAGCGGTCGACGGAAGAGGCGGAGGGGGAGGTGACGGGCTCGAGTCCCTCGATCGAGCTTCGCACCCCTTCCCGGGTACCGACACTCGCGGACGCCCGCTCTCCACCGTGACGGGGGACGCCGACGCCCCCGCTCTCGCCGCTCTACGAGGAGACCCGCCCATCGGCTTCGCCGACCACCCGTCGTCGCGTCCGAACCGTAACGACTCTCCGGTACCGTCGTGCGAGTCGAGGTCGGCATCCGACGAGCTGTCGGACGCGTCTCCGGCCGTCGCCATTCCGAAAGCCTCACTCTGCATCAGCTTCCGAGTGAACGACTCTCTCTTGGCCAAGTGTCGGTTAAAGGACTCCCTCAGGCTCTTTTGCGGATCCTCGGAATCGGGAGACTTCAAACAGAGCTCCGCACTCCGGACGACTTCCGCGCGTGTCGGCTGCTCGCTACCTGTAGTACGCGCCGGATGACAGTACCGGATCGGAGTTGCCGCTCCGCCGTCCTTCTCGAAAACGGTACGGATCTGACTCACCGGAGTAGAGTACTTCGGTTCATCAAAACTAGAGTCACTGAACGAGCTGCTTATGAACTTCTTCAACGTGACGACTCTGCCAGCATTCCTCTCGATTTTAATTGCGGGTGGTTTCTCTGTGGGGGTGACCGGCTTCAAATTTGCTGCAGCCTTACCAGTCACATCTACAGAACGAGACTTGCCGACAGAGCCACTCGTTTCATTCTCTCGCAGTTCAGCTCCGCCCGAACCGCCTACTCCGAAGGCTGAACTTTTTACGGCGGAATGCGAAAAACTTTCACTTTCCAGTTTGAGGGAATTCATCTGCTGAAGGTGTACGGCATTTGACCCGACTCCCGTGGGAGACACGTCGTAAGGGATTCCTCCGTCCTCAAAAGAGCTACTCTGTTCGCGCTGCAGTGCAGTTGTTTTACCATTACCACCATTATTCCGGTTTCGGATAGCGGCCTGCGGTGGTAACTCTTCGGCAGTACCGATCCCCGGGAGCGAACTGCGGTCTCCGCCTGCACCCGTAGCGCTCCTTTCGGAAGACACGCTGTCCAGCGAACCGCCCACTCGCCGGAGCTTACCCTCCGCGGACTGCCGCGACGACGCGGAATCGACAGATCCCCGCTTCGTCAGGGACCAGTCGAATGCGAACTTCCCGGTAGGTGTCGACACGTGGGAGGAGCAGGTCGATTCACTCGAGATACTGTCAAAGGAGTACTTTCTGCCATCCCGAAGTTCGCCGATCCCGACGTCCGGAGCTAGCTCTACTACCGGAGTTTTCTGTACGGCGGGAGCTTTCTGTGGCGCTTTAGCTTTCCAACCGTCTTTACCCAGCTTGAGCCCGAAGAAATTCTTCAATCCTCTCTTCAGAGGGCTTTTAGACGGGGATTTCTCTGGATTACCAGTCCCGGCAACTGCTAACGTCTGCTCCGAAAAGATTACTCCCGGCCGACCGGCGCATTCCGTATCGGAGACGGCTGTCGGTGACTTCGGGCCAGTAGTGGGCGAAGACGGGGAGGCGAGAGCCGAGCTCGGGGCGGACGCGACACGCGAGGGACTTCTGGCGGGAGTCGGGGCCGCAAAAGTCTTCGACGGCTGTGAAGGTTGGCAGGAAGCGACTACGTCGGCAGGGGGACTACTGGTACGGTTCTCTATTTCTGTGGTAAGGTCTGGTCTCCTACAGGAACTGCTCTCAGTATAGAAAGGTCTGGGACAATCAAAGTTTTTGGGCCTCAGCGGCTTCCCAGCTGCAGCTGTAAAAAGCAAAAGATACCACTCCTCGTGGGTCACCGATTACCTTCGCCACCATTACACCGCCTGTTGCACTTCTAAATGACAGAACAGAATGTCCTAATTACCACATACTTCAACTATACAGTAAATCTTGCTTCTTAAAGTAGTGCTGCAAGGTGCAACACTCATTGTTGTATAAGGGACAAAGTTTTCACCACGAAACTTTCACTTAGCAGGGTATCTGGACACCTGCTGTTTAGTTAAAAACTGATATTTTGAGCCCGTGGTTGTGCATAAAATACAGGATGATTCTTATAATGAAGACAACAGGAGCCAGCTTCATTTTATTGTGCTATTCATTTGCAAAATAGTGCCGTTACCGGTTTCGAATCTTCCAGTACATCGTAGACGACAGTTCACGTCCAGATATTTTTTCATCTACATTTGGATTATGCATATAATTTTACCTTCACTATCAGAAGTTTATTGTTAGACAGTTTGGAGTTAATAAATTTTAGGGTCTTTTGGTCAGTGTTTTTACAAGAATTGTTTTTAGGTGCTCAGTTATTTTTATTGGCTGAACGCTAAAAGTTTAATTTTGGAGCTACGATTGCGAATTTGGTAGAAGCAATAAGGTTCTTTACGTTACTGCTGTTGCTTTAGGTCCTTATTTATGAGGCCAAGTCCACTATTTGTAAAACATATGTTAGTTAATTATTGATTAATGGTGGAAATTCTCCTCATATATGATAAATTACTTTTCAAAAGAGAGAGATTGGCTGGCCAGTACTTAGCTTTGTGCTGTACTGCCGATAGTGCCACAAATGAAGAAACAGAAAAAAGGGATGAAAAAGGGCAGACTTTCAGAACACAGTTCCTTCTTCAGGTGGGAGAAAAGGGAAGAAAAAAGGATGGGAAAGGAAGGGAAAGGTAATTTACGACCTAGGTCATGAGGGTGGTGTTTGAGGAGTGTGGAAGTCAGAGATACTTAATAATTCTTTCATGGGATTGATGCGGACTGCTCTGGGAGTTTCAAAGTCTTAAAACTAAAAAGACAGTCCGACTGCCAAAAGCTCTAAAATGATTTAACTCCCAACTTTCAAACAATAAAGCTCTGATAGTGAAGGCAAATATGTACATAATCAAAATTTAGATTAAAAATTAAATTAAGTAAGTAAATAAATAAATAAAATGTATGTGAAAGTGAACTGTCATCTGACAATTAACTAAAAGGACTGAAACCAGTAATGGTGCTATTTTGCAAATGAATAGAATAATCCAGTGTGATTGGCTGCTGTTGTCATCATTGTAAGAATCATCCTGTATCTGGACATCGATTGCTGGCCGCATATGCTCGACTAATCATTTTGAAGAGCACATATACTCTTCTTTATTATCAGTGGGATAGTGTTCTAATGTAACAGTACTCTTAACTACCCAAAAGGTACTGTTTATATTAAAAGGGAAACAGATATACAAAATAAACTGATTACCTGCATGGTGAAATTGTTTTTTCCCCCTTATACAATAATGATGATTGTTTTGAATAAATACTACTGCAGCCTAACATGTATAAACAGTGGCCATCCTTGCAAAGCACATTCCTTTCTACTGTTCTTGTTCCCATACATGTTTAACAAAGTTAAGTCATCTGTATTTGAGCTCTGAAAGTCACTTACAAATGATTTGCACAATGAAGAGATGCATAACAATTTTTTGAAATGCCTTGGTCACACTGGTTTTTTATTTATTTATTTATTTATTTTTTAATTTTTTTAATTTTTTTTTTTTATTTTTTTTTTTTTTTTTTTTTTTTTTTTTTTTTTTTTTTTTTTGTATCATTGCACATTTTGATACATCATCATCAGATCTGTAGCAAAAAATAAATTACAATTTGGATGTTTACAGATTTTAATAATGAAATTCATGTGGAGCACAAACACATTATATGAAAATATACTTACAACTTTTTTTTAAAAAACAATTGTAATTAAAATACATCTGAGATGACTAATTTTAAATATAAACCACCATTGTGGATGCCTAGTCAAGGTGTGTTGACTAGAATCTCATGCCAAACTGTGGTGAGAAGGGGGGGAACACCGATACAGGTAAATTAGGTGTTCCCCCTTCTCACCACAGTTTGGCATGAGATTCTAGTCAACACACCTTGACTAGGCATCCACAATGGTGGTTTATATTTTAATTAGTCATCTCCAATAAGATGTATTTTAATTACCATTGGATTTTTTTTAAGTTGTAAGTATATTTTCATATAATGTAAAAATAAAAATAGAAAAGAGATGACTTACCAAAAGGACCGGCTCGTCGAGAGAAACAAATAAAATCACACACAAACACACATACAAGCTTTCGCCACCACTGGCAGCTTCTTCAGGAAAAAGAGGAAAAAAGGGGAGGAAAAGGGAAGGATATGGGTTTTAAGGAAGTGGAAAAGGAGTCATTCCAATCCCAGGAGTGGAAGGACTTACCTTAGGGGAAAAAAAGGAAGGTAAACAAACACACACACACACACTCAGACATATCGAAACGCAAGCACACCTAGACAGACATTTTGGCTTTTCACAAATTTCTGTCTAGGTGTGCTTGCGTTTCGATATGTCTGAGTGTTTGTGTATTTGTTTACCTTCGTTTTTTCCCCCTAGGGTAAGTCCTTCCACTCCTGGGATTGGAATGACTCCTTTTCCACTTCCTTAAAACCCATATCCTTCCCTTTTCCTCCCCTTTTATCCTCTTTTTCCTGAAGAAGCTGCCAGTGGTGGCGAAAGCTTGTATGTGTGTTTGTGTGTGATTTTATTTGTTTCTCTCGACGAGCCGGTCCTTTTGGTAAGTCATCTCTTTTCTATTTTTATTTTTATTTATCCCACCGGGAAAGTTTCCCTCTATAATTTTCATATAATGTGTTTGTGCTCCATATGAATTTTATGATTAAGAACTGTAAACATCTGAAATGTAATTTATTATTTGCCACAGATCTGATGATGATGTATCGAAATTTTAATGATAAAATAAAAACAGTGCGACCAAGATATTTCAAAAAATTATTATGCATGCCAACATATGGTCACTGTTTTATGAACCAAGTGACAAACAATGAAGAGACACATTATGGTTGGAGAATAAGCACCAATTTGTAACTAATTTTTCATGTTTCATGGGTTTAGCACAACAAACTTCATGGCGGATTAATTTAGAAATGCAGACTGGAACCCAAACTTTGATACAGCTCTTTGTGGGCTATGCTAACCATCAACATGTGGTGTGGCTAATCGTTTCAGCCACACATCCTTAATTCTAGGTCAGAGTGTATATGCCGACATGAAAAAAGAAAAAAAAAAACATTCCCAGATGTTTTGCAGATTTATTGGTTAAAAATACACTATTACCAAAGTGAATTATTATTTTTTTTTATGCAAGTGTCTATATGGTTTCCGAATCAGTAAAGTTGTCCCCCCCCCCAAAGGATGATTGCAATTTTGCCATCATTATTGCATAATTAGGGTCATTTATGAAAGACCTGAAGTAAACTGCACAAGGGTGATGCCTGCCCTCGGGTGCATACAAATGAGGAATAGTATCTTTAAATATTAGCCACCCGTGGCCGCCTGCATTCAGAACTTTCCGCACGCGTGTTCCCGACACGTGCCTGTTTGATCAGTATTCTTGGGCGGCTCGGTTCTACTGACAATGGTAGGCACCCCCCCCCCCCCCCCCCCAGAGAATGGCCAAAACCCAGCCACCAGCCACCGACCACCAACCACAAGCCCA
Organism: Locusta migratoria; assembly: GCA_026315105.1. Classification (NCBI taxonomy): domain Eukaryota; kingdom Metazoa; phylum Arthropoda; class Insecta; order Orthoptera; family Acrididae; genus Locusta; species Locusta migratoria. The sequence goes on from CM048752.1 coordinate 127,215,384, forward strand.
AACAATAGTCACACGGAGCACGCTGTGCCGTATCCTCAATGACAGACAGAGGAATGGTCACCCTTTCATCCCAGCATCTGACCTGACTAGACCTGTTCCCCTGAGCTTTGATATCTTGAATTTGCCTCCAATTCCAACATGTACCTCCCCCTGATTTGTATTTAGTAGTGTGCGCCAGTTCCCGCAATAAATCCCATTACGAACTCTCCGTAACCTCACGCCTCTCTCATTTAAACTCTGTGCCCACTCATACTACTCAGACATCCTGCCACTAAATATTAAAGACTACTGAAGCTAGCATTGCCCCTCCTTCTTTCCACTGTGTTACCATTTACGATAGATTATATAGATACATTAGGTAACAAAACAATAAAGGCAGTAGACGAGTTTTGTCACTTGGGCAATAAAACAACATACGATGGTAGCAGCACAGATGTTAGAGAGTCTTTTCTGAAGGCATTTGTGTACATTGTTGCCTTGTATGCTACTGAATCATAGATGACAAATAGTGCAGGCAGAAAGACAGAAGCGTTTGAAATGTGGTGTTGCAGATGAATGGTGAAAATTAGGTGGGTAGATTACACAGCTAATGAAGAAGTACTGAACAGAAAAGGAATATCTGGAATACCTTGACTAAAAGGGGGGATCAATTGGTAGGACACACATCAAGGAATCGTGAATTTAGCACTGGAAGTGTGTGGGGCAAAAACCACAGAGGGAGACCAAGAGACGAATACAATAAGCAGAATGAAATGGATGCGAGTTGCCGGAGGAGATGAAGAGGCTCGCTCAGGATAGAATAGCGTGGAGAGCTGCATCAAATTGAAAAATCTGTCAGTTTTCATAATAGGCTAAAATTTAAGACTTCATTAAAGCAGAGTGTGGTGAAAGATACTTAAAACCAAGAAACTTCTTTCATTGGCTAAGTATATCATCATGGTCATCACGGTAGTCTAAACAAATTATTTGTAGTCTAATATTATTAATAAATAAAAACGGTGTGCAGTCCAAATGAAATGCTTACACCATCAAATTTCCTAATCCTAAGATGCAAAAGTATTGCTTATTCCCAATCCATAAAAAGTCTTCATTTTACAAACCATTATCAAGTAATATTATAGATAGGTAAAAAATGAAAGGAGCAATCACAGAGGGTAGTAATTGCATAACAACACACTAGGGTGGAAATAAAAAAGTCAAGTAGCTATGCTTTGCAAAGGTAGACACCTTAAAGATGGAAACAACAAACTACCCCCACGCAGAATGACTAGTACTGCAGGAGTTGATAATTTTTTCTGGGAATTGTAATAATGTTTCACTTACCAAATAAGAGTAAAGGTAACCACCCACAACATGAGAGAATGAGCATTTGTGTGTACATGATGATAAGTTCAAAGGCTGTTTACATATCTATCTAAACATAGCTCCTGTATATGGCTATTTTTTCAACAGTTTTTACTGTTTCCAGCCACACAACACTGCATGGTTTTAACTTGTTAAATAAAGTGCTTGATTGTGACAGTTGTACACACCTTTGTTAAGATATCTTTTAAAAACTGTGAAAGCACTTGACATGACAGACATTGCAACTACATCATAATATTAACTGGAACTAAATAAGCTGGTTTCACATTCTACAGTACAAAATTTTCTATAGTTTAGCTAGAAAAAACACAAGGGGCTGGACTAAAAATTAGAATGGTTAAAAGTTTAAAATGATACCTTGTAGGCAATCTGTATTATTAATTAAAAGATACCTAGAGTCAGAAGACTGTACAGAAACCATACTGTGAGTTAAGGAACTTTATGAACAATGGAGAAAGATCCCACCAAAAACAGTGTGACAAAATATGCAGCATTGCTATTTAAAATAATCAAAGTTGTTGTAAAACATATGTAAGCTCATTCAGGCTAACTAAATTTTAATTTGAACTGGTAAACGTATTTGAAAGTCCCTTTTCTTCCACACTGGTTCGGATGTCATTGCTTCCATTACTCTGTAACCTGTCAATGCTTCACATTAACTTTTAGTAAGCATCATGTCATTACTTTCCATAGAATTTGTTGCACCTCTATTTCTAACTTGAATGCCTATCAAAGTATGAACACAATATCTGTGTGTGTCAATTGTACCTAAATCCAAATGATAGTATTGTCAAAATAATTTCCAATTTGTAATTTTTTTTAGCATTTTTATTATTAAATTTCCTTTATCATTATTCTTGTTATTGAAAGAGTTGAGAAAAAAATGTAGGTTAAGTGAATACTTTATCTTCACAAAAACGTTAAGGTTGAAATCACTGAACTATCTTTGGTAAATTTCTTTGGCAACACCCACCACCTCCCTCCACACCTTTATTAATATCAGAATCACTTGTGAGAGTCTTCATGGTATTCAGATTTATTTTGAGGAATTTTGTATTAGTGTGAAAATTTTTAAATAAAAATGATAATGACAGAAGGTAATAGCCTTTGGCATTTCAAGTGATATTGTATACAAAAATAATCTGGACCCTGAATTCATCACAGTAAACTGGTATCATGTAGACAACTAAGCCAATGAGAATGTTGACAGTCAACAGAAAATAAGTACAAGGTAAATTATATTTGCTACAATATCCTTTCAATACATGAGGAAACTAACTTATATTCTGTTACGATCTCAAACTAAATTGCAAAACTCTTAGAATTTGGTAAGTAAAAGAAAAAGAAAAATTAAATTAAAAAAGGTAAGCTGACTTTGTTTATATTGTAAGGAGATGATCCAATATTACAATAGGTTCCAAAACGGATAAAGCCAAGATAGCTAGTATATCATTTTATTTTGACAACTGGTTTCAATGATCTCTGCCATCATCGTCTGGTCTAAATTTTTTACAAAGTTGTCATCTGTTAAAAAGTACATGATGGAAATTAAAACATAGATGTCATTATAATAAAACGAGAAGATACATCAATTACATTGATAAGAGAAAGATTGCTTACATTTAGAAAAGACACATACCTTGTGATGTCAACAGTTGTATAAAATAAAGTGCATAGACGCACTATGTCACTGAAGTTAAAATGTACATATCAGTATAAGTGACAGTAGGATACTGGCATATGAAACAAGTCAAATATGGCAGCACCAACAATTGCAATGTTAAAATACAACATGAACTTAGATATCAGATATTCGTTTTCAAATTATTTCTCTCTCTCTCTCTCTCTCTCTCTCTTTAAATCCTTGCAATCACAACAAATATTGTCCTATGACCCCTCCTCCCTTACATGAAAATATACAACATTATTTAACCTCTTTCATTTTAAACATTACATTAGTTGGTGCTGCCCTCTGGTGCTATTTTCTCATATCTTTGACTTTTCATATATGCCAGTATCCTACTGTCACTAATACTGATATGTAAACTTTAACTACAGTTACATAGTGCAGCTATGCACTTTACATTATCTTACACAACAACTGTTTGACATCACAAGGCACATGTCCCTTTACTAAATGTAAGCGATCTTTCTCTTATCAATGTAATTGATGTATCTTTCCATTTTATTATAATAACACATATGTTTTAATTTCAGTCCAGTCCTTTTCAACACATGACGGCTTCGTAAAATAGTTTAGAGCAGAAGATGATGGCAGAGACCATCAAAACCAGTTGTCAAATTAAATTATATACTAGTGATCTTGGCTTTATCCGTTTTGGAACCTATATAAAAAAAGTTAATTAAATCTCTATAGGAGAATAAAATAAGTAGGCAGTGTGTGGCGCACAGATGTTTGGGCCAGTCCAGGAGGCGTGCACAGATAGCATAACGGCCAATGAGACACCCGCATAAAACCTGAAACCCAAATTCTAATCCCAGTCTGGCACAAATTTTCACAGGAGGTCGATCGGAGTATTTGCTTTGTGAGGGCATTCTGAAATGCTGTAAACATTTACTCTCTCGGCCACACCAATTTTACACCCACCACACGCCACACGCCACCTCAATTGCGCCACTATCTCCAGTGTCAATTTTCCCCGGCCTCTAACGTGGCAACAATTTCACTGGGAGACCACTGACGATGCGTGGTACTTACCCGGAGGAGCCGCCTGCACGGCCACCACGTCCGGCTGCGGACGCGACTGCCCGTCCGCGCGGTCCCCGGGAGTCGCGGACGCCCGGTCGCGGCTCCTCGACGGACGCACCGCCGGGGCCGGCGCGGACGCGCGCTTCCCGTCGGCGGCAGGGGCGGCCGCGTCGTCGCTGCCCGACGAGGACGTGGAGCTGAGGCTGTGGCCGCGCGACGGCAGGCGGCGCTGCAGCTCGGCGTACAGGTCCGCCTTCTCGGCCGGCAGCTCCGCGCTGGACCGCTGCTGCTGCTGGTGGTGCTTCGCCTGACACACGAACGCCACCGTCGACATTTTGAAGCGACAATCTAATGCCGAAAACATTCTACGGTACATACTAAAAATGAAAATATAACGAGTAGAGTTGACTGCAGCATACCATATACTTCATAATTAGTAGATGAAGTTTACTTACCAGGCGAAGGAGCACAGGTAGTGACAGCAAAACACACACACACACACACACACACACACACACACACACACAAGCTTTCACAACCCAGTTGCTACTTCAGGCAGAATGGAAGGAGAGGAAAAGGAAATGATGAGGGTTTTAAGACAGTAGGTAAGGAGGAGAGGAAAGACTTACTTTGGGGGAAAAAAAGAATACACACACACACTATCCTCATTCCTCCAAGTCCAGAACGTTCCACCGAAGAATCCCAGAAGTGCCCCTTTTGTCACCGGATACTTTCCGGGACTGGAGCGGACTCTGAATGTGGCTCTCCAGCAGGGATACGACTTCCTTAAATCCTGCCCTGAAATGAGATCCATCCTTCATGACATCCTCCCCACTCCTCCGAGAGTGTCTTTCCGCCGCCCACCTAACCTTCGTAACCTCCTAGTCCATCCCTATGAAACCCCCAAACCACCTTCCCTACCCTCTGGCTCCTACCCATGCAACCGCTCCCGTTGTAAAACCTGCCCTATGCACCCTTCCACCACCACTTACTCCAGTCCAGTAACCCGGAAGGTGTACACGATCAAGGGCAGAGCCACTTGCGATAGCACCCACGTGATTTACCAACTAACATGCCTGCACTGTGAAGCGTTCTATGTGGGAATGACCAGCAACAAACTGTCCATTCGCATGAACGGTCACAGGCAGACAGTGTTTGTTGGTAATGAGGATCACCCTGTGGCTAAACATGCCTTGGTGCACGGCCAGCACATCTTGGCGCAGTGTTACACCGTCCGGGTTATCTGGATACTTCCCACCGACACCAACCTTTCAGAACTCCGGAGATGGGAACTTGCCCTTCAGCTTATTCTTTCCTCCTTTTGCCCACCTGGTCTCAATCTCCGCTAACTCAAATTCCCGCCCACTATCTTTAGCATCTTTGCCTGGGTTCTGTGGACAGAGCCTCTGCCTCAATTGGTATCTCTGTCCAACTTCTTTGCTTTTCACAAATGTCTGTCTAGGTGTGCTTGCGTTTCGATATGTCTGAGTGTGTGTGTATTTGTTTACCTTCCTTTTTTTCCCCTAAGGTAAGTCCTTCCACTCCTGGGATTGGAATGACTCCTTTTCCACTTCCTTAAAACCCATATCCTTCCCTTTTCCTCCCCTTTTTTCCTCTTTTTCCTGAAGAAGCTGCCAGTGGTGGCGAAAGCTTGTATGTGTGTTTGTGTGACTTGTGTCTGTGTAAATGTGTGGGTGTATGTGCATTTATTTACCTTCCATTTTTTCCCCCAAGGTAAGTCTTTCCTGTCCCGGGATTGGAATGGCTCCTTACCCCCTTCCTTAAATCCCTCATCATTTCCTTTTCCCTCTCCTTCCCTTCTGCCTGATGAAGCAGCTAGGCTGCGAAAGCTAGCATTTTTGAGTGTGTGTGTGTCTGTGTGTTTATTTGTTGCTATTACTGCCTATATATATATATATATATATATATATATATATATATATATATAGTTATAGTGTGTGTGTGTATTCTTTTTTTCCCCCAAGACGAAAAATTCCTAGCAGGAAAAATAAAATATAAAAAATAGACGAAGATTACTCACCAGGCGAAGGAGCACAGGATACTGTATGTCTGTATGTCTGCCTAGGTGTACTTGTGTCTGTGTGAATGTGTGGGCATGTGTGCATTTGTTTACCCTCCATTTTTTCCCCCAAGGTAAGTCTTTCCTCTCCCGGGATTGGAATGGCTCCTTACCCCCTTCCTTAAAACCCTCAACATTTCCTTTTCCCTCTCCTTCCCTACTGCCTGAAGACGCAACTGGGTTGCGAAAGCTTGCGATTGTGTGTGTGTGTGTGTATTCATTTATTTATTTGTGATGCTGTCACACCTGTGCTCCTTCGCCTGGTGAGTAATCTTCGTCTATTATATATATATATATATATATATATATATATATATATATATATATATATATATATATATATATATATTTTTGTTTACCTTCCTTTTTTTCCCCTAAGGTAAGTCCTTCCACTCCTGGGATTGGAATGACTCCTTTTCCACTTCCTTAAAACCCATATCCTTCCCTTTTCCTCCCCTTTTTTCCTCTTTTTCCTGAAGAAGCTGCCAGTGGTGGCGAAAGCTTGTATGTGTGTTTGTGTGTGATTTTATTTATTTTATTTGTTTCTATCGACGAGCCGGTCCTTTTGGTAAGTCATCTGTTTTCTATTTTTATTTATATATATATATATATATATATATATATATATATATATATATATATATATATATATATATATATATCGCACTTAGGCAGACATACCTGTGCTCCTTCGCCTGGTAAGTAAGCTTCATCTACTTTTTATGTATATTTTTCCTGCTAAGAGTTTTTCCTCTATAATACCATATATTTCTGCAGATAAGATGACCTTCAGATAAGACGAGATACAGATAAGACGAGATACAAATTATCATCAAAATTTTATAGTTTAAGCATATATTTGACCTATAAGATGACCCCCAAGTTATCGTATTTACCCGAATGCAAGCCGCACTTTTTTTCCCCGTTTTCGGGACCTAAAAAGATGGCTGCGGCTTAGATTCAGAGGTAAAGCTTCAGGAAATTCTGAAATATGCCACTAGAAGCCATCATAAGTAGTTTTCGTGATTGGTACAACTGCATTTCACCCGTTGCTGCAGTGTTTACATTCTGCTTTTTTACTTCTGTGTGTGTAGTGCTACATTGTATCCAATCGTGAAGCAGCTCGCTTTTTACACTGCGAAGTTTAAGGGAAAAGTAATTTCTTTCACTGAGATGACACTTAATGCCTCCGATGCACATATTAGGTGGGTGAAAACACACAAAATTATCCCAAGAATAGAAGATAAAGGTTTTCAAAGGAAACTGCAATTGTTGCGTGTAGCTCCAAAATATTTTAACCCTTTCACTGCTCCATACATAAATACATGCTAATCGTTTCAGTGTGACTCGGGATATATTGAGAAATTATTTTTGGCAAGTGACTTTGTAAAATAAGCTGCATTGTAAATAATTCTATATATGCTTTATGGTATATAGGTTATTGTATGTATCCTAGTCCACTCAGTAAATTAATAAAGCTCGTAAAGCGAATATTTTTTTAAAAATCATGCAAACCTTTGTTTTCATAAATCTTTCCCCCATGATGTAAACTTCAGACTAAGTTTCAATCTAAAAATAATAATTATTATTTTTTACTGTCATATAAAATGACTTCGGATTTTTTGGGGCCCTTTTCTCTCTCTCTCTCTCTCTCTCTCTCTCTCTCTCTCTCTCTCTTTCTCTTTCTCTCTCTCTCTCTCTCAATGATTCAGCCATTGTCTTATCTGCAGAAATATACTGTAATTTGCGACCAAAACCATAACCAAATATTCAGTTACTCTTTTAATTTCAACTGAAACCAATACTTAAATAAACCAGTTAAAATTTTGGTTAATTTACATCATACTACAAATCACTAATTTTTCCACATTTTGCAAGACTGTATTAAGCCTCCTCAAGTACGTGTAAACCCAACCAGAAGTCCATAGATGATGATAGAGGGGTACAGGTTCGACAAAATGACGGTACTTTTATTAAATACTTCACTTACAAATTGGATCTTTTCTCCCCATCGTTACATTTTATACCTAAAAAAATTGAAATATGTAAGAGAATAATTAAACTGAACTAAACAGAGTGGAGTCTAGAGTCTCAGAATTTCAAGTTTCCCATAAATACGAGGGTCATAAAACAAAATAAAAACCTTGGATACATACTATATTCACCAAAAAGTATTTGGAAAAATAATGTCACAGTTCTGACTAATGGTATAATTGTTGTCAGTGTAAATTTTAGAAAACTTAACAGGCAAAGCTCTGTACCACATGATTGATGTTTCCTAAAATCATATCAGTTATTAAAAAACTACTTGTTTCAAGGAAATACATTAATAAAACTTTTCAGCATAACAATATGATAACCTATTCCTTTAATTACAATACTAAATAAGGTAAATTATTGTCAACACAGTATATCACTGTAAGTTAAAATTGCATTATATTGTGAATAACAACAAAATACTCAAGTTTTTGCATGAGGAAAGACCCTTAGAGTAAAATGGTGTGCTATCAACTGAGTTGAAACATTGTTGTTAACTGAATTCGTCCCGAACGTAACCCGACTTCATCCATAAACTCACAAAAGCTAGGTTGATTTTTGGCCAAAACCAAAACTTTGGTGGAAAACAATATGGAGTATTCACGCTCATGCGCGCGCTCGCTCGCACACACACACACACACACACACACACACACACACACACACACACACACACACACACACACACGAGAGGTGTAGAAGTAGAATAGGAACTGTGGGATTGTGGGCTGTCTGTAGCCCAACGACTGTCTACACGGTGAGCTGCTATTTATATTATTGACATTCCAACCTGGATTTTCGATAATTACATTCAAGTACGATAATTTATGGTCACTCCGTATGTTGCCTACAGAAAGTGCTGTCCCGCCCATACAGGTGCTTACTCCACAGAGATTCCTACTCCACCTGTGTCAGTATACGAGTCTCTTACCTCGGCTTCGCGGCTCGGTCGCCGCTCCGGGTCGGGCCGCTCCTTCTCCTCCTCGATGCCAGCAGCTCGACGGGCGTCCGAGTTCCCAGCCGACGGTACGGGCCGCGACGGTGCCCGACTCTCGACGGGCGCGTCCGAGGGCCGTGTCTCCGCTGGGGGCGGCACGGCCGCGTCCGGGGTCCCGCCCGGCGCCTTCGCGGGAGCCGCCGCCACCGGCGGTGGGGGGGGTGGAGCCGCTTTCTTCTTGCGGGGTCCTCGACCTGCACGGGAATCGTCTCGTCAGGGGGCACCGTACGACTGACAGTCGTGTACGAGGAAGACTACAAAGACTACATCCGATGACGAAAAAGCTAATTGGGCCAAATCCCTCCCTCCCGGCATGGCCCAAAGACTTTTTCATTTTATTACTTTTAATTATTTTCTTTTTATTTTATTTGAAATAATACACATGTAATAAATCAGAATGTAACTATAATTTGCCAAGCACAAGTGAACGTGACTACGGGTCGCCAACATGATGCCGCCACCGAGAACGTGTGCTGCCGTTACTGTGAGCGATTTTAATGCTGTCGCGACCAGCTTCGATGCTGCCGCTATTGTTACTGCTCTGCCAAAGTTACACGCCAATCGTTCACGTGCGGGGAACCGCACATGAACAATTAATGTGAGCTTACTCATTTTCTTACTGTTTTGCCAAGATCACTTATTTATTTACCACAATGACTGGTTTCAACTGATCTCTCAGTCATTATCAGATCTATAAAAGGAGAAGACCACTCAACATACCTCCCACATACTACCCAGCTAATACATTTTATTTTTTATATATACATACCTGTGGATCTGTGGTGTATCCAATAATACCAATAATGTGTAGATCTTACATAAAGCACCCAAAGGAAAGAAATTAAACATCCTACAAAATGTACAGATTTATAAACATCTGAAACATCATAAGAAAAATGTTCAACAATCAGCTGGAGATGGTAGATAATATTCTTGATACTGTATTGTGAGGTTAAGATTACCCCCACCACAGTTAGATACTATTGCCATAGATAATGAGCTATTGACATCTCTAACCATGAACACCACCTAGCAGACTGTATGGTAAATGGCTTTCAGTAAGTTTAATGTGTGCCTGTACAGTTCAGTTTAACGTCGTGCGAGAAGATCTCGACAGCGGTTACGTTATGGGGGCCATGTTTGGTTTTTATTATGTGACTATACAATTTTATGTATTTGACAACCCTACAGAATGCCATATAGATGGAGCTACATATTATTGGTATAATTTGATACACCACAGTTCCACAGGTATGTATATATCAAAAATAAAATGTATAAACTGTGATTTTAGCGTTCATGGGTAGTAAGTGGCAGGAATGTCGATTGATGATCTCCTTTTATAGAACTGATGATGACTGTGAGGTCACTTTAAACTGGTCATTGTGGTAGATAAATAAGCGATCTTGGCAAAACAGTAAGAAAGGTCCCACAGAAAACATCACACCCAGCAACATGTGTAAATTGTTCCTACTCTTTTTATTTCTAGTGCAATTGTTTTTGTAGTATAATTGGTTAATTTATGAAAGTGCAAAAATAGGTCATATATCAATAAATTCAATAGGCTTTATTTTTAAAAAATGAGCTGGTTTGGAAAGGAAGGAAGCTTAAGATTTAATGTCCTGTCGACAGCTCGGTCATTAAAGACGGAGCTAATGCTCGGAGTTTTGGGTGAGGATGGGGAAGGAAATCGACCGTGCCCTTGAAAGGAACCGTCCCAGCATTTGACTGGATTGATTATAGGAAAATCACAGGAAAACTAAATCTGGATGGCCGGAGGTCGATTTGAACCACCACCCTTCCGAATGCGAGTCCAGCGCGTTACCACTGCGCCACCTCACTCGGTGAGCCGGTTTGGGTCGGTACCAATTGGTGGAGCAGCTAGGCTCAGGTTTTCATCACAAATTTTACAGACTTTTGGTAAACAATTTGCTGAGCTTCAAAGGAGCTACCAGGACACCGCAAGTGCTGTACATCTCACCCTCGTTAGTTATGGAAGTCAAAGAAACTTTTTTCTGAATGCCAGTCCAAAGTAAGTAGGAACAAGCTTTAATCACGGTTTGTACACATTTGTACAAAGGTGTTTACTAGCTTCTTGTTCCCCAACCATTTTCAGAACCTGGGAAGCAACTCATTACTAGCTGGATCACATAGTCCTATTAGTCTATCAGCAGACTAAGAGCTGTCAATCCTCTGTCAACTCGTGTTCAGCAGGTGTCTGCATCAACATCACCTAAGTACACGGTGCTAGACTGATGGTCATTAAAGGGTCCCTAAAAGGGGCCTCCTATCAAAACTGGTCAAACTCTTCACCATTAACTGATCTGATAACTCGTCTCGTCTTTTTGGGTATATTTACGGTGTATTCCAACAATAATATTTTAAATTCATTTGTCCCTGCCACTGCTCTGCACCAGCCAAACCCACATTGCTTAGCTTACAGATTTTAGCCTATTAAATGTTCAAAACTCCTAAACAACTGGATTATGAAGTATAAAGAAGCATGAAAGCATAAAGCTGGTGCAAGAATTTCATTCTTGTCCTCCTAGGTAGCAGTTTTACTAACACTGCTAACAACAACTGACTACATCTGTAAGAAGAACAGAAAAAAAAAAAAAAAAACTAAAAGAAGATAGTGTCAAAATTTTATGTTAGGGTTTATAAATGAATAGACTATCACTTTTTCTAATGATGTGCTGAAGAGAGATGAAATATCACTCAATCCATGATCAGAAGATTACAGTGCTGCTTTGAAATAGTGCGGCTCGGTTGCATAGTGGTAGTGTGCCAGACTACAAATCCTAAGGTCACGGGTTTGATCCCCACCAGGTCCTAGGATTTTTATCTGTCACTTTCCACTTCTTTCACCTCTGGCAGTGCTGCTCACGTGAAAAATACTGCATTGCACCGTGGTTCGGAACCCACGTTAAACTGTAGGTCCCCCTATAACTGGCTGGGTAAGTCAGTTCGAAGGTCAGAGGAAGGCAACGGCATACCACCTCCAAACAGGACCGTGCCTAGTAAAGCACTGTGGTGTTCAAACCAATCTTTGGATTGTTGACTGCTTTACCTTTTTTTTATACCAATAGACATCACTTCGAACACCTTCTGTAAATGGATGTTCATGACACCTTTTTGACCTTCATTGATCATCAACGAACTTACTGTTACACATTATTGGATTTGTCTCGATAGCCGCTATCAGAAAATAAATACCAAACTATTGTATCCCATTAAAAAAAAAGAAATTTGACCTTCATATCTCTGAAGCAACCACATCTAGCAACAAAAATCCACCGTCATATTCTAGCCCTCGTTGTCCCATCCGACTTTTGTCCCATAAATTTTTCAGGTCCTATCATACTTTTGGAATTATTCTTTGTGCCTTGTATGATAGAAGATATTTAATATATTATACAGATGGATGAAAATACCATCAACTGTATTTAAAATCTTTATTAAATTCTGTGCGATCTGTTTCAGTGTTACATTACACCATCTTCAGGCTCCCGTTGTGCGACTGTTAAAAGCACACTTGTATTGGGTAGCCATTAAAACCAGTAGCCATAAATTTCTTGCTTTGTTCATGCCACACTGTCAACAATGACTGTTTAAGTGTGCTTTCAACAATTGCACAACCGGAGCCCGAAGATGGTGTAATTTAACACTGAAACAGCTCGCGCAAAATATAATAAAGATTTTAAATACAGCTGCTGGTATTTTCATCCATCTGTATAATTGAATCAGCTGCATCCCAAACCACCCACTATGGAGACAATTAAACTTGATCTTTACATATGCTAACATTAAGGTGGATCTTCATACAATGAAGTGAACACTACCATCATTGCCTGCCACTCCGTGTTGCGATTGCTATACTCAGTTTTGTTTCACGTGCTGTTGACACCTTGTGTCATATCTGCTTTGACATACAGAATCCAACAATGTTATTATCTCTGTGCTTCTGCAAACGAAACAAAGCTATGTCGCCGTGAGGAGGCAGCCTGCAATCCAGTTGAACGCCTTCGATTCGATTACCACATGTGAGCCACCACACAAAATGTCTTCAAGGAGTAGGAGAATTATATTAACCCTTTCAGACTGGATTTTTTTTCCTTCTCTATCAAGGAAATTATTTTTAAAGCTATAATACACTTTCATTTTCAATGATTTTAAAAGCAAGATTTATGCCATTTTATGCACCCATTTTCATTCTATAACACTGCATATACTGAAAACAAGGCTTTTTTTATGGCCTAAATTAATTAATTTTGTAGTACCAACTGTTGTAGTTACTGTACGATCAGTTTATTTTGTACATTGCAAAATAACTTCTACTTTCAGTTATACAGTGGAATACAAGTAACCCCACAATTTCTGTGTTCTTTGAAGTTCGTAAACTGTTGCGCAGAGCAACACTCGCTTCTTAATAATTTTTTTTTTAATATATAATGATTGAACATTCAGGTGTCATATACATGTTCTTTCCATTGAGAAAAAATGCTTCTGAACCATCTTCGACACTGTAGAAGTTATGTACACATTTGTAGCCAGAGGGTCTGAAAGGGTTAAGAATAGAAAAGGGGATGTAGAGAGTGCATTTAAGTGTCAGAGACTGTGTGTAACAGATAAAAGAGAGTACTTAAATAATTAACAGAGCCCAACTCAAGTACAGCACCTGTGGACGAGAGCGAGGACGTCGAAGTGCTGTGCTCCCCGTGCACCACTCTGCCCGGTGCCGCGGATGCCAGGTTGGACACGGACCTGGACAACGGCATCGAGTTTGCCACAGTCGGACCCGACCGCTTTGGTGGGACTGCCGAAGTCGTGCCTGTAGCTGGCGGCAGCTTGCTTCTGCGTGGCAGAGTGCTGCAGGCAGAAAACTGTATTTTATACACCATACACCTTAAAACTAAAACACACATACACATGGGTGGAGAGAGAGAGAGAGAGAGAGAGAGAGAGAGAGAGAGAGAGAGAGAGAGAGAGAGAGAGAGAGAGAGAGAGAGAGAGAGACATGTCAGAGATTACTGAAGAATAAAACACAGTCAAACCTTGATATATTGAATCTTTAGGGAAGACAAAATTCGATAATCGAGGTATCGATGTAATGAGGTGTTACAGAAAAAATTAACATTTTTTGTGAAGGATGCTCTGCAGTTTTAATTCCTTCTTATCACAAATTTTGTTATTTACACTGGCACTTTCCCCACTCAGTTTTTGGAAAAATAATCCCGTGTCTTTTCCTGAAATTTTCAATACATATATTACTCGCATTACATCCTAACGCTGTTGCAAAATAATATGCCTTTTCTTTCACAATAAGCCCACCTATGTTCACATTATTATTCCCCCATTGCCAGAACCACTAAACTAAACATTCTTCTACATCTGGAAACTCAGCCTTTCATCTTCGATCTGTTGCTTCATCTGCAATTATCACGTGGTCTTCGTACTTATTTATTCTTGACAGTGTTCTTGCCAAAATCCCAAACTTATCTAGTATGTCTTTCTTTATGTTTACTCCTGCACTCATTTTGTCAATTAACTTTAGCTTTTCAGTAACTGACAGACATTTTTGCTTAGACCCCATGACGAACTCACAGCTCACATCGAATCAAAACAAACACTGCCTAAAATCGCACCTGCACGGAAGTTGTGGGGACTGCAGAGCGACCCACATCTCAGTGGATCACAGAGGCAGGGAGGGAATGTACTAGGACTCTGCTATTTGCCCACAGTTCAGTATACAGAGGTAGGACAAAAAGACTTCGATATACAGACAGGAATTTGATAGGAACTTTGCTATACAAATATTTGTGATTGAGAAAACAAAACAAAAATAAATGGGGAAAAATACAGTAAATGAGGACAGTTTACAACTCGCTACAAAAACGTATGTCAAGATGCAACAGGCACATGGAAACAGCCATTCATACACACGTCAGTTATCTTTCATCCATTATCCGTCATCAGAAAATCACACAGCCACATTTCACAGAACACACAACCATCATGAGTATTTTTGATAACTCACATTTTTTTTTTTTAATTTAATACAAATAAACAATCCCTGAGACGAATTTTCATCTCAAATATGTCAAAGACAATAATTATAAATCTGAAGCATATAATTAAAATTTGTGATGTGGCCGGGATTATGTCCACTGCCAAGGTGCTATTCTGCTGCATGGAGAGCCTTGGCAGTAGTGGCAATTATCTTTAGAACACAAAAGCTGAATTACAGTTTGTGATGTGGCGGAAAATCGAGCTTAGACTATTCCGAGGCACCTTAATCGTTAGTGGTGTGGTGGTCTAAACGGTAAGACGTCTGCTAGTAAGCACGGAGGTCCGGGTTCGATTCCCGGCTGCATCACAAATTTTAATTCTATGCTTCAGATTTATAATTATTATCTTGCACATTTTTTAGTTATACATGAAGTCATATGTACACTGACTATACAATTGGCACATTCATCATCTGAAGCCTCTCTTCTCAAGAGGTCGACAGCTATAATACAGTGAGAGATGACATTTGTGTGTCAATAAGAGGTTTTACTTAACTTTGAAATAATAATTCATAAAAGCACACTGTACAGCAACCCTGAAAACATGCCTAAACCAGGTAATTTTTGACATCTAATTGTAGTCCCGCCCCCCCCCAATACGGATATTAGGAAGAGTGCACACATGTCTACTACTCATGTAAGAAAGCAGTGTGGGAGCACAGTACCTGTTGCTGGTCGGAGGTGGCATCTCCCGGGTCGAGATGGTCTTGTCTCCAGGGTGCGTGTCGGGACCGTCGCTCAGCACGGACGCCTCGTGGTAGCCGGAGCTGTCCGAAGAGGTCCGCGAGTGGGTCACCGTGGGAGTAGTCCCGTCACGGTGCGTCACGACCTGGAACGTGCCGGAGTTACAGGCATTGATGAGTCTCCATATAAAAGCAAGTGCTTGTTGAGCTGCAAACATTATGTATGTGGGGCACAAAACTGTAAAATTTCATGAAAATTTGAGTCAGTACTAAACTGTGGTAGCAACAATTCCTACATAGTAATCCTACCTTTTTGAGATACATTATTTCTCCTGTGTGGCCAGGGGAATGGATTTGGAAGCCACTTGTAGGATGCTGTGAGGACAGGGGAAGATGATGAATGCGGCTTGGGGCAGAGAGAGAGAGAGAGAGAGAGAGAGAGAGAGAGAGAGAGAGAGAGAGAGAGAGAAATTTAAGAGAGTGAAGTAAGAGAAAGACAACTTGTAACAAAGCGTGTTGGGATTTATTCCCATCTGTTTGCATTATGGAACCTCTTGATACCACTGTTGCATAATAATAGAAATGAGTGTAATTAGTCCATTATCATTTTCTTTTCCAAAACTGTTATTATCCTTTTTTATAATGTAACTAGCTGAAGTCATTTTCTATTATTTGAAGTTGGATAAGTTTGTTTAATTATTAAATATTAATTAATTCATGTCAGAGTTTAGATAGTATGCTAATTAGTATTTCTGTTAAGATCAACTACATTCTTTTATCATAATATTGAAGTAGATATTACTATGATTCACAAGTAATGTTAGGAAAATTTTGCCCTCATCAGTTTCTGCATAATTACGATTAATTACAAAAGTATTGTTGATGAATCTATTTTGTTAAACACGCAAATGAGATACTATTAATTCAACCGAGATTTGTATATTAATTTAATCAGTATTATTTACTATCTTTTACTACAGCCAGTTGCATGTAATTGTTTACTTTTCAATTATAATTAATTTAATGAACTCAATTAACAATACATAACTCCCAATAGTATTGTTTGGAAGATATAAATAGGATGTGTTTGTGACATGTAATTGTGTATTACTTCATCACTTGTCAGCAATACAATCCATTCAGAGTATTGTTTTATTCTCCATTTGATGCACAATCAATGTCAGTTCCGAGTATGGTTTTGGCCACAATCTGAGGCATAATCCACACTAGTTCAGAATATTGTTTCATCCGTAAACTGAGGGAACCTCACATAATTTCGAACAGTTATGTAAAAGTTTTTCAATGTTAGGCATGCAAAAAGTGTATCAACAGTGATTAGTCCATATTTGTGCCAGACTGTACACCCCGGACTTGAGTATTGCACACACAAACACTGTAAATTCGTATTGTTGATGTGTGGAATGTGAGTACACGATCATAATGGCTGTAATTAATGAGACTTACAAGCTGGCCATAACTGGGGACAACTGGTCATTTATGAATCATTAAAAGTGTCAAAGAGCTGCAGTTCTGTGTTGCCTACTGTGATGATACTGCTGGCCCTCTCATCTCAATGTTATCGAACGATACCGTCTGTGTCGAACCCGGAATCGTATGGTGTAATAGTGATATACTGTGTGTGTGAAATTACAAACAAAATAGCCAGTCTAGGAATCAGTGTAGGACAGTGTCTCGGTGATACTGTGATCAAAACAAGTGATAGATTTCATTAATTAAGAGATCTGTATAAGATGTTTCCAGACAGTTCTATAAACAATACTTTTGTCATTGTACATTATTTCAATAAATAAACAGACGAAGGGTAAAAACTTTTGTAGAACATAAAGAAGTGAAAATAAATAGCATTGTATATATGTTAGGCTCATAAACACGTTGTGTTGACCAGCTAATTGTGTTAATTAATGTAATAGTCTAAATTCCAATATTGCAGTTCTTTGTATATATTGACTGTCGTGTGATTTTGAACCTATTTTGAGAATGGCCACAATATTTGGTGGTTCTATGTATGTTAGGAACATGTATGATGTACTTGTTAACAAATTAATTGACATTTAACATCGCAATCTGTTGTCAGCAGAAAGATCGGAAATTTTGTCTTAAAAATACATGCACAATCTAAAATTATTTTATGCTTAGTTTTAATTTTATATTGTGATTATTCTTGTGTACATGAAATGTTTTATTTGTAAGTTCAGTAATTGTAAATCAGTATATTCAATTGTTATGAACAATGCATGATGTAATGTCATTATTGTTGATGTTATATATTTGCCTCACCGCCTTGCATGGGGGAGTTCGAGTTTTGGCTTTTACAAAGTGTTCTGGAAGCCATGTCAGTCTGCGTTTTAAATGGAAGTTCTGTCAGCTAAGTTCTGTTCCATTGTTTACACATGTTATAAAGTTATAATGTTTTGGTGGAGAAGCAGTTTGATTTCAAATTAAAGAAGAAGTGAAAAATTGTACCTACGAGTATTTATTTCTACCACGACGCCCCAGGAGAATAATTTTGCAGCGAGCAGAACCCCCGTACATTGTAATGTTGAAAAGCTGAGTATTCTGTTTGAAAGTGGTAGAATGAAATTTAATTACTTAAATAGTTATAAACATTACACTATGTTATTTGTAGTGGATTAGTTTTGCCACCAATGAGAGTAACAAACAACAAGAACATCAAGCAACAATTATCTACAACCAGGTCATGATACAAACTACTCACTTATTTTGGACTGACAAGTTTACAGAATACGGCATTGACACATTAGACACAAAAGTGATTTCTCAACAGGAGAACAACATTAGCAGCATAAGAAGCAGACAGGGTGGGTCAGCGGCACTCACCTGTTCGGAGGCAGCCCGGGTGATGACCACGGCGGGCTCCCGCTTGTCGCTCGCTCTGGCCTTCGCGTCGGGCGGAGGCGGGGCCGGCCGCCTCTTCCTGGCAGGTGCGCGCGGCGGCGGCGCGGCGGGCGTCGAGTCGGGCGAGCTGGACCTGCCGCCCAGGCTGCCCGACGACACGCTGCCCGTCACCGCGCTGCCCTCGCCCGCCTGCTGCGGAAGCGGGAAGGGGCTAGCTCAGCTACGGGGTGCGCCTACGCACTACAGCAGGGGGGAACTAAAGGGCACACGACTGATACACTGCTGCTAGCCGTACTCGGCAGTACCCGACATCGGGACTGGCGACATGTACAGGTCCTATTACTCGAGACTAAAAGGTTTGGCAAAAGTAACATTCGTATCTATCCAGTACTAACAATTCAGAACAATATGACATACACCATCAGAACTTATTTTACACTGAAAGTCTTGGTAGAGGTATGCAACCTTCATTGTAAAATTTTAATAATGACTCTAAAATTGCTAGAGATTGCTTCAATAATCGAAAGATGTTATCAGCAGATTATTTATTTTCGATTCACAACATGTTTTGGGCACAGCCCATCATCTGGTGATCTGTCAATGAGATACATATACAACCAATAAAATATACACACAAAATTATTTGCAATTTATAATTAACATATAAAATATTTGTTATAGTTTTACATAATTTGGAATTACATACCGATATTACATAAATTTATATTTGATGATTCAAATTTGTCATGTGAAATACTGTTATGTATTGACAAATAAGAATAAACATCAGTTCTTATTAAGATAATATTTATATAAAATAAAGATAATTTATATAAAAATATTTTAGAAAGTAAAGATTCTATGGCAAATTATTTTGTGAGTAACATGAAAGTTAGAGTAAAGGCTGAACAATTGCAAATTCTTCATTATGAGAATAAAAGCACATGTTTAGACATTTTGGAAGATTTAGAAATTTTTGTGCATAGATACACCTTGAAGGATCAACTGCTTAACAAACAAGTTAAAAGCACAAGACACTGCTTTCTTTCTTTTTTCAAATTTTCAAAGCAACATTTTTCAGTAATTAATTTTGAGGATGTCAATTTTTTTTCCAAATATGGTATTTATTTTATTTTTGATATTTGTTTAAAATGATGCACTTTATTTTGACCTTGTATCTTGAATAAATAAGGCAACTGTTCAGCCTTTACTCTAACTTTCATATTACTCACATAACAATTTGCCACAGAATCTTTATAAGGACAGGCTCATCGAAAGACACAAAATCACACACAAACGCACATACAAGCTTTCGCAACCATTGGTCGCTTCTTCAGGAAAAGAGGAAGAAAGGAGAGGAGGAAGAAAGGAGAGGAGAAAGGGAAGGATATGGGTTTTAAGGCAGTGGAAAAAGAGTCATTCCAATCCCAGGAGTGGAAGGACTTATCTTAGGGGGGAAAAAGGGGAAGGTAAACACACACACACACACACACACACACACACACACACACACACACACACACACACACAGTATTTTATATGACAAATTTGAATACATCAAATCTAAATTTATATAATATCAGTATGTCATTCTAAATTATGTAAAAATATAAAAAAATTATATGTTAATTATAAATTACAAATAATTTTGTGTGTATACTTAATTGGTTGTATATGTATCTTATTGACAGATCACCAGATGATGGGCTATGCCCGAAACATTTTGTGAATTGAAAATAAATTATCTAGTGATAATATCTTTCGATTATTCAAGCAATCTCTAGCAATTTTAGAACCATTATTAAAACCAACAGAACTCATAACATTTAACAGGGGAAGGGGGGAGGGGGGAGGAGGAGAAGGAGTGAGGATAGAAAAGGAGGGGAGGGGAAAGGAAATGCAGTCCAGAAAGTAAAGAAGGAAGGAAGGAAGACTGCATTAGCTCGAGGCCCATACTCACCAAAGAACCACGCGTCCCCCCGGGGAGGGCGGGGGGGGGAGAGTTGCAATTATTTGAAGTATACAACATTTATACACGAATTCCCTGGGATTTAACAAAGTCATCTGTCCTTCAAAATCACTAACACTCCATTGTGTGTGGCAAAAAATTCTGGGAGAATTAAAGAAACTGAGAAAAATGTGTAATTGTGAGACTTTATTCCAATATGGGCTACTGATAGCTATGCACTCATTGTAATTCATATGCTGATAAGCCAGGAGCAGTGGGTGACATTCTTCCCAGTGACACTGTTCCTCAATGCACAAAGGTAGCAATCTCTCATTTTTTCCCCTTCTTACTGTGGCTTTACAAAGTGCATTGAAGAGGGTTCATAAAACTGCTTTTATATTTATTTACCTTTCCATTCTCATATGAAAAAGGAACACCTAAATCTTTCCATTTTTTACTTGCATTCTTGTATTTTATTATAATGACATGTCGCCCTATGTAGGTGGGTGGTAACAAAATATTTTTGCATTTGAAAGAGACAGTTGGTGAAAGGAATATTTGCAAACAGATCTTGCTGCAACAAATAACACCTTTCTTTTAATGTTTTGCACTGCAATTTGTGCATCATATCAGTGATGCTTTCTCTCCCTTATGTCACAAAATACAATGCCAGCAGCCCTTCTCTGAACTTTTCCCATATACTCCTTGAAGAGGGTCCTATAGTGCAAAGCAATACCCCAAAATAGGTCAGACCAGTGTAGTGTTGGCAGTAGAACTGTTTCATCTCTGAAGTATTCTGCCAGTGAAACTTAGCCTTTTGTTCACCTACACCTGTGTGTTCTCTCCAATTAACATTGCTCATAACTGTAATTCCTAGATATTTAGCTGAATTTATACTTGACTGATTTATTGTGTAGGTGAAGTTTAACTGCTTCCTTTTAGTGCTCACTTTTTCCATTATTTAGCTTCAAATGTAAATGTTTGCACCATGCTTACATCTTGTCTAAAGCATTTTGCAACTGCTTTTCTTCTTCTGGTGACTTTACTAACTGACAAATGACAGCATCATCTGTGAACACTGAGAGAGTAGCTCAGATTGTCTCCTAAAGGGTTCATAAAAATATGAAACATTAAGGGCCTGTAGCATCTTCCCTGTGGAAAGCCAGATATCACTTCTGTTTTACTTGATGACAAGAAATTGTGAATCCAGTTACACAACTGTGAGGATATGCATGCATTTTGATTAGAAGAGGCTTGTGAGGAAGAGTATAAAAAGCCTTCCAGAAATCTAGAAATAATGAATCGATACAAGATCCCTCGTTGATAGAATTCGTCACTTCATGCGAGTAAAGAGCTAGCTGTGTTTCACAAGAACAATACTTTCTGAATCCGTCTTGCCTATGGGCCAATAGGCCATACTCTTCAAGGTAGTTCAAATATTTACGGAAAAGTGCATATTTAAACTCTTGCTGAAAACTGAAGTCAATGATATAGGCCTGTAATTATGCAGATCACTACTGTTGACGTTCTTCAGTATCAGAGTGACTTGAGCAACTTTTTCAGTCTCCGGGTGTGGATCTTTCAGTGAGTGGTTGTATACGATAGCTACATATGGAGCTATTGCATCAGGTTTGTTACGAGATCTAAGTTTCTGTAATACCTCCAGGAATATGTTAGCTGTTTATGATTACTGGAGTATTTGCTTTGTCTTCTTTGGTGAAGGAATAACCAATGTCAGCCGATGTAAATCACACAGATTTTTCCCAGACCAGGAACAGGTAACAGAAACAAAAACCTTATCCCCACTTAATTGTGGGGTCATCAGTCCCTAAACGTACAAACTGCTTATAAACTAAGGTCAAGGTAAAGCAGTCAACAATCCGAAGATCGGTTTGAACACCACTCCTATTTGGAGGTGGTACGCTGCTGCCTTCCTCCAACCTTCGAATTGACCTACCCAGACAGTTATAGGGGGACCCACAGTTTAATGTGGGTTCTGAACCACGGTGCTACTCGATATTTCTCACATCAGCAACATTGCCAGAGCTGATGGATGGATGGATGGATGGATGCTTAGGGTTTAACGTCCTGTCGACAGCTTGGCCATTCGAGATGGAGCTAACGCTCAGAGTTTTTGGTGTAGGATGAGGAAGGAAATCGGCCGAGCCCTTTGAAAGGAAGCATCCCGGCATATGCCTGGAGTGATTTAGGGAAATCACGGAAAACCTAAATCTGGATGGCCGGAGGTGGATTTGAACCACCATCCTCCCGAATGCGAGTCCAGTGTGTTACCACTGCGCCACCTCGCTCGGTGCCAGACCTGAAAGAAATGGAAAGTGACAGATAAAAAATCCTAGAACATGGCTGGGATCGAACCCACAACCTTTGAATTTGTATTCTAGCACTCTACCAATGTGCTACCCAGCCACACTACTTATAAACTACCTTATACTAAAGATAACAAACATCCACGCCCGAGGGGATGATGCCGGCCGTGGTGACTGCAGCGCACCAGTCACAGTCTGCACGACCACTACGGTTGGGGGTTCAAATCCCCCCTCGGGCATGGATATTTGTGCCATCCTTAGTGTCAGCTAGTTCATAAGTAGTTTGTAAGTTTAGGGACTGATGACCACATAGTTAAGTCTCTTAAGCTATATAAACATTTTAACACTTAAAAAAAAACAATGAGGTGGCGCGGTGGTAACACCCTGGACTCCTATTTGGGAGGGTGGTGGTTCAAATCCACCTCCGGCCATCCAGATTTAGGTTTTCCGTGATTTCCCTAAATTACTCCAAGTAAATGCCAGGATGGTTCCTTTCAAACGGGGAACGGCTGATTTGCTTCCCCAAACTCCAAGCGTTAGCTCCGTCGACGGGATGTTAAACCCTAAGCTTCCTCCAACCCACGACAGGAAATGGCCTCGTGCATCGGAAGATGACAATTCAATGCGCTCCGTCGCTCTGCTGCGGCCCAGGGTAGGACTGATGACGTGTGATGTCAGAAAGAGAGGAGTGTTGTTTGGCTGTAAGGCCACGACTGTACCACCGCAGTTCTTCACGGCAACCTCATAGTGTCCAGTGTGCACACAGCTCCAGCAGAGTGGAGTAATCGACATGCTAGCTGGATGGAAGAACAGTTGGGCAATGTTCTTTTCACAGAAGAGTCTCAATTTTGTACGGGGTGTGATTCGTGAAGAATTCGCATCTCGGGGGAACGTTGACCCAAACATTGTTCAAAGATATTTATGGAATTCTCTACACAATCACCACAACAAATAAAGATTGAAATCGAAATTGACTTCGATGATGTCTCAGGTGGAGGTGTGTAAAGAATGAAGTCGCAACAGCTGTCAAGATGTGTTTATTTTGACACTACTGGTTTCTCATCAGTAAAGATTCATCTTCAGGTGGATGAGATAAGAACTGGAACAGCATCCAGCTTTCAGGGTACCTTGTTAAAACATTCCCACAACAGGGTGTGGTCGTCTTTAGGTAAATAATATTCCCGCTTTATCCTTTATAAAGAAACCACTGATGGGAGTCAGGGAAACAGACGGCATTTCAAGACTGGGAAGTGATGTGAAGCAGTAACCAAGACGTGCATAGTCAATGCTGGATGCTGTTCCAATCGTTATATAATCATTTTCTTATGTCACCCACCTGAAGATGCATCTTTACTGATGAGAAACCAGTAGTGTCCGAATAAACACATCTCGACAGCTGTTGCGATTGCATTCTTTACACACCTCCACCTGAGACATCATCGAAGTCAATTTTAATTTCAATCTTTATTTTTTGTGGTGATTGTGTAGAGAATTCCATAAATAAGTATTTAAGCTGTGGTTGCCCTTTTAAGGAAATTGATTGTGACTGTTCAAAGAGACTCACATCGAGTAGAATACCTAATGACGAGGGCAGTCGAACACCTCTTTCCGAAAATCTACTGGCGAGTCGGCTGTCAGGTGCGAGGTGAAATCTCCGGACTGTGTGCGGTAGTTGCAAAGTGTTGTAAGCCCAGAGTTCATATTAATGGACAATACTCCTTGTCCAAGAAGGGTAGAGGTAACTGACATTTTGCTGGAACTGGAAGATATTTCAAGTACAGTGTGACGTGCTCTCTCCTGATTTAAATTCCACAGAGCATGTCAGGGATGCACCAGGAGGGACAGATTGTCTAACAGGAGCACCCACCAAGCACTCTCCAGGATTTGCGAACAGTACGGAGGCCGCCGCCTCACTGTGCAGCAGCAGCGGCAGCACGCCTGCCATTATCGGCCGCGCCTCGCTACTGCGCGGCACCCACCTGCCTGGCCGCAGGCGGCGGTGGCGGCGCGACGTGTCCGTGCTGGTGCCTGGCGCGGCGGCGCCTGCGCTCCTGCTCCCTCTGCAGCGCCAGCGCGTCGGCCGCGCCGCCGCCCCGCGACATCACGCACACCTCCGTCAGCCCGTAGTCGCCCAGCGTCAGCTCCGGCCGCAGCCGCTCCTCCAGGTTTACTGCAACAGCCGGACACACGGCGCTGCAACAGTGCGTAGGGCGACAGTTTCCAGCGCCGACTAAAACTGAATCGCCACGGGCTCAAAGAGCCTCAGTCATTTGTACCAAGTTTCAGCACAACTGATAAAAACATTGGTGATTTCACAGAAGTGTTGTGAACCGAAGTCAGTACGATATACAGGGCGAGTCAAAAGTGCTTAGACAATTTCGTAAGTTGAAAGATTAAAGGGGAAAATTGATAAGTGATGGTGGGAACAGAGGTTTGATGTGGGGCCGCAACTTTTGGAATGAATGCCTTTAATGGCCGCCATCTTGAAATCCGCCATTTTGGCTTTTTTAATCGGAAGGGGTGTGTATGACATCAAATAACACTCGCTTGAGCTCGGGGATTTAGTGGTGCAATTTCTTTTTTATCTATCTTGTACAGTTTAGAAGTTAATAATGTACAACGTTGGGAAACATTGCACAGGATGGACAACACCTAGAACATGTACAACATGTGTTGTAGCAGACTTTGAACATTAATAGCTTCTCAACTGTACAAGATAGACAAAAACAAATTACACCACTAAATTCCTGAGATCAAGCGAGTGATCTTTGATGTGTCATACACCTACTTTCCAATTAAAAAAAAAAGACTTGAATCAAAATGGCGGATTTCATTATGGTGGCCCTGAATGATATTCACTCCAAAAGTTGCGGCCCCACATCAAACCTCTGTTTCCATCATCACTTATCAATTTTCCCTTCACTCGTCTAACTTATGAAGGTGTCCAAGCACTTTTGGCTCGTCCTGTATATAGCTCTCACGGATCTAGCAAATTTTGGCCCAGTGGTCTTTGGGGTAAAGCTGTCTGTAATGAAGCATGTTGGAGTTTATTGCCATCTGCTTGCATTACTGATACCACTGTTGCATAATAATGGATATGAATGTAATTAGTCTATTATTTTCTTTTCCAAAACTTTTCTTTTTCTTTTTTCTAACTTGACTAGCTGAAGTCCTTTTTATTATTTGGTATTGCAGAAGTTTGTTTAATTAGCAAATATTAATTATAATTAATTCCTGCCAAAGGTGTATTGTTATTATAGTGTAGGTATTTCAGTTATCTGTCTATGCAACTGATTTAATAAAATATGTTATTGCTATATGCATTTCGCCTTTACTTGGAAGGCATCATCAGTGGCAATATTTCATGGGTATAGCTTTACATGTGGTGCTCATTGGTTGCTTCCAGCTGTTATGCTTCTGTTCTGTGCATTTTTCTGTTTTTGTTGTTCCAGCACTTCACAGTTAGCACCACTAGGCACATGCCATTTTTGTTTGTGTTGTGTTTTTGTTTTTGCTGGTGTTGCCAACTGTTGAGCAGGTGTTTGTCCTATCTTTGATTTGGCAACACCAGCAAAAACAAAAACACAACACAATCAAAAATGGCATGTGCACTGTGAAGTGCTGGAACAAAAAAAAAAAAAACAAAAAAAAAAACCAGCAAAATGCACAGAACAGAAGCAGAACAGCTGGAAGCAACCAACGAGCACCACATGTAAAGCTATACCCATGAAATATTGCCACTGATGATGCCTTCCAAATAAAGGCGAAATGCATATAGCAATAACATTTTATTAAATCAGTTGCATAGACAGATAACTGAAATACCTACACTATTGCTCTGAGGCCTGATCACCCTGTAGCTCGCAGAAGCAGACTTACTGGGGTGGCGCAGCTCGTACTTGCTGGGGTCCAGGTTCTTCTCCTCGCAGGCCATCTCGAGCACCGCGGCCAGCCCCATCTGCGGCGTCACCCTCGACACCAGCAGCTGGTTGCGCGGCAGGTGCACCTGCAACAGTCGCAGGTGTCTGCATCTGCACACTACCTGACGTCCAAAATGCAACACCGCGGAAAAAACCACACATGTCACACACCAATTTGAGACACACACTACAGCTAAATCTCCTCTTTCCACCAGACATTGCACATCTGTTCAAATATTGCCTCACGACCACTTATTTCAAATGGAACGATGATTTTTATGAAGAGACAGACCGTGTAGCTATGGGGAGCCCTTTAAGCCCGGTTATAGCAAATTTCTACATAGAAAAATTCGAGGAACAGGCATTGAAAACAGCAAACAAAATACCTACTATTTGGTTTCGCTATGTAGACGATACGTTTGTGGTGTGGAGGCATGGTAGAGAGGAACTACATCGTTTTCTCCAACACCTCAACGGGATTAATTCTAGAATCCAGTTTACCATGGAGAAGGAGGTAGACGGAAAACTGAATTTTCTTGACGTGTCAGTTTCCAAAAAGGGGAGTGGCAGATTGGGCCATACAGTTTATCGGAAGCCCACACACACAGACCGTTATCTTCACCGGGATTCAAACCACCACCCACAGCAAAAGCGGGGCATTATAAAGACGTTGGCGGACAGAGCAAGGAACATCTGCGAACCGGAATTACTCGACGCGGAATTGAAATATCCGAGTAATGCTTTACTTAAGAATGGCTATTCGTCTACAGAGATAAGGAGAGCTTTGAGGCCGACACGTAGAGTTGAAAACGATGAAAGGGTTCCTGTGAAATCTAAAGTCTTCCTACCTTTTATTAAGGACGTCACCGACCGCTTCGGTAAAATTTTGACGAAACGAAATGTTTCCGTTATTTACAAACCTACTCGGAAGATACAGAATCACCTGAAATCGGCAAAGGATGCTCGCAAACCGCTGGAAAAAGCAGGAATTTATAGGATTCCGTGTAGCTGTGGGGACGTATACGTGGGTATCACAA
Organism: Locusta migratoria; assembly: GCA_026315105.1. NCBI lineage: Eukaryota > Metazoa > Arthropoda > Insecta > Orthoptera > Acrididae > Locusta > Locusta migratoria. The sequence goes on from CM048752.1 coordinate 127,243,433, forward strand.
AAAGAACAGTCAAAAAACGACTAGATGAGCACAAGGGGAACTGTAGGAGGGGAGAGATTAACAGATCCGCAGTTGCTGAACATGTTTTTCAACCAGGGGACCACGTTATTCAATTTGATAAGACTCGGGTTTTAGCAGCCACAAATGGATACCACGAAAGACTGTATAGAGAGGCAATAGAAATTGTAAAACACCCCAATAATTTCAATAGGATGGAGGAGGGCGTGAAACTAAATGGTATCTGGATTCCGGTTTTGAAGAAGAAATGTAACAGTCTTCCACCATGGGACGACATTAACGGACGGAGGCAATCGGCAACGACGAATTGCGCGCGCATGTCAAACACATGTGACGCCACACCACTGCGCGCGAGACCTTGTAAACGAAATTTGGCTTCAGTCAGTAGCGAGCCAGGGTGTGAATCGGACATCCAAAAGTGCCACCATCCCCCTTGAGAATGTCCTCCCCAGTCGGGGACGAAACGTTGGGTTTTAATAATAGATCCACTAGACCACGGCATAATTGCCCGGAATTTTTTTGTAATTTTGAAACACTACACGATCAAAAGGATCCGGATACCTGGCTGGTGGCGCATTGCACTGCTAATGCTGACAGTGTTGGCTCACCCTTAGGGTGCGTTTGTGCTGCCACCTCGCTGCTCCCCCACATGGCATGGCGATGATGAACCAAACCCTCACAGTCTCTACCAGGCGATTATATGAAACTAGTTTGTGATTCGCGCTACGACCATCGTTGCAGGCCTGAAACTTGCAACTTTGACTGTTGGGCGCATGGAAGCCTTGTGCCCACCGCACTCCATGTTGTCTGTAAGAGGGAGTTTCAGGACACGTGACAACGAGTGAACATCTGAAGCGGATGATTATGTCTGAAAAAGCGATCCAGATAGTTTTTGAGCTGTCGGTAGTTGAAATGGTTCAGTGCTAAGTTAAGCACTCGAAACGACACTTCACTGTAAATCATCAGAATTTTGTCCACACACATGTCCAAATTAACAGGATAGTCTAACAGGTTCTCTACACAAATCACTACTTTATCTTCTTAACAAATAAATTTATTTGAACCACAGTCAAAAACACTAAAGTCACTTGCACTTACAAATCTCAAATGTTCAAATGTTTGTTAAGCTTAAGGGACTTAACTACCGGGTCATCAGTCCCTAAACTTACAAACTACTTATGAACTACCTACAACTAAGGACGGCACAAATATCCATGCCCGAGGGGGGATTCGAACCCCCGACCGTAGTGGCCGTGCAGACCGTGACTGATGCGCCTCAGTCCCCTCGGCCACCGCGGTCGGCTTTCAAATCTTTTACACTGTGTATACTCATACCATACATCTTACATAGTATCTTTGTTTCACTGCTGCTGCGCCTACTACCATTAGTACTACCAATACAGTATACTTTTCTTTCTGGCTTTGGCATCTGCCAACAGGGTTTAAATACCATTCAAGAAGGCGGCTACGTCGCGTCATGTGACATCACGTGACGTTCAATTTTCACTTAAAAGTTCTATTAAAGAGTATTTTAGATTTTTAAATTTATTTATTTATTTATTTATTGGTTTTTTCTGTTCCATAGGACCCAATTGAGGAGCGAGACTCCATGGTCATGGAACGAGTCAATACATTAATTTTTACACAAGAATGGTAATAGAAAAATTTTAAGTAGTCCTATACAAACGACAATCTAAAGACAAAGTGAAAAGAATCAATAAAGAAAAAATGAATTAGCTTAATTGTTTAACTTTTCTAAGAGTTTCTCGACAGAATAAAAGGAGTGAGCCATGAGGTAACTCTCCAATTTAGATTTGAAAGCGTGTGGGTTAGTGCTAAGATTCTTTGCTTTTTGTGGCAGCTTATTGAAAATGGATGCTGCAGAATACTGTACCCCTTTCTGCACAAGTGTTAAGGTGGTGTGATGCAAATGTAGATTAGACTTCTGTCTAGTATTTACCGAGTGAAAGCTACTAACAAGTGGGAATAAGCTGATATTATTAACAACAAACGACATAAAAGAAAAAACGTGACGCCAGAGTCAAAATTCCCAGACTACTGAAAAGGGGTCGACATGACGTTCGTGAACTTACACCACATATTGCTCGAACCGCCCGTTTTTTAGCCGAAAATATCCTTTTTGCATTAGGCGAATAACCCCCGAAAAATAATGCCGTACGTCATACATGAGTGAATGTAAGAGTAATAGACTACTTTTCTGATTGAAAAATCACTTATTTCAGATATTGTTCTAATGGCAAATAAAGCAGAATATAGTTTTGGAACAAGATCCTGAACATGGGCTTTCCACGACAGCGTACTGTCCATCTGAATACCTAGAAATTTGAATATGCTCATTATGTGTAATCAAAATGTCAGCTTTCATCCAATTATGTGTTAGAAATTGTAAAAAACTGAGTTTTACTGTGATTTAACATCAACTTGTTTTCTACAAGCCATGAACTTCTCTTGAACTGCATTATTTGATATTGTGTCAATATTACGAGCAACATCCCTCACTGCCAAGCTGATATCATCAGCAAACAAAAATACTTTCGTCACCTGTTATACTCTAAGGCATATTTAAAACTATAAATAAGAAACAGCAACGGTCCCAAAAGAGACTTCTGGAGCACCCCACACTTTATTGTGCCCTATTGCGATTGTAGGCCAGCCATTTTCTTCACTGCGGAGAATTACCTTCTGCTGTCTATTATTAAACTAAGATACGGTGTTGGCCCACGCTTAGCCCCGAAGACAGCTTCCACTGTCGCAGGCACACACTGAACCAGGTTGTGGGACGTTTCTTGGGGAGTGGCAGCCCATTCTTCACAAAGTGCTGCACTTACAAGATGTAGGTTGGTGGAGACTGCCACAAAGTCGGCGTTCCGAAACTTCGCAAAGCTGTTCTGTAGGATTCAAGTCGGTATTCTGTGCAGGCCAGCCCAGTACAGATGACGATGCAGTGTAACCACTCCGCCAGAGGCCGTGCATTGGGTGCTCCTTCTGACTGGAAGATGCAACCGCCATCCCCGAATTACTTGTCAACATGCGGTGTAACAAATATTATATCTGAAACTTCCTGGGAGATTAAAATTGTGTGCCGGAACCGGGACTCGAACCTGGGACCTTTGCCTTTCGCGGGCAAGCGCACTACCGTCTGTGCTATCCCGACACGACTCACGATGCCGCCTCACAACTTTACTTCCGCCAGTACCTCGCCTCCTACTTTCCAAACTTCACAGAAGCTCTCCTGCGAACCGTGCAAGACTAGCACTCCTGGAAGAAAGGATATGGTGAAGACACGGCTTAGCCACAGCCTAAGGGATGTTTCCAGAATGAAACTTTCACTCTGCAGCGGAGTGCTAGTCTTGCATGGTTCGCAGGAGAGCTTCTGTGAAGTTTGGAAAGTAGGAGGCGAGGTACTGGCGGAAGTAAAGTTGTGAGGCGGCATCGTGAGTCGTGTCGGGATAGCACAGTCGGTAGTGCGCTTGCCCGCGAAAGGCAAAGGTCCCAGGTTCGAGTCCCGGTTCCGGCACACAATTTTAATCTGCCAGGAAGTTTCATATCAGCGCACACTCCGCTGCAGAGTGAAAGTTTCATTCTGGAAATATTATAAGTCGTCGCATCACAGTAGTCGCAGTAATTAGAGTTTTTAAGATGCAGGTTCCTCCACCATCTGCGAAATAGTCGCAGCACTAAAAGTTTCTCCAATTCAGGTGTACCGCAGTGGATAACCAGTAATTCAGAGCAACACCAGGTAAAGTTGAAATCGTTGTTTAATTTCGATAACTGTCCACAATTATGACCAACACTTTAACAATGCAAATACAATAAGCTGACCAGCATAGTGGCGGCCTCAAAATCTCCATCAGAACTGCCTTCCAATGGCCCTGCTGGCCCTCCTTATATAGTAATCCTAACAATGCCTAGCATTGTTGTTAACACTTAATACATGAAAATATTTGATTTGTAATTCCCTTTCCTAAGCTATGTGAATGTCAATAATCTATAAGCAAAGTTAAATCCTGTCTTAATCTTCCTAACATATAAAAGCACTTGTAGAGATACTCAAATATCTAATATATTCATAAATACGAAATAAAACAATACATATTACATTTGTATAAATATCATGAAATATAATGAATAGCAGATACTTCTATCATGTATATAGCTGAGGTAGGTGTGGCTATTAATTTCTGTCTTGTTAATGATTGGAAATAATACGGCCTATTGTGGCTTTATCTATACAGTGAATACATGCTGTACGCCTTCTTCCCTTAATCAGCTCAAATGTGACATACAATTGAATATACATTAAAAGTTGTCTGTTTATAAGATTTGAAACGTATTCCATTACTTGAGTGTCTGAGCACTAATTTGTTATGACTCTATGGTCCACCATGTGTTGAACTATTATGTTTTGTATGTTCCTACCAATGGATAGGTTCATTTATGATGTTTACTGTCATTTGACATTGATTTGGTAAAACACTGGGATCTATGATGTGTCAGAAGTACATATGTTTACATTTGACTGCTGGTATAAATTCACAGAAATGTTTCTTATGTAAATGGTGCATAAAATACTGCCAAGATCTTGCTTGGTACATATCAAACAGTGGAAAACAAGGAGGTACTTAAAACATGAATACAGACCTGTGCTGAGATAGTGCTACGCAAAACAACAAGGGGGAAGACCCCTCCATGAGAAACACCACCACACACAGAGATGCCAACTTTTGAGAAAGCCAATCAGTAATGGCCGACCAAGTTAGGCCAGGCAGTGCTGTTACAGAGGGGGCGGGGAGTCTATGCATCGTCATCGCTAAATGAGACATTACAGTAAAAGTGACACATATTAAAACAAATGCTATATAACAAAGACAAATGTACAGAGCCTCTTTTTCTTATCTGCAGATTGACGTCATCTCAGATTTGCTCTACAATTGTTGAAGTACCATCTTCTTTTTGAGTTTAAGATTAGTTGCCCCCTTAGCTGTTTGCACTGGTAACATGCTTTTTCTTTTAGCATCATATGCATCTTCTGCACTAACAGCACGTAACAGTTCTGTTTTATATTAACAGTAAATTCTCATCTCAGATTTGCACTACATTTGTGAAGCAGAAGTTCGAGAATCACTTTTTGACTTGAAAAATCCTGTTGCCAATAAACTGCTGTTGTTTGCTGAAAGTATACTGATAACAAGCTTACTGTTTTGATATATATCTTCTGCACTAACACAGTACTTAACAGTCCCTTATTCATAATAGCACTAAATTCGTAAATCAGACCGGCACTACGTAAGTAGGAGGTTAATTTTTTTAACAGGATATTTTAGTTGCTCCTTTAGGTGCTAGCAGTTCCTGTTCGCAGGAAATTCATAGGTAACATGCTTTGGTTGTGTCGTCATATGCTGCTTCTGCAGTAACAGCACTTAACAGTTCTGTGCTCATAGTGGCTTTAAACTCGATCTTATTCTTCCTCACCAAACTAGACTCTTCCCACAAGGGAATTACTGTGAGGCACCAGAAGAATAGCCATCATAAGTTTAGTGACGGGTACTTTCTGATTCCTGAAGCAACAGTGAGTTTATATATTTAAAAAACCGTAAACAAAAGTTGACGCGTGTAACTTTTCCACAGTAAGAATGTAATGTACGTACTTATTTCCTGCAGACTAAACTTTGTTGTAATTTTATAGGTCAACAATCTATTGTTTTAATACCGTTGTACATGGGTTGACTGTTTCTCTCTTATTCATTGTAGGTCCATGTATCTTTTGAAGAAGATTGACTTACGTCAACTGAAACCGCGGTCAAGTTTATGAAACTTTAATTTGCAACTGGTTGGCTGATATTTTACTCCTCTGTTTACAGTTCCTTTTTGTTTTGCTTCTATTTTTAAATTGCAGTTACTTTATTGTTACAGATTTGGCAAATAGATAAGTGAACATTAAGCCCATTACACTTTCAAATTAACAGAAAAATTTAACATACGGGGTGTCCCAGCTATCTTGTCCACCCAAAAAATCTCTAGAACAATAACAGCTATTGGAAAACGACTTTCACCGGTATCAATATACGGCTGAGGCTCATGAATGTACATATTTGGAAACATTCTAAAACGAAAGCAAATGTGTTTTTTAACCCAAACTTTTTTATGGACACCTTATATTTTTTCTTCAGCAATCCATACATAGCATGACAAATCACAAACAATGGCGTTGATTGCATGGCAATATTCCAATTACATCCCGAGATATTGCGACGCGAAGTTGACGCTTGAAATACGCGAAACGCGCGGCTAGCGCTCGTCCTGATCAGCATGGGGTTCTCGCCTGAGTCTCAGGACGAGCGCTAGCCGCGCGTTTTCGTTTTGAATAACCGTTTTTTTTTCGGTATTTATTTGGTGTCGGGTCTAACCGGTTTTTCTTAGCTATTGCCAAAAACCGGGTAAAATAACCGTTACGACTACTTCCTGTAGTACTGGTTTAAAATGTGTTTTTTGTAAATAATTTTAAAAAATTGAAACTAGTAGGCCCTAATATTCAGGGCTATTCCTAAAATTTCCACTGCTGTCAAATATTAGGTCATCGCAGTAACTAAGAAAAGCGATGAGTGATAGTTTAAGAACAATCCCGGCAATCAGAAACGCGTGGCATAAGAACTTACGGACTGGTGCAACTACTGAGGCATCGACGCAGCTGTTGCCGTGTGGCGTGGCCTATTAGACGACGCGCGTGCACCGGCAGTGTACGAGACTTGCCTCCGTCTGGTCATGCGGCAGTTCCTTGCTGTCGTCGCCAGACATCGCTTGTGTCTTAAATGGCACCATCCCGAGTGTGGAAGTACTTCAAGTACGGGAGCAGTGAGGTACAATGCTCCATTTGCTTTAAAAAGCTGAAAACGGGTGGAGGTACTACAAACATGATGCGTCAATTAAGAAGAAAGCATCCAAAATGTTTCTTGGAAGAGAAGGTAAATTCGATACATATACGTATTATGTAAGCTTGGAATAATAACTTTTAATGTAGTATCATATTGTTATGCTAACAAGTTTTATTAATGTGATTCCTTGAAAGCGAGGGGCTTTTTTTTTAATAAGTAGTATGGGTTTAGGCAACATTGATCATGTGGTGCCTCACGAGCTAGCCGTGGGGTCTGAGGCTCCATGTCACGGACTGCGCGGCTGCTCAGAGGTTCGAGTCCTCCCTCCTCCCTCGGTCATGGGTGTGTATGTTGTCCTTAGCGTAAGTTAGTTTAAGTTGGATTAAGTAGTTTTTAAGTCTACGGACCGATGACCTAAGTAGTTAGGTCTCCTAAGAACTCACACCCATTTGAACAGTCTTTGATCATGTGGTACACAGCTTTCCTACTTCAATTTGCGTAAATTTACACTGACAACAATGATACTGTTAGTCGGAACTGTGACTTTATTTACCGAAATACTTCTGCAGCACTGAAAGAAGTTGATTTACTGACTGTAACTTCGAGATATTCGTATGCGCTGGCTCACAAGTCCAACTTATGGAGTGGTTGGATCAATATTCGCAACTGCCGGATGGAAATACTAGGCCAGTAAATCTGTATGCTTCGTATATCGTCTTCTACGGACTCCTGGCTAGGCTTACACACACTCAAGAAGGCGTAGTATTGGGAGGGGATCTTGCAAAATAGGGAAATACTAGTGATTTGTCGTATAACGTAAATTTACGTAAATTTTAACTAAATTTCATAAGTTTCGGTTTCGGCCGAAACTAGAAGAACCAAAAATTCGCTTACGGTTTCTGCTTCGGCCGCAAAATATGTTTCGGTCGAATTCTAATGGAAATAATAGCAATAAAAAACCGAAAACCGGTTATTAAAAACTTGGTTATCTTGAGTAGTTTTTACAGTGCCGTTAAACTGGAGACGAAAAGAACCGGTATAACCGAGAACCGCTTGTTTCAGCGATAACCGCCATCCTAGTACCACAGACAAATATATACAGACGGGAAACCTCCGTAAGGGCCCGGTCCTACGCTCAGGGGTGCGGGGAGGGAGGGTTTCCGGCAGTTCCGTAAGATGTGCCGTGATGGCGCTGCGGTCAGAAGCAGCCCTTTAGACTGTCCAGAGCAGGCGGCAGGTAGCGGCTGTCCCCACCACCACCTCCCCTCACAGCCGTGGCCTCGTGGCAGGCGGCACGAGTTCTCCCCTCAGCCTCCCCTCCACACTACCCTCAGAAGCGCCTCTAGTGTCGTCTACCGGTACTAAGCCAGGGAACCGCCTGACACCTGCTAGCATCTTACGGAACTACGAGGGGAGCGTAGGACAGAGGTTAAGGGGGGCTTCTCCTCTGTATGTGTTACCACAGAGTAACATATACAGAGTAACACATACAGAGGAGCAGCCCCCCCTAAACCTCTGTCCTACGCTCCCCTTGTAGTTCCGTAAGATGCAGGTGTCAGGCGGATCGCTGGCTTAGGGTGCCTCTCTACGTCAGGGGGGAGGCTGAGGGGAGAGCTCGTGCTGCCTGCCACGAGGCCACGGCTGTGTCCGGTGGTGGTGGGGACAGCCGCTACCTGCCGCCTGCTCTGGCCAGTCTAAAGGGCTGCTTCTGACCGCAGCGCCATCACGAGACATCTTACAGAACTGCCGGAAACCCTCCCTCCCCACACCCCTGAGCGTGGGACCGGGCCCTTACGGAGGTTTTCCGTCTGTATATATTTGTCTGTGGTGTTACTCTGTGCTAGTACTCACCTGCAGGCGGAAGGTGTGCTGGAAGGGCAGTTGGTGGGGGTGCTCCTGGCCGGTGGTGGTGGTGGTGGTTGTTGCGCCCTTGGGCAGCAGGCGCACGCTCCAGGCGTCGAGCAGGCCGATGGGCGTGGAGGGCTTGAAGGGCAGCACGCCCTTCTCGCCCAGCGGCTGCAGGCTGTGCGCGCCGGGCGACAGCCGGTGCGCAGTGCACAGCTGCACCAGCAGGTCCAGCATCGCCGTCCTGCAAGCAGCACACCACAATGGCACATTAACACTCCTGGCCATTACAATTGATACACCACCAACATAGCGTGCTACGGGCGCCAAATTTAACCGACAGGATATCCAAATGGTTCAGCTTTTCAGAGCATTCACACAAGGTTGCCGCCAGTGCCGACACCTAGCGTCGCCTGGTGAAACGTTGTTGGGATGCCTCGTGTAAGGAGGAGAAATGCCTACCATCACGTTTCCGACTCTGATCAAGGTCGGATTGTAGCCTATCACGATTGCGGTTTATCGTATCGCGACATTCCTGCTCGCGATCCAATGACTGTTAGCAGAATATGGAATCGGTGGGTTCAGGAGGGAAATACGGAACGCCGTGCTGGATCCCAACGGCCTCGTATCACTAGCAATCGACATGACAGGCATCTTATCCGCATGGCTGTAACGGATCGTGCAGCCATGTCTTGATTGAGTCAATACATGGGGACGTTTGCAAGACAACAACCATCTGCACGAACAGTTCAATGACATTTGCAGCAGCATGGACTATCAGCTAGGAGGCCATTGCTGCAGTTACCCTTGACACTGCATCACAGACAGGAGCGCCTGCGATGGTGTACACAACGACGAACCTGGGTGTACGAATGGCAAAACGTCGTTCTTTCTGATGAATCCAGGTTCTGTTTACACCATCATGATGGTTGTATCCGTGAACGCACATTGGAAGCGTGTATTCGTCATCGCAACACTGGTGTATTACCCGGCGTGATGTTATGTGGTGCCATTGGTTACACGTCTCGGTCACCTCTTATTAGCATCGACGGCACTTTGAACAGTGGCCGTTGCATTTCACAAGTTTTACGACCCATGACTACCCTTCATTCGATCCCTGTGAAATCCTACATTTCAGCAGGATAGTGCACGACTGCATGTTGCACGTCCAGTACGGGCCTTTCTGGATACGGAAAATGTTCGACTGCTCCCCTGGTTAGCACAATCTCCAGTTCTCTCATTAATTTAAAACGTCTGGTCAGTGGTGGCCGAGCAACTGGCTCGTCACTATACGCCAGTCACTACTCTTGATGAACTGTGGGATCGTGTTGAAGCTGCATGGGCATCTGTCCCTGTACACGCCATCCAAGCTCTGTTTGTCTCAATGCCCAGGCGTATCAAGGCCGTTATTACGGCCAGAGGTGGTTGTTCTGGGTACTGATTTCTCAGGATCTATGCACCCAAATTGCGTGAAAATGTAATCACATGTCAGTTCTATTATATTTGTCCACTCGTGTAATATCTGCATTCCTTCTTGGTGTAGCAATTTTAATGGCCAGTAGTGTATCTTATTTCAAAAGAAATTTAATGTTCTTTCTTTTGCTACAGCTTTCTTTTAAATTGGTGGACAAAGTTATTTTTATGCAACGTTCGGAATGGAGCCATTATCATATTTTTATAAGATTTCCAACAAAAAATATATCACATATTTTTGGAAACATTTTTTTCACTTTTGGCAACAGCACTCTTATTTAAATTTATATATAGAGAATAGTCTGCAGCGCAACAATTTATTTTTTCCGACTAGTTTCGGCCTTCTTTTAGACCACCTTCAGGAATTTTACCTCCATTGATGATGTGGAGCTGGCAGGTAACTTGGAGGCTTCCAGTGCGTCACTACTGAACCGATTAGTTATTTTATGGAACTAGCACTTAGACGCGTGATGGCGACCCCCGAAAAAACTTTGCGATTCTCCTGGGGGTCGCGTTGAAGAACACTGACAGAGTACCGCCATGCGGCGTGATTTCCGACGATATGGATTACCTTCTCTTTCCCGCTGAATAGCAACGAATTAGCTTTGACTTCCACCTCAGCGCGCTGCTTATTTTATGCACCAGACTGTACTTCCCGCGTCCCGTGCCCCGGCGTTTGGATCGATTGTTTACTGACGCAATAAGCAGTCTGACAGACTCATTGTCGGAGGTTCTGGCCGTGTTGAGGAGTGGAAACTTTCTGCTGTTGCGACTGCGGAAAAGTATTGCAGCGTTAGTTGCCAACGACAGTGTCTCCAGATTGGGTTTTCCCCCATTTTGGGGGGAAAAACCGTGGGGAACGTTTCGGGGAAACAAAAAACGTGGGGAACGTTTCGGGGATACAAAAAACGTGGGGAAATTGTTGAGGAAAAAATTCTGTACTTGGGAAATTTGGGGTTAAATTTTTATTTTCGGCAGTGGTAGTGTTTTAGGCTGATGGCAACGAAATGTTCCATTTACTGGGGAAAAAAGGGTAGAATCAACCACAGAGCAGAGAGAGCATTAATTATTTACTTCATGGTCAACACTAAAAACTATTCCCCACATTGTATTGCGTTTTCAAAGAGCATTCAATGGTCGTTTGTACGTGCCATTCTCGAATGGTAGTGTGGAGAGAGCATTCTCGATAATGAATGTAATAGAAAACAAACTAAAAAATAAAATGCACACATCCACAGCTGATCACATACTCAAGAGTGCGGTACAGTTTCAAAAACGAAGGGTGTAATAAATTCGAGCCAACCACTAAAATGCTTATGAGATTTAAATCAGAGGATGTGTATAAAAATCAAAACGATGTTGATATGTCGCTTCTTGCATAATAAATAGGTTATACTGATGTTACTTATATTTCATTTCAATATAAATGACAAGAAACAGTGTTGCCTTTGTACAGTTATTAGAGCAGATGACAATTTCACTCATTGTAGCATGTAACTTAATATTTTTGCGATAATATATCAACCTATTGTTATTGTTATGACAATTTATATTTTGTATTATTAGAAACTTAAGTAATAAAAAAATTAAACCTGCTGCCGTAATTATACTTTTATTACTCACTAATACCTCTCTTATCTATATCTAAAGTAGTTATACTATCTACTGGTAAATCAACAGAGCAATGAAGAATGCAAATGTAGCACACTTGAAACCAGGCTGTATGTTTTTATCGATAAATTAATAATTTTGTTTTATGTACTATAATTTCTGATACATACGATAATTTTATGGCCCTGAACACGTAGTTGCAGCCCTTCAAGTAGCCATTAGTTATAATAAATGTTAAATTGAAGAAAAAGATAGTTTTAATCTCTTCGGGGAAAAGTTGCCAAAACAGTGTCATTTTGGGGATTCTTTTGTCTGGTACGGGGAAAATTCGACCTCTCAATCTGGAGACACTGGTCAACGAGCAGTGTTGCTATGTCTACTTCTTTACAAGGAGATCTCTTTTCCTTTTGGGCTTCTACTTTTCTACTTTCAGCTTGTTACAAAAATTCAAAATTCCTTTTTCCAATATCCACGAAAACCTACTTAATTTCATCTTTTTTTAAGGATTATTCCTAATCGATTGGAATGCAGTCTCATCTTCATTACTACAGTGAACGGCTTGTCATTTCGTGTCTCATGAGAAACATACTGCATACAGATTTTAGGTGTAAAACACCAATAGAGGTCAGGCTGGAACTACCTCGTTTTATGACTGCCTACTTCCGCAAACACTTGTGTTGAATTCAGGTGAAATGATTAGTGTACATAATTGAGGAGCCTAAAAAAGGGGAAAAAGCGGATTGGTGAACTTCGTTATTCACGTTTAATAGTGCACGTGCTCATTATTCTTTTGTGTTGTGTTTTGTTTTATGCCGAGTTGTGTTAAATGACCAGTGACCACGAGTGAGGGAGCTAGGAAAAAGCCAAGCAGTGTCTAATTTGCAGATCAGAATGGAAACAATCCAGTAACTTAAAGGGCAGTATTTTGTGAATAATGAAATGCCAAGATGGCGGTATTTCGTCTTTATTTATAACAGACGATCGGTTTCGATGTACATAGACATCTTCTGGTCTCTGCACTAAATGCCAATGTTTCCAATGTTTGTATAGCTTATGGGACTTAACTACGGGGTCATCAGTCCCTAAACTTACAAACTACTTATGAACTAGCTAACACTAAGGACGGCACAAATATCCATGTCCGAGGGAGGATTCGAACCCCCGACCGTAGTGGCCGTGCAGACCGTGGCTGGAGCGCCGCCACCGCGGCCGGCTCTCTGCACTAAATCATAACATTATAACATAAATGCATATTGTAGCCAGCTGGATAGTACTGGTGGGTTGTCACACATTAAAAAATGCCGTTTGCTTGCCAGATATAAAACTCGTGTTATCCATCTTCTTCTTCTCCTCTATATATAAAAGGAAGTGTCCCGATTGACTGACTGACTGACTGACTCATCATCGCCCAGCTCAAACCACTGAAGATAGAAACTTGAAATTTGTGGAAGGTGTTCATCTTACTCTGTAGGCGTCATTTAAGAAGCGCTTTTTCGATATTCCTTCCGTAAGGGGGTGAAATAGGGGATGAAACGTTTTTTTTAATATACTTGGCTATTTAGGGAATTTTGAAGCTAGAACTACAAAATTTCGGATTTTAATTCAGGGTTCGAATTTAAAAGATACATGTTTCGGCATTTTTTGAAATTCGACAAATAAGGGGGTAAAATAGGTGACGCAAAAAATTGATTTTCAAAAATATGTTGCTGTTCACTCAAATTTCAAGATATAACTACGAAACTTAAGATATGGATTCTTCATCAGGATTAAAAAGAAGCAACTGGTGCAGACCAACCAGCCTACGCATGCGAAGCAGCGGGGGTTCAGCTAGTAATGTTATAATTTAGTGCAAGGACCAGAAGATGTTTATGTACATATAAACCGGTCGTGTGTTATAAATGAAGACGAAATACCACGATCTTGGCATTTCATTATTCACAAATATACATTTGTAAGATCGCTCCCTGCCATGAGCAGATTATACTTAAAGGGCTGGTTAATGAAAAGTAAATAGGTAGGTACGTTTGCAAGTAATGTGAGATAGACATTGGTTCTGTAGGCAAAACGGGGCTGGAAAAACATACTGAAAGTCAGAAACAAAGAATGTTAAGAGATTTGTAGGTCAAGGGACTAACGTGTTTCGTAAGTGCTTCTTCTACTTTAAACTTTAAGGTAAAAGTCTCGTAAGTTAGTAGTTATCCTTGAGATCTCTTCAGCATTGCCATTCGAAATTCTACTTTTTCTCCTTTCCACATTCGAATCTACTTCTTTCGAATCTACTTCTTTTCGTGAAACCAGGTTGGCAACACTGCCAACGAGATGAGTAGGCTGCGCGAACTGCCAGACGATTTGTACCAGTTTGTCAAGAGTTTCGTGTAAAGTTTGAAAGTAACTGAGGGCTGTGGCTCGATTTCGGACAATGCCGAAAACGTATAAAAGCGAGAAAGGTCTTCAATATCGGTGTAATTATGACACGGAAATTTTAAAGAAAGCAGTTCGAGATATTCGGTGTAGCAAATTAACGTATAGAAAAACCTTTGATGTATGAAATGCCTTATCCCTCATATTAATGATCGACGTCCTTAGAATATGTTAAAAGTCACTAAAATGAAACAGATTGAACGTAGAATAAAAAGAATGTCAATTTGTGTTGTGTCCGAAATCACCACATACACATTGAAACACCGGACGTCATTGTTGTTATGGTCTTCAGTCCGGAGACTGGTTTGATGCAGCTCTCCACCCTACTCTATCCAGAGCAAGCCTCTTCATCTCCTCATAAGAACGGCAACCCACATCCACTTGAATCTGCTTACTATACGCGTCTCTTGTCTCCCTCTGCGATTTTTACCCCACACACTTCCCTCCAATGCTAAATTTACGATTCCTCGATGTCTAAGAATGTGTCCCACCAAGCGATCCCTTCTTTTAGTCAGGGTATGCCAAAAATTCCTTTTCTCACCAATTCTGTTCAGTACCTCTTCATTAGTTATGCGATCCACCCACCTAATCTTCAGCATTCTTCTGTACCACCACATTTCAAAAGCCTCTATTCTCTTCCCGTCCGCACTGTTTATCGTCCATGTTTCACTCCCGTACAAGGCAATACTCCACACAAATGCCTTCAGAAAAGACTTCCTTACACTTAATATTTGATGTCAGCAAATTTCTCTTTTCCAAAAATGCTTTTCTTCCCATTGGCATTCTGCATCGTATATCCTCTGTACTGCGACCGTCATGTTATTTTACTACCCAAGTAACAAAACTCATCTACCACCTTCATTGTTTCGTTACCTAATCTAATTCCTTCAGCATCACCTGATTTTCTAAGACTGCACTCCATTGCCCTTGTTTTGTTCTTGTTAATGTTCATTTTATACGGTCTGTTCTACACACTGTCCATTCCATTCAACTGCTTTTCCAGGTCATTTGCTGTCTCTGACAATTACAATGACATCGTCAAAACTAATGTTTTTAATTCTTCGCCCTGAACTTTAATCCCTATTCCAAATTTTTTGTTGCTTTCCTTCACCGCCTGCTCGATGTACAAATTGAATAACATCGGAGAAAGGCTACAACCCTGTCTTACTCCCTTCCCAACTGATGCTTCCCTTTCATGCCCTTCGAGTCTAATAACTGCGGTCTGGCTTTTGTACAAGTTGTAAATAACTCTCCTTTCCCTGTATTTTACCCTGCTGACTTCAGAATTTGAAACAGTGTATTCCAATCAACACTGTTCAAAAATGTTCAAATGTTTGTAGAAGTTATGGGACTCAACTAAAGGGTCATCAGTCCCTAAGCTTACAAAATACTTATGAACTAGCTAAGACTAAGGACGGCACAAATATCCATGCCCGAGTGGGGTTTCGAACCCCCGACCGTAGTGGTCGTGTAGACCGTGACTGGAGCGCCTCAGTCCCCTCGGTCAAATCAACATCGTCAGAAGATTTCTCCACATCTACAAAAGCTAAAAATGTAGGTTTGCCTTTCCTTAATCTATCTTCTAAGATAAGACGTAAAGTGAGTATTGCCTCCCGGATTCCTACGTTACTCCTGAATCCAAACTGATCTTCCCCGAGGTCGGCTTCTACCAGCTTTTCCATTCTGCTGTTGATAATTCGTGTTAAAATTTTGCAACCATGACTTATCAAACTGATGGTTCTGTAATTTTCACACCTGTCTGCGCCTGATTTCTTTGGAATGGGGATTATTAAATTTTTCTTAAAGTCTGACAGAGATTGGAAAGGAGTGATTTCGGACACTTAGTTTGTGTGTCTGAGGCTAAAGTAGATGCCATAGACGTTCTGTTTCTATGATATTTTATTGGTTACACACATACCGCACCACTTCCGTAAGAAACAGTGAAGTGTGACAAAAGCTACGAAACTTAAAGGGCAAATATTCTCAGAACTGTACGAAATCAGCCCGCGTGACGGTATGTCACAGTGGCCTCGTCACGCGCTGTCTGGCGCCGGCCTCAGTGAATAACTTTAATATTCAGACACTGTGATATTTCAATCTTGGAACATCATAACTTTATTTATAACAAAACAAACAAAACATAACCACTTATTACATTACGTGATGTGTCTTGAAAGTAATATAAATTTTATTAAGATAACTTACGTAACTTCCTTAATAATACACTTTAAATACAACTCGGTCCTATATTCGCGTTACTTTAATATTCGGACACTTTCCAGAAGTAAGTATTTCAAAACAAAATTTTACAGAAAATAAATGTTTCAATACCTTTTTGGGTAGCCATTCTGTTTTATCACTTCTTTCAAACGCTGCGGCATACTGCTAATGATATTTTTTAATTAGTCCGCACGTAGACCGTCCGATTCTTCTATTAGTCGACGCTTCAGACGTTCTTTGGAAGATGTTGGTGTACTTCTAATACGTCGCTTCAGTTCTCCCCACACATTCTCAATCGGGTTGAGATCTGGTGACTGAGGTGGTGGTTGTAGGACTTTGGGCCAGCTGTACAACAAATATTCCCGCACAATGCGAGCCTCATGTTTCGGGTCATTGTCCTCGTAAAATATGAAGGTGTTTGATATCCCATGGTTTCAGCACTTTTTCGTAAATTGTTCTTTAATTTGTTCAAGTAGATATATCTGTCCATATTATTGTCGATGAACACCAATCTGCCCGGTCCAGATGTCGATATACAGCCCCAGACAAGGACGCTGCCACCTCCATGCTTTACAGATGGTTTAATATTTGTGACTGTAAAGTCCTCATTCTGCTTCCGCCACACCATGCTTCGTCCTTTCGACCTACAAACGTTAAATTTACTTTCATCGGAAAAAATGACGTCATTCCACCAAATTGCATCCTTCGTAATAAACTCCCTAGTAAAGTCCAATTTTTTTCTGTTGATTCACATACTGTTTCTTCCTAGCCACTCTTCCATTGTATCCACTTTCTTTCAATGCTCGGCGAATCGTTTCAGGACGTAGCTTCTTGCCAGTCTCGTTTATAAGCTCACGTGCTAATCCCGGTGCACCGAGTGTAGGATCCTTCTTTATTTTTCGTATTGGCTTCCACTTGTCACGAGCATCCAACTTCTGTGGCTGGCCCATTTGTGGTATGGAGTCCATACGGTCGTCGTTTTTCAAACGCCTGACAATATCTGCCACAGTACTCTTACTCAAGTTGAGCATGGCAGCAATTTGTCGATACGATTTTCCTTTCGCACTGTGAAAAATCACAAGTTGTATCTCAAAACTGGTATTAGCTGGACAGTGGACCGCGCTTGTGAACACACACCTGCCTTCATACTAGAAGCAGGCCTGCTCACCCCGGCGTGAACGGTGACAAGTGCGACACTGCCATCTGTCCGGATATTAAAGTAACGTGGCCATCTAAGAGTGGTTTACATTAATCGCATTCTTTAACAACTGTTCTACTTTATGTAAACAACGTTCATGCTGTCATTTACAAGACGTGTACTTTCATTTAATACTTGGTTATATTATATTTTTGTTTGTTCAGAATACAGTTATAACGCAGCAAACTAAAAATATCTTAGTGTCCGAATATTAAAGTTATTCACTGTATATGTTAGACTGTGGTCAGCATAATGCCTGCTCCTTGCCAGTGAGATGTGCTGCAGTGGTCGGTCGCTGGGCCACCACGGCTTGGCTTGTTTACTGGTGGCTGCGAGCAGAGGGGTCGGCCTTTAAACGCCACAGACAGGCCGCGTCCCGGTGGCAGGGAAGGCCCACGCGCGCGCAGACAATGGCCCATTATAACCGCGTCGCCGGCGAGCATCAAAGGACGTGTAAACAACGCCGACCGCCGCTAGCCGCGCCCACAACAGCTGCTCCCAGCGCGTCCGCCAACTCTGCCACTCATTGCCTACTAACTGTTTCATTTTACCTACTGGCTTATACATCTACATACATACTCCGCAATTCACCGTAAGGTGCGTGGCGGAGGGTACACTGTACCACTACTAGGCATTTCCTTTCCTGTTCCACTCCCAAATAGAACGAGCAAAAAAAGAATGCCTATATGCCTCCGTACGAGCCCTGATTTCTCTTATCTTGTCTTTGTGATCTTTACGCGAAATGTAAGTATGCGGCAGCAAATTCGTACTACACTCAGCTTCAAATTCCGGCCCTCTGAATTTACTTAATACAAATTCACGAAAAGAACGTCGTCTTTTCTCCAGCGATCCCCAATTGAGTTGCCGGAGCATTTCCGTGACACTCGCGCATTGGTCGAACCTACCGGTAACAAATCTAGCTGCTCGTCTCTGAACCGCCTCTATGTCTTCCTTTAAACTGATCTGCTGCGGGTCCCAAACACTTGAGCAATACTCGAGACGTGGTCGTACAAGCGTTTTATACGAGGTCTCCTTTACAGACGAAGTACATCTTTCCAAAATTCTCCCAACAAACCGAAGTCGGCTGTCCGCCTTACTCACAACTGTCCTTACAAGCTCGTTCCATTTCATATCGCTCTGCAATGTTACGCCTAGATATTTGAATGACGCGACAGCATCAAGAAGCTCACTACTAATGCTGTATTCGAACTTTATATGATTGTTTTTTCTACTCATGCGCATCACCTTACATTTTTCTACATTGAGAGCTAGCTGCCATTCTTTGCACCAACTAGAAATTCTGTCTAAATCATCCTGTATGCTATTACAGTCAGCTAAAGACGACACCCTCCCATACATCAGAGCATCATCAGCAAACAGCCGCAAATTACAACTTACTTTGTCCATCAGATCATTTATATAGATAGAAAATAATAGCGGTCCTATCACACTCCCCTGGGGCACGCCTGACGATACACTCGTCTCTGATGAACACTCGCCGTCGAGAACAACGTACTGCGTTCTATTACTTAGGAAGTCTTCCAGCCAGTCACAAATCTGTGAACCTATTCCATAAGCTCGTATCTTCGTTAGCAGTCTGCAGTGTGGCACCGCGTCGAACGCCTTTTTGAAGTCGAGTAAACACAATCCGCCTATTGCCCTTCATCCATAGCTCGCAAGATGTGAGAAAAGAGGCAAACCTGCCTACATTCGTGTATCTCTCATTGTACACGTCCTGCCCTCTAACGTGGCGCTGCAAACTGTGCACCAGTATCGTCACAGGAGACGAAGTCCACGGAGACGGAATACAGGAACCATCAGTTTGTTAAGTCACGGTTTCAAATTTTAACACGAATTATTTACAGAAGGATGGATAAGCTGCTAGAAACTGACGTTCGGGAAGATCAGTTTGGATTCAGGAGAAATGCAGGAACACGGGATGCAATACTCGCTTTACGGCTTATCTTAGAAGACAAAGGCAAACCATTTCTAGCTTTTGTAGATTTCACGAAAGCTTTTGACAATGTTCACTGGAATACACTGTTCCAAATTCTGAAGCAAGCAGGAGTAAAATATAGGGAACGCAAGATTATTTACAACGTTTATAAAAACCAGACAGCAGTTGTCAGAGTTGAAGGGCATGAAAGGGATGCAGTGGTTGGAAAGGGAGTAAGACAGGGTTGTATCCTTTCTTCAATGTTATTCAATTTGTACATTCAGCAAGCTATAACGGAAAGCAAGGAGAAATTTGGAGAAGGAATTAAAGTTCAGGGTGAAGAATTAAAAACATTGCGTTTTGCCGATGACATAGTAATTCTGTCAGAGGCAGCAAAGGACCTGGAAGAGCAGTTGAACGGAATGGACAGTGTGCTGAAAGGTGCACACAAGATGAACATTAACAACAGCAAAACTAGGGTAAAGGAGTGCAGTCTAAGAAAGTCAGGTGATTAGATTAGGTAGTTAAACAATAAAGGTCGTAGATGAGTTTTGTTGGTTGGGCATAAAAATAACACAATGGACAAAAAATGGCAATGGGAAGAAAAGTGTTTTTGAAGGAGAAATTTGCTAACATCGAATATTAATGAAGTGTAAGGAAGTCGTTTCTCAAGGCATTTGTGTGGAGTGTTGCCTTGTATGGGAGTGAAACATGGACGATAAACAGTGCGGACAGGAAGACGATAGATGCTTTTCAAATGTGGTGCTGCAGAAGAATGCTGAAGATTAGGTGGGTGGATCGCGTAACTAATGAGAAGGTATTGAACAGAATTGGGGAGAAAAGGAATTTCTGGCATACCTTGACTAAAAGAAGGGATCGATTGGTAGGACAGACATCAAGGAGTCGTAAATTTATCGTTGGGGGAAGTATTTGGGGTAAAAATCGCACAGGGAGACTAAGAGATCAATACAGTAAGCAGATTCAAACTTATGTCGGTCCCCGATCTTATGACGAGATGAAGAGAGTTCGTCAGGATAGAGTAGGGTGGAGAGCTGCATCAAACCAGTCACCGGAATAAAGACCATACCACCACCACCACCACCACCACCACCACCACCACCACCAACAACAACAACAACAACAACAACGACGACGACGACGACGACGACGAGAGAATAAAAATCTTGCGGTTTGCTGACGACATAGTAATTCTATCAGAGACAGCAAAGGACCTGGAAGAGCAATTAAATGGCATGGGCAATATCTGGAAAGGGAGATATAGATGAACATTAACAAGAGGAAAACGAGGGTAATTTTATGAAGTGTCAGAAAATCAGGCGAAGCTGAAAGAATTAGGTAAGGAGACAAAAGTTTAGTATTAGCACGTCACGTTCTTGTAGATATGCATTTTGATAACGGACAAATAGGTAGGTGAAAAAGAAATCACGACAGCTGTACACAAGGCTTAGAAGGAACGAGAATGCGAGAAGGACGTTTATATGGAGAGGTAGGACCCAGTCTACATCTATGTAAAATTAGTGTCTACTTTCTGATATATTAAAATGTCGGAAATACGCTAAAATTGCAAAACCACGTGCAACGTCAAAGTACCCAGCGAGCCAGCGAATATATCCACATGTACGTAAGGACATCCGACTGGCATTTCTGCTGTTAAGGAGAGTGTGGACGATGCGATTACCAGTCAGCTATTGTGAGCCGTATGAATTACCTTCGCTGACAATTGGTTATTACAGACTACCACCAACAGAAGCAGTGCTATCACTGTGATGACGCTTTGATATCTGTTCACCGCCACGTTTCTTGGGTAGAACGAGGGTAGTTTGAAATGTCCGTGCAAAAATAAAAACTACTAACGTGTCTGGGGAAAACCATATTAATTTTTCGACAGTCTCCTTTTAGACACATACACTTCGTCCAACGCTGTTCTAATTTGTTTTATCCCTTCCGAAATAATAGGAATTGTCCAACCCTGCAAGATGGCTATTAGTTTCTGCCATCACCTCCTCGTCTGAATGAAATCTTCGCCCCGCCAGACATTTCTTGAAATTGAGGAACAAACAGTAGCCCGAGGGAGCCATGTCCGGAGAATAGGGCGGATGTGGAACCAGTTGGAATCCTATTTCCAATAATTTTGCGACCTCAACTGCTGAGGTGTGTGCCAGTGCATTGTCGTGATGGAAAAGGTCTTTTTTTTTGTGGGCCATCACCGGAGTTTTTCTTGCAGTTCCGTTGTCAAACGGTCCAATAACGATGAATAATATGCGCCTGTAATAATTTTACCTAGTCCCAGATAGTCGATGAGGATTATATCTTGCGAATACCAAAAGACCGTCGCCATCACCTTTCTGGCCGAAGGACCGGTCTTCGCCTTTTTTGGTGCAGCTTCTCCCTTGGTAACCCATTCTTTAGACTGTTCTTTGGTCTCAGGAGTATAGTAATGTATCCACGTTTCACCCACACTGACGAAACGACGCTTGAAGTCCCGCGGATTCTCCCTGAACAGCTGCAAAACTTGCTTGCAACACTTCACACGATTCCGGCACCCACCTTGCGGATAGCTTTTTCACGTCCAAATGTTTATGCAAAATATTCTGTAGCCGTCCATTCGAGATGGCCACATCACTAGCAATCTCACGCACTTTAACTCTTCTGTCATCCATCACCATATGATGGATTTCATTTCTGGAGTCTTAACCTACACAGGGCGTCCAGAAGGTTCAGCGTCACTTGTGCCCGTATGGCCACTCGGAAAATTTTGAAATAACTAATAAATTGTTCTAATCGAAGGTGCTGAGTCAGCATAATGTTATCACTGCCATCAGGGCGTGTGTGGAGGAGAATTTGCGTAGGTGCTACAAAGATAGTAGCACGTATATCTATTCAGACAGCTAGGCAGCCCTGAGATCACTGGCAGCTCCTGCAACAAGGTCTAAAATTGTTGCAGAATGTCACAGGGTTCTGGTGGAGCTAGGGGAAAGCAATAGAGTAAACCTATTGTGGGTCCCTGGCCACTCGGGGATCAGTGGCAACGAACATGCCGACAGATTAGCCAGGATGGGGGGGCAGAGACTCCATTTATTGGACCGGAACCTGTCCTGACAATCACCGAGGCAATGATCAAATTGGAGCTACGTAACTGGCTCAGAAGACAGCACGTAGAATATTGGACCAAAGTCTATCGACAAAAACATGGCAAGGTAATGATGCCAAAGCCATGTTTTCAAAGAAGCTCTGCAATCCTGGGTCTGAACAGGAGATTAGACTCATGGTTGGATTGCTGACAGGCCATGGGAATTTCAAAAAACACCTACATACAATGGGAATAACAGAAGAGGACCCTAAATGTAGGATCTGTGATGACAGTGATGAAACTGCATCACATCTTCGGATGAATTGCATTGGAGAGTAAAAAGCACAGAACATTTGGGACAACCAGACCCGAAGAAATTGTGTCTAATAAAGAACTGGTAAAGGGACTCCTTGCAATGTTCAAGGGCATCGGTTGGCTTTGCTAGATATACAGGGAGCGATACCGCACAATAAACTTAATTTAGGTGCAGGCAGCGGCGGGTTGGACCAAGACTGTTTTGGCTTCCCTGGAAAAATCAATCAATAAATCAGCATAATGTTTATCAAGCTTCTCTTTAGTCTCATGGGACGTTTTGGGTTTCATTCGGTAATGTTTAATCACCACACGGATTTCTGTTTCGTCCATTCTTTGACAATCACTAGACTTCCTTGAGTGACACGAATGCCAAACACACAGAATTGGACCAGTATGGTTGAAACTTGGTGTGCGTTCTTTGGAAAGGCGCTACTAACTAAACGTGGCCCCGATACACGCCGGTGGTGCCATCTCTCGGACTTTTCAAACGCCCCTCGTGAATATGAAAGTAGCGCCATTAAAGAACAGTGTGCATCGCGCCGTTCTTCTGTTATCGCCTACCTCCCTCGACTGGCCGTGTTACGGAGTTAGCAGAGCCGAGCTAACGAGTAGCAGGTGGACGCCACATCGTCGGCTAGGAGAGAAGTGTGGTCTGGTCGCTTGTGGAGCCACAGCCTGCAGCCACTAGCCACGCACCGGCGGCTGCGTAGTCAGCTGGGGCCCGGGGCACGCTTTCTCCTGTGTGTGTGTGTGTGTGTGTGTGTGTGTGTGGCTAGCACCGCTGCAGGTGTACACGTGGACGGCCTCGCACCTGCTACTCTAGTCCCATTAAAATCACTCGCCAGTCGCCGTTTGTCACGCGGCACTAGTCTCAACTAGAGTTGGGCAACACGATTCTTTTTTAGGAATCGATTCTTGCGATTCAATCCCACATTGTGAATCAATTCCTACGATTCGTTCACGATTCTTTCGCGATTCTTTAGTCTGCATTGGCGCGATTCTTACTTCTACATCTTGCTCATAGATGGCAATACATGTCTGTCTCATGGCTGTTGGAATCTTAACCTTTTGCATCTGCTCCTACGATTCGTTCACGATTCTTTCTGGTCTGAGACGGCACGATTCTTACAAAATGCCGAAAAGGTGACAATATGGGTATCGGATTTTTTAATATTTATGGTGCATAAAGTTCAGTCTTAAAATAATAATGAGGCAAAGCCATTCGATTCAGCTCTCAAGAATTCTCGAGAAAATAGTCTGAAGTTTTGCGAGCGGTTATAAGTACATATTACACTGCCAACTATTTCTGCTGTCATCATAGCTCATTTAGTAGTGTTGCAGGTTTAGTGAATGTAGGTCACTTATTTCGAATCCTACTGTAACCTTATATTCTTTTCGTTCTGTTTGAATACTTCGGCCATTTAATTATAAATTTAATTAAATCTATGGTAATTAACACACATATAATCATTATAAAATACTTATTATGTAAAATCAGTTTAATGAAACACGTCTATATAAATAAACATTAAAAATAATAATCCGTCTCTAAATATTAAATTTCTTTTGAGATACAAGAAATTCGCGTTTATTAAAATGTTTCTTTTTTGTAAAATCGGTTTCTTTCAGGAAAGCTGATAACGTAAAAACCAAAATGGTTAAAAAAGATTTTTGAGATGGCTTTGAAAACATTTAAAATCGCGTTTTTACATAAAAAGAATATTTTTGTAAAACTGAGTTTTTACAAAAACTACAACTACGTAGATGAACTCGAAAAGTTTCACCTCTCTAAACACAAAATATAATCCAAATCGTTACAGCCATTTCCGGGATACGCGAAATATATATATGTGTAAACATTGCTCGTTTAAATACATAATATGTAAACTGTATAAAGACGTATATTCGTATGTATTGGCAGCTGTGTATTTCGCTGCGTTTTGTTTCTGTCATTTGTAATTCGTGAATAGGCTAATAATTAACGGCTCACGATCTACTTTCTGTCCTTCCTTTGTTGACACGCTTTCTGGATTTCGTAATTATTCGGCACGATTCGCCACTTGCTTTCGAGTCATGAATCGTTGGCTCTTGGAATCGTCACGAGACAGGCGATTCTTTTGAACGACGATTCGTCCGGATCACGATTCGAGTCTTACGATTCTTTATCTGTATTCGTTCAAATGAACGACTCATTGACGAATCGCCACAACTCTAGTGTCAACACACAGGCAGCTGCTTAACACTCGGGTAGAACAATTCTCGATATTTACCGAAAATTACTAAAACGTATTATCTAATGTATATAAATGAATGTATGTCCATATTTTATGCGCGTCAAGCACACTCCACACCGCGGTCACACTGTCACGTTACGGACGTGCAGTTCACACCGCCACTGACACCGGGGCAGAGTTTCTGCTTTGTCAGGCAGATCATTTGAGTTGAGTTGAAGCAAGTAACATGGCACGTGGTTCCTGGTGCGATAGCGCGTTTACTTAAAATATGCTTCGGTTGGAGACGGCGATAGTAGATCGAGTAGTGAAGACGAACTCGTGCTGTAAAATGATTTGCAATCCATGGTGTACAGCAATCAGAATAAATATTCTTGATTGCAATTTTTTTTATTAGTTAATGGCGCGTTTCGCCCTTTAGCAGGGCATCTTCAGATTATAATGCGCTCTCCGTGGTGTGACACCGTATGTTGTTATTGCGGTGTTTCTATTTTTTCTGGAATTTTTTTTTTATTTCCTTGTCGCCCTTAATAGAAGCGGTGGTCTCGGGTGATGCAAGATAAGGCCATGTTTACAATTGCGCTCACGGGCGGTGGGCGGGCGCGGTGTGCTGCTCCGCCGACTTGTACAGACTTGTTTGAAGGAATATTTGAGTCTGTACAAGTCGGCGGAGCACCATACCACGCCATTAACCAATAAAAAAATTTGCAGTCAAGACGGTTTGAAGGAATATTAACTCGTGCTCTTGTGCTCGGTTACAATCCGAACGCGCTGGGTGCACCCCATCCACCAGAAGGGGACAGTGCGGCCAGTATCTACATCTATACGGGATACTCTGTAAATCACAGTTAAGTGCCTGGCACACGGTTCATCGAACCACCGTTATACTATTGATCTCCCATTCCATTCTCTAATAGCGCGCGGGAAGAAACAACACCTGAATCTCTCCGTTCGAGCTCTGACTTCTCGTATTTTATTCTGATGATCATTTCTACCTATGTAAGTGGGAGTCAACAATATATTCTCGCATTCGGAGGAGAATTTTGGCGAT
Source organism: Locusta migratoria (assembly GCA_026315105.1). Lineage (NCBI taxonomy): Eukaryota > Metazoa > Arthropoda > Insecta > Orthoptera > Acrididae > Locusta > Locusta migratoria. The sequence continues at coordinate 127,269,736 of CM048752.1, forward strand.
CGGAGTTTCGTAAGTAGTTCACGCCGCAGCGATAAGCACTGTTGCAATGATTCCCATCCCAGATCCTGTATCATTTCCGTAACGCTGTCTCCCCTGTATCGTGACAACACGAAACGAGCTGCCCTTCTTTGGACTCTTTCCATGTCCTCTGTCAACCCCACCTGATAAGGAGCCCACACTGGGCAGCAATACTCCAAAAATGGACGGACAAGCGTAGTGTACGCAGTTTCTTTAGTAGTTCTGTTACATCTTTTAAGGGTTCTACCAATAAAACGCAGTCTCTGGTTCGCCTTTCCTAGAACATTATCTATGTGTTCTTCCCAGTTAAAAGTCTAAAGTAATGGTAATTCCTAGGTATTTTGTGGAGTTTACGGCCTTCACATTTGATTGATTTATGTTGTAAACAAAGTTTAATGGATTTCTTTTCGTACTCATGTTGACGACTTCACACTTCTCATTATTTACAGTCAATTGCCAATTTTTACACCTTACTGATATCTTATTCAGATCGTTCTGCAGTTGGTTTTGATCTTCAGATGATTTTACTAGACGGTAAATGACGGCGTCATCTGCAAACAACCTAAGAGAGCTACTTAGATTTTCCCCTAAATCGTTTATGTAAATAAGGAACAGCAGAGGACCAATAACACTACCCTGTGGAACGCCCGATATCACCTCTGTTTTAGTCGATGCCTTACCATCGATTACTACAAACTGTGTCCTCTCTGACAGGAAATCCCCTATCCAGTCGTAAATTTGGGGTGATATACCATAACCACGCAATTTGATTAAAAACCGTTTGTGAGGTTTACCACTTATACTGTCTTCTTAACACAAAATAAGCCCATGTACCATTATACCCGTTTGTAATCCGCCTTGCAATTTTGTGTAAATTCTGTCATGCAGAAATCTGAAGATGCCCTGCTAAAGGTCGAAACACGTCATTAATTAATAAAACAATTTGCAATCAAGGCCGTTTTTTACTGAAGGATTTTTATTCTCTCTTGATTGTTATACACCATGGACTGGAAATCATTTTACGAATACTTCATATTATAAGTAAGTACAACTGAAATACGACACACGCGTTTTTCACATTTATTAAAGAGTGATAAGTTGCAGTGCGAAATATAATCTTGTTAAAGTTAAGAAGTTAAATGCAGTAAAGTAATTTGGTTTTCGACACTTGCAGGTTTTATTTAACACAAGGAACTTACAAGAACTGGTTTCCTACTACAGCCAGTTACCTGTATTCATCTCGTTTCGAAGAAAAGTTGATGTATCAAACAACCGTAGGCGCCTTTTATCGAAAGCAGTCCCATCAAATTAAATGTTCAAATGTTTGTTAAGCTTAAGGGACTTAAATGTGGGGTCATCAGTTCCTAAATTACAAACTACTTATGGACTACCTTATACGTAAGACGACGACAAACATCCATGCCCCGATCGTAGCGGCCGTGCAGACTGCGAGTGGCGCGCCGCAGACCGCTTGGCCACTGCGGCCGGCTTGCATGAAATGAATAAATTATTTTATTTTCCTGGGAATTCATTATTATTCGATCATCATATAATTTCGTAAAACGCCCGGGAATCGAAGCCAGAACGATATATATCGCCCTGTACCTGTGTTAATTACTTGTACATCTCAATAAATTAGCTTACTACGCCTATTTTCATTCATTGCTTTCATATGGGATCATATTCTAGGGCAATTCAACATTGAGTAAAAGAGTATTCATTACACAAAAGCGTGTAATCAGAATAATTGCTGGAGCCCACCCAATATCATCCTGCAGACGTTTATTTAGGGATCTAGGGATGTTCACTGTAGCTTCACAATATACACATGTACTCATGAAATTTGTTATTAACAATGCGACCCAATTCAAAAGTAATAACAGTGTGCATAGCTACAACACTAGGAGAAAGGATGATATTCATTATTCAATGTTAAATCTAACTTTAGCTCAGAAAGGGGTGAATTATGCTGCCACGGAAGTCTTACTTACCAAGTCACTTACCAAGTAGCATCGAAAGTCTGACATAGCCAACTAGTATTTAAAAAGAAATTTCTGAATGGCATCTCCTCCTACGGTGTAGATGAATTTTTAGATAAAACTTAAAAAACCAAAAATCCTTAAAATATTGATTGTCAAGCATAGACAACATTTACTAAACTGACACGTTCTACATCATTGCGAAACGTCGTATACATGATCTATGGAACAAGTATTAATCTAATCTGTGAAATGTTTTTTTATACAATTATCCTCGTCTGTAGCGAACTGGTTTTTGTAGCTAATTTTATTCTGAAACAATTTCCGCGGCAGTTACAGCATGTTTACTCTTTTGTTCAGGTGTCACCTGTTAAAATGGCACTAATTTACGTCCAATTTGCGAGTAACAACGTCATGTGTGTAGGATCACTGTTCTGAATCGTCTCGGAATGTCATCTGCAACGGAAAGTTTAGTTACATTCCGACTAAGATGGAGCCGGTGTGTACATAAATTACTGTTTTCTTTTTTTATTTTGAAACCATAAAGATGTTACGACCTATTTGAAGGAAATCAAATGCAACTTGATGGGGTGGAGTGACACAGCAGACGACGCCCTTTGACTAACCAAAATATGGCGGACGGAACTTCTACTTGCTTCAAACATGGCGGACCTATAGCCACTCTACAGCCAGCGTCAGTTTATGAAATTGATTGATTGGCCAACACACGAGTTCCATCGCTCTTTGCGGTAACTTCTGTAAACTGGTCAGTACACTTTAGAGTATGTCTATCGTATGATGTTGTTGAGTTTGATTTAGTTTATCTTTTACTTAGTGTGTATTGCCTATACATTTTTTGCTGGTGAAATATGCTTAATGTGTGTTCAGCATTTAAATGCACAAATCGAAGTGATAAAAGGACAAGTACTTCGTCCAAGAACACTAAATGTTTTGCCTTGTTTGATCTCAGTCTGTCTATACTCAAAATTCCTGACTGAAGGAGTTTAGCTGCCCCAAGATTGAAGCTTCAAATGACCTATCCTGCAATTCCCTTGATGTACACACCATTTAAAAAAAATGCTTTTGTGGCAAATGACCTAGGCGCAATTTTAACTGCAGTATTTTGATGTCGCTTTCGTCTTTGTATGCAAATTTCGTCCACTGAAGTTCATAACTGAACCCTTTATCAGCAATGTTACAAGTTTGTAGACTTAATAGGTTTAACAAAAACAAGATAAATGTACCGTATACTAGACTTTATGAAATCAGTTGTTACAACACATTAACAGATGCAAATCAATAGTCATGATTGTTCGTCACAAGTACTACTCACTGTGTGTTTCGCAGTTCGTTTAGACCATGTGCTTGCATTAAAATCTACACAAATATTTTCACAACGTCACTTTCGTTGTTATTGCAACTGTTATACTTCGAACTGGAACTGTAATACTGACAGATTCCTGATGTTCCATTACCGCATTTTTAGGAAATGTACTACTAGGCTCGTCAATTCGCAGCGTCGGAAAAGTCTGACGCAACTAGATGCACATCCGTATCTTTAAAACGTGATCCTGTAAGTAGGTACGATTCTCGAGTGGGTGTGGCGTACGAGCTGTCAGGCGATACCCCCACATAACATGGCGGACGCCAGTTCAATTTGCCTCCAAAATGGCGAACCTATCGCCACTCTATGAAATTTAAGCTCGTTGCCACTCTATGAAATGTAAACGCGTTGATTGCAACTCGTCTGGCAGTACACGACGGAATGCGCCGCGTGCTTTCGAATCCATTTGGCGTCCATTTTTTCCCTCTCGGCCACGACGCGAGTGAAAGCCGTCCGCGAGATTGCAGCGGGAAAAGGAGCAAACAGAGGACGCACGCTTCCACACACAGAGCAGCACGCCCCGCCAAAGCCATTACGTCACGGCCGCTAGGGCTTCATCTCTGACCTAATTGTAACCTCTCTGACTGACTGCTCCGCCGCCACCATTGTTTTCTAACGAGGCGGAGTCGATTCCGTCACTCGGAACGCAGTGCAGCATGCGTCGCGGAGAGAAAGTGCAGGCCAATTGCTAGCAGATTACAGAGGTCGCCAAGCAACTCTTCACCTACGCGCGAGAGCATGGCCACCTTTAAGCCCTTTCTATACGAGACATGAAACACGCACAAGAAAGTCGTCAGCTGCAGCGCTCCTTGCGATAGACCGTCGTACTACAAAGAAGCGTTCAAACGGTACGCATTTGTCGAATCGTCTGCTTCACGTGTCTTCTTGGTTTGTTGTCAAATTACAGCAAATGAATCGCCACGTTAACATCACTTTTCGAAACTGTAAGATATATGATTATTGTGACGATTATAACATTTATTTGTCATGTAGACTGCCACTGTGAAACTGTATTTGTTTTCGTGCAGTTCATGCGTAAGTACGTCGCTCACGTGTGTTAATGTCCTCATTATAAAATGCGACTACATACTTCCAGCCCCTGCGGTTTGAGGCACCCAAGGGATAAAACTTCAAATAATGCTCACTAAAAAGAAATATTTCATCTATTAACTACAGAATGTTTCAGGAAAAATAGCAAATAGTTTATAAGATGGTAATAAAGGCGAATTGCAGTTAAAATTTCATATAACGTGTGTCCAGTTTTCATTGGGTACAGAGATACAGCTCTTGGTATGTACAACAAATTTAAAGCACATGCAAATTTGCCGCTGTGGAGTAGCCGAGCGGTCTAAAGCGTCTCGCTGCGGAGCGCGCGGTTGCTCGCCGTGGAGGTTCGAGTCCTACCTGGGGAGTGTGTGTGTGTGTGTGTGTGTGTGTGTGTTGTCCTTAGGTTAGTTTACCTAGGTTTAATTAGTTTGTAACCTATGGACTGATGACCACGCAGTTTGGTCCGATAGATTTACAAACATTTGAACATGCAAATTTGGATATTTCGACTGATTCTTTCGTCGGTTCTTGGTAGATCACCATACTGATTTCCATATAAACAACCGGCTTTCGACGTACTTCAAAGTCTGAATATGTCCTAGTAAGCCGAAAACCTGGTAAGTGGAAATGAAACTGTAGAACATACACAAAATTGTACTTTGAAGTCAGTGTGATGTCGTACTACCAAGAACCGACGGATAAATTTTGGAAAATGTCTTCATTTACATTTGCTCTAAGTTTGTTTGGTTTTCATATTAACAGCTATATCTCTGTATTCAATAAAAATTGTATATATGTTACATGAAATTTTTAATGCAATTCCTCTATCGTATAACAACCTAAAAAACTTACGAATAAGTCGAAAAAAACTAGGTTCCTCTGAACAGGAGAAAAGTACACATTGTCAAACAAATTCGCGACTTGGCTTCGTTTGTCAGCTGGGTTCAACCATTCGGTCGTCTGCGCATGCGCGAAGCACTTCCATAGGCGTGAGAATAGGATCCACCCTATTCCGTCTGCTAGCGATCGTACGCGAGCCTCTTGTGCAAGTGGACGCGTCTACACTGTACGCGGACGGCGTGACCGGTGCATCAGGGGTAATCTCGTAAGCTCTCACTTCCCGTGTGGAAAGGGCTTTATAACACAGCTGGCCGTGGCTATAGTCTGTTCAAAATTACGACTGGCAGATCTGCAGGACAATGTCGAGGCACGATGGAAAGTTCCCACGACTTGCTTTTCATTAACTCGCTCAAACATCCAAACTATTGCCTGAATAAAGGTACAACTTGCATCAATGTACCCTAGGAGAACCTGGGAAATTTTCTAGTTTTCTTTGGGGCAGAAGATTATAAAGGCGACATACTGACCGTTTACGAAAACGCATTTTCTGACGACTGTACCTAAGTTTCGAAATGGGGAAAACTATTTTCAAAAATGTTCAAATGTTTGTATAGTCTATGGCACTTAACTACGGGGTCATCAGTCCCTAAACTTACAAACTACTTACGAACTAGGACGGCACAAATATCCATGCCCGAGGGGGGATTCGAACCCCCGACCGTAGTGGCCGTGCAGACCGCGACTGGAGCGCCTCAGTCCCCTCGGCCACCGCGGCCGGCAAAACTATTTTGTTAACGAAGTTAAGCACATTGTTGTTGTGGTCTTCAGTCCGCAGACTGGTTTGATGCAGCTCTCCAGGCAAACCTGTCGTGTGCAAGCCTCTTCATCTGAGAATACGTTCGGCAAGCTACACATTTTGGATCTGCTTGCCTTACTGTATTCGTCCTTCGGTCTCCCTCTACGAGTGTTACACCCAACACGCGTCACTTTTTCTTTTCTTTTTTTTTTAAAAAAAAAAGAAGAAATCAACACATTTTTCTAAAGTGTGAGCTATTGCAAATAATTTTAAATTTGACACATTTAGCAACGGTTGAGTGGCCGAACACTTTAAGGCGCTTTCCTGCGGATCGCGCGGTTGCTCGCCGCCAGAGGTTCGAGTCCTCCCTCGGGCACATACACATTATGTTAGTTTCAGTAGTCTATAACCCTTGGGGGCTTACAACAGCTGCAGTTAAGTCCTTTAGATACACAATTATTTGAATTCTTGATATATGAACTATACATGTACTTAACACAGTAACTTTAGAATATGTATGTGAATTTTATAACTTGAGCATAACGCACTATGACACATGACGTGTTATTTTGTAGAAGAGTTGCAATTTCTGAAGATGACAAGAGAAAATAAAATAATAAGCGATCTTGGTGTGTATATTCTTAACAATTAATTTAGAAACCCCCCCCCCTCGCTAGAAAAATGTTAAGAATACACAATATTTCATAATGCTATTGACTTTTTTAATCGCTCTCGTTTCTCACCCTATGATTCTTTATTTCCGGTTGGAGTCTGCTTGGCCGTTAATAACGTGTAATCAAGTGGCAATCAGAATTACAGATTGGTTGGTAACACGGCAGCTCGTGTGACTACGAGCCAATGGGAGGATAGTTCAGGATAGTTTCAGGTAGGCTAAACAACGATAGCGAGAAATTTCAGTCTGCTTCTAGCGCTGTATCTGAAATTTTTCCGAGTTTGCTCATAGGGGTGAGCTTCATCGCCCGTGAACGAAGAAATCGTGATTTTAGGTCTTATGGAGATGGTTGAGCGCCGTTTTGGCGGATACATAGGGGTACATCATGTGCGGTTAGGTTACGACATAGGAGTGAAGTGAGGCCTAAAATGCGCGTCTTGCGCTGCAGTTCGGTCACGAATCACTTACCGGTACACTCAGCTGTCGACATAAACTTTCCAATACCAGACGGCTCCGCGTTATCTCTATCTATATAGAAGCGAAAGGACACTCACTAACTGACTAAACACGAAATCTGGAAAACTACATCTATGAAGCTGAAATTTGGCAGGGCTGTAGTTCATCGGTAGAAGACGTCAGCTAAGAAAGGATTTTGCAATAGGGCCGTTAGTTCAGGAAATATGACGTCATAAACAATGAAAACTTCTCCGTATTGCGGCACGTGATAGTGTGACTTTATCAGTCCATTATTTGAGGAGGAGAGCACTTACAAACTTCAAACCTATAGGAAACCTTTCCTCGGTGACAACCCCAGAAAAATGATGGTAGGAGTTCAGTTTGTTGCTTACTACTTTTTCGGCGTTCATGGAGTGAAATTACGGCATTTGGCATGGCGTTACGATTTATTAGTGTTACATACAGTATACACACATACCACTGAACGTACGTTCGAAATTTTATCATAGTACGACTCACAGTTCATGAGATATGAAGTAGTAAACAATTACGTTAATGGAAAATGGCGTTTTGATTTGTTACATCTTTCCTACTAACACTATTCGCGACGTATTTTGCAAACGTTTTACATATGCACCACTGGATGTACCTTCGAAATAAAATCGTATCGCGACAAATAGTTCAGGTGCTATGACGTCAAAGACATTGAAATACATGAAACTTCGTCCTAAAAAGCATCAGGTTATAATTTACTACGTCTTTACTACCAAAACAATTTACAACACATTTCGCAGGCAGTTTCCTAATATTCCTCTCTACGACCCTGATAATGTCTTTGTAGGACCCATAATTCAGGAGAGGTCTATATATATATATAAGCTAAAGATCACTCACTCATTCACTGACGAAACACGAAATCTCTAAAACTACTGCACCTCTGTAGCTGAAATTTTGCCGGTATGTACTTTAAATGTAGAAGATGTCAGCTAAGAAAGTATTTACGATAGAACGGAATGAAGGCGCATGGCGGAGGATACTTTTGCAAGAGACCGACAAAATCTACAGTTTCATTCCGACCTTAATGAAACTTTGCACGCCTCATCTTCAAAACGAGAGGCAGGTCACCGTCTACCTCAAGTTTCATACGGTGGATGGGGGAGAGTATCTTGCAAGATAGAAACGGATACCGAAGTATTTTGGTCGCGCAATAACTTTAGAACGGCTCGACCGATTTCACAGATCCTTTTTGTTGTTTTCGTTATTCTCAGAACACAGGTTGTATGAAAGAAACCTGGAAAATTTGAGAACAACAAAGTGCGTTTTTCAATGTAACTCTGTTTTTCTATTGCATACAATTATATAGTTTTGTTCCGATATTTATGAAATTTTGCACACTTCACCATAAAAACTAGAGGAATGTCACTGTCTGTATAAAACTTCGTTCGGTGCACGGTGGAGGGTACTTAGCATACGAACTTTGACAAAATGAATAGGTTTTTTTCATAACTTCATGAATTTTTGCACACAAGACACTTATACCAAGAGGAAGGTCACAATAAACATACATGTACATGGCAGAGGGTGCCTTGCAAAAAACATTGCCGAGAAAGGGAAAGGTGGAAACGAACAGAGACATGGGAAAGAAAGAGATGAATATAGATAGAGGAGAGAAGAGGAGGAGGACTACGAGGGTGTAGGATTAACGCTAGTGAAGTATCGCACTGGCGTGTTTTACGGCCCACTTTAGATTTGTAGTTTTATAAGTGTTTGCAAACATTTTGGACCAAAATAATAATCTAATTAATAATTAATTAATTAATTAATTAATAAGAGTGTTTGATACCGTTTTAGGGGAAAAAATTTAAGTACCGGCGGGTTTCGAACCACCGACCTTTCGCACCACAGGCCAGCACCTTGCCCATTACACTATGGCTATAAATCAAAACAGGAGTTCTATAATCTCATACTACTGATGACCGTTGTTAACTGATGTTAATATGGCATTTGTAGACATTAGATTATCAAATGTTCAAAATGTTTGTAAAGCTTATGGGACTCAACTACGAGGTCATCAGTCCCTAAACTTACAAACTACTTATGAACTACTTACGAACTACTACGGCACAAATATCCATGCCCGAGGGGGGATTCGAACCCCCGACCGTAGTGACCGTGCAGACCGTGACTGAAGCGCCTCAGTCCCCTCGGCCACCGCGGCCGGCTATTAGATTATCATTTATAGGACGAAGAACGATGTGTTTATGTTAATCCCTCAGTGTGCCGTTGCTTTGAAATGAGAACGTGTAAATTACAATAAGAAAATCATCAAATCAGCCAGGAATGTCACGTGACATCTCCGAACGGCTGGTTTTCGTTAATTCAGTGGAGGGTGTCAAATCTCAAACGATACGAGATATGAAAAAAAAAAAAAAAACACAAGAGAGCAAAGTTGTAGAGAATTTTCTCCTCTACAAATTCGGTTATTCAATTTTCGTGTGAGATGAATATTTAAGCCATTATTTTCATTTAAATTCCGAGCTGTCAAAAGACGATCGCAAAGGCCCACTTTTAGTGTTACTACCGTAACCTAGTGGGCCAATATTAACAGCGTGTCTTCGTGTCGCCTTTACCCGATCGGACTGCAGTTGTCCGTTTTGCTGGTGGCCGTCGCGCGGGAAGACCGGAAGATGTGAATCGCAGGTAGCACTGGCGTAAGTCGGCGAAGCTGACGAAATGCGGGTGAAAGCCGGCGAGACGGTTCCCTGGCGCTTGCGTGGCTTCTCTCCTCTCTGCTGCCGGGGCGCGCGTGCGTGCGTTTTGCAGAATCCTACAGCACACTCTTACGTCAAACGTGGTGAGGCACGTCTGAACAGACGAAACGCTACAGGCAGCGTCGGAGGCCCGGGGCGACAAAAACTGAGGTCCCTCCTTCGATCCCCTTCCCCGCCGTAATGAAAAGTTGCCGTCAATAGTGACCGTTTGCCCCCTCTCACGATCAGTTGCGTCAACTTTGCGGCATAGTGTAACCTTACAAATCCTAATATTATGGGCTGGCTTTCGAAGGAAGGCTTTCAATCAAATTGTGTGGTTATGGTATATCGCCTCAAATTTACGACTGGGTAGGGGATTTCCTGTCAGCCGGCCGCGGTGGCCGAGGGGACTGAGGCGCTCCGTCACGGTCTGCACGGCCTCTACGGTCGGGGGTTCGAATCCCCCCTCGGGCATGGATATTTGTGCCGTCCTTAGTATTAGGTAGTTGATAAGTACTTTGTAAGTTTAGGGACTGATGACCCCGTAGTTAAGTCCCATAAGCTATACAAACATTGGAAACATTTGATTTCCTGTCAGAGAGGACGCAGGTCGTAGTAATCGATGGTAAGGCATCGACTAAAACAGAGGTGACATCGGGCGTTCCACAGGGTAGTGTTATTGGTCCTCTGCTGTTCCTTATTTACATAAACGATTTAGAGGAAAATCTAAGCAGCTCTCTTAGGTTGTTTGCAGATGATGCCGTCATTTACCGTCTAGTAAAATCATCTGAAAATCAAAACCAACTGCACAACGATCTAAATAAGCTATCACAATCGTGTAAAAATTGGAAAGTGGCTAAATAATGCAAAGTGTGAGTCGTCCACATGAATACGAAAAGAAATACGTTAAACTTTATTTACAAGATAACTCAATCAAACGTGAAGGCCGTAAACTCCACAAAATATCTTGGAATTACTATTATTTGAGATTTAAACTGGAAAGAACATGTAGATAATGTCGTCGGAAAGGCGAACCAGAGACTGCGTTTTATTGGCAGAACCCTTAAAAGATGCATCAGAACTACTAAAGAAACTGCACACACTACGCTTGTCCGTCCATTTTTGGAGTATTGATGCCCAGTGTGGGATCCTTACCAGGTGGGTTTGACGGAGGACATCGAAAGAGTCCAAAGAAGGACAGCTCGTTTCGTATTGTCACGATACAGGGGAGACAGCGTTACGGAAATGATACAGGATCTGGGATGGGAATCATTGCAACAACGGCGCTTATCGCTGCGGCGTGGGCTACTTACGAAACTACAATCGGCAACATTCTCCTCCGAATGCGAAAATATATTGTTGACTGCCACTTACATAGGTAGAAATGATCATCAGAATAAGATACGAGAAATCGGAGCTCGAACAGACAGATTCAGATGTTCTTTCTTCCTGCACGCTATTCGAGGATGGAATAGGAGATAAATAGTACATATGTGGTTCGATGAACCCTCTACCAGGCACTTAAATGTTATTTGCGGAGTATCCGATGTAGAAGAAGAAGAGCAAATAAAAATATTCTGGAAATGGTTATTACTGAATGGCGGGAGCAAAAGTCGATCAAAATACAGAGCAATCAATCAAGTTAGTTAGAACTAATATTAGATTGCCTCGACTTTGTAAGTCTAATAATTTTAACTAGGTTATTTATATGTGGCGTCACTTCTGATCCTGCATTATTATCTATTCATATTCACGGAATGTATGACATTAACTGCGAACTCTTGAATAAAAGAATGTCTTGGTTGCAAAAACTATTGCAATGAGGCGTTTCGCCTGGTTAGAGCAACTTCAGATTTCTGAGAAAGAAGAAAAAATGATCCACGTCTTAGAATTTTTACATGGTAATATCACAAAAATTTAAAATTTTTTAGCTACAAAACAATGTTGAAGCCAGTAGTAACGGATTGTAATGATGTAGGTACAGAGTAGGTAAAACGTCAGTATCTACATTTTTAAAATACCTTATGATTTCAAAATTGTTTTGTAGCTTAAAAAATTTTAAATTTTTGTAACATTACCATGTAAAAATTATAAGATGTGGATCATTTTTTCTTCTTTCTCAGAAAGATGCTCTAACTGGGCGAAACGCGTCGATTCAATAAAAGTTTTTGCAACCAAGACATTCTTTTATTCAAGAGTTCGATTTAACACGGTTGCTGTACCACACCACACAGAAATGAAATGGGAAGAATTTAACTGCGGTTGGGTAAATCCGAAAATGTGTACGCCGCGATGGAGTAGCCGAGCGATCTAAAGCGTCTCGCTGCGGAGCGCGCGGTTGCTCGCCGTGGAGGTTCGAGTCCTCCCTGGGGCATGGGTGTGTGTGTTTGTCCGTAGGTTAGTTTACCTAGGTTTAAGTAGTTTGTAAGCTACGGACTGATGACCACGCAGTTTGGTCCGATAGATTTAGAGACATTTTGAACATTTTTGGAAATGTGCACACAGTCGGGACTCGAACCCGGGTCGTGTCCTTTCTAGGCAGTTGCGCAGACTCTTACACCACCTAGAAACCAGGAGACGCGGTTTCACATTTCCGGCTTTACCCGTCTGCAGTTAATGTCTTACATTCCGTGAATATTTCAACTATGGATGTACATATCAAATTGAAGTTCTCAATGAATTTGCGCGATAAAGTAGGAATAGAAACGTATTTTCTTTCTTTTCTAGTGATACTTCATAGCAGTCATATCCGAATTTCGCAATAAAAGAAAGATTAAGGACAATGGCTGACACGGTGAGACAGCTGAATTCAGCATCCTGGTGGTTTGGAGATCAATGGGTTCACCTCTCACAAATATACTTCCTGGATTTTACTTTTTAACGAAAATAGTCGAAACAAGGCCCCTGGAGTACATGATATTCCGTCTGAACTGTTGATGTTAGGAGAGCCAGCCGTGAAAAAATTGTATCGCCTGGTATGCAAGATGTATGACACGGGGAAAATACTCTCCGACTTCAAGAAGAATATCGTAATCCCAAAGAAAGCGAGTGCAGACAAGTGTGAAAATTACAGAACTATCAGTTTAATAAGTGAAGGAATGGAACGAGAATTTTGGAGAGGGCATTAAAGTGCAGGGAGAAGTTTGCGGTTTGCCGATGAGATAGTAATTCTGTCAGAGGCCGCAAAAGATCTGGAAGAGCAATTGAATGCGATGGACAGTGTCATGAAAGGAAGATATAAAATGAACATTAACAAGAGTAAAACTAATGTAATGGAATGCAATGTCAGAAAATCAGGCGATGCTGAAGGAATTACATTAGGTAATGAGGCAATGAATGTAGACGAGTTTTGTTACTTGGGTAGCAAGATAACTTCGGATAGCCGAAGTAAAGAAGATATAAAATGCACAACGGCTATGGGAAGAAAAGCGTTTCTAAAGAAGCGAAATTTGCTGACATCCAATATTAATTTAAATCATTATAGTCGACATGGTCGATTAGAGAGAGTCCGCAACTGCACTACGTTATTTTAAATGTGTTTATTTCCGTCAACAGTTGCTATAAAATTGTTTCATAACATGTTTCGATCACTTGGATCATCTTCAGATCTTATAGTTGCGTCCGCAACTCGTCTGGCTGAGTACCAGTTACGAAGTCCTTTCTGAAGGCATTTGTATTTAATGTAGCATTGTATGGGCGTGAAACGTGGACGATAAGGAGTTCAGATAAAAAGATGATAGAAGCATTTGAAATGTGGTGCTACAGACGTGTGGGGTAAAAATCTTAGAGGGAGACCGAGGGACGAATACAGTAAGCAGATTGAAAAGGATGTAGGTTTCCGAACGTATTGTCAGATGAAGAGACTTGCACAGGGCAGGGTAGCGTGGAGAGCTGCATCAAACCAGTCGGCGGACTGAAGATCATAACAACAAACAGCACTGATTATTGGAAAAGCATCCAACCTGACAATGATGATCTCTCTCTACACAACTAACTGAATTCTGCTGCAGCTAACGGGAGCCACCGAAACTGAAAATTCATGCGTCCGCTCCCATGAGCTAGCGCGCCGATAGTAATCCAACACTCGGCGGAAAGAATAATTTTCTTCCCCCTTTTTTATCCCAGTTTTTTCGCAAATGTTCCACTTTTTCACGTGAAAAATCTGGAATATCCTGCTTTCAGATAGCGCGAATGTGTCAAGAGTTTAAAATAGCCAGAGAAACCAGCACGTCTTTTGTTGTTGTGGGAGCATTTTTTCATTCTGTGGTAGATGTAAGAACCTGAATAATTTACAGCATGGAGCAATTTGGACGGCATCCAGCAGTACGCAATGGCTGCTGACTTACGGTGCATTCACTACACACATCTACGGCCTCGTCGGCTTGTTGTACACAGCCGATTCATTACATTTGCTAGTATTCAAATATCGCGATAAATGCCAGCGATAGGGTGATAAAACGACAGCTACCCAACTGCAAATCAGCTTTACGAGCGGCGTATTGTTTTACAAACAGGCGACAATGGTGTATCGGCAGCCGACGCGAATGACAAAACGAATGTGGCGTTTTAAGACGCCGGCGCTGCTAGTCTGCGATAATATGCCGCGACGCGCGCCGACAAGTACGTCTGTCGCTTCACATCGTCTTTGGCACGCGGCACGCTACTGCCAACCGCCGTGGAACTGTTTGAAACATCTGCCGGCGGTTAACGACTATCTGATCTATCCATCTCTCTCCGGCCGTGCTGTCTTGCGCATTTTGACAACGAGAGCGGACGTTGCGAGATGTAAAACAAAAGACAAGAGGCAGGAAGACGAAATGGCGGTGGCCATTGTTCTCGGGCATCAAGGCCGCCTCTTTGTAGACTTATGGATGCGCTCGACGCACACGGCGATGAGGGGAGAAGAGGGAGGGAGGAGGAGAACGCTACCTGTAATTGCGTAACGCGCATGCAGCAAAACAGGGCACGCAACTTGAGATACGACACTCGCCATTACAGAGTAACGAACAAAACACTTCTGCGCGAGCAGTCTCTCTCTCTCTCTCTCTCTCTCTCTCTCTCTCTCTCACACACACACACACACAAACACACACTGCAGGATAATTAAAATTTCCTAGAGTAGCTAATACCATCAACCCAATCGTTACCACCACTGTTCCTACGATGCAGGGGCATAACCACAACCTCGTTCCAGTTTTAAACGATGAAACGGCTGAAGAAATTTTGTACGAAGGAAATTCTTGTACCGCAGAAGAATAAATTATCTGTGCCCCTGCTACTATCGATACGTGCTGTCGATAGCAGCGACCTGACGATAAACTGCACGGAGCGATTAGTTAAGATGTAGCAAACCATATGCATTCGGTACTGAGTAACGAACACTTCTGCTGATACGAAATACTGAATCTTTACTCATGAATACATTTCGTTACTCGCATCTGCCGCATCGAAGCGAATTTTCTTATGCATACACTTCGTTATTCGTATCAACCGTATCGATACGAAGTCTGTAACGAAAAACAATACGGAGAATGCGTATTTTCCGTGATACTATTTATTAAGAGATGAGTAATTTGTATAGACATCCGTGACGAACTTTAAGTGCATATTTCGTAGCTTTACGATTTTGCGTGTTAATTTTTGTTTTTAAAGATGAAATAGTATGAAGAAATAGGACTAAAGTGATAGAAGTACGCCACCTTTATAGTGTTGACGTAATTTTCAATACATGCGCCGTGTTTGGCTGCAATGTTTCATACAGTAGACAGAAGATACACCTAAGCGTTTGTACGAAAACTGCAGTCTGCTTTAAACGTATGCATATGTATCTTAATGTTCATGTTACAACACGATTCTACTATATGTGTGTGAAATTACGCAGATATTAGCTCAACTTAAGGACCTGTTTAAACCACCGCAAAAAATTGTTTTAATCTTTTAGTTCATAATTTGTCTAAGTTGTTGTTGTTGTGGTCTTCAGTCCGCAGACTGGTTTGATGCAGCTCTCCATACTACCCTGTCCTGTGCAAGTCTCTTCATCTGAGAATACGTTCGGCAACTTACATCCTTTTGAATCTGCCTATTATATTCGTCCCTCGGTCTCCCTGTACGATTTTTACCCCACACGCTTCCTTCTAATGCTAAATTGGCAGTTCCTTGAAGTCTCAGAATGTGTCCAACAATCTATCCCTTCTCTTAGTCAGGATATGCCAAAAAACTCCTTTTCTCCCCGATTCGGGTAAGCACCTTATTAGTTACATGATCTACCCATCTAATTTTCATCATTCGTCTGTAGCACCACATTTCTAAAGCTATCATCTTTATATCTGGTCTGATCTTATAGTTCATTCCCATACAATGCCACACTCTAGACAAATGCTTTCATAAAATAATTCTTAATATTTAAATGAATATTGGATGTTAACAAGTTTCGCTTCTTTAGAAACGCTTTTCTTCCCATAGCCATTCTGCATTTTATATCTTCTTTACTTCGGCCATCAGAAGTTATTTTGCTACCCAAATAACAAAATTCATCTACTACTTTTATTGTCTCATTACCTAATCTAATTCCTTCAGCATCGCCTGATTTTCTGACATTGCATTCCAATTACCTTCGTTTTACTCTTTTATCTTATATCTTCCTTTCAAGACACTGTCCATCGCATTCAATCTCTCTTCCAGATCTTTTGCGGTCTCTGATAAAATTACTATGTCATCGGCAAACCGCAAACTTTTTACTTCTTCTCCCTGCACTTTAATGCCCTCTCCAAATTTCTCCTTCCATTCCTTCACTGCCTGCTGAATGTACAGATTGAACAACATTGGGGAAAGGCTACCACCCTGTCTTACTCCCTTTCCAACCTCTGTGTCCCTTTCTTGCCCTTCGACTCTAATAACCGCTGTCTGGTTTCTGTATATACCTCTTCGCTCCCTATATTTTACCCCTGCTACCTTCAGAATTTGGAAGAGTGTATTCCAGTCGACATTGTCAAAAGCTCTCTCCAAATCGACAAACGTTAAAAACGTAGGTTTCCCTTTCCTTAGCCTATCTTCTAAGATAAGTTTTAATGTGAGTATTGCCTCCCGTGTTCCTACATTTCTCCTAAATCCAAACTGATCTTCCCTGAGGTTGGAAGTTTTTCCATTCGTCTATAAATAATTCGTGTTAGTATTTTGCAACCATAACTTATTAAACTGATAGTTCTGTAATTTTCACACTTGTCTGCACTTGCTTTCTTTAGAATTACGATATTCTTCTTGAAGTCGGATGGTATTTCCCCCGTCTCATACATCTCGCATACCAGGTGGTACTGGTTTTTCCGTGTGATTACTAAATTGTGCTCTGCACAAAATTCTACCAGACGATCTCCTCTTTCATTCCTTTTCCCCAGTCCATATTCACCTAGTACATTTCCTTCACTTCCCTTTCCTACTACCGATTTCCAGTCCCCCATCACACGTGTTTGTACAGCTTATGGGACTTAACTACGGGGTCATCAGTCCCTAAACTTACAAACTACTTATGAACTAGCTACAACTAAGGACGGCACAAATATCCATGCCCGAGGGGGGATTCGAACACCCGAGCGTAGTGACCGTGCAGACCGTGACTGAAGCGCCTCAGTCGCCTCGGTCGGCCCCCCATCACAATTAAGTTTTCGTGTTCATTAATACTCTGAATAATTTCTTTAATCTCCTCATCCATTTCTTCAATGTCCCAATCACGCCTTTTTCAGAAACATCATCTGCATTACAAACATTTAGGGTAACTAAGGGCAGCTATTTCATAAGGTTAATAACGTAGCTACTATATATTTCAAAAACATCCGCAACAATACTACACGTATCAAAAACATCCGCAACAATACTACACGTATCAAAAACATCCGCAACAATACTACAAGTATCAAAAACATCCGCAACAATACTACACGTATCAAAAACATCCGCAACAATACTACACATTTCAAAAACATCTCCTGACATTATAAACATTTTGAAAAACATTAGGCAACTACTTCATACTGAAAATACAGCAGGTATTATACATTACAAAAACATGCAACTGTGCAGTGTACTTACGCCCTCTGGACGCTAGTCTTGGTGGCCCTGCCGTCGGGCAGCAGCACGGTGAGGTCCATGCTGCCGGCCAGCAGGTCTGGAGGCGTGTCCTCCGTCACTGGGACCGCCATGCTGTCGAACACAACGCCCCACGTTACAACACTTAAACACACACACAGGCTATGGTGACGTGCAGTCGTGTGTGGTAATGGTAATTATTGGAAATAACTTCAATATTTATACATTTACATAATAAAAACAACATTTATTATTTAAATCCTTTATTGTGCAGTTTTAATGACAACTTTGTAATTTACGAAGACCCCTTTTTTTTATAGATCAGATAAAATAACATACAGTCTACTCAATACTAACTTACAAATTAAACTCTCTTCTTTCGTAACAGAAGAAACTCATAATGAAATTAAAATTATAAAAAACAACCTATAAAAATGACAGCACATTTTTAGTTGTCTACAAAACTGTTCGTTTCCTTTGAGTTTGCGGGTCAAACAATAATTGTGTTTCAAAGCGGCTTCCCCCTTTTTATCCGTGTTTTCCATACTAATGAGCTCTTCTTATCTCTCGACCTCGGGTAAAAATGACACCTCCGATTTTTAGAAGCACTAGGACCGGGCTTACCTGCATTAGCGTTGATAAATTTTGTTCTCTACCAACGAATTTGCACTAATTTACTGTATATATTTGGCCAGGTTGGGTTGATTTGTAATCTACTTAAAACGTGCGACTTTAAAAGACTCATTGCAATTGACTTATGTATTCTCCAGAACCGATTTTTTTCTAACAGTCGTAAAAAATTATCATTACGTAGAAAGCGTAATATATATACAGTGTGTGTGCCTCTGTAACTTATAAAATAATAGATGACGGGAAATTTTAATGCGGTAGGTCAACACAAGAAATGTTACATCTTCTGCGGAACTATGAACATAGTTTATTGTATCATTTTCCAAAGAGTTACACCACAAAGATATAATTTTTAAAATGGAACAAGAGTTTTTTCTATCGTGCATTGGATTTGTTGAAACCAGCTGCGCCCAAATCAATTTAAACTACATTCCTATCACTGTTAGTTTGGGAGCTACAACCCTTCAAAGTTCCGGGGGCGGAGGCTGCGATAGCGTAGCTGACTGGCCGAGTGGCTATCCCCTGGGGCACGGCGCACTGTCTCATGACCACCAGCCAGTCAGCTACGCTGTCGTAGCCTCCGCCCCCTAAACTTTGAAGGGTTGTAGCTCCCAAACTAACAGTGATAGGAATGTAGTTAAATTGATTTGGACGCAGCTAGTTTCAACGAATGCAATGCACGATAGAAAAACTATTGTTCCATTAAAAAAAATTATGTCATTGTGGTGTAACTCTTTGGAAAATGATACAATAAACTTATGTTCATAGCTCCGCAGAAAGTGTAACATTTCTTGTGTTGACCTACTGCATTAAAATTTTCCGTCACCTATTATTTTATAAGTTACAGAGGCAAACACGCTTAGTGAAACACCCTGTATTAAAATGAAAGCAAATTACTATATTAGTAGACTGTAAATAAATACTTGTCAAAAGCACGCGTGGGTTCTACGGATACCCCAACAACGTAAAACAGGTACTAACCGAGGGCATTTATAACAAGCATTTGAGACATACTGGGAATACCTAAAACGACGAGTCAGTAGCGCGCCAACAGTGGAAATTATACACAAAAAAATATATAGTGGGGTCTTCTCAGGCCCCGCCCGTGTAGTTAAAGGTTAAAATTCTAAGTATTCCGATCTTTTTTGCATTGGGGTGTAACAAAATGCACTCTCTAATTTGAACATTAATTTTAGATACCTTGGGCAACATCTATGTACTATTGTACATGACTCCACACCGAACGCTCAAAAACGACGAAATGTTTACATGACAAACTTCCTGACAGATTGCAACTGTGTTCCAGAACTGAGATTCGAACTGGAGACCTTTGCCTTTCGCAGGCAAGCGCTCTACCCCGGCACGCTACACGGTCCGTCCTCGCAACTCCTGCCAGTACGTCGCCTCCTAAAATCCAAACTTCAAATTAGTTCTGCGAACCTTGCAGGACTTGCACTCCTGGCGGGTTAAGCAAATATCGTACATGATCATCCCAGGAGGCATTTTATTATATTTATTTATTTTTGCATAATACTATCCTTTTACGAGATCCGCAGGTTCCAAGTTGCCGTACATATATGCACGTAGTATTCTGTCTCAAGTGTAACTGTAGTTCCAGCTAACGTAAGGAACGAAGAACAAGTGGTTCCTGGTTCGGAGGTCAAGAAGCTATAGTCGTCATTTACTCACCAGTAAGTTCTTTATAAAAGTCACACATTTGGTTTGTGATGGAAAATTTTTCAGGTTTTATCGGTATTCGTCACAGATCGCCATACATTGATAATGTGACAAATATTTTGCATTCCCCATGAACCACGGACATTGCCGAGGTGGGGTGGCTTGCGTGCCTCAATGATACAGATAGCCGTGCCGTAGGTGCAACCACAGCGGAGGGGTATCTGTGGAGAGGCCAGACAAACGTGTGGTTCCTGAAGAGGGGCAGCAGCCTTTTCAGTAGTTACAGGGGCAACAGTCTGGATGATTGACTGAGCTGGCCTTGTAACATCAGCTAATGTGGCTTTGCCACACAGCTACTGCGGACGGCTGAAAGCAAGGGGAAACTACAGCCGTTACTTTTCCCGAGGACATGCAGCTCTACTGTATGTGAAAGGTGCAGATTACGATCACATTAATGAAAACCAAATGGTTATTTGAATGTTATGGCACCTGCCACAAAATCATGTTTAAGAACTCATTGATAATTTCTCATGATCGTACTCTTCTGTATGGCAATAATTTGTCGTCAAAGCAGATTATGCTGTTTCGAAAGCATGTATGGAGATCACGTTGTATTGCATAGGAAGCATCTGTTTGATATTAACCGTTAGCTCAATTACAGAACGTGAAATCGTGCCATGACGTAAGAACAAGAGTATTACAGAGGTGTGGTGTCTTAGTTCGCACAGTTCAGCTGATTCATAAGCTAATGTATGCGAACACACCTATTGCTTTCTCCTTGTGGGACGTTGAATTGCTTGTATACACAGTCAGGAGTTCAGTTACAACTAACGGCATGACACAGGGATATTATTCCTGGAAGAGTAATAAGAATGAGAAAAAGGTCTTAGTACCGTACTGGTTGGTGTAATAGCTGTCCCTCAAATACAATTGTTATAATTTTAACTACGAAAAAATATGAGTAAATGAAAATTCCAAATGGTAATTATATGTTATTTCTTGCCGGCCGCGGTTGCCGAGTGGTCTGCGGCGCGTCAGTCACGTTCTGCACGGCCACTACGGTCGGGGTTTCGAATCCTCCCTCAGGCATGGATATTTGTGCCGTCCTTAGTATTAGTTAGTTCATAAGTAGTTTGTAACTTTAGAGACTGATGACCCCATAGTTAAGTCCCATAATCTATACAAACATTTCAATTTTGTTGTTTCTTTGCACTTATGCATCTAAAACGCAGAAAAATAAAAATAAATAAGCAGTCAGTGGGAATCTAAGCAAGAACGCTACTGATTACGCGATTACAACCAACGAACCCTGCGAACAACAGTACTTTAAAAAATGCACAGTCAACCATCAGCTGTTCATTGTATTTAGAACTTTAACGGTTTCGGATATTATCCATCATCAGGAGTCTGTTAAAAATTTTACAATTGTGACTTATACACAAGTTAATCAAATATGACGTAACATAGTAGTGTCACCCAGAAGATACTTACAACCGCCATCACAGAATATAACTTTGATGAGGTGTCATGGCGACTGATACTGAGAGTGTTATGTGAACATTACGTAAAATGAAATTTTGGACCATGAAAAGAAATATGTCCCATAACAATTTATTGTTTTCATGGTCCAAGCTGTCATTTTAGGTAATGTTTACATAACTCTCTCAGTACCAGTCGCCATGACAACTCATCGAAGATATATCCTGTGATGACGGTCAAAGATATATTATTTTCACACCATGAATACCTTGATCCATGCTAAGTTTATTAAATCATCTATTTAGTTCTTAATCAGCCTGTTTAATTTTGTAAACATCTTCTGGATGGCACTACTATGTTATGTCATATTTCATTGTAACTTGTATATAATTCATGATTAAAATTTTTTTTAACAGACTCCTCTGATGATGGATAATATCCGAAACCGTTAAAGTTCTAAATATAATAAACAACTGATGGTTTAATATATATTTTTAAAGTATATTACGGTTGTTAACGCACAGTTGTTGTTGTGGTCTTCAGTTCAGAGACTGGTTTGATGCAGCTCTCCACAATACCCTATCCTGAGCAAGCCTTTTCATCTCCACATAAGAACGGTAACCCACATCCACTTGAATCTGCTTACTATTCGCGTCTCTTGGTCTCCCTCTGCGATTTTTACCCCACACACTTCCCTCCAATGCTAAATTTACGATTCCCCGATGTCTAAGAATGTGTCCTACCAAGCGATCCCTCCTTTTAGTCAGGGTATGCCAAAAATTCCTTCTCTCACCAATTCTGTTCAGTATCTCTTCATTAGTTATGCGATCTACCCACCTAATCTTCAGCATTCTTCTGTAGCACCACATTTCAAAAGCCTCTATTCTCTTCCTGTCCGCACTGCTTATCGTCCATGTTTCACTCCCGTACAAGGCAACACTCCACACAAATGCCTTCAGAAAAGACTTCTTTACCCTTAAATTAATATTCGATGTTAGCAAATTTCTCTTTTTCAAAAATGCTTTTCTTCCCATTGCCATTCTGCATTTTATATCCTCTGTATTGCGACCATCGCATGTTATTTTACTACCCAAGTAACAAAACTCATCTACTACCTCCATTGTTTCGTTACCTAATCTAATTCCTTCAGCACAACCTGATTTTCTAAGACTGCATTCCATTACCCTTGTTTTGCTCGTGTTAATGTTCATTTTATACGCTCTCTTCAACACACTGTCCATTCCATTCAACTGCTCTTCCAGGTCCTTTGCTGTCTCTGACAGAATTACAATGTCATCAGCAAAATGCAATGTTTTTGAACTTTAATCCCTATTCCAAATTTTTCCTTGCTTTCCTTCACCGCCTGCTCGATGTACAAATTGAATAACATCGGAGAAAGGCTACAACCCTGTCTTACTCCCTTCCCAACTGATGCTTCCCTTTCATGCCCTTCCAGTCTAATAACTGCAGTCTGGCTTTTGTACAAGTTGTAAATAACTCTCCTTTCCCTGTATTTTACCCCTGCTGACTTCAGAATTTGAAAGAGTGTATTGTCAAATGCGTTCTCCAAATCTACAAAAGCTAAAAATGTAGGTTTGCCTTTCCGTAATCTATCTTCTAAGATAAGACGTAAAGTGAGTATTGCCTCCCGGGTTCCTACGTTCCTCCTGAATCCAAACTAATCTTCCCCGAGGTCAGCTTCTAACAGCTTTTCCATTCTCCTGTAGATAATTCGTGTAAAAATTTTGCAACAATGACTTATCAAACTGATGGTTCTGTAATTTTCACACCTGTCTACGCCTGATTTCTTTGGAATGGGGATTATTACATTTTCATTAAAGTCTATGTAAAAATTAAATAGCGTACGGCTTCGGAATGTAACCATGAGTTTGTAAGAGTACTATTAATTGGCATCACAGTCTTCCACAGTTATTTATTAATCAAGAGACGGCATACAGATACTATATTAAACGTCAGGTAGGCGCGAGTTAACGGACGATATCGCCCAGAGCGCCACAGTAATTTAAATACGAAGCTACCGTGTGTGTGGCCTTCAATTCTACACCATAAAACAGTTTATTAACATACTGAATTAACAGAAAACGAATTTTTATGACACAATCTTCGAATAAAGAAATAAACCTTAAGTTAGAACTTTTCTGCATTACACGAATATAGTGGCTAGTTGCCCGAGAAATGGCTACCGAGTATCACGTGACATGGTGGGCCGCGATTGTTAGCAATCCACACATCAAAAGCAGTCCCTGCTTTCTGTTATATGCAGGGCTTTAACCTGTACCTCTCGCTGCTTTTTAGAGCTGAAGCAAACCGTATGTATCCGGTACTGAGTATCGAATCCTTTGGCTGATAACTAAATACTGAATCGTTACTCACGAATACATTTCGTCACTAGCAACTACGTATCGATACGAGTTTACTAATGCATACAGTTTCTCATTCGCATCTACCATATCGACACGAACTCTTCAACGAAAACCAATACGGATAATGCATATATTCTGTTATACTATTCATTATGAGATGAGTAATTTGTATAGACATCCGTGGCGAGCTTTAAGTGCATACTGTGTAGCTCTTCGATTTTTAGATGGTTATTTTTGTTTTTAAACATTTTTATTATACTTCATGGCCTCTATGATTTGACGTCTACTTTTAACGCAAAGTTTTACTGTAGTTTTTACCTATAAAGTTTTCCGTTCAATGGTAATCTGTTTTTGATCTTGTCTACTACAAAAAGTACTCAAAAGTTATTATCTACACATTTTCATTCGTGACTGTATTATTTTAATTGTTAATGCCACGTAATACAGTACAACAGTCGCAAATGTACTGTTGTAACTATGATCAGTCATTCTGGCATTTTTCAAGAAATATTCCGATTGATACTCACATTCCAATCCTCTAAGTAAAGTGCGGGAACAGTACTTAAAATGGAGATCTTGCTAATTGTGACCAATGTGTTTGACAATTTTATTTTAATCACGAGGGAAATGGACAATACCGATCCTTTCTTCAGCAGTACAATTGCCTCAAAAAGGAGTCATAGTATCTACGTGGCAAATTAAAGTATTGAAGTACGAAATATTAATAGTAACGGTTAACAATATTTCACGGTTTCAAAGAGAGCGTAGCGCCCGTATTTCTGGGTGGCACTAGTAACTAGAGTAACGAGTAACGAAACGTTTGTAACGAGTACTGTTTGTTTCAGTAACGGATATATCTGGATACGGATCTTTTCGTTACTCTCACTGCTCTACTGTTTATGGTCGTCTGATAGTACCTCGTTTCGATATGAAACACACACACACACACACACACACACACACACACACACACACACACACACACACACACTTTAAGCACTGTTAACGGCTCCGAACACACACGTCATATTGCTAAGCCCCTTTCTAATTATACAACTTTCGTCTGACTAATTAATTATAGCAAAAAGTTACTTCAGTTTCCGTGTACATCTCTATATATAAAAGGAAGTGTCCCGATTGACTGACTGATTGATTGACTGACTCATCATCGCCCAGTCCAAACCACCGAAGATGGAAACTTGAAATTTGTGGAGGGTGTTGATCTTACTCTGTAGGCGTAATTTAAGAAGCGATTTTTCGATATTCCTTCCGTAAAGGGGTGAAATAGGGGATGAAACGTTTTTTTAAAAAATACATAGCTATTTAGGCAATTTTGAAGGTAGAACTACAAAATTTCGGATTTTAATTCAGGGTTCGAATTAAACATACACGTGTTTCGGCATTTTTTGAAATTCGACAAATAAGTGGGTAAAATAGGTGACGCAAAAATTGATTTTCAAAACTATGTTCCTGTTAACTCAAATTTCAAGCTACAACTACGAAACTTACGATATGGACACTATCAAGATTAAAAAGACACGAGTTTCGGTATTTTTGGAAATTCAAAACCTAAAGGGGTAAAAGAGGGGATCAGAAATTCTTTTCGAAAACACTTTGTTGTCAAGACAATTTTGAAGCTATAACTGCAAAAATTGGTATTTGTATTGTTCGTTATGAGTTAAAAATACGTGTTTCGGTACTTTTGGAAATTTAACCATCAAGGGAGTTAAATTGGAGGGGGGATGTTTTTCGAAAATATGTTGCTATTTAGGCAATTTTGAATTTAGAACTACAAATTTTCGGATTTGAATTCGGGGCTCGAATTTAAAAGACAAATGTTTCGATATTTTTGGAAATTCGTCCAATAAGGGGGTGAAATACAATATGCAAAAATTGATTTTCAAAAATATGGTGCTGTTAACTCAAATTTCAAGCTATAACTACGATACTTAAGATACGGATTCTTCATCAGGATTAAAAAGAAACAACTGGTGCAGACCAACCAGCCTACGCATGCGAAGCAGCGGGGGTTCAGCTAGTCTATTTATATAATGACGTTTGAAAACCCCGAGTGCAGAACGCAGTTTTTTGGAAGTATTCATACGCGTAAAATCTCAACTCACGGGCAGTGTGTAGCAGTAAATGCAACCCGCGAACAAATAGAAACTTGTAAAGTTTTTAGCAAAACTGATAAATACGCGGCGCATGCCAAATTAATTAAACAGCTTACCGCGAGATTACAGGATGTGCTGACAGATCACGGCGTCATCCTCAACAATCGTTTGCTGGTCAACCGCTTGTCAACAGACAGCGCGCATCGCGCTGATGCCACCACAGTCAACAACAACCAAGGAAGACCGCGGCGAAGATATCTCACGCGACGCGACAGCAAGAAGACAGCAATGCAAAACTACGTCTGGGTTTGGACATGAACTGTTCAAACAGTTCGACACATCCATAGGGATTGGTTCGCTCTTACTATGAACCTGTTATCTAAGCGAATATATCAGCACTACCGCAACATCTGCCATAGGGTTTTTATTGCACTGTCCATTGTAATAATAAGAAGAACCGTGAAACATGGACTGAAATCTTCTAGCGTTTAGCCATGCAGTGGCGTGTATAAGGGACTAGCTGACAACCCGGCGTGGCCGGGTATTTATTTATTTATTTATTTATTTCTGTCTTGAGTTAGTACTTCTCCTATCCCTTATCTCTCTGTCCATCTCATTTTTTTCTAAAAAAAAACATGATATATTCATATAGAATAAATAAGAAATTAGGCTTTCTCGCGTAATGTGCAAAATTATAAGTGCAGTATCCAAACGAAGGCAGATAGTAATCAGAATACAAATGACTTAAAATGCGTACGATCTCATATTTATTGAGTTATATGTTGTAGAATCGTATAATTTTTCAGGTATATGTTCATTTTTATAAGTACTGTATGTCGGTAAAATCTCTTGGGCATACAATTAGTAGTGAGGAAGTAATGGATTAAAACGTGGTGCATGATGGGGCGTTTTTCCATAAACGTTACTGTTTATGTGCTCGTATCTCATGAACTATGAGTCGTACTGTGATACAATGTAGAAGTTACACTCAACTATAAGCATGTATATCGTCTGTAACATTTCTTGCGGCTACCATTTGTAGTGTACAAATTATAAATTGTAACGTCATACCGAATCCCGTAGTTTTACTCAAACAGCGAAAAAGTAGTAAGCGAGAAACTTTTTTCCTTTTATCATTTTGATGTGGTTGTCAGCGAGAGAAAGTTTAATAAAAGTTTGAAATTATGTTTAAAGTTTGTTGTAAGTCTTAAAGTACTTTTATTCTCATATAGCGTATTTATAAAATCTCGCCGCATTATGTGGCAGTTTTCTGCGATTCCTATTGTTTACGACGTTATATCTCCTGAACCATGTGTCGTATGTGGTTCGTACTGTCACAGAAATTGTTATTCCACGTAAGGAATGTGTGTACCAAATTTGGTTGAAATGTCCAATGGTTGAGGAGAAAATGAGGAGCATTGTCGCAAAATGCAGTAGTTTTTCGCGCATCTCATTGTTTATGACGTCATATCTCGTGAACTACATATCGTACGTGATTCTTACATTTACGGCGACCGTCCTCATGGATTGAAGATTACCTGTGCAAAATTTCATAAAGATTGGAACAAAACTGTAGATTTGTATGCAACAAGTACACACAAACGGACACACTGCTTTATATGTTAGATGGGGGCCTGTCCCCCCCTCCTCCGAATTAATGAATATAGAGAAAAAATAAGTATGGTAAGCGAATTATTTTCATGAATATTTATCAATTTTTTTCGCAATAGTGAATTTCTCTTAGCGTCACTGTATAAGGTATAGATGTAATACCAAATGGTGACATGAAAATTTGTGCCGGGCCGGGACTCGAACCGCAGGACTCCGGGACGCTTGGCCGCCTTATGCCTCGTCAAGATTCGTCGGAAGGAACGCCGTGGCCACGTTTTTTTCTGGGAGGCGGCGCGCATCGTACGGCCTGGCCGTCTGGCCCGGACGTGGCTGGCTTTCACATCCGGGCGCGTCCCATCAGGCTCGCTAATTTCTCCCCGTGTGTGTCCACGGGATGAGTCAAACGCCACGTCAGATCAGGTCCGCTAGCCCTCTGCCAGTACCAGTACCGGGTATACGACGTTTAACAACCGGGACACAGACTTGACAGTAATCCCCTCCCCCTTCTCCCTCCCGTTCGTCATCCGAACGTCACCTTGATTAGCATGCCAACTCACTTCAGGTTAGTAACACTAAGGGCCGGCTTGTCAATGTCTCGTTAAGTTCCGGTTAAGATTTTAACTTGAAGTTAGCGGAGAACTGCGTTTGTCAATGTTTCGTTATGAGTTAACCACACGTTAAATGGCCTCAAACTGGCCGTTAAGTTAACGAGTAGAATTCTGCTCTTTACACGGCTATCAGTTAAGTGAGAATCTGTATGAAAATAGAAAGATTCCAAAGCACTAAAATACCGCAATATGTTCACGTGATAAGACCGATTTATGGAACAAAATAACAGAAGCACTAAATGTATGAAAAACTAGTATGGAAAGCAGGTTCATTGAAAAATTTATTCGTCATATTTCCCGCACCATCCATGTCAGTAGCTAGCAGATGAGTTTGATATATTGCAGATACGCAACATAACCTTAAAATTATTGTTGCGATATCAAAATACGAACTTATGGGTAACGACTAGTTCATGAGAATCGGTATGATTAAAGCCATAAAACCGTGCCTAAAGCATTCCACGGGTAGACATTAGTAACTGTACAATTTTTTAGCTCTCTATGTCTAGTGGTTCAAACGTGATAAATGTACGCCGAACATATTCACATTTATAGATATAGATAGATCGCGGTCCGGTAGCAACATTTTTCTGCTGGATAATCTAGTACGGAACCCGGACACCGAGTGCTGTAGGCTGTTTCCCGATTAATTTTTCAGCGTCACTGTTGGAACAACGAGACAAAAGGAAGGCACTGTGTGCGCGTTTTGCAGCAGAAGATGGCTTCGACGCGCCGTGGACTGTTTCCCCTAATGCCACGCCACGCTCCACTGTCGCCGATCAGCGGCCAGGAACAACCACCAACTTACCGCAAGTTCACACCGAGGCGCCGCAAAAAGAAGGGGAAAAAAAAATTACGTTCTGGACAAATTATTCTCAGCCATGAAACATTCTTAGCGGATTGAAACGGTGTGCCGGAACCGGGATAGGAACCTGGAACCTTTGCCTATCGCAAGCAAGCGCTGTACCGACTGAGCTAACCCGGCACTTTTCACGGTCCGTCCTCACAACTCTACTTCTGCCAGTACCTCGCCTCCACCATCTCCAAAGGTCCGAGGCATTTTGCTCTGATTGTTGCCAGCATGATATTGAAGTACCTGGGAAGCAGGTTGCTAGCCTTACTAGCCCAGGGTCCCACTGGGTTTTTTTACCCCTACAGGTTGAGGGGCTAACCGGTGGAGTAGGTAGTCTTTGCCGTCTGAGCACAAAGGTGGCCACGACTCAGAATATGTCCGAGATGCCCAACCTTATTCCAAGGTAACTGGTATCCCAACTGTCAGGACCACTTACTTGGCCACTCATACGTTGCCCGTGGTTCATGAGCTAGGACACGACGTCAGGAACCCACACCATGAACCACTCCTACTTTCCAAATTTCCAGAAGTTCTGTGAACCTTCCAAGAAAGGATACGGTGTAGACATGGAAATCCGCCAGGAAAGTTTCATATCAGCGCACTCTCCGCTGCACAGTGAAGATACCATTCGGGATTATCAGGTATTGTTGAAAGAACAATGCGAGTATTATAGATATAAGGAACTTTTAGTTCGATGGGGGCGATCAATAATTGTTTAATAATGATTTTGCAGCCAAGATCGCATTTTTCATTTATTATGTTACCGGTTTCGGCGTGCACGACGTCATCTTCAGACCTGTCGTAATTTACACAACTTCACGACATTTTTTTATATACTAAAAGAGTACATCCAGGTTGAGTCATCACCAAACACAAAATTACCAGTCACAAATAATTTATATACATCCAAGTCTGAAGTACATCGCTTCAGAACCATAAGAAGATGGATGTATATATTTTATTTGTGACTGGTAATTTTATGTTTGGTGATGCCTCAACCTGGATGTACTCTTTTAGTATATAAAAAAATGTCGTGAAGTTGTGTAAATTACGACAGGTCTGAAGATGGCGTCGTGCACGCCGAAACCGGTACCATAATAAATGAAAAATGCGATCTTGGCTGCAAAATCATTATTAATGCGAGTATTTAGTTGAAGACAAGTTGGATGAAAACCAGTGCAGCTTTAGGCATCTTTACAACAAGTGGTCGCATGGAGCAAGTGTCACGGATTTTCTTCAAACTTTGTATCCTTCTAGCAGACCATTACTGTGCAACTACTAAGGCGCAACACTCAAATGACTTCGAGAAAATAGCCGTAATAGTTCCAGACGTTGAACGCGTCCCCGTGTGTTCCAACAGTAAGGTAGCCATAAGCAACACAGTTGGTCCACTGGCTAGCATTCTGGCTTTTCTATCGGTGGATCACCAGTCCAGTCCTACTAGCTCATACTGTCGTTCGTTTTTTTTTCAGTTACTATTGTTTCGATTGTTTCACTGTTTACACTGATTAGTCATGTCAACGATGCTAGGTAGTCTTGGGGTAAAGCGCTCGACTGGAAACAAAGGTCGCATGTTCGAAACCCGGTCGGACCTTGAATTTTGTCAGTTCGGGTTTTAACCCATCCTCCACCTCTCCACGATGTGAGGAGTCGCCAGGAACGACACGTGGTTCGGGTTCCACGTTAAGCTGTAGGTCCCCTTCCTTTCGTTTCCCCGGTTGGATAACTGGGGTAGGCTAGGGACACGCAAGTCGCCGAAATGGCGAACAATTGAAAGACTTGCACCAGGCCAATGAGCCACACGAAATAAGAATTATTGTTATTAGCGGAGAAAAGATTCATTAAGACATGAACACATCTCTTTAGGTCGTAGAAACAGTTGGACATGTGTTGAAACGCAGCTGTACCGCCATGAATATGGCTTGTGAGTTTACATAGGCAGCAGGAAAGAGCGTATGCTAGTCGTAGAGCCGGCATTGCACTGTGGCACTATCTGCTATCAAAGGCCTTGTAAAAGTAACTAACCAGACTCCCTGCTGTCGCGGGACAATTTGAAGCTTCGCCCGGCCGCCATGGTAGTGGCAAGTGTCACATAAATACCAGGGTTGTTAGCAGGTAAATCGTGTATTACATAGCTACTGCGGGATACATACACAATTCATAGTCACGTCCCTATTGTTTGACTATCGCAGTGTACATGAAGCACGATGGTGAAGAGCTTTTCAGCGTTTAAATACATAAATCAATTTAAGAGACGAATAAAAAGATCGAATACTGTATTCCCAGTTATATTTCTCAGGAATATAAATAGCCATACTACTTGTGTTCAGAGATAGTTACTCTTGCTTAACAGTCCGTTAGTCAAAACAATATAGGATAGAACGAAACAAATAAGAGGCTTTTACAATACTGGTAGCTCATAGAAAGGAGCTACTTCAGGCAGTACTGGTGGACATGAAGTTCAAAAGTTTCAATTTATGATTGTGTAAAATAACTATCGGGTCACGAAATTAGTTGCCTCACTGCAGTTCGAATTTTTGTTCATGAAATTAATATTAGCAACTTGTAACGCAGAATTTAAAGGTAATATGCTTTACATACAGGTGTAACAACTGAAAGGGGGTTTGCAGACCTGAGTCTAATTCGATATATGAACGGCACGTACCTACAGTGGATGCATATTGTGAAGTTCAACCTGTGACGATAGTTGCTGACTTTGAGCAGTTCACTCTGCTATGGGTATTTCGCTTACAGCATTAAAAATGCTAATCATTCCATTCCATTCATGGTGGTGGTGGCGGCGGCGGCTGGTGCAGCAACAGTGTTGAATAATTAAAAAATGCTCAGTCTCTGTTGCAATACTTTATTCTCCAATAACGCGTTTCGCGCTGTTAGCGCATCGTCAGATTGGGCGCAGATGGAGCCACAAAGCTATCTATAGCTGTGGAGGAGGTATCTCAACAATGTGTGTTGTCATTGGGGCCGGCCGCGGTGGCCGAGGTGACTGAGGCGCTCCAGTCACGGTCAGCACGGCCACTACGGTCGGGGGTTCGAATCCCCCCTTGGGCATGGATATTTGTGTCGTCCTAGTTCGTAAGTAGTTCATAAGTAGTTTGTAAGTTTAGGGACTGATGACCCCGTAGTTAAGTCCCATAAGCTTTACAAACATTTGAACATTTGTTGTCATTGGGCGCCATAGCAGCAGAGGAGTCGCTGTCGCGGCAGGTCGACGTTTAATTTTAAAAATGCTCATTTTCTTGCTAGGTACCCTAATGCTAATGTTAGATGCCTTAGTTAAGACAAACTTATGGCATACTACGTGTTCTTAAAAGAATTTGATAGTGGCTGGTTGCTGTATTCACAAGGTAAGGTAAAAGGTAAAGCAGTCAAGAGTCCGAAGATTGGTTTGAAACCTACAGTGCTTTACTAGGCACGGTCCTGTTTGGAGGTGGAATGCCGTTGCCTTCCTCCGACCTTCGAACTGACTTACCCAGCCAGTTATAGGGGGACCTACAGTTTAACGTGGGTTCCGAACCACGGTGCTACTCGGTGTTTTTCACATGAGCAATACTGCGAGAGGTTAAAGAAGTGGAAAGTGACAAAAATCCTAGGACCTGGCGGGGATCGAACCCGCGCCCTTTGGATTTGTAGTCTGGCACTCTACCACTGTGCAACCGAGGCGCACTATTCACAAGGTAAGAAGCTATTTTTCAGTTATGTATCTGACTGCATATTTTACTTTCACAATCGATCTTTAACATTAGCTGTTTCAGACAGCCCTGTTTTTGATTCTATGACATATCTAAATATTGCAGAATACAGCATTAAAGCAGAGACGCAAAGTGTGAAACTCTTCCGAAATTAATGTTTGTACAAAAGTTTCACAATCGCAGAATATACTGAGACAGTGCCAAAAAATCGTGTCTGAAGATAAATTCCGTTCATATGCTGCACTCAGAACGCAAAAAACCACATGTTGTAGTTCGGTTTCGTTAGGAAGAGGAAACGCTGTTGGCCAATTTCTACACCGTATGTGTAATAAATTTACACACACCCGATAGTTGCTGTAAGTTATATTCAAGGAGCCTGAAGCTGTTTTGTAGTTATATATTTCAATTAGACAGTTTTCGCGACTTAAATGAATACTCTCTCTAATCAAGAGTGTCTTACGCACGTTTAAAGTTGTGGCGGAAGTTTGCCACCACAATGGCCGCCAAGGCGCTCTTCAATTTGTCGCAGTCGGCCGCTTCGCCATTGTGGGGGGGCAGCGTTCGTTTCGCACTAGCATTTGCAATCGTGACGTCATCGTGACGTAGCAGTGCTGTGAAGGCGGCTATCGATCTGTCGATCGCTACAGCTTCGAAATTGAGACTGTTTATGAGTATATGGGAACAGTCGTAACGAGAACTTTTTAAGCCCAATTCACTGCACAGCAGAACATTCCACAATGCATTTCTAATGGCGGCATTCACACTGTCCGTCACATGACGTCAAGCTTTCTCAAAAAGGATATTTCGTCGGAACAGTCGTCTGCTAATATTTGAAGTTAACCTATTTTCGTCACGCGATTATCACGTTGTAGTCGATAATTACATGGTTTATATTCAAATGTATCTTATTAATGTTTATTTTATTGTTTACTTTGTTTTAGCAGTAAATTCCAAATGTTTCATAAAGACTTAAATATTTTTCTTAATTCTGTGTTCTTCTACAAGCGAGGTCGGATATCTGAAACCTAAAAGTGCTTTACGTTTCGTAATATTCTAACAGAAAAGACTGAAACAAACTTTTTATTTGAATAACATTGTAATTTGATGATGTATTTGTCATTAAAAAACATTTTGTATGAAAAAGTCGGCATAATGAGAGACAAAAATTCAGTTGTTTACAATTGTATTAACAATGCCAGTGCGCAAATCGTAATGGATAAAGAGGCTCTTTTTATGCTGTTATAGTGTTTGACATGTTCATATGTTAATTTTTTCGCTTGCAAATATATATGTTTTGAAATGTTTTTTCCAGTTCCCTGTACTTACCACATTAAGTTGGCAAAAAAACATAGATTGTAAAGTTTTCTTTGGCCGTCAATAAAACATAGCGTTGTTGTTCCCTCAATTCCAGTATTAAACTTTGACTTCTACATAACAGATCGCACCTCATAACTTCACTTTCACCATCGCGTATCGGGATTTGGGATAGGCGAATTGACGTGGCACGGACAGTGTCAATGGAAATTGACGTGACGGTGCCCATAAATTAAAGGCACATTCTGTACACATTTTTCTGTTAGTGCATGCTGTATTTTCTTTTTTTCCAGCTGCGAAGGTGGTTAAGTTCTATCTCACACTATTTAAACGTGTGAGCACACACTACTTTTATATTCAGTGCTGTAACTATGTACGCCATTTCTCCGCCTTATAGAGCTAGATTCTGTCATTATTCCTGTAATGTTGCCTCAAATAGCTTTCTATGAGCATGTACTTCCCGCTCAGCACAATGGTACACACACGACAAAGAAAATGAATAAGCGAATTCAGATGTTGAAATGTTTGTATAGCTTATGGGACTTAACTATGGGGTCATCAGTCCCTAAACTTACAAACTACTTACGAACGAATTAGCTAATACTAAGGACGGCACAAATATCCATGCCCGAGAGGGGATTCGAACTCCCGACAGTAGTGGTCGTGCAGACCGTGACTGGAGCGCCTCAGTCCCCTCGGCCACCGCGGCCGGCAACCGAGTCACTCAAACGCGCTCGCAAAGTCTATAGTCTAAAGCCCACCAGTGCCAGCCTCTTTACGTCTCAATGACGTCACGATTACAAATGCCAGTGTGAAACGAACGCTAACCGATTGTGGGGGCTTGTCTACTACTGAAGCCCTGTATAGGGAAAGTGTGGCCAGCCTGCCAGCGGCAGCCATGTTGGGCCTGTCATATTCCGCTGCTGCTTACGCACCGACCGCTACAACGCTTAACAATACTTATCAACCGATTTTGAGAAAACTATTCAATGAAAAAAATTAACTTTTTCACGTGTTACAGTGTGATATATTCGCTGGATAATGATCTCAATTTCTATTAGTTATTCCGTATAGTTTCTGTGCTACATCAAATTAAGTAAACTATTGCGGAAAATGTTGAAGAGTTTGCAGAGGAAAAGTCGCATTGAGTAGACTTTGCGTATGGTTGATTTTAGCACACACAATTCTGCGGACGAAATGTAGGTAAGATATCGAAATTTTATTTAAGGTTGAAAGCAGAACGATAACTTTTTTCGTTCTCGAGATACAGGGTGTTATATCCGACGGACAGATGCGGGAACTTCGCGTAGTTCTGTCCATGCGGACCTGGCGGCTCTACGAAATACTTACCGTCCGATTTTAAGAAAACTGCTTCGTTTGTGGCTCCAGATCTAAGGGGTTCACCTATAAATTCGGACTGCCCTCTACCGTAGCCAACTATTCGAATAGACCACGAATATGTCACCATCGGAGCATAGCGTAAATGAAGAAAACCATTTAGATTATGGATAAGTCTTTGATCAGTATTTCCTTGCGCATTATGTACTTATATCTTACATGAAGTACGAAAAATACAAGGGATACAAAATATATGACTTTTACCAAAAAGAGAAATTAAAGTTGCCTTTACAACGCCAATTACTTTTGAATGTCTAGTATTTGTCTTGTTTCAATATTTTGTTTCCTCTAAAGATACACACACATGAAAACGAATGAGAAAAACTTGCTTCATGAACTATATATTAACTTCATATCCAAACGATAATCTAGTTCACTCACTAATATGTCCGAAATATGCGTGTACCTGCAGAGTAAACCGACGACGCGTGTATAATTTAACCTCACGACTTTATGCAAGGATTTTCTTCACAAATTATTTCAAGTTAATATTATATAGATATCTGCTGCGTGATCCATTCGTCAGTGAATCTTAAATCTATTAATTCATATTATGAATTAGTAGAAGAACCGAAGGTCGCTTCTGGTTTTCTCTGACGACTTTCATTAGCCAAGCTGTTGATCTTCCTGCATTTCTGATACCTAACGGAAGTGCTATAATGTTTACCTCCCTTCTTCGCTTGTTAAGATCACACAAAAGTACAACACTGTGGCATTATTCAAACCAAAAACATACGAAATTCACAAGGATTCTGATGGCAGCCCAGCAACGTATAGGACCAAGATGGCGGAAAGAACCACGTGACTGGATTTCAGCCAATCACGAGCCGCAGACGGCGGCAAGCGCCGCGGAAAAGGATGGCCGCGCTTTCCCTGTACAGGGCTTTAGTCTACTAAACGCTTGCAGCGCTCTATTGGCGGATGTGGGTACTTCTTGTATTCGACATATAATACTAGACTGGCAACACCATATACAGTATCATTGGTATCAGTGAAGTATCGCGGCCATATTTCTATACTATAAACGTCTAAGGAGTCGTTTGCGTTATTACGGAAAACAGTTGAAAAATACCGATGAACCGACGTAACTACGCTTTCTTTAGACTTTTGACATGTGGGGAACTCGTGTGTTGTACGTGGCTATTATTTTTGCAGCTGGAGTAAGCTTTGACACATGTTGTAGAGTAATGAGTTGTATTCATTTCCTGTTGTTATTAATCTGAACAAATTTCATTCAACTTCGGCGTTTCTTTCAGTGGTATGGTCATCAAAAGTGTTGTTTATTGTCGATAACACGTATTGTTCTTCTTTTGAGAGTTCTTACGAAATCTACAGCTTGCTTTCACACACACACACACACACACACACACACACACACACACTAATTAGTCGCATTAATCGGTTACTAACTTCGGTTTTTTTAATAGTATGGCCGTTATAAATGTGATATTTGTCGTGGATGGACATCTTTATTCTTCTGAGTGTCTTTCAGATAAGTACAGTCTGCTTTAACTGTACGAACAGTAAAATTTTACTTACCGTCCCAGCGGCCTCACTTGATTATGTTGGCAACATCAACAAAACGGCAGAAAGCCCTCACCAAGATGTTAATATTCTTACAAATGCACACAGACTAACTTGATTAGTGATTCGTACAGACTATGAAGTAAATAATGTTTGTTTGTAATTCTATCGGACCAAACTGCGTGGTCATCAGTCCGTAGCTTACAAACTACTTAAAGCTAGGTAAACTAACCTAAGGACAAACACACACACCCATGCCCCAGGGAGGACTCTAACCTCCACGGCGAGCAACCGCGCGCTCCGCAGCGAGACGCTTTAGACCGCTCGGCTACTCCACCGCAGCTATGAAGTAAATAAATAACGCTGTTTCTGCTCTACGGTTGACAGGTTCTTGACTGTACCCTCGTTGACTCAGTAATGCTAATTGCCTTTGTAAACGATAACTTCACGACACATTTGCGTTGTTATGCGATTGGCTAATGCCAACTTCACATAATCACTCGAGGCCGGCCGCGGTGGCCGAGGAGACTGAGGCGCTCCAGTCACGGTCTGCACGGCCCTACGGTCGGGGGTTCGAATCCCCCCTCGGGCATGGATATTTGTGCCGTCCTAGTTTGTAAGTAGTTTGTAAGTTTAGGGACTAATGACCCCGTAGTTAAGTCCCATAAACTATACAGACATTTGAACATTTTCACTCGAGACCGCCAGGACGCCAAGTGAAATTTAACCGTACGTAACACATTCTTCTCATAACAAGATTCGACAGTGTACGCCTGTGTGTTAAACTAAATTATTGCGGAAGTATTAGCCCAAACACAAATCATGTTCAAACCAACTAGTGAAGCTTACAACGTCATATCGTGTCAAAAGATCGTAGTAGCTTCGTACGAAAGCTTTCTGACGTGAGGTGAGGCAAGATGGCGGAGAACTTTATTTACAAGTTGTGTTTACAAACAGTTATAATTTTGTGAAACAAGTTGCGTTACAAAAAGTGAATGAACAGCGAAAATTTTTCTCTTTTCCATGGATCGTTGAGGATTTCTCTTCTTGCACGGAGTGTGTATTGTCGAAATTCGCTCACAGATCCACCTTCCGCAAGGGCGTAGTTGATGATCGAACACATGAACCAAGTTAGAGGTCTGCTCTTTGACACTGGGAAAGCCTTGACATCCATGTACACCAGTTTCTTCGTGTTGATGTCGTTGACACTCAGAGACAGCAATCCTGCCGATTTAAACTTGATCAGTTTCCACAGATCCGCTATTTTGGAGCAGCCTACCACAGTAGGATGGATGGCAGTATCGACCAATCCGCAGTGCTGGCAGTACGGGTGTCCGGTGAGCTTTGTTCTGTGGCGACGGGCACCAGTCGGGTTTAAATCATTGACAAACATGTAAGCTGATGACCGGAACGTTGAAAATATCGATTTATCTGCAAAACTGGACCAGACATATTTCCAATTTAAGTCTTTGTGTTTCTTTTGGATTGCTGGAGGATATGGAGCTTTTACACCAATGGTCTCGAGTACTTTCTTTGTCGTATAGAACGTTACGTTGGGAGATTTCTCTAAAACACAAACGCTGTCTGCAATGTACGCAGTAAATTTGCCGGCAGCCTTCTGTCACCTCTATTGCCTGTTACGATACCCCACCCAGCCTTTAACAAATCTGACTGACTAGCCGGTAATTTTAAGGTATGTATGAGATTTATCACAATCAGGACTGAACATTTTGCCTCACAATCAGTTAAAGATCAGCCTCCTTCAGCAAATGGTTGTGTCAACTGATCCCTGGCCACCCGGAATAGTTTAGCTTTCCACACAAACCAACCTATGTACTACTTTATTTGTGCAATACATTATCTGTCGATAGCGATGACTTGTGCAACGTACCACAGTTTAGAAAGAGCCAGTGTATTTACACATTCGATCCGCTGAATGATGTTCAGTCACAGTCTAACACATACAGTCGCGACACTCCCGCAGACTTTTGTTATACACTACGACTGCAGCGCTCCAAGCGGCCGGCAAGCTACGTTTCTGAATACGGTATTGGACTAGTGTGAATACTATCGTTTGTATTGATTTGTACAGTTTTTCACTCTAGGGAACTTATGTAGTGCCATAAAAACAGGTAGTCATAAAATTAGCTCCCCCTTTGTCTTTATTAGGTTTACTGAGATCCCTGATGATGTACGAAACGGTACATTGCAGGAACGTTTATTTACAATTGTCTTGTAACCTATAGGCTTTTGCTGAATGATATCATTTTCTATTAAAATAATAAATGGCTAAGAAATATCGGAAGACCTGCCTTTGGCAAAAAGCCGTCGCTTTTCTACTCAGGAAAGTTATGGTTTCTTCACAACAATCCCAGTAAAATCGGTGAGACTGGAACGTAGGAAACGCATATAGAATGCAATAATCACAGTATTTAACTTACCAAAGTAGCCACCACAGATGTAGCTGAAGGAAAACGTCACAGACCTGGCAAGCAAACGGAAAAAGCAATCATACTGTTTTCAACAAAGAAGAACGCAATTCCACAATTCTTGCTACAACTGAACCACAAACGGCAAGAATCTTCAAGACACTGTGTTCTTCAGCTAAAATAATGACACTCAAGCGCGTATCAGAAAGACGAGTGAAGCCTAGAAATGTGCGAATCATTAGACTACACACCGAACTGATACGTGTCAAAAAACTCTTGTCATAGTAAGAAAACACCATAATAGAAAAGTATGTTTATATTGTACTTACTTTCAGCGGAATAAGCTGCAAAACAACACATATTCGTAAGTATTTGTTCATGACAAAGTTGATCATTACACCTCTGAATCAGTTAAATTCGGCTGTTTATACATTAATGTCCGTGTTATGTATATCTCTTAATATTTTCCAGATCTTGTAACGTAAAAACTATGCCAACTATTTCGTTAATTACGCACACAAATAATTATAAACAAACATCACTCCTACGGCGGCTTGCCCACCGCTAGGAGCGCTAGTGTCGTTGCAACTGTCAGTTGGTAACAACTTTCACAGCAGTGAGTGTCGCGACTGTATGGGATGACTTGTGCAACGTACCACAGTTTAGAAAGAGCCTGTGTATTTACACATTCTATCCGCTAAATGATGTTCAGTTGCCTCGTACTATTTGCAATAACAGCTCCCCGTACTTTGTCCAC
Organism: Locusta migratoria; assembly: GCA_026315105.1. Lineage (NCBI taxonomy): Eukaryota > Metazoa > Arthropoda > Insecta > Orthoptera > Acrididae > Locusta > Locusta migratoria. The sequence goes on from CM048752.1 coordinate 127,310,246, forward strand.
TATGCTTTTAAATTATTGCCAAGGAGCTCATTTACATCCTTACGGAGCTTTAGTCCTAGCACTACGGACAAGGGTTAGAACTTGTGTTCTTTATTTTCATACTATTGATGGCCGTTCGTAACTGATGCTAATATGGCATTTGTAGAGACTGCATTATCATTTATCGTACGAAGAACGAAGTGTTTTTGTTAAGACTTCAGTGCGCCATTGCTTTGGAATGACTACGTGTAAGTTACAATAAGTAAATCATCAAATACGCAACGCAAGATGGCGTATGCTTCAGTCACAGAGTAGAGCCGTGTACTGGGAGAGTAGCGCCAACCGCCATTGTAGGCCTGTTATATCTGGCACTAGCGGCGCTATGGGCGGATCTGCTAAATTAACATTCATGACGAAGGGAAACGGTCTGTACATCGACGTGGTATGGCAGTACGTTAAGTAAACAATGAACTTAAGTTTTTAATCGTGTCATCACATCTACAGCGAATATTAGGGAAAAATTGCTAATCTGAGATCAAGACCTTTATTTTTGAGCAAACTAGTTATAAAAATTGTTTCGTGCTAAAATTTAGACTCTGTACCAAATGCACTGCTTTCGCAATAAGTGACGTTCCTGCTTTCAAATTAGCTAAGGACTGACGTTTTTATCTCTAAGATATTGGTTTTTATCAAAGTAGATGTAATTAATACATGTTGCTTTCCATTAATCTAGTGCCTAATGTTGATAGGTGTTGTGTGCTGACCTAGATGTGATGATATCACATAACATTAACTGAGCTAACATTTTGGAAAGGTTCAAGTTTATACACATTGTTATCGCATTGCGATAATAAAGTTTATCTTAAAATTCGAGTTTTGGAGATCTATTTAACGGGCGGTTTCATTTACCGCCCAAACTTTCGCAATGTGCAGGCTAAGTATAAATACGAAATTCGTGAAATACGGCACATTATGTTAGATTTTGATGTATTTGTATCTTTCAAAAATATCTTTTCTCTTACATGTTTCTCCGTTCAACATTGCTCGTAAGAAACTTTTAGGAACAGATAAACCTAGAAGTTTACTCGATATTTTAATACCAATTCACTTCGCAAAATTTGGCATTCTCGTATGGAAATGCATTTTTCTCTTCCAATGCGGTGTACCCACAATTCGCGTCTTTTCGCATCTCTTTCGCCCCGTGGAATGCGTAAAACTTGCTACCTCGGATTGTATTAGTATAACAATTCACTGCCAACAATGCGGCAATGCTGTGTTAAGCTCTTAATTTAATACATAATCAGTCTACAGATTTCCAGCACGTCTAAATGCTAAAGTAACAGCTAGTTAAGTGAAATACGCCATTTGCGCTGATGGATCGCTTAGGCCCAAAATGGCGGACGTGCCCCACCCGCGCTCAACTGACCAATAGCAGCGGCAGTTGTCGGCTTGCCTCACATCAAAGGTTGCCGCTACTCTCTCAATACACGGCTCTATCACAGAGGGACGTTTGCCACTATATAGTAGTGTGTGTGTGTGTGTGTGTGTGTGTGTGTGTGTGTGTGTGCGCGCTGGCAGTAAACCGGCGGGCGATGCCGCAGTGAACGGTTTGGTTGCCGGCAGAGGCTAGACTAGCAGCAGGTACTGGTCTCCTCCCCCCCCCCTCTCACTCTCTCTCTCTCTCTCTCTCTCTCTCTCTCTCTCTCTCTCTCTCTCTCTCTCTCCCCCCGCTAGATGCCAGGCAAGGTTACGCCGCGGTCGTTCACCTCGCTGATGCTCTGGCCCGCAACAGCTGGTAAGACACCACACACACACACACACACACACACACACCGCACAGTTTAAAGGTCTAGTCACGACCTCGACCTGCGCCATGACGTCACCTACCTACCTAAGGCTCCTATAAACCCGAGCTCAACTGTCCGCCCCTACTCTTCCTCGTGTTTATGAACGATTTAGGACAAAATCTGAACAGCGCCCTTAGACTGTTCGCGGGTGATGCTGTCGTTTATCGGTTAGTGAAGTCAACAGAGGATCAAAAGCAACTGCAAAGCGATTTAGACAAAATTTCTACATGGTGACACTAAATAAAGAAAAGTGTGAAGTAATACACATGACCACTAAAACAAATCCGCTGAACTTCAATTACGCGATAAATCAGTCAAACCTTAAGGTCGTAGATTCTACCAAATACCTAGGAATTACAATTACGAACAACTCTGTCTGGAGAGTACACACAGAAAATATTGTGGGGAAGGCGAACCAAAGATTACGTTTCATTGGCAGAACGCTTCGAAGATGCACCAGCTCCACCAAAGAGACTGCCTACATCACACTTGTGCGTCCTCTCCTGGAGTACTGTTGCCCCTTGTGGGACCCTCACCAGGTGGGACTGACGGAAGACATTGAGAAGGTTCAGAGAAGAGCAGCTCGTTTTGTTTTATCACGTTACTGGGGGGTGGGGGGTTATATAGACAGTTTACGAACAGGCACTTTCTTACGACGTTACGGAATTTTCGACATGCGAGGAACTTTTTTTCTGTTGAAGTTAGGTGAACACATTAAGCGAATGAAATGTTCAAAATACATCAAACTTTAATCCTTTCCAAACTGCAACTCTATGAGAAACGTATAATTTGACATAAAGTCAGTTAACTATGACGAACTGGGATCTGCCCGCCCGTCTAATAATACCACGTCTTCAGTATTACAGTTACTACTAATGAAGCACAGGTTGTTACTGCAAAACGTCCATACTTGAAGATACTGGAAATGACTTCGTAACCCATTAAATTCAATAGTGGCACACTACAAAAGCGCTGTGTCTCTATGTAATATGCAATTTCAATTTTTCACTTATATGAAAACGACATTGTAAACATATCAATACAGAGTGCTTTATTATGTGAGGAAATGAGGACAAGTCGGTCCATTAGGTAGTGAAGAGTTTCTTGGTATCTGTCATTTTTCAATATTCTCGCATAAAATCGAGATTTAGTAACTTTCGTTCTATTAGTGCTAGGAAATGTAACTCCTATTAGCTTTTGCAAACTCACCAAACGGAATATCATTGCAGCCCTTATTTTTTTGCGGCTAACTTTCCCTAACCTAGCGCTGTCTATTATTTCAAAGCCAATATCTTACTAACTATGGCTATTCACGAAATTATGCCGATTTCGTTACAATGTAGACATATAAAGATTTAAGTAGCGAAAAAAATTAAATTTTTCTACCAATTAGTTTTCGGGAAATTGATTGTGAAAGATGGCAGGGCATGCGCCTCTACGCTGTTAGTGCAGCGCGATTCCAACCATGTTGGGGAAGACATGGCGGACGATTCAGCCTGGCTATTTAGGAGCTCTATACCTACCTACCTACCCACCTTGTCTCGTGTTTCTTAGTCTCGAATTGGGTCCCATCGTCGCTGCTTGCATTATCACATATGCGGAATAGCTTCGTTGCTGAACTCGTTACAAACCGATTATTTACCTAAAGGGTAAGAATTATAGACCTATATAAAACGAAACATAGAAGAAACGCACCTCCAACAAGTGGTACGAGCCTATGTTGATCAGCAAATCCCCCTTCTACATCTACATACATACTCCACAATTCAAAGGTAAGGTGCGTACGGAGGGTACACTTTACCACTACTAGGCGTTTCTTTTCCTATTCCACTCACAAATGGAACGAGGAAAAAAAAGAATGCCTATTTGCCTCCGTACGAGCCCTAATTTCTCTTATCTTGTCTTTGTGATCTTTACGCGAAATGTAAGTAGGCGGCAGCAAGATCGTACTACACTCAGCTTCAAATTCCGGCCCTCTAAATTTACTTAACAGAAATTCACCAAAAGAACGTCGTCTTTCCTCCAGCGATCCCCCATTGAGTTGCCGGAGCATTTGCGTGACACTAGCGCATTGGTCGAACCTACCGGTAACAAACCTAGCTGCTCGCCTCTGAACTGCCTCTATGTCTTCCTTTAAACTGATCTGCTGCGGGTCCCAAACACTCAAGACGTGGTCGTACAAGCGTTTTATACGCTGTCTCCCTTACAGGTGAAGTACATCTTCCCAAAATTCTCCCAATAAACCGAAGTCGGCTGTCCGCCTTACTCACAACTGTCCTTACATGTTCGTTCCATTTCATATCGCTCTGCAATGTTACGCCTAGATATTTGAACGACGCGACTGCATCAAGAAGCTCACTACTAATGCTGTGTTCGAACATTATGGGATTGTTTTATTCTACTCATGCGCATCACCTTACATTTTTCTACATTGACAGCTAGCTGCCATTCTTTGCACCAACTAGAAATTTTGTCCAAGTCATCCTGTTACGCTATTACAGTCAGTTACAGACGACACCCTCCCATACACCACAGCATCATCAGCAAACAGCAGCATATTACAACTTACTCAGTCCATCAGATCATTTATATAGATAGAAAATAATAGCGGTCCTATCACACTCCCCTGGAGCACGCCTGACGATACACTCGTCTCTGATGAACACTCGCCGTCGAGAACAACGTACTGCGTCCTATTACTTAGGAAGTCTTCCAGCCAGTCACAAATTTGTAAACCTATTCCATAAGCTCGTATTTTCCTTAGCAGTCTGCCGTGTGACACCGCGTCGAACGCCGTTTTGAAGTCGAGAAAAACACAATCCGACTGTTGCCCTTCATCCATGGCTCGCAAGAGGTCATGTGAGAAAAGGGGGCAAACAGTTCCACATGAACGATGTTTCCTGAACCCGTGCTGATTGACAGTAGCATTTCCGTGTCAAGGAAATTTACTATTTTCGAACTGAGAATATGCTCTAAAATTCTACATGAAACTGATGTCAACGATATTGGCCTGTAATTGTGTGGGTCAGTTCTCTTTCCTTTCTTATACACGGGAGTCACCTGCGCTTTTTTCCAATCACTAGGAACTTTGCGCTGAATTAAAGATTCGCGATAAATGCAAGGTAAGTAGGGGGCCAATGCCGCAGAATAGTCTTTGTAAAACCGAACTGGTATTCCATCCGGACCAGCAGTCTTTTTCGTATTTAGCTCTCTCAGCTGCTTCTCTACACCGGGAATACCTATTGCTATGTCTCCCATTTCGGAATTAGTACGTTGATCAAATGATGGTATATTTGTGCGGTCCTCCTGCGTGAAATTTTTCTTAAAGGTTAAATTTAGAACTTCTGCTTTCCGTTTGCTTTCTTCTATTACTGCCCCGGAATGATCAACGAGTGACTGGACAGTGGGCTTTGACCCGCTTATCGATTTTACATAGGATCAGAATTTTTTCGGGTTCTCGGAAAGATCTTTCGCTAAGGTATGGCTGTGATAATTATTGTATGCTTCGTGAATCGATCTTTTTATAGACGCACGAATCTCTACTGAAGACAAGTAGTAGGGCTACTTGTATTCCTGAGAAATTCAAATGGGAATACAGTATTCGATCTTTTTATTCGTCTCTTAATTTATGTGTTTAAACGGTGAGCAGCTCTTCACCATCGTGCTTCATGTACACTGCGATAGTCAAACAATACGGGCGTGACTATGAATTGTGTATATATATCCCGCAGTAGCTATGTAATACACGATTTGCCTGCTAACAACACTCGTATATACCTGACGCTTGCCACTACCATGGCGGCCGGGCTAAGCTTCAAATTGTCCCCCGACAGCAGCGCCGTCAGGGAGTCTGGTTACTTTTACAAGGTCTTTGGAAAGGAGTTACAGGTGGTCAGATCTGGAGAACATGACGGCTAATCGAGGCTCATGCCAGTGTCATTTGCGTACCCAAGAGACAGAACACGGTCTCTTAAGGTGCTCCTCCGAAACATCAAAGTGTCCTGCGCGAACCACACCTCGTCCTAATCAGGGTCACTTCCGACAGTGGAGGTGGAGTCACCTCCCAACGCCTGCAAGTACCGTTCCGTCAAGTCACCGCGCCGTCCAGAAATTTCGCACCGATTATTCCGTGACTGGGGACTGCGCACTTCCTGATCACGAAATGCTCCAACAATTCCGCTTACTGGCGAAGTCGCCCGAATGAAAGTGGCCTTAGTCGCCAAACGAAACCCCGTTCATATCAAAGTCTCTTTCTTCAATTCTCGGTACTTTTGGCCCACTTTAGGTCACGGTAGTAACACTAAAAGTGGGGCCTTTGCGATCGTCTTTTGACAGCTCGAAATTTAAATGAAAATAACCGCTTTAACATTCATCTGACACGAAAATTGAATAACCGATTTTGTAGAGGAGAAAATTGTCTACAACTTTGCCGTCTTATGTTTTTCTCATATCTTGCTTCGTTTTAGAGATATTTGCAAAAATAACGGCGATTTGACGATGTCTGTCTGCCTGTAACGTGTTCCCACTTTTTAGGTCGAACCATGCAACCGATCGGCACCAAATTTTACAGACATAATTGTTGGCTACCAGAGACCAAACCTCGCTTTTTCAAATATTTCGGACAAGAAATACGTTAGTAATACCAAAAAAAAAAAAAAAAGTCGTTTGTAATGTAATTTTAATTGCAAATAAACCGTTCATCTGACGCAAAAATTGAATAAATGAATTTGGAGAGGAGAAAATTCTCTACAACTTTTTTCCTTTATGTTTTCTTTTAATATCTCGTATCGTTTGATACATTTTTGCAAAAATAACGGACTTTTGACACCCTCCACTGAATTAACGAAAGCCAGCCGTTCGCAGATGTCACGTGACATTCCTCGCCCAGAACTCTCTCTGGCATACGCCATCTTGCGTTGCGTATTTGATGATTTTCTTATTGTAACTTACACGTTGTCATTTCAAAGCAATGGCGCAATGAGGGATTAACAAAAACAAGTCGTTCTTTGTACGATAAATAATCTAGAGTCTACAAATACCATATTAGCATCGGTTAACAACGGCCAACAATAGTATCAGATTAAAGAACACAACTCGTAATTGTTAGCTGTAGCGTAGTGGGCAATACGTTCGACTATGACGCTAAAGGTCAGTGGTTCGGAACCCGCCAGTACCTATTTTTTTTTTCCTTAAAAGCGTTTCAGACACTCATTAATTAATGTTTTATTATTTAGATTATTATTTTGGTCCAAAATGTTTGCAAAAACTTATAAAACTACAAATCTAAAGTGGGCCGTAAAACACATCAGTGCGATATTATTATTATTATTATTATTATTGTAAAGTTAGTCTGCGTTAAAGCGGACAATAGAAAATTTCAAAACGGCCTAGCGATTTCAGAGTTTGTGTGACACTATCACATAGTTTATATACACTAGAGGAACCGGGCGAATACTTCGCGCCGTTAGTGGAATGACAAGAAGGTTGGGGGAAAAAATGGAAGTAATGTTGAATGTTCGGGCATAGCTTTCTACATAATATATGCAAGTGTTTAAAAGTGCAAATGGAAGAGCTTGATCCGCTGAGTGTTGTTAGGTCAGAAAGAACTGCGTAGCTTAATTACACCATAACATACCGTAAAACCAACCGGCTAAAATATTCGGTGCAAGGACAGAAGGATACCGCGTTTGAATAAAAAACGATGGAGAGCGTTAAGTTAATTCTGATACTCGATGACATATCTGCGAATGAATACCTTTCGTTTAAAGCAAAAATGAAGGAAATCGGTCGGATACTTCACGATATATGACGTCACAATCAGATGCGCGAAAAACTGCTGCATCAAGCGATAATGTTTCTTCATAAACTACTAGAGTAATTTCAACCTAATTGGGTACATATATATATTATTCCCTATCTACGAAGTAACAATTGCTTTCCGTCTAAGAACCACATACAACACATGGTTCAGGTGATACGTCATAAACAATGTGAGCCGTAATGAAACTGCCACATCGAGCGACGAGATTTTATACATACACTGTATGAGAATGAGAGTACCTAGCGACAAACTTTAAACATAATTTCAAACGTTTATTAAACTTTCTCTCCCTGACAGCTACATCAAAATGAAAGGAAGAAAGTTCCTGACTTACTACTTTTCTGCTCTTCATACAGCAAAACTGCGGCATTCGGTAAGACGTACAACTTACGATTTCCATAGTGAAATGCAGCAACCAGCTGCTTATGGTTGTTATAATATTCCGCCTATGGCGCCACTTATCATTGTACTTCTTATACTATTGAATTTTAATCTGCTAAGCGACTGATTTATCAGTCACCTGCTCCTCTCTTTTCAACTACTTTGAGTATTACTGTTTTCCCATAGCCTTTTTTCCTTATTTATCTTTACTCTTTTACTATAAGCCTCATCCATAGATACTTTGTTAGCAACTGCTTGTTATTCAAAATGTTCAAATGTTTGTATAGTCTATGGGACGTAACTACGGGGTCATCAGTCCCTAAACTTACAAACTTCTTATGAACTACTTACGAACTAGAACGTCACGAATATCCATGCCCGAGGGGGGATTCGAACCCCCGACCGTAGTGGCCGTGACTGGAGCGCCTTAGTCCCCTCGGCCACCGCGGCCGGCATTGTTATTCATTGCATAATCTCTGCACTTTGCGTTGATTGTCCTACCAGCATGTACGTTCATTAAGCAACAGTACAAAAATGTGTTAATTTTATCCCATTATATGAACTTATCTTTATTACAATCTATTTGGTTCGAAACTGCTTCAAATTCCTGTAACCGACTTTTGTACGTTTTATGTGCTTTACTGTATGCCAATGCACTTGTTTGCCTGTCTAGAGACCATAAGAAGGGCACTCCAGCGCCCCAAACCGGTCGTCAGAAATAATGACAAGCAACTGGTTGCTGCATTTCATTAATTTATAATCCGAACAGTTGCTCAAATGGATAAAATACGTCAATTACTACAGTACAAATAGTAGCCGAAGGAAATTTTACGGACACTACACACATATACATCTGAATGTACCTTCGGAATTCTATCACAGAACGACACGTAGTTCATGAGACAGACGCCGCGGCGGAGTTGCCGAGCGCATTGAGGCGCTACGCTCCGATTTGTTGTCACTTGTCCAGAATCTAATATGAATATTTTCTGAGGTGAGCCCATCCCTGAGCAAGGGGCATAAAGCTGCTCGTGTGAGAGACATAGAGATTTTTAAGTACACTCCACAGTACCGAGTAGATTGCCCTGTGTTTTATTAATCACAGTAGAAAATACAACTCTCACTCCAAACTGCAGCCTCTTAAAGTTACAAGCCACATCTGTCGAAAATAATGGGTATTCGTCAGATGTATACGGTTTCATTCTCGTCCTTTCCTTGTAGCTGCTTCTTCCTATAGCTATATGCGCTTCACATTTCAAAGTTCTCAACGATACTATCATGTTTCAACAAATTTCGTAAACTCACTGGAATACAGGAGTGTCTTAACAGTAAATTAGAAATGTAATAAAACGTGGTGCCTGATGTGAAAAGTTTTAAGCCATCACAGTACATATGATCTCATATTTACCGAGTTATATCTTGTACAGTTGTATAATTTTTCGGCGTGTATTCGTTTCTTTAAGGGGTGTATGTCTGAAAAATCTGTTGCCAATACAATTATTAGTAAATGTTTGTTAGACTTACGGGACTTAACTGCGGGGTCATCAGTCCCCAAACTTACAAATTACTTATCAACTACCTTATACTAAAGACGACACAAAAATCCATGCCCGACGGCGTACGGCCGCACGCAATTAGCAGTTGAGAAGTAATAGATTAAAACTTGGTGCGTGATGGAGCGGTTTTTCAATAACGTTACTGCTTACATGCTCATATCTCATGAACTACGTGTCGTACAGTGATACAATTTCGAAGGCACATTCAGCTATATGTGTGTATACTGTCTGTAAAATTTCCTTGCGGCTACAATTTGTACTGTTGTTGTTGCTGTTGTTGTTGTTTTCAGTAGGGAGACTGGTTTGATGCAGCTCTCCACAATACCCTATCCTGAGCAAGCCTTTACATCTCCTCATAAGAACGGCAACCCACATCCACTTGAATCTGTTTACTATACGCGTCTCTTGGTCTCCCTCTGCGATTTTTACCCCACACACTTCCCTCCAATGCCAGATTTACAATTCCTCGATGTCTAAGAATGTGTCCTACCAAGGGATCCCTTCTTTTAGTCAGGGTATGCCAAAAACTCCTTTTTTCACCAATTCTGTTCAGTACCTCTTCATTAGTTACGTGATCCACCCACCTAATCTTCAGCATTCTTCTGTAGTACCACATTTCAAAAGCCTCTATCCTCTTCCTGTCCGCACTGTTTATCGTCCATGTTTCACTCCCATACAAGGCAACACTCCACACAAATGCCCTCAGAAAGGACTTCCTTAGGCTTAAATCAATATTTGATGTTAACAAATTTCTCTTTTTCAAGAACGCGTTTCTACCCATTGCCATTCTGCATTTTATATCCTCTGTACTGCGACCATCATTTGTTATTTTACTGCCCAAGTAACAAAACTCATCTACTTCCTTTATCATTTCGTTACCTAATCTAATTCCTTCAGCATCACCCGACTTTCTTACACTGCACTCCATTACCCTAGTTTTGCTCTTGTTAATGTTCATCTTATATGCACCTTTCAGCACATTGTCCATTCCGTTGAATTGCTCTTCCAGGTCCTTTGCTGTATCTGACAGAATTACTATGTCGTCGGCAAAACGCAATGTTTTTAATTCTTCCCCCTGAACTTTAATTCCTTCTCCAAATTTCTCCTCGCTTTCCTTTATAGCTTGCTCGATGTACAAATTGAACAACACTGTATAAATTATAAATTGTAACATCATATCGAACGCTGTAGGTTTAGTCAGTGAACAGCGGAAAAGTAGTAAGCAAGGAACTTTTTTTCCTGTCATCATTTTGTGCTGTGGTTGTCAGCGAGAAAACGTTTAATAAAGGTTTAGAAATTATGTTTCAACTTTGTTGCAATTTGCTAAGTGCTCTCCCTCTCAAATAGTGACCTGCTGAAGTGTCACTATCACGTGCCGCAAGACGGGGAAGTTTTCATTCGTGTTTAGTCAGTGAGTGAGTGTCCTTTGGCCTTTTAATTCGAACTTGGCCAACTATGGACCGCGAGAAACGTAAGACTTTTTGGCTTTTCTTCTCTTTTACTCCCAGAACTTCATCATTCGTTCGCTTCTATTTTTTTCTCCTCCTCAGAAATGATCCGTTTGGGTCTTGTGTTTGGCGGTTCCTATCGAAATGATTTGCTGCTGTCAGCTATGCTAAGTCTACATGGGATACTCTGCAAATCACATTTAAGTGCCTGGCAGAGGTTTCATCGAACCATCTTTACACTATTTATCTGCCATTCCATTCTCGAATAGCGCGCGGGAAGAAACAACACCTGAATCTCTCCGTTCGAGCTCTGATTTCTCGTATTTTATTCTGATGATCATTTCTACCTATGTAAGTGGGAGTCAACGATATATTTTCGCATTCGAAGGAGAATGTTGGCGATTGGCGTTTCGCAAGTAGCCCACGCCGCAGCGATAAGCTCTGTTGTTGTAATGATTCCCATCCCAGATCCTGTGTCATTTCCGAAACGCTGTCTCCCCTGTATCGTGACAATACGAAACGAGCTGCCCTTCTCTGGACTCTTTCGATGTCCTCCGTCAAACCCACCTGATAAGGATCCCACACTGGGCAGCAATACTCCAAAAAAGGACGGACAAGCGTAATGTATGCAGTTTCTTTAGTAGTTCTGTTGCATGTTGTAAGGGTTCTGCCAAGAAAACACAGGCTCCGGTTTGCCTTTCCCACGACATTATCTACGTGTTCTTTCTACCTTAAGTCTGAAGTAACAGTAATTCCAGGTGTTTTGTGGAGTCTACGCCCTTCACTTTGATTTATCTTGCCGGCCGCGGCGGCCGAGGTGACTGAAGCGCTCCAGTCACAGTCTGCATGGCCACTACGGTCGGGGGTTCGAGTCCCCCATCGGGCATGGATATTTGTGCCGTCCTTAGTGTTAGCTAGTTTGTAAGTTTAGGGACTGATGACCCCATACTTAAGTCCCATAGACTCTACAATCATTTGAACATTTTTTTATCATCTTGTAAACAAAGTCCTCTGTTGCGGACCATATGTGGTGAATTTCCAGCTTCTGCTGTATCCTTCTTCACTTCCACTACCCATTTAGATGTGGACTTTAAAGGCGGGATGTAACTGAAGATCCTTTTGGACAGTCTGCATTCATCCATGCTTAATAGATGTCCATAGAACTTCAACCCTCGCTTCCTTATTGTGACCGTAATCTTATCCGTGTGCATACCTGCCAACTTTGAAAAATAGAAATCCTGAAGTTCCCAAATTGCAATACTTTAATGCGTGCATGTGTAGTAAGGTCTTGGAATATAGCGAAAAAAGACTACACACAAAGAGATTACATATAATGTTGACACATATAATATAGGTTACTTTTTAAGATCGTGATATTAAAACTCTGAAGTTAGGTACTTACATAAGTTTCTTGCTTTCCCTCTAACATGCGGTCGGAGTAGAATGTGCGAGATGTGGTTATCGATAGAACGTTCGATCGACTTTCGCCGGCATTGTTTCAGACACTCAGAGTTAGTGACAAAAGCGCATCGATAGTCTACGAGAAGAGGTTATCGATAATATTATCGGCCGCAACTTAAAACACTCGTCTCAGAATAGCAGCCGGCCGCAGTGGCCGAGCGGTCTACGGCGCGCCAGTCACCTTCTGCGCGGCCGCTACGGTTGGGGGTTCGAATCTCCCCTCGGGCATGGACATTTGTGTCGTCCTTAGTGTTAGTTCGTAAGTAGTTTGTAGGTTTAGGGACTGATGACCCCGTAGTTAAGTCCATTAAGCTTAACAAACATTTCAACATTTTGCATAGCAGCTATTATTGAAAGTCAAAACTGAAAGGCGATATTAATGCAGAGCGCGGGAACAAGCCAGGGAGTTCAAAATCCGGAAAAAATGTCTGTTCATCCGGAAAACTGCCAAAATCCGGAAATCTTCCGGGAAAACCGGAAAACTTGGCAGGTATGAGTGTGCTTGTAGTGTTATTCATTTTTCTCTTCTTCCAAGTCAGAGTCTTTTCCTCGGGATCTTTTTCCTTTCCATTTCGCTTTTATATGGATAGGGATGTGCCTCGGTTGCACGGTGGTAGAGTGCCAGACTACAAATCCAAAGGTCGCGGGTTCGATCCCCGCCAGGTCCTAGGATTTTTATCTGTCACTTTCCACTTCTTTCACCTCTGGCAGTATTGCTCGTGTGAAAAATACCGAGTAGCACCGTGGTTGGGAACCCACGTTAAACTGTAGGTCCCCCTATAACTGGCTGGGTAAGTCAGTTCCAAGGTCGGAGGAAGGCAACGGCATACCACCTCCAAACAGGACCGTGCCTAGTAAAGCACTGTGGTGTTCAAACCAATCTTCGGATTGTTGACTGCTTTACCTTATGGATAGGGATTGTGTGTGGAGTGAGGACACGGTAGGGATGTCGGCAGGATGCAGAAGGATCGCGACCACGTACGCGTCAGTGCTACACGGGCTGTTAGCAGTGCGAGGAGAGGCGAGGCTACAGGGCCGCAAAAACAGCAGTCGGCAATTACCGCACTCCCAATTATCCCCCCTCTCCTCCTCTTCCTCCTACACGCTCTTCGTCCCCCGTTCGCCTCCCCTCGTCTTCGGCCAGTAAGCTACGCGGCAGGTGGAACATTCGACGAGGCGCACACAAGGTGGAGGCTGGCAACTAGATTACGGCGGGTTCCACAACCTTCCGGACTACCGACCAGACCGAGCCACCGAGTTCAAGGCGAGTCACGAGCTAGCGCGCGCGCGTGTGTGTGTGTGTGTGTGTGAGCACGGTGATTCTCCGACAGTCGTTCCGAATCTATTACCGCCAACTTTTTACTCCTGGTTCACCCCGCGTCCACACATTGGTAGCAACGCTGGCGCCAACATTGGCCAATATTTTGTGAGACAGCGCACACACATTGGAGCCAACATTCAGTCGAATCCGTCGAGAGCCAACGAAAACACATCTGACGAACAAATCGCAGCCAGTGCGTTTACGCTTTTGAGAGTCAGTAATTACATTTTGTCACTGTAAACCGAAGTGGGAAACATACGTAAAAGATGATGGGCTGTTGTATCACTTCCTACCGAACATTAATTACGGTACGAAATCAATTTTTTAAATTATGCTACAAGTAAACGGTACACATTATAATAACTTAGATCTGCTACTTTAAATGATTGAAATTAAAATAAAAAATGTTTTGGAGGGATGCTATTCTTTTGGTATTGCGCTTCGATTTCTTGCTATAGGAGAAGCCTACACTTGCCTTTTAAAATAACCATTTAATTGATATCACTAGTAGGGTTTGAAGTTTGCAAAACGATATTTAAAACTCGACAGGAAATATTAAGTACTGTACTGTTAATTTTAAAAATTAAATTCAGTAATGGAGTGTGTCGAAAGTCTAGAAAGTTTTTAATTTCACAGTTCGCGCCTAAGTTTTGCTGTGGCATTCCGTTTTTTGAGGTTTCTTTCACAAATGAATCACTTTCTGATACAGTTCTAATATTTACAGAGAGATTTCCAAACTTTAAAACGGCGACGAAGAACGAACGAAGAACGAACGAAGAAAGTATCAGTTTCGAGACGAGCAGACGACAAAGACAGAATGAAACGTTGGCGCCGATGTGTGGACGACGTACCCATATTGGCCCAACGTCCTCTGATGTTTGGTCGAAATACCGACAAGCAACGGAGCCGTACCAACGTTGCTTCCAACGCTGTTTCACCGATCCACACACTGGACGAACAGTGTTGGCGCCAACGTTGGGTCCAAAGTGTGGATCCGGCCTTAGGGTTACCATATGTTCATTCCCAAAAAAGAGGGCAGTTCATATAAAAAGAGGACACTTTAACACAATGTAATTTACAACTTTACTAATGAACCACGTAAAACTACAACAAACTAAAACAGTGTGTGGTTGTTGGAAAACGAAATATCATGAACCTTGACAGTTTATTCCTCATCACTACTCTCAATTCTCTGATTCTTGTCTTATTTACTTTTGAAACAACTATATTTAATGGACGACGAAATCTCTCTCAAGAGCTTTTTGTTTTCTTTTTTGTTTTTAACAAGTATTGAGAAAAGCTCAGGAATTTCAAATGTTTGAAATTATACTGCACATACTGTCTTTTGTTCACTGTGTCTCCACAAGCACACGTTCTGTGTCGGCAATATGGCTAGTTATAGAAAAAAAGAAGTTTACACTTTTGACCAGTTCAGCACAACTAACAACACTAGATGACTGATTTAAATATGCACACCACACTTCAGCTTCTGGTATGTTCTGTTTACTTTGATAATCTTTCAAATATTTTATAAAATTACAAAGTTGGTCGGAGCACAATGTATCATTCATTCTTACATTCGTTTGATAATTCTCTTGAATGATTTGGTTTTCTCCAGGGGCACATATTTAACACTGATTTTCTCTTCGGCATTATGTTATATTTAAGTTCGTAATTCTACGATCTGGAACACACAATACAGCTTTAACCTAAACCACAAATTATGTCAAAAGCAACGCCATAGAACGTAATGCAGAAGACAGGATGCACTGGTTGAATACAAGATAGACAACGGCGTTCCTTCGCAGAGAAGTTCCGAATAGTTTACAACTGTCAGACCCATGCGGACTGCGAAATTGTGAACGGCAATTTCACTCTGTGTATGCGCGTAATAGTTGCGAACAGTTTGGAACTGCACTCGCCAATGACACAAAAATAGATTATCTTTCTCGGATACCCCCCCCCAAAAAAAAAAAAAAAAAAAAAAAAAAAAAAAAAAAAGAGGACATTTTGTAGAATTTTCTAAATTCCGGCCGGACACATTTTCTTGCCTCAAAAAGAGGACATGTCCGAGAAAGAAAGGACGTATGGTAACCTTAGTAGGGTTGCCAAGTTTCGGCCCACTTTAGGTTACGGTAGGAACACCACAGTCTAACTCGCGACCAGGGTTGCCAACGAGGTCATGATAAAAACCACCCAAGTGACCGTAAAATCCCACCAAAAACCACCCAACTTTCCGAAGTTCCCAGGCAAAGAAACCACTCTATTCGTTTGTTCTTGACCGATTTATTTGAAATTTGGACGCAACTATGAATTTTAAAGGAGGAGTTTTTATGTACCTGACATCTGTATACACACTAGACGGAAATTTAAAAAAAAATTGTTTATTCAAAAGCACTTCAGTAAACATTTTATATATAAAAACAAACAATTACTTTGAGCCATTGCAATGCTTGTCGGGTACAGACAGCAAATTGTAAAATATTTGAACTTGAAAACAGAAAGCAATCCAGTCTGGAAAGGAGGTCAGCGTCAGTCATTCTATTGTCTTTACTTTATGTCAGAAGATCTAGATTTCAGCTATATTCCAATGTAATCACATCTGAGAGAAAAGAAGTTAACAATGAAAGTGTCTGCAATGTTCAGTCATTTTCACAACAAGAAAAATCTGATAAAGTGCTGTAGCAACATATGCATACCATTAACGCAATGTCAGTTTGTCGTCCTCGACAATGAGCAATGACTCATACCATTGTTAATATCTTTGAACTCTTAAGAATTTTAAATTTTATCCAATAATGTGATACATTTCCTAGTCATTTGTGCGTCCGTATTCGTTAATAATTTCAAATTAGGGTTATATTACTTCTGTAACATTTTTTGATACGATTTCATTAAAATCCACCAACTTTCCCACCTACCACTGACTCAGATTTTTTCCCACCGTCGGCTTTAAAAAACCACCAGATTCGGTGAAAAACCACTGACGTTGGCAACCCTGCTCGCGACCCTCACTGCTGTGAAAGTTTTACCAACTGACAGTTGCTGCGACACTAGCGCTCCTAGCGGTGGGCAAGCCGCCGTAGGAGTGATGTTTGTTTATCATTATTTGTGTGCGTAATTGACGATATAGTTGGTATAGTTTTTACGTTACAAGCATTAATAAAATATTAAGAGATATACACAACACGGACATTAATGTATAAACAACCGAATTTAACTGATTCAGAGGTGTAATGATCAACTTCATCATGAACAAATACTTACCAATGAGTGATGTTTTGCATCTTATTCGACTAAATGTAAGTAGAATATAAACATAAGGGAAACATAAATTTCTATTATGATGTGTTCTTACTATGACAAGAGTTTTTTTGACACGTATCAGTTCGGTGTGTAGTCTAATGATTCGCACATTTTTAGGTGTCAGTCGTCTTTCTAATACGCGCATATTCGTTTGAGTGTCATTACTGTAGCTTAAGAAGACAGTGTCTTGAAGATTCTTGGCGTTTGTAGTTCAGTTATAGCAACAATTGTGGAATTGGGTTCTTCTTTGTTGAAAACAGTTTGATTGCTTTTTCCGTTTGCTTGCCAGGTCTGTGACGTTTTTCCCTCAGCTACAGCTGTGGTGGCTGCTTTGGTACGTTAAATACTGTGGTTATTGCATTCTGTATGCGTTTCATACGTTCCAACCTCACACATTTTACTGTAATTGTAGTGAAGAAGCTTTAACGTTACTGAATAGAAAAGCGACGTCTTTCTGCCAAAGATCAGGTCTTCTCTTGTTTCTTAGCCATGCGAAATACCCTCAGACTTTAAGAAAAATGTAATAATCCCCATTCCAAAGAAAGCAGGCGCAGACAGGTGTGAAAACTACAGAACCATCAGTTTGATAAGTCATGGTTGCAAAATTTTAACACAAATTATCTACAGGAGAATGGAACAGTTGGTAGAAGCTGACTTCGAGGAAGATCAGTTTGGATTCAGGAGGAACGTAGAAACCCGGGAGGCAATACTCACTTTACGTCTTATCTTAGAAGATACATTAAGGAAAGGCAAACCTACATTTTTAGCTTTTGTAGATTTGGAGAAAGCGTTTGACAATGTGGACTGGAATACACATTTTCAAATTCTGAAGTCAGCAGCCACAGTAGGGCGTTTTTTCGGTATTTATTTGGTGTCGCTGTAACCGGTTATTTAGTTATTGCCAAGAACCGGGTAAAAAAACCGGTATGACTACTTCCTGTAGTAGTGGTTCAAAATGTGTTTTTTGTAAATAATTTAAAAAAATTAAAACTAGTAGACCCTAATATTCAGGGCTATTCCTAAAATTTCCACTGCTGTGAAATATTAGGTCATCGCAGTAACTAAGAAAAGCGATGAGTGATAATTTAAGAACAATCCCGGCAGTCAGAAACGCGTGGCATAAGAACTTAAGGACTGGTGCAGCTACTGAGGCATCGACGCAGCTGTTGCCGTGTGGCGTGGCCTATTAGACGACGCGCGTGCACCGGCAGTGTACGAGACTTGCCTCCGTCTGGTCACGCGGCAGTTCCTTGCTGTCGTCGCCAGACATCGCTTGTGTCTAAATGGCACCATCCCGAGTGTGGAAGTACTTCACCAAGTACGGGAGCAGTGAGGTACAATGCTCCATGTTACGGACTGTGCGGTTGCTCCAGTTGGAGGTTCGAGTCCTCCCTCCTCCCTCGGTCATGGGTGTGTATGTTGTCCTTAGAGTAAGTTAGTTTAAGTTAGATGAAGTAGTTTTTAAGTCTAGGGACCGATGACCTAAGTAGTTAGGTCTCATTAAAACTCACAGCCATTTGAACATTCTTTGATCTTGTGGTACACAGCTTTCCTAGTTCAATTTGCGTAAATTTGCACCGACAACAATCATACTGTTAGTCGAAACTTTATTTTTCGAAATACTTCTGCAGCGCTGATTGAAGTTCATTTACTGACTGTAACTTATATATAGTGTATATAACGAGATATTCGTATGGTCTGTCTCAAAAGTCCAACTTACGGAGTGGTTGGCTCAATATTCGCAACTGCTGGATGGAAATACTAGGCCAGTAAATCTGTATGCTTCGTATATCGTCTTCTACGGACTCCTGGTTAGGCTTACACACACTCAAGAAGGCGTAGTATTGGGAGGGGATTTTGCAAAATATGGAAAGACTAGTGATTTGTCGTATAACGTAAATTTACCTAAATTTTAACTAAATTTCGTAAGTTTGTTTCGGCCGAAACTAGAAGAACCGAAAATTCGATTACGGTTTCTGTTTCGGCCGCAAAATATGTTTCGGTCGAACTCTACTCATAATAATACCAATAAAAAACCGAAAACTGGTTATTTAAAAAACCGGTTATCGTGAGCAATTTTTACGGTGCGGTTAAACTGGAGATGAAAAGAAATTGTGATTGAAGACCCTAAAGCTATTTTAATCAACTTAGAATGTCACCAGAGCAGTTTACGTTCCTTTTAAACAGAGTCAGTAACGCAATAAAGAAATAAGATATCGTTATGCGTGAAGCACTGTTACCAGAACTGAAATTACAAATTGCATTACATTTTTTGTCAAGTAGATATTCGTCTCTGCAGTACCTGTACAGTGTTCCGAAATCCACAATTGCCATAGTTCGTTTGTATAGGTATTTTGAATTGGATGTATTTTAGTCTGCAATTCACTAATCGTCAACCCATCAATATTTAATTTCACAAATAATTACCAGAAGAGGATTAACACGCCGTTAAAACCGCAAAAACTCCTACTCAACGCATATATGTTCAAAAACAGAATTATTTCTCCCGTTCCCCCCTTTATGTTGTACTAGCTTAAACCCGCAGCGCCGCTCGCTTGTTGGTTGATTATAATAGATAAGCTATATTTCAGAAGTGTGCCATGTGACTGGTTTTGAAGGATAAAATACAACACCTTCTTTAGAAACAAACATTTTTTAATCAACATTCAAATAAAAAATAACATTATGTGAAGTGCTTAATGATTTACAACAAATAATACATATATTATTCCTTATAGCCTGTTTCGAAGAATCCAATCACCAATTTCAACAACAATGATTGTAATAATATCACAGATTGATCACTTGATGTAATGCACGAAACGTAAAATCGATTTTTTAAAAATACGTAATTATTAAAAGAAATTTCTTTTTTACTGCGTTATTTATTTATTCTTGTATTTCCTTATTCGTACGATTATCCTTACAGAGAAAGAGATGAAGACATTGTAGCAAACATAGAGCAAAGATATCGTCTGTGGCATCACGTTTCGCTGTATGTAACCTCCTTGCTATAGAGTCACAAACGTCATCGCTGGCCTTCAGTCCGATTTTTTTTTATAATCTGACGACTTTCAACGACCATATCTTCCACCCCCTTATAGCTATCGGCATGGAACTGCTATGATGTACAACGGGAAACTTCGGACAACAATTACACACATACCATTCGTTTGCGTTCTGTAGTTTTCGCTGCAGAGCGAAATATTAAAACACACACACACACACACAGACAGACACACACACACACACACACACACACACACACACACACACACACACGCGCGTAGAGTTTTATATACACCGATAACTTTCCATCCCAATATACTCCATCTTTTTATCGTTATCAACTCTCAAGCAACAATGCAACCAATAAAACCATTTTCAAAGAGTAATTATTGTTCCGCATTTCGCGTTATATTCTTCAAACTACTAAATATCTATCAGATCGGTATAAAACCATGCCTAAAACTTTCCTCAAGTATAAATTAGTAACTGTACAAATATTCAAGTCTCTGTGTCTTGTCGTTCGGATGTGATGAGCGTATACTGAACAGACATAGATAAATAGCTATCCGATCGCCATAAAACCGTGCCTAAAGCCTTGCCCGGGAAATCATTAGTAATGTTCAAATGTTTCTTACGCTTATGGGACTTAACTACGGGGTCATCAGTCCCTAAACTTACAATCTACTTATCAACTACCTTATACTAAATACGGCACAAATATCCATGCCCGAGGGGGGATTCGAACCCCCGACCGTAGTGGCCGTGCGGACCGTGACTGGAGCGCCTCAGTCCCCTCGGCCACCGCGGCCGGCAAAACATTAGTAACTGTACATATTTTTAACTCCTTATGTCTTGTGGTTCAGACGTGATAAACGTACACCGAACATACATTCACATATGTAGATAAAGATTTTGTTCTGTATAGGTGATAACGTAACTTAAAACACGCGCAATCAGTTTGTCCAAAGTTGGAAGGTGCCGAAACTGTTTAAGTTTCGCCAACGAGTTGCGCGAACGCCTGTCGCGCATGCGCATTGGCCAGTAGCGCAGTTTCGTGAAACCTAGTGTCGTTGACACAGTAATTCTGTCAGATACAGCAAAGGACCTGGAAGAGCAATTGTACGGAATGGACAGTGTGCTGAAAGGCGCATGTAAGATGAACATTAACAAGAGCAAAACTAGGGTAATGGAGTGCAGTCTAAGAAAATCAGGTGATGCTGAAGGAATTAGATTAGGTAACGAAGCAATAAAGGAGGAAGATGAGTTTTGTTACTTGGGCAGTAAAATAACAAATGATGGTCGCAGTACAGAGGATATAAAATGCAGAATGGCAATGGGTAGAAAAGCGTTCTTGAAAAAGAGAAATTTGTTAACATCGAATATTGATTTAAGCCTAAGGAAGTCCTTTCTGAAGGCATTTGTATGGAGTGTTGCCTTGTATGGGAGTGAAACATGCATGGTAAACAGTGCGGACAGGAAGAGTATTGAGGCTTTTGAAATGTGGTGCTACAGAAGAATGCTGAAGATTAGGTGGGTGGATCGCGTAACTAATGAGGAGGTACTGAACAGAATTGGGGAGAAAAGAAATTTCTGGCATACCTTGACTAAAAGAAGGGATAGATTGGTAGGACATTCTTAGACATCAAGGGATTGTCAGTTTAGCGTTGGAGGGAAGTGTGTGGGGTAAAAACCGCAGAGGAGGACCAAGAGATGGATACAGTAAGCAGATTCAGACATATGTAGGTTGCCGTTCTTTTGTGGAGATGAAGAGGCTTGCTCAGGATAGGGTATTGTGGAAAGCTGCATCAAACCAGTGTCCGGACTCAAGACCACAACAACAACAACAACAACAAGTGTCGTCGTGTAAACTAGCCTTACGTTCGAGTGTTCGAACCCGGGAGTCCGTGTGCTAGAGACGGGGAAGTCCCCGCGCCTCTATCCGGGTCGGGCCGGCGCTGCCAACATAACGGACCCACGCGTGGGTTCAAAAGCCTCCGCTAGGCCGACACCTGCACCAGCACCTTGCTGCCCGCTCGATTCCCCCCCCCCCCTCCTCTCTCTCTCTCTCCCTCCCCACCTCTTCCAATACTCCATTTCCGCCAGCCATCAGCAGTGTTACCCATCCACCTAGCTCTTTTTCTTTCCAACTCTTTTTTCCTCTCCCCACTTTCTTTTCCTCGCAATTGTTTGGTCAGTCCCTCGTGCGCTTCAAACCGCACACTTTACCAGGACTTCGGGGTTGCTCTTTTTCTGCATTTGCCGTTACTTCAATGGCAGCCTCTTTGTTCTCTTCTTTTTTTTTCGGTAAAAAGTAATTACGTTTGCCAACCCTTTCATTAGGTCGGCCTGGCCTTAGGGCACAAAAAGACACCAGAGCCTGGTTAATGGCTGGACATGATTACTTTCCCCGTGGGCCATCATTTCAGCCCCTCACGTCCACTGTAATTATATAAAGCTGCGAACGCGAGAACCCAACTGCCGACTTTAATATTAACTAGATGACCCGTTAGTGGTCAGTGACAACGTGGCAATAACTAAATGCAAATATTTATTTAATCGTCATATATTCATATATGTATTATTTGTCATCCGTATTTTTTGTGGGCATATTTCCCGTATTACTTATCGAAAATTAATGATTGAGGCGTCATTTTCAAGGTTTCGTTCTCCACTAATTACGAAAAATACACAGATTAAAGTCGTTTTCATTACAAAAATCGCACTGACGTGTTTTACTGCCCACTTAAGACTTATAAAACTAAGTTTTTGCAACCATTTTGGACCAAAATAATAATCTAAATAATAAAAAAAATTATGCTGATTAGATTACGACTTCACTATTGTGGTAATATCTGTGCACCCAACACGTAATATTCTTTCTGACCGTATTTTAACAAACGGCCAAAATTATGAGTTCAGCTTTGACAAACACTCTTTTCTTGAAGTTTTACCTCTTTGAACTATCATTTTAATCTCTCTCCCACATTTTCATTACATTTTTCCGTTCAAATATCACCTGCTTTGCCTTGGTAGTTCAAAGTTTATTTTCTTTGCCTGTAGGGGTTACGAATGGCTACAGGCTGGAACGAACGTAGCGCACATTTGGCGTAGATGCATTGATTCTAATCCATGCCATTCATTTACAAATAGTGAATAAACGCTTAGGGGAAAAAAGAAGTAATTTGTTGCAATGTATACACTTCCCTTGTGTTTGATTAAGGAACTACACTATCCACGGAAATCTGGGACGTCCTTTGTATACGAAACTACCTGTATCAGCACTTTGTGCAGAAGGTTCATTATTATAGTATCCTCCCAGTGTACGTGCATCAAATTATTTTTATTTTTGTTGTTGTTGTGGTCTTCAGTCCGGAGACAGGTTTGATGCAGCTCTCCACGCTACCCTGTCCTGTGCAAGTCTCTTCATCTGAGAATACGTTCGGCAACCTACATACTTTTGAATCTGCTTACTATATTCGTCCCTCGGTCTCCCTCTACGATTTTTACCCCACACGCTTCCTTCTAACGCTAAGCTGACAATTCCTTGATGTTTGAGAATGTGTCCAACCAGTCTATTCCTTCTTTTACTAAGGATATGCTAGAAACTCCTTTTCTCTCCAATTCAGTTAAGCACCTCATTAATTACGTGTTCTACTCATCTAATTTTCATCAATCGTCTGTAGCACCACATTTCAAAAGCTTCTATCATCTTTTTATCTGAACCCTTGTCGTTCACGTTTCACTGCCATACAATGCTACACTCCAGGCAAATGCATTCAGAACGGACTTCCTAACATTTGAATTAATATTGCATGTTAACAAGTTTCGCTCCTGTAGAAACGCTATTTTTTTCCATAGCCATTCTGCATTTTATATCTTCTTTACTTCGACCATCTGAAGTTACTTTACTACCCAAATAACGAAACTCATCTCCTACTTTTACTGTCTCATTACCTAATCTAATACCTTCAGCATCGCTTGATTTTCTGACACTACATTCCATTACGCTCGTTTTACTCTTGTTAATGTTCATCTTATATCTTTCTTTCAAGACATTGACCATTCCATTCAACTGCTCTTCCAGATCCTGACAGAATTACTATGTCATCGGCAAACCGCAATGTTTTTATTTCTCCTCCCTGCAATTTGATGCCCTCTCCAAATTTCTCCTTCAATTCCTTCACTGCCTGCTCACTGTACAGATTGAACAACATTGGAGAAAGGCTACACCCCTGTCTTACTCCCTTCCCAACCTCTGCGTCCCTTTCTTGCCCTTCGACTCTAATAACCGCTGTCTGGTTTTTGTATAGGTTGAATATAACTCTTCGCTCCCTATATTTTAGCCCTGATACCTTTAGAATTGGAAAGAGTGTATTCCAGTCGAGATTGTCAAAAGCTTTCTCCAAATTGACAAACGCTAAAAAACGTAGGTTTCCCTTTCCTTAGCCTATCTTCTAAGATAAGTCGTACAGTGAGTTTTGCCTCCCGTGTTCCTACATTTCTCCTAAATGCAAGCTGATGTTCCCCGAGGCCGGATCCCACAAGATTTTCCATTCGCCTGTAAATAATGCGTGTTAGTATTTTGCACCCATGACTTATTAAACCTGATATGTTCAAATGTTTGTAAATCTATCGGACTCAACTACGTGGTTATTAGTTCGCAGCTTACAAAGTAATTAAACTAAGGTAAACTAACCTAAGGACAAACACACACAGCCATGCCCCAGGGAGAACTCGAACACAGTCTGACGCATACAGTCGCGACACTCACTGCTGTGAAAGTTGTTACCAACTGACAGTTGCAACGACACTAGCGCTCCTTGCGGTGGGCAAGCTGCCGTCGGAGTGATGTTTGTTTATAATTGTTTGTGTGCGTAATTAACGAAATAGTTGGTACAGTTTTTGCGTTACAAGCATTAGTAAAATATTAAGAGATACACATAACACGGACATTCATGTAAAAACAGCCGAATTTAACTGATTCATAGATGTAACGAACTTCGTCATGAACAAATACTTACGAATATGTGTTATTTTGTGGCTTATTCCGTCGAAAGTAAGTAGAATACAAACATAAGAAAAACATACATTTTTATTATGGTGTGTTCTTACTATGACAAGAGTTTCTTGATGCGTATCAATTCGGTGTGTAGTCTAATGATTCGAACATTTTTAGTCATCAGTCGTCTTTCTGATACGCGCATATTCGTTTGAGTGTGATTACTTCAGCTTAAGAAGACAATGGCTTGAAGATTCTTTCCGTTTGTGGTTCAGTTGCAGCAACAATTGTGGTATTGGGTTCTTCTTTGTTGAAAACAGTCTGATTGCTTTTTCCGTTTTCTTACCAGGTCTGTGACGTAACTGCTACTGCTGTGGTGGCTGCTTTGGTACGTTAAATACTGTAATTATTGCATTCTATATGCGTTTCCTACGTGCCACTCTCATCGATTTTACTGAAATTGTAGTGAAGAACCGATAATGTTCCTGAGTAGAAAAGCGACGACTTTTTACCAAAGGCAGGTCTTCCAGTGTTTCTTAGCCATTTCTTATTTTTAATAGAAAATGATATTATTCAGTAAAGCCTGTAGGTTACAAGAGAATTGTAAATAAACTTTCCTGCAATGTACCGTTTCGTACATCATCAGGAATCTCAGTAAACCTAATAAATACAAAGGGAGGAGCTAATTTTAAATTGCTACCTATTTTTATGGCACTACATACGTTCCCTAGAGCGAAAAGTCTGTAAAAATCTATATAAACGATTCTGTTCACACTCGTCCAATACCGTATTCAGAAACGTAGCTTACCGGCCGCTTGGAGCGCTGCAGTCTTAGTGTATAACAAAAATCTGAGGGAGTGTCGCGACTGTATATGTTAGACTGTGACTCTAACCTCCACGGCGAGCAACCGCGCGCTCCGCAGCGAGACGCTTTAGACCGCTCGGCTACTCCACCGCGGCTAAAACTGATAGTTCTGTAATTGTCGCACTTGTCTGATCGAGATGGAGTGGCAATTATTTGCATGGCTCAGAACTAGTTGCGAGTCTACGGTTGGCGCCGAGCAGCGAGACAGCAGTGTACTTACACGGAGCGCAGGTGGGCGAATATGAAGTGCGCCATCGCCGATGAGCCGGAGCGGCACGCCACAGTCGCGGACTGGTGTGGAGAACATGGAACGCGTAGCGCGCATGCGAGTGCTCAGTGCTCAGTCCTCTCCACTGTGCAGCGAGTGTTGGGCCCAGGGCAGGCAGGAACGGCCGCCTCAGCGGTGAGTCAGCTCAACTGCCCGCTGTGCGTGACCGCTGCGAGGGACACGGACGGTGCGTGCACGAAGCCAGACACCACCGACTGCCTCAGACGCACCTTAACCATACGGGCTACTTACAAATGGTGGGAGGAAAAGTCTAATTTTTTTAATGACTTCGTCAAATTCTGTAGTCTTTCCCGACTATACTGAACTATACATTTTAGAATCGCCAAGACGAAAGTAATATCTGCGGGAAAGAGATTTAAACAGACAGTGCCAAATAGGAGGAACGCCGGCCGCGGTGGCCGAGAGGACTAAGGCGCTCCAGTCACGGTCTGCACGGCCACTACGGTCGGGGGTTCGAATCCCCCCCTCTGGCATGGATATTTGTGTCGTCCTAGTTCGTAAGTAGTTCATAAGTAGTTTGTAAGTTTAGGGACTGATGACCCCGTAGTTAAGTCCCATAAGCTATACAAACATTTGAAAGTTAGAACAGGTAGACAGTTTCAAGAACCTGGGATATATTTTCTCACAGGATGGCAACATAGCGAAAGAACTGGAATCGAGGTGCAGCAAAGCTAATGCAGTGAGTGCTCAGCTAAGATCTACTCTCTTCTGCAAAAAGTAAGTAAGTACCAGGACTAAGTTAGCAGTGCACCGCTCTATCTTTCGACAAACTTTGTTGTATGGGTGTGAAAGTTGGGTGGATACAGGTTACCTTATTCATGAGGTAGAGGTTACAGATATGAAAGTAGCAAGAAAGATTGTAAGTACTAACAGATGTGAACTATGGCAGGAGGGTGTCCATAATAAGGAAATCAAGGAAAAACTGGGAAATGAACACCATAGATGAAGCAGTTAGAGCGAACAGACTGAGATGGTGGGGTCATGTTACACGCATGGGAGAAGCAAGGTCACCTAAGAGACTCATGAGCTCGGCAGCGAAGGGTAAGAGGAGTCGAGGTAGACCAAGAAGAAAGTACTTAGATTCGGTGCAGAATGATTTTGAAGTAAAAGGCATAACATCAGACGAGGCATCAATGTTGGCATTCAATAAGGTATCATGGAGGAATTTTATTAGAGGTACTATGCTCCAGACTGAACGCTGAAAGGCATAATCAGTCTCCAAATGATGATGATGATGATGATGGACACATATTGGCCCACTTTAGGTTACGGTAGTAACACTAAAAGTGGGCCTTTGCGATCGTCTTTTGACAGCTCGAAATTTAAATGAAATTAACGGCTTAACCATTCATCTGACACGAAAATTACATACCCGAATTTGTAGAGGAGACAATTCTCTACAACTTAGCTCCGTTATGTTATTTTCATATCTCGTATCGTTTGAGACATATTTGCAAAAATAACGGAAATTTGACACCCTCCATTTAATTAACGAAACACAGCCATTCGGAGATGTAACGTGACATTCCTCGCGTATTTCTATAGCTACACGCGATACTCTGCAAATCACATTTAAGTGCCTGGCAGAGGGCTCATCGAACCACCATTATACTATTTTATCTCCCATTCCATTCTCGAACAGCGCGCGGGAAGAACACCTCAATATCTCCGATTTACCTCTGATTTCTCATATTTTATTCTGATGATCTTTTATACCCATGTAGGCGGGAGTCAACAATAGATTTTCGCATTCGGAGGAGAATGTTGGCGATTGGAGTTTCGTAAGTAGTTCACGCCGCAGCGATAAGCGCCGTTGTTGTAATGATTCCCATCCCAGATCCTGTATCATTTCGTAACGCTGTCTCCCCTGTATCGTGACAATACGAAACGAGCTGTCCTCCTTTGAACTCTTTCGATGTCCTCCGTCAAACCCACCTGATAAGGATCCCACACGGGGCACCAATACTCCAAAAATGGACGAACAGGCGTAGTGTATGCAGTTTCTTTAGTAGTTCTGTTGCATGTTTTAAGGGTCGCGGCAAGAAAATGCAGTCTCTGGTTACCCTTTCCCAGTTTAAGTTTGAAGTAATAGTAATTCCTATATATTTAGTGGAGTTAAGGCCTTCACTTTTGATTGATTTATCTTGTAAACATAGTTTAACGGATTTCTTTTCGTACTCATTTGGACGACTTCACACTTCTCATTATTTAAAGTCAATTGCCAATTTTTACGGCATACTGATATCTTATTCAGATCGTTTTCCAGTTGGTTTTGATCTTCAGATGATTTTACTAGACGGTAAATGACTCCGTCATCTGCAAACAACCTAAGAGAGCTACTTAGATTTTCCCCTAAATCGTTTATGTAAATAAGGAACAGCAGAGGACCAATAACACTACCTTGTGGAACGCCCGATATCACCTCTGTTTTAGTGGATGCCTTACCATCGATTACTTCAAACTGTGTCCTCTCTGACAGGAAATCCCCTATCCAGTCGCAAACTTGCGGCGATATACCATAACCAAGCAATTTGATTAAAGTCGTTTGTGAGGTACGGTGTCAAAAGCCTTCTGGAAACCAAGAAATACGGAATCAATGATGAGAACCCTTGTCGAATCACTTCGTGTGAGTAAACAGCGATGAGGCGCGTTATTTTAAGTAAGTGCAGTTTGAACAGAGGTTATTTCAAAAAAGTAAATTTATTTTCAGAAAGTACATACATTACACTATTTTTTGACATGGTTGCCATATTTGTTCAAACACTTATCACGCCTCTCAACCAGTTTTAAAATACTCTCCTCATAGAATCTTGCCGCCTGATCCGAAAACCAAGAGTTCACGGCCGTTTTGTAAAGCAGTCATCTCGACACGTCAGAGGAAATTCGTTTGAGTTATCTGTTATTGTGAAGCTCCTGTTCCCGCAAATCCGCAAATCCTGGCTTCAGCTGAAACCTCACACGCGGCGGGCGAGTTGATAGTCTGAAACCTTTTGAAAGCACAGAACGGAACAAACAGGTTCGCTACAAAGCTGAAACTGAGCACAGCTGTTCTCGAGGCATGTCGGTACACGACGCACGCGCTCGTTGCCATATCTACTTCTTTCGAAGGAGATCTATTTCTTATGGGCATCTACTTTCGGCTTGTTACAAAAATGCAAAATCCACTTTTTTAATTATCAGCGAAAATCCATTTTATATTTACTTAGGTTTATTCTCAATCGATAAATACTGAAGTTACGGTGAAGTGCTTTTCATTTGGTCTCTCATGAGAAACACAATGCGTGGTACCTCTACGCGAGGAGGAATGAAAGGGGATTCACGTAAGTGACAGGCAAGCCGTTCTTGCTATGCGGACATTGTGACGTAGAGGTTTTAGGTGCGGGTTGTTGCATAAATAGTTGTGTAAAACACCGGCAGAGGTCAGGCCGTAACTAGGCCTAATGGCGTTTTATGACGATGTCTACCTCCGCAAACAAGTGCACTGCAGCCGTTGCCGAATGCTTTGTTTACGATGACGAGCAAAATATTGACATCATACGTACAATTTATATAAGTATGTAACTTTCAACCCCCCATATCTTCCATCCCCTTATCAACCATTCTACCACCATAGTGCACAGTGGGAACTGATACCTACCACCACATACAAACACTATTCGCTTGCGATGTGTAGTTTTGGCTGCTGGTGAAATATAGGCACGAACACCTCAGTTTTTATACAGGATGTCCAGCTATCTTGTCCACCCAACATATCTCTGGAACAATAACAGCTATTGGGAAACAACTTTCACCGGTATCAATGTACGGCTGGGGCCCATGAATGTACATATGTGGAAACATTCTAAAACGAAAGCAAATGTGTTTTTATTTTTAATCCAAACTTGTTTTAATTGACACCTTATATTTTTTCTTTAGCAATCCATAGCATGACAAATCACATAAACAACGGCGTTGATTGCATCGCAATATTCCAATTACATCCCGATATATTGCGACGCGAAGTTGACGCTTGAAATACGCGAAACGCGCGGCTAGCGCTCGTCCTGAGACTCAGGCGAGAACCCCATGCTGCTCAGGACGAGCGCTAGCGCAAAGTCATTGTCCTAAGAACGACGTGTTTTTGATAATTTTCAGTGCGCCATGGCTTTGAAATGAAACGCTTCAGTTATAAGAACAAAATCAAGTAGAGAAAGCAAGATGGCGTACACAAAAGATATTTCGGGCGAGGATGTCACGTGACTGTTTTACTAACGCCAAATGTACGTTGTGTTCCATGCAGGCTATAATCATTCGTAACCAGTACAAGCAAAGAAAATAAACGTTTAACTACCAAGGCTAGAAGGGTGAAATATTTTAACCGAAAAATATAATGCAAATGTGTGAGAGATATTGAAATGATAGTTCAAATATGTGAAAGTAAAAGTATGTTCGTCAAAGCTAAACTCAAATATCATAATTTTGGCTGTTTGTTAACCATGGACAGGTTTTAGGTGTAAGAAGAAAGTCGCTAGGAGCGAGACTGTACGGAGGATGATGAAACACGTCGCAGTGAAATCCCCGTAAGAGTTGTTTGGTCACATTCGCCTTATGAGGACGGGCGGCAACGTGAAGGGAAAAAGAAGACTCCTTTCATCTCTTGTTACACCTAAAATCTGTCCTTGGTGGTCAACACTTCAACGATGATGAGCTGAAAGAACACGTTTGCCACATGGTTGAATACACAGGCGGCAACCTTCTATGGAGAAGGCACACAAAAACTTGTCCCACGCTATGACAAGTGCCTACAACATTTCGGAATTTATATAGAAAAGGAGTTGAACAGTTGCAGATTTTTATACAATAAATATTTTTTCTGTAATTGTTCACGTTCGGTTTATATAACCAAACTGCCATCAATAGTAAGAGATTAAAGGACGTACCTCGTATTCCGTAAATAGTGAATAAACGCTTAGAAAAAAGTAAACATGGTAATTTGTTGCAATGTATACACTTCCCTTCTGCTTCATTAAGGAATTACACTTTCCACAGAAATCAGGGACTTCCTTTATATACGAAACTACCAGTATCAGCACTTGAGCAGAATGTTCATTATTAAAGCATCCTTCCAGTTTACGTGCATACGCTTCAGAAGACCATTGTTCAATTCGTTGTTACGTATTTAACGGCATGTTCACGAAATAGAACAAACTCGCATTTTAGAGGGATCATTCTTACGTAACTCTAAATATTGAGAACATGGTACTATTTAATTGATAAGAGTGGCCGATAACCTTTTAGGAAAAATGGAGAAAAACTGTTTGGTAGTGTCGGGTTCCGAACCACTGACCGTGTGTCTTATAATCGAACGCGCTGCTCACAACACTTAGTCTAAAAATTAGAAAATGCGTCCTTTAATCTCTTACTATTGATGGCAGTTAATTGATGCTAATATGGCATATTTAGACACTATATTATCATTTATCGTGCGAAGAAAAATGTGTTTTTGTTAATTCCTCAGTGTGTCATTGCTTTGAAATGACAACGTGTAAGTTACAATAAGAAAATCATGAAATACGCAACGCAAGATGGCGTATGCCAGAGAGAGTTCTGGGCGAGGAATGTCACGTGACATCTGCGAACGGCTGGTTTTCGTTAATTCAATGGGGGGTGTCAAAACTCCGTTATTTTTTGCAAATATGTATCAAACGATACGAGATATGAAAAAAAAAAAAAATAAGACAGCAAAGTTGCAGAGAATTTTCTCCTGTACAAAATCGGTTATTGAATTTTCGTGTCGGAAGAACGGTTTATTAGCAGTTAAAATTACATTACAAACGGCTGTTTTTGGTGTTACTATCGTATTTTTTTTGTCCGAAATATTTGAAAAAAAGAAGTTCTGGTCTCTGGTAGCCAACAATTATGTCTGTAAAATTTGGTGCCGATCGATTGAACGGTTCGACCTAAAAAGTGGGAACACGTTCTAGACGGACAGACATCCCAAAATTGCCGTTATTTTTGCAAATATCTGTGAAACGATGCGAGATATGGAAAAAAACAGAGATAAAAGTGGTAGAGAAATGTGCCGTCTACAAAGTCATGTATTCAATTTCAGTGTCAGACTAACAGTTAAGGCGTTATTTTCATTTAAATTTCTAGCTGTCAAAAGGCGATTACATTAGGCCCGCTTTTAGTGTTGGTACTGTATCCTGAAGTGGACCAATAATAGTTGTTACTTTTTCTCCAACCCATATACGAGTAAAACAATTTCCGAACACGAGTTGGTTATCACAAGTGACAATGTCTGCCTGCTGTACAAGCCCCAGAAACGGGGGATAGCGACTCTGAGTTACCCACAACATACAACTATTTACCCACAACATACAACTATTTACCCACAACATACAACTATTTACCTCTCGCCCTTGGCATCTTACAGGCTCCACTGCATCCACAGACTGCTTAAGACACTTCTACACGGTAAGTGAGAGCTTGCGAGATTACCCACGATGCACCGGTCACGTCGTCCGCGTACAGTGTAGACGCAAGCGTCCACTTGCACAAGATGCTCGCATACGATCGCTAGCAGACGGAATAGGGTGGATCCTATTCTCACGCCTATGGAAGTGCTTCGCGCATGCGCAGACCACCGAATGGGGAACCCAGCTGACAAACGAAGCCAAGCCGCGAATTTGTTTGACAATATGTACTTGTCTACTGCTCGGAGGAAGGCAGTTATTTCGACTCAGTCGTAAGTTTTTTAGGTTGTTATACTATAGAGGAATTGCATTAAAAATTTCATATAACATTTACAGTTTTAATTGTATACACAGATATAGCTGTTAATATGAAAGCCAAACAAATTTAGAGCAAATATAAATCAAGAAATTTTCACTGGTTTATCCGTCGGTTCTTGATAGTACAACATAACACTTCTACATCTACATAGATACTCTGCAAATCACTTTCAAGTGCCTGGCAGAGGGTTCATTAGCCACTTTCATAACTTTACCGTTCCATTCTCTAATAGCGCGCGGGAAGAAAGAACACCTAAATCGTTCCCTTTTCGATCTGATTTCTCTTATTTTATTCGGATGGTCATGTCTCCCTAAGTGGGTGGGTGCTAGCAAAATATTTTCACATTCAGAAGTAAAAGTCGGTGATTGAAACTTCGCAAACAGATCACGCCGCAATGAATAACGTCTTTCTTTTAATGATTACCACCCCAATTCGTGCAACATTTCCGTGACGCTTCCCCCCCCCCCCCCCCCGTAACGTGATAAAACAAAACGAGCTGCCCTTCTCTGAACCTTCTCAATGTCTTCCGTCAGTCCCACCTGGTGAGGGTCCCACAAGGGGCAACAGTACTCCAGGAGAGGACGCACAAGTGTGATGTAGGCAGTCTCTTTGGTGGAGCTGGTGCATCTTCGAAGCGTTCTGCCGATGAAACGTAACTTTTGATTCGCCTTGCCCACAATATTTTCTGTGTGTTCTCTCTAGTCAAAGTTGTTTGTAATTGTAGCTCCTAGGTATTTGGTACAATCTACGACCTTAAGGTTTGACTGATTTATCGCGTAATTAAAGTTCAGCGGATTTCTTTTAGTGGTCATGTGTATTGCTTCACACTTTTCTTTATTTAGTGTCAATTGCCAATTTTCGCACCGTGCAGAAATTTCGTCTAAATCGCTTTGCTTACTTAAAAGTAGAAATTTGTGTATGTTCTACACATTCATTTCCACGTAGTTACCCGGTTTTCGGCTTACTAGGACATATTCAGACTTTAAACTACGTCGAAAACCGGTTATTTAAATAAACGTCAATATGGTGATCTACCACGAATCGACGAAAGAATCAGTCAAAATATCCAAATCAGTTTGTTGTACATACCAAAAGCTGTATCTCTGTACCCAATAAAAATTGGAACACGTAATATGAAATTTTTACTGCAAATCGTGTTCATTACCATCTTCTAAAATATTTGCTACTTTTTCCTTAAACAGCTGTAGTTAACAGATGAAATATTTGTTTTTGGTGAGCATTACTTGAAGCTTTATCGAAGTGAAAGGTCTATGTATAGACATCTGAGCGTTTTCATCATATACATAGACGCCTCATACCGCAGGGGCTAGAAGTATGTAATCGCATTTTATAATGAGGACGTCAACACATGTGAGCGACGTAGTTACGCATGAACTGCACGAAAACAAATACAGTTTCACAATGGCAGTTTAAAACACAAATGTATTAATCATCACAATATATCATACAGTTTAGAAAAGTGATGTCGCTGCGATTCATTTTACCTTGAGTTGACAACAAACGAAGTAGACGCGTGAAGCAGACATGCGTACCGTATGAACGCTTCTCTGTAGTTCGGCGGTCTACCGCAAGGGGCGCTGCTGTTGACTGCGACTTCCTTGTGCGTGTCGCACGTCTCGTATAGAGAGGGCTTTACTGCGGGTATAGACCTACCGACAGCCCCATTTCTCTTGTCGTAAAGTGGGATATCCTCAGAACCGAATGCAAATGTGAATGTAAACAGAAAGTTCCGTATCTCGTAAGAAATTTGCTTTCAACTTTCACATTTAACGGAAAAGGACTTGTATAATGAAAACCTTGGTAAAGGTTTCTGCACTGTTGCGAGATGTAGGGCTTTGGAAATCGTGGTGGAACGAGAAAAACTGAATATAACTCACCAGGTACGACTTGCTTGGTTCAGGGGCAATCAACACTGCGAACTCACCTGGAACAGAAGAAAACGAAAATTAGGTTCAGAACACGGGTATCGTTAAAACAGTCATTTAAAATGC
The DNA here is from genome assembly GCA_026315105.1 of Locusta migratoria. NCBI lineage: Eukaryota > Metazoa > Arthropoda > Insecta > Orthoptera > Acrididae > Locusta > Locusta migratoria. The sequence goes on from CM048752.1 coordinate 127,345,314, forward strand.
GCCCTCTAAAAATAACAGCTAAAACTAAACCGTCAATGTATCACATGCCCACACAGTAACGACAGCTTTTAAACAGATTTCATCTGTAAACTGTTTAACACAAGCAGAAGACAAAATCAATAATTTGACGCACATTGTAGTCAGAGAAAAGCAAGGCGAACGCAATGCTCTCTACTGATTGTTTACGTGCCACATATTCACTGTTTATCGTGCTCACACAATGATTATGGTTCAGTTGTTTGTGTGTGACGGACGGTTAAAGACGACTTCGAAATCTATTGCTCGCGCCAGTTATGAAGTGGAGAATGTCGTTAGATTTTTATGTAAGTGTAAGGAAATCTATCTGGAGAAGGATGTAGTAGCCCCTTACCGCCTCGCGTTGCCATATGACACGATTATCAACCTTTTCCAATATACGACCCCTTTCAGACTCGTTTCGTATTGTCACGATACAGGGGAGACAGCGTTACGGAAATGATACAGGATCTGGGATGGGAATCATTACAACAACGGCGCTTATCGCTGCGGCGTGGGCTACTTGCGAAATTCCAATCGCCAACATTCTGCTCCGAATGCGAAAATATATTTTAGACTTATCAGTCAACACAACACAAAAGGTTAAGAACCTTTTAGGTTTCATCTAAGATGACCACTGTATTTTTAATATTTTTTTCAACGCCTTTTTATCTATGAAGATCTATTCACCGAAACTGGTTGATATATAAGGTTATTAATAAACAGCCGATGGTTTGAAAATGCATTTTATGTAAAATTTTACCGTTTGCATCAAATTGTGTGAAGGTGAGCATGTAGATGAGCCTTAAAATTTCCTGAAACATCTCGCCTATGTGGCCAATAGGAAAAGGGAATGCACGCGCGAAAGATTGAAGTCGCGCTACATACGAAGTATTCTTTGACTTTCATTTTATATCATTCCCTGCGACGTTAAACTCATAAAATATAAATGTACTTCAACAGTTCGATGCTGTTGAACTGCTGCAGCAACAGCAACAGCGAGAGTTATCGTCAAGAGAAGAAGCGAGGCTACTTTCAATGATTATGCAGACATTGCTCCGATTCGAAATTGATGACATTTAACTTTTATTAAATACTAGCTATAAGCCCGGCGTTGCCCGGGTGTTTTTCCACATTTCCCTCTCTCCACAAAGTTTTCTGCAAGGTACCCTCTGTCATGCACCGTACAAACATTTATGTACCCAGTGATCTTCCGCTTGATTTAAAGGTCATGTGTGCAAACATTCAAAGATCAGAGCAAAACTATGCATTTTGTGAAATTCCTTAAGTATCCTCCGCCATGCAACGAACGAAATTTTATACTAACAGTGATATTTCTCTTGTTTTTAAGGTAAGGTGTGCAAAATACCATAAATATCGGAACAAAACTATAGATTTCTGTGCAATAGAAACGCAGTTTGTTGTTAACAAATACTCCAGTTTTATTTCATACAACCCTTGTTCTGAGAACAACAACAACAACAAAGTATCTATGAAATCGGTCGAGTCGTTTTTAAGTTAGTGGGGCGACCAAGGTATTTAGGGATACATTTTTATGTTGCAAACTACCCTCCGCCATGCACCGTATGGAACTTAAGGTAGACGGTGACCTTCCTCTTGTTTTGAAGGTCAAGCGTGCGAAATTTCGTATGGATCGGAATAAAACTGTAGATTTCGTGAGTCTGTAGGAGTAGTATGCTCCGCCATGCAGCTATCAGAAAATACTTTCTTAGCTGATGTTTTCTACCTATAAACTACATTCCTGCCAAATTTCAGGTTCATAGGTGAGATAGTTCTCGAGATTTCGTGTTTAGTCAGTGAGTGAGTAAGCGTCCTTTCGTTTTTATATAGATAGTTGACAACATTAGCACACTACGCATCCTCTGCCGTAAATAACATTTTACCGCTTTGGTGAGGCAAGTGTCAACAGATAAAAAGGTGTTAAAATTGGCCGGCCGCGGTGGCCGAGGGGACTGAGGCGCTTCAGTCACGGTCTGCACGGCCACTACGGTAGGGGGTTCGAATCCCCCCTCGGGCATGGATATTTGTGCCGTCATTAGTTGTAGCTAGTTCATAAGTAGTTTGTAAGTTTAGGGACTGATGACCCCGTAGTTAAGTCCCATAAGCTTAACAAACATTTGAATTTGTTAGAACTGAATGGTAAAATGCATCAAATACATCTAGTTGAGACAAACAAGAGTACGTGTAACTTTTACTTAATTTTGGATTCAAGAAAATTAAGGGAGACTTGCAGGCAAAACTAAATAACATGCAAATCTGTAATGTTAACTTTATTTGATACAACGTCATGCCTGATGCGACGGTTTTACGGCATCTACAGCGAAATGGCATCTACGCTTCATAAACGTCCCAAATTACACGCAAACTTTGTTGCAGGCCCCAATCTACTGCCATTTTCTAATAACTGACGCATAAATCTGGGTATTCTCACACGGTGGCCTCATTGTTTATGACGTCAAATCTTTCGTTTTTGGGTCAGAAACCTTCGTGGGAGTGCGGTGAACAGATCACCGAAGTTTCATTGCAAGCGAATGAATGGTTTATGAACGCACAGAGCACATACATACATGATATATTACAGCGACGTTCATTTACCATTCAACATCGTTGGGGAAGGTGAAGAAGATTATATCCTTATTTGTATTGGCATCATGGCGGCAATTAGGTGCTCACCACCATCGGCTGCCTTTCGTTTTATTGCCGCTCATAATAAAAATGGAACAGCTCCAACTGTTCCGACACATATTTCGGTAATTTGGAAGGACGCTTGTATATCGCCTCGGACGGCCTACTATCGATATGTATCGAATATGTATACCAACCATAGAGCAGGTATAGCATGTTTTATTTATATCAATGATTTGTATGAAATCTTCGGTTCCTAAAAGGTATTATCTTGGTCTACGCTATTTCACTTAAAAACCGTCTGTAGCGTACCCTTTAGAAGATTAGGTTTAGGTTAAACAATTTTTTTTAATTTTCAAAATTTATTTAGTACGCTAAACTTTCGTTCAGAAAGGTATTATCGTAGTCTAGGCTAAACAATTTTCTGCTATATCATAAAGGCAACTGATTTCGCCTACGATTACGAGTAAACAAACTATTTTATTTTATAGCATGTAAGCATCTTTGACAAAGCTGTTGTTATAATTACGAAAAAATATAAAAGTTTTCTTTGATTTAACGTTTTAATGTAAAAAGCTGCATAATACCTGACAGCTAAAAACCGTATACAACAACTAAATACGTGTTTATTTCCATAAAGTTTATGCAACAGTTACGCCAGATGTCAACATTTAAAGTCCAAACATCGCAGACGCGCTCGACTGTTTAAACAGCTGTAGCACTATTAAATAAAACACAAGCAGCTATCCGGAACTTTATTGCAATGTATTTAAACAAACTACGATAGCATTCTGATGCTCGCACGTTCGATACAAATTAACATTACGCAACTATCGATAGTCTGTCATTATCGATAGCAGGCCGTCCGAAGCGATATACAACTGTACTTCCAAATTACCCATATTTCTAATATTTTCACTGCACTGCACGCAATACTTGTTTATTTTTACTCGATTCAAGCAGTTAAAGTACACAATTAACAAAACAAAGGGAACTTATCTAGACCCATCTCGGTTCAAAGACGGCGCCTTACCACGCCGCAGAACACGCAGTGGCGACGCGTTTACTACCTTTCAAGATGGCCGACTCCGCGCAAGCGCACTAAAATTTGGACCAAAGACTGCAGCGGGAGTTTCGTTTCTGTATACTCCGTGTTCTGTGCCGGCAGCATTAGTGGCGACGAGTTGCAACGCAAGCGTGTAGTAGGTACCAATGTTATTCTATAAAAGGTTGGGCCCGAAGCGAAACGGCCTGCTATTGGCCGTTGAAATGACCTCAGCGGCGAAGCGGAACTGCTAGCGAGGGGCGCTATTAAATATACATCCCTAACGCAGAAACGTTACAGCGTGGTAAATTTATTGGTTTACAGTTGAATGTAAGAGGCAAGCAACTTAAAGTTAGTGATTAGGGGGACATTTAGAGATATGATACATTACTTACATTCCATATTAAGGAATATGTTGCCGTTTTAAATATGTAACAAATTTAGTTACAATATATTACAATTATCGTATTTTGTGGTTTATACATAGTACATCCACATACGTTTACGGTAACAGAGTTGCATACGAAAACATTTAACAGAATAACGTTAAATTGCGATATAGCATTTACCGAATTGTCCCCTCTAAAGTCTGGCATGTTTTTAACACACCATATTTCAAAGAAGATTTTACGAAATGTTCAAATGTTTATTAAGGTTAAGGGACTTAACTGCGGGGTCATCAGTCCCTAAACTTACAAACTACTTATGAACTACCCTATACTAAGGTAAGGTAAAGCAGTCAACAATCCGAAGATTGGTTTGAACACCACAGTGCTTTACTAGGCACGGTCCTGTTTGGAGGTGGTATGCCGTTGCCTTCCTCCGACCTTGGAACTGACTTACCCAGCCAGTTATAGGGGGACCTACAGTTTAACGTGGGTTCCGAACCACGGTGCTACAGATAAAAATCCTAGTACCTTGCGGGGATCGAACCCGCGACCTTTGGATTTGTAGTCTGGCACTCTACCACTGTGCAACCGAGGCGCACACCCTATACTAAAGACGACACAAACATCCATGCTCGAGGGGGGATTCGAACCCCCGACCGTAGAGGCGGCGCCGCAGACCGCTCGGCCACTACGGCCGGTAAGATTTTACGTGAAAAATGTGTTTAACAACTTAGAACGTCCGGTTTCGTTAGTTAACGACTAAATAAAGTCTCTCAGGTAGCATGCTATTTGAAATAAAGTGAATGTTGCGTGCTAAGTTATGAATGAAATGCCTTTCATGTACGACTCCTTTCCTGACCTCATTCTTTGCGAAGTTCAGTTTACTATTATTATTACTATTTTCAGACATCCTGTTCACAGCTTGGCTTAGGCCTACATATTCCCGCGTTGACTGCCACATTTAAATTAAACACTGAACAAATGCGAAATAGCATAATTTAAAAATGGGTAAATCCAGCTGCACTCATGCATCACTTAAAATACAATTAACAGCCCTTACAATAACTTCTCAATTGGGCTAAATAAAACCAAGAAAAGCAACACTAAACACACCGTATGTCGTGTTATATTGACAATCTAGCAAAATTAAAAATTCCACACAGCGGACTAGCTGACAGAAATTGTTGTGAATCTTCTTCCTACCGAGCGAGGTGGCGCAGTGGTAACACACTGGACTCGTATTCGGAAGGATGGTGGTTCAAATCCACCTCCGGCCATCCAGATTTAGGTCTTCCGTGATTTCCCTAAATCACCCCCAGGCAAATGCCGGGATGGTTCCTTTCAAAGGGCACGGCCCATTTCCTTCCCCCATCCTTACCCAAAACTCCGAGCGTTAGCTCCGTCTCTAATGACCACGCTGTCGACGAGGCGTTAAACCCTACGCTTCCTTCCTAATCTTCTTCCTGTCTCACAGACGAGGTATCGACAGTGGAATGTCTTGGGCATTCTGTCCCAGAAGCAATAAACGCAGCCGATGTTTTACTTCTTTTGGGCGAGGATGCTGACAGAAGTGGCCAATACCTCTAATCTGTGAAAACAAATTTTCCAGACGGTCCTGGTTCAGGCGTGCTGTTAACCCGCGAGGACTTGCGCGTCAGGATTTTGCTCACAGTGATTTTAAAACAATCGGCATTTTACCAGAAGCACTTATTTAGACATATTAAGTACATTACAAACTGTTCTTTGACTGTCAGACTGACAGGCGATCGATTGCGTAACTTTTAAACGTGCATGTTCTCGCGGGTTAATATACACTTAATGCCTAGTGACAAAAGGTCAGGATGAAGGCCAAATAAAGAATTAAATGACATTAAGAGTCCTTTCTGAAGTTTTAACAGCTTCCTTCTGTTTACAAACTGTATTGTTTCACAGCACAAATACCTTATGCAGAGAATTGTTTTTTGAAGCTGCTCGTTTGTTCCATAGGCACTTGCTAATGTCTTCTTGTCAACGATTCTGGAAGAATTTAAAATGTCAAACGAATCGTTAACATATTAATCGAATTTTCTGTCGTAGAACACACGAATAAACGAAACAAAACACACACTGTAAACAAGAAGCTAGCGCAGGGCTACCGCTACCACTGCCGCCGCGTGCTTCGGCTAGAGCGCTGTGCAGCACAAGCACAACAAGCCGCCATTTTGAATCCCTCGTTGAGGACGCGCATTTGACGGCTTTTTAATCCATTCTTAAGGCATTAAATATATTTTCCTAACGCAGAAAATATTACAGCATAGTAAATTATTTTATTTGCTTACATTTGACTGTAAGAGACAAGCAACTTTATGTTAATGATTAGATGGATTAGATTAGATTAGATTATTTATTTGTTCCGTAGATCCAAATTGAGGGGATCCTCGTGGATGTGGAACATGTCAAGAAACAAAATTTACAAGTTGAATAACAAATAATACTAATAATATAAATACATACACTTATAATATAAATACAGATACATAATTTTTTAAGGTTTTTTAAGGTTTTTTTTGTTGTTTTTTTTTGTGATAATATAATAATACTAATATAGTATGAGTGCATGCATCATTTGGTACAATTTAGAAATTCACTAATGGAGTAGAAGGAGTTGGCCACTAGAAAGTCTTTTAGGTTCCTCTTAAACTGATCTTTATTTGTAGCTAAATTTTTTATACTTGATGGTAAATTATTGAAAATGTGTGTTCCTGAGTAGTGGACCCCTTTTTGAACTAAAGTAAGTGCTTTTAAATCCTTGTGTAGATTATTTTTATTTCTAGTATTGTATGTATGAACTGAGCTGTTTGTTGGGAAAAGGGATATATTATTTATGACAAATTTCATTAAGGAATAAATATACTGAGAGGCAGTAGTTAATATACCCAGTTCTTTGAAGAGGCTTCTACAAGATGTCCGTGAATTTACTCCACAAATAATACGTATTACACGTTTTTGGACTCTGAAATGGATATTTAGAGATATGAAACATTCACTTACATTCCATATTAAGGCGTATGTTTCCGTTCTAAATAGTGACCAGATACATTTAAAATTTGTTACAATTATCGCATTTTCTGCTTTATAAATGGTTCATGCACATACGTTTACGGTAACTGAGAGTAACATTCGAAAACAGTTACGGAATAATGTTAAATTGCGATACTGTATTTTGCGCGTTCCCCCATCTAATGTCTCGCATGTTTTACACACACACACTTCAGAGAAGATTTTACTCCAAAAATGTGTTTCGTAAATTTGAACGTCTGGTTTCGTTAGATAACTAAAAATGTTGGTAAGTTTATGGGACTTAACTACGGGGTCATCAGTCCCTAAACTTACAAACTACTTATGAACCACTTACGAACTAGGACGGCACAAATATCCATGCCCGATTGGGGATTCGAACCCCCGACCGTAGTGGCCGTGCTGACCGTGACTGCCGTTAGATAACTACTAAATAAAGTCTCTCAGGTAGCATGCATTTTGAAATAATGTGAATGTTGCATGCTAATTTTCGAATTTAATACCTTTCATGTACTACTTTCCTGTTGCCATTCACTGCGAAGTTCTATTTATTATTTTTTTTTTTTTTCAGACATTCTGTACACACCTTGGCTTAGGCCTACATTTCAATTAAACATTGAACTAATGCGAAGTGATATAATTTTAAAAAACCACTATCTGAGCAAAGGCAGCTGCACTCATGCATCACTTAAAATACAACTGACTCCTTAGTTGGTCTAAACAAAATCAAGAACACTAGCTGCTTTAACCAAATTGTATGTCGAGTTAACAAACTGAAGCGAAATTAAAATAAACAATTGCTTACATGTGTAGGCATATATTTTCCTAACTACCTCTCTGTGAGCACAACAATTTCTAATACAAACGAAAAAAACGTTTTGTTATTAACGCTACACAGATAGTGACTCGATTTTGGCGTCCATCCTTGGCGTCTGGAATGTACAAACCACCTTTTACTCCGATCTATGTTTGAAGGAAACTGATAAAACTTATAGCGACCATGTCTGCTATTATTTGAACAGTTTGTAATTGCACAACCGATCATTTCACAATGTGAAACAAAACAAATCACAAATTATACGCCGATTCACATCGCCGGACTGGGATTCAAAATGGCGGACTGTTCCGCTCGGTATATCTAGTGCTTTACGCAGTACGACGGATTTCTACCTCCGACTGCACAGTCCATTGGGGCCCCTCTGGTAGGTACCATCCACTGAGCAGTTTGAGGCCGGCAGCGGCTGCGATACGACAGCGGAGCGCTCCGATCAATACTGCACGCTTACTGGCCGCCGGGCGATGTAGACACCGCCGCCGTTCGTGGTCCCCACTTGGAAGCAGACTCCACAGGCAGAGGAAGTGGCCAGCCTTACCTGCGGGGACGAGCCGAGGCGCGGAAACCGCCGCTGAGTCAGTGGGTAGCAGGTCAGCACACGTGTGTCGGAGCACAGGTATATGTTACTCTGTGGCCAGACTGTAGGCGAGGCTGAGGCAACGCCTGCATTCCTGGCCGACAGATAAGCACCGCCTCGTCACCTCGCGTGTTTCCCCTCTCAACGCGCAGCTGACCACACTTGAGACACGCCGACGCTCACACACATCGCAAATCGTTTTCCCTGAATGAGCGTAACATCTAAATCTACACACATACTCCGCATTCCACTGTAAGGTGCGTGGCGGAGGGTACACTGTACCACTACTACCCATTTCCTTTCCTGTTCCACTCCCAAATTGAAAGATGAAAAAAAAATGCCTATATGCCTCCGCACGAGCCCTAATTTCTCTTATCTTGCCTTAGTGATCTTTACGCGAAATGTAAGTAGATAGTACTACACTCAGCTTCAAATTCCGGCCCTCTAAATTTACTTAACAGAAATTCACGAAAAGAACGTCGTCTTTCTTTCAGCGATCCCCAATTGAGTTGCCGGTTCATTTCCGTGACATTCGCGCATTGGTCGAACCTACCGGTAACAAATATAGCTGCTCGCCTCTGAACCGCCTCTATGTCTTCCTTCAAACCGATCTGCTGCGGGTCCCAAACACTTGAGCAATACTCGAGACGTGGTCGTACAAGCGTTTTATACGCGGTCTCCTTTACAGGTGAAGTACATCTTCCCAAAATTCTCCCCAATAAACCGAAGTCGACTGTCCGCCTTACTGACAACTGTCCTTACATGCTCGTTCCATTTCATATCGCTCTGCAATGTTACGCCTAGATATTTGAACGACGCGACAGCATCAAGAAGCTCACTACTAATGCTGTATTCGAACATTATGGGATTGTTTTTTCTACTCATGCGCATCACTTTACATTTTTCTATATTGACGGCTAGCTGCCATTCTTCGCACCAACTAGAAATTTTGTCCAAGTCATCCTGTATGTTATTACAGTCAGTTACAGACGACAGCCTCCCATACACCACAGCACATCATCAGCAAACAGCCGCAAATTACAACTTCCTCTGTCCATCAGATCATTTATATAGATAGAAAATAATAGCGGTCCTATCACACTCCCCTGGGGCACGCCTGACGATACACTAGTCTCTGATGAACACTCGCCGTCGAGAACAACGTACTGCGTTCTATTACTCAGGAAGTCTTCCAGCCAGTCACAAATCTGTGAACCTATTCCATAAGCTCGTATCTTCTTTAGCAGTCTGCAGTGTGGCTCCGCGTCGAATGCCTTTTTGAAGTCGAGAAGAACACAATCCGCCTGTTGCCCTTCGTCCATGGCTCGCAAGATGTCATGTGAGAAGAGGGCAAGCTGAGTTTCACACTAACGATGTTCCCTAAACCCGTGCTGATTCATGGAATGAAGCTTTTTCCGTTTCAAGGAAATTTACTATATTCCCAACTGAGAATATGCTCTAAAATTCTACATGAAACTGATGTCAACGATATTGGCCTGTAATTGTGTGGGTCAGTTCTCTTTCCTAACAATCTAAGATTCCTTCTGTCCGCTTATCCATTTTCCGGCATTCCTTCAGTATTCACCTTTCTACGTGAAAAATTTGGTAATTTTGTTTTCCTATCCTAAGGAGTTCAAGTGACAATGTAATTCAGGCGAGCGCCACTTTAAGAACTACGCATTTATCGGATCAACTCCGTTCCTACACCCAACCAAGATGGCTGCCGATGGCTGCCTGTCCGCTGATGTAGGCGGCATAGGCTCTCTCTCAGTCGTTCTGTTGTCGCTGAGCAGAACTGACTGAAAATATGATGAGATGTCTGCTTGAAATTACTTAGCTTTACATTAATCATACACCTCCTTATACAGCCGCTACTGTCTCAAACGCAGTGAGGATGGCGAGCGCAGAGAAAGCAGTGAGCTGGAACAAACAGAGCGACCGGGACAGTTCCTGGAACTGGAAGTCGCAGGAATCGTTCCGAATGGGACCGACTAGGAGCACGTAAGTGAACGGCAGGCTGCCGTTCTCTTGAGTAGTTCCTCGGTAAAGCCACAGCCTAACATACACAGTCGCGACCCTCACTGCTGTGAAAGTTGTTACCAGCTGACAGCTGCTGCGACACTAGCGCTCCTAGCGGTGGGCAAGCTGCCCAAGTAGTCATGTTTGTTTATAATTATTTGTGTGCGTGATTAACGAAATAGCTGGTATAGTTTTTACGTTACAAGCATTAGTAAAATATTAAGAGATGTGCATAACACGGATATTAATGTAAAAACAGCCGAATTTAACTGATTGAGAGGTGTAATGAACAACTTCGTCGTGAACAAATACTTACGAATATGTGATATTTTGCATCTTATTCCGCTGAAAGTAAGTACAATATAAACATAAGAGAAACACAAATTTCTATTATGGTGTGTTCTTACTATGGCAAGAGTTTTCTGACGCGTATCAATTCGGTGTGTTGTCTAATGATTCGAACATTTTTAGGTTTCACCCGTCTTTCTGATAACCGCATATTCATTTCAGTGTCATTACTTTAGCTTAAAAAGGCAATGTCTTGTAGATTCTTGCCGTTAGTGGTTCAGTTGTAGCGACAACTGTGGAATTGGGTTCTTCTTTATTGAAAACAGCTAGATTGCTTTTTCCGTTTGCTTGCCAGATCTGTGGCGTTTTTCCTTCAGCTACAGTTGTGGTGGCTGCTTTGGTACGTTACATACTGTCGTTATTGCATTCTATATGCGTTTTCTACGTTCCAACCTCACCGATTTTACTAGAATTTTGAAGAAACCATAACCTTCTTGAGTGGAAAAGCGACGGCTTTTTGCCAAAGGTCAGGTCTTCTGGTATTTCTTAGCCATTTTTAATAGAAAATTATATTATTCAGCAAAATATTGTAGGTTACAAGAGAATTGTAAATAAACTGTCGTGCAATGTACCTTTTCTTACCTAATCAGGGATCTCAGTAAACCTAATAAAGACAAAAGTGGAGCCAATTTTAAATTACTACTCATTTTTATGGCACTACATACGTTCCTTAGAGTGAAAACTCTCAAGAAATCAATCTAAACGATACTATTCGCACTCATCCAATACCGTAGCTTGCCGGCCGCTTGGAGCGCTGCAGTCGGGGGTAGTGTATAACAAAAATCTGCGGGAGTGTCGTGACTGTATGTGTTGGACTGCTGTAAAGCCCTGCATAGGGAGAGTACGGCCATCCTATTCCGCGCCGCTTCAGGCTCGTGATTGGCTGAAATCCAGTCACGTGGTTCTTTCCGCCATCTTGGTCCTGTACGTTGCTTGGCTGCCATGAGAAAGTCTTGTGAATATTCGTATGTTTTGGTTTGAATAATGCCACAGTGTTGTACTTTTCGGTGTTTTTAAGAAGCGAAGAAGGGAGGTAAACACTATAGTACTTCCATTAGGTATCAGAAATACAGGAAGATCAACAGCCTGGCTGATGAAAGTCGTCAGAGAAAACTAGGAGCACAGAAGCGAACTTCGGTTCTTGTGCTGTGATGATTTTAATTCATAAATTAATAGAGTAAAGAATCATTGACGAATACATCAAGCAGCAGACACCTATTTTTAACTTGAATAAATTTGTGAAGAAAATTCCTGCATAATGTCGTGATGTTAAATTCATCTGCAGCTAGTTGCCGAAAAGACACAAATTTTTGACATATTAGTGAGTGAACTAGATTCCCATTTAGATATGAAATCAATATACAGTTCCTGAAGCAAGCTTTTGTCATTCTTTTTCGTGTGTATCATTACAGCAAAGAGAGTATTGAAACAAAACAAATATTAGACATTCAAATGTAATTGGCATTGTAAAGGCACCTTTAATTTCTGTTTCTGGTAAAAGTCATGTAGTGGGTATCTCCTTGTATTTTTCGTAGTTCATGCAAGATATAACTACATAATACGCAAGAAAATACTCATCAGCGACTTATCGTAATCTCAAATATTTTTCTTAATTTACAATATGCTTCGATGTCGACATGTTCGCGGTATATTCGAATATTTGGCTACAGGTCAATCTGAATTTATAGGTGAACCCCTTAGATCTGGAGCCACAAACCAAACAGTTTCCTTAAAATCGGACGATAAGTATTCCGTAGAGCAGCCAGGTCCGCATGGACAGAACTACGCGAAGTTCCCGCATCTGTCCGTCGGATATAACAGCCTGTATCTCGAGAATGAAAAGAGTTATCGTCCTGCTATCAACCTTAAGTAAAATTTCGATATCTTCCCTACATTTCGTCCGCAGCATTGTATATGCTAAAATCAACCATACGCAAAGTCTATGCAATGCGATTTTCCCTCTGCGAACTCTTCAAAATTTTGCGCAGTAGCTTACTTAATTTGATGTAGCACGGAAACTATAAGTAATAATGAATAGAAATTGAGATCATTATCGAGCGAATATATCACACTGTAACACGTGAAAAAATATTTTTCATCGACTAGTTTTCTCAAAACCGGGTGAGAAGTATTGTTAAGCGCTGGGAACGTTGTAGCGGTCGGTGTGGAAGAAATTTCGTAATCGGCAGCCTGCGAACAGCGGGAAAATTGAGGAGCGCCTCGGCAGCCATCATGGTGGCAAACTTCCGAGACAACTTTAAATGTGCGTAACACTTTCGATTAGCGCGTGTATTCATTCGACTTAAGTCGCGAAAACTATGTCTCATTTAAATATATTCCTACAGAAGAGCTTCAGGCTCTTTGAATATACAGCAACTATCGGTTGTGTGAAAATTTATTACACATACGGTATAGAATTCGGCCAACAGCGTTTATCCTTCATAATTGAAACGAATTATAAAATTTAGATTTTCTTAGCGTTCTAAGTGCAGCACATGAACGGAATTTATCGTTAGAGTCGCTTTTTGGCACTTTCTTCGTATATTTTACGATGGTGTAACTTTCGTATAAACATTAATTTCGGAAGAGTTTCACAACACTTTACGTCTGTGCTTGATTGCCTGCTGTATTCCCCAGTATAGATAATTTATAGCATAAAAAAATTGAACATAGTTGCCTGAAACAATGTTAAAAATCGACTGTGCAAATGAAATTTCCCATCAGATATATCTCTGTAAAACAGAGTCTTACCTGGTCAATACAGCAACCAGCAACTACCAAATTCTTTTAACACGAAGTATGCCATAACTTTTTCTTGACTAAGCGCATCAAACATTGGCATTACCGTATGTAGCACGAATATTAGTACTTCTAATGCTTTAAGCCAAATACCTTACAGTAGCGCGAACTGCTCAAAAGTCAGCAACTATCGTCATAGGGTTCAACTTCACACTTCACAGTGTGGCTATGTGTCATTCATATATGGCAACATACACAGTTCTGTGAACCCCTTTCAGTTGTTATACCTATGTGTAAAGCAGATGACCTTTAAATTCTATGTTACAAGTTGCTAATATTAATTTCATTTACAAAAATTCGAACTGCAGTGAAGCAACTGATCTCTTGATCGAGATAATTTTTCACACTATGATTAAATGGAACTTTTTAAAGTTTCTGTCCAGCAGTACTGCCTAAAGTAGCTCGTTTTTAAGTGCTACCAGTATTGTACAATGTATGTCATTTATTTCATTCAAAATCCTAAACTGTCTTGATTAAGAGTCTGTTAAGGAAGAGTAATTATCTCTGAACGCAAGTAGTAGGACTATTTGTAGGCCGGCCGCGATGGCCGAGGGGACTGAGGCGCTCCAGTCACGGTCTGCACGGCCACTACGGTCGGGGGTTCGAATTCCCCCTCGGGCATGGATATTTGTGCCGTCCTTAGTTGTAAATAGTTCATAAGTGGTTTGTAAGTTTAGGGACTGATGACGTTGTAGTTAAGTCCCACAGACTATTTGTATTCTTGAGAAGTATATCATGGGGAGACAGTATTCGTTCTTTTTATTCTTTTTTAAATCGACTTATGCACTTTAACACTAAGCAGCTCGTCACCATCGTGCTTTACGTACACTGCAATAGTAAAATAACAAGGACGTGACTACCAACTGAGTATATATAGCGCAGTAGCTATATGACACGATTGATCTACTAACAACACTCATTTATGTGACGCTTGCCACTATCATGGCGGCCGGGGGAAGGTTCAAATCATCCCGCGACAGCGGCGCCGTCAGGGAGTCTATTTTTTACAAGGTCTTTGGTGTACAACATTGACCTCTATACAACTCTGGATATTGAAATTCAGCTGTCTTAGCGTGTCATATTTAGTTTCTTGCCAAATTCAAACATGGCTGCTAAGTAGCATTTCAAGAAAAAGAGAAGAAAATATGTTTCGATTCCGCTCCGATATCAGCCTACAACATCGAATATTGAATTAAATTCCAAATCAAGAGGTACGTGTAGGCAAGCAATTCTTTGTCACATAACTAATGGAAACTCGTTTGCCAAATTTAAACGTGGCGGACAATGCGAAATCGTGTGCAAAACATATGAATGTGCAGGCACGCTGCAATTCTATGCTCAGGCACCAAAGTTAATCATCCAGTTATTATAGAGACACAGACATACATTACTAGACTGGCAAACTAGCTTTTGTGACTGAAGCCTGACGCCGCCATCTTGCCTTATCTCACGTCATAAAGTTTCTGTTCGGTATTAGTATGAACTAGTCACACATTGTAAGCCATATTAGTTGGTTTGAACAGGATTTAATTTGAGCCAATACTTCCGCATTGAATGAACACATACATTGTCGAGAACGTGTTAGGTACGGTTGAATTTTACTTAACGCCCTGGCCCCCTCGCCTGATTATATTGTCAGTGACGTTAGGTTGACATCCTATCGCTTGACAACGCAAATGTTTGTCATGAAATCTTCGTTTTACTAGAGCTGTTTCTTTGAGTGAACGAGGGTACGTACAAGAACCTGACAACCAGAGGGCAGGAACAGCATTACTTATTTACTTCATCGTCTGTACGAAACACTAATCAAGTCTTTCAATGCGGACTTCTGAAATATTAACATCTTGGAAAAAACTTTCATCCGTTTCGTTGATGTTGCCAACATAATCATGCGAGACCACCTGTATGTCAGGTAAAATATTACCGTTACATACAGTGAAAGCAGAAGTAGTTAATGTGAATAACACCAAGAAGAATAAAGATATGTTATTCACGACAAACAGCACATTTATCACGGTCATACTATAGAAAGAAAAGCTGTAGTTGACCGAAACTGAGAACCGATTAATAAAAACAGAAAATGGGAGTCATTAGTGTCTGTGTCAAAGCAGACTATAAATTTCCTGAGAACTCTCAAAAGAAATATACGTCTCGTCCACGATAAACAACACTTTTATAATTAATACTGAAGGAAAATCCGAAATGGACTGAAATTAGTAAGAGATTAATAACAGCAGCAAATCGATGCAACTCATTACTGTATGTGTCAATTTTACTCCAGACATATGCAGGACACCCATTTTCCATATGTCAAAACTCCAAAGACAGCGTAGTTACGACAGTTCATCCGTATTTTACGACATTTTCTGCAATAACACACGCGACTGCTCTCACGTTTACAGTATAGAAATATGGCGGCGAGACGTCACTGACACCAATGATAGTGTATGCGGCATTGCCAGTCTAGTAATGTCTGTCTGTGGTTACAGACAGAGTTGCCAGGTTTTTCTATTGCTCTGTCGCCAAATTTTAAACAAAAAGTAGCCAAAATATCGCCATCAATATAATACCAAAATATAACCATCTATTCATCAGTAAAAATAGCCAAATATCTCAATCTTTAATCTGTTAACATTATTATGCTGTGGTAATTATGGCATGTTACTCGACAATAATAATCCTGAAATTCAGGGAGTAAGCTGGTTACTGAGCACTCTCACATTCACAGACATGAGACTGAACGTTCCAAGGAAACTCATACTTCACAGAAACATTAATCTGAGTCCATCCAAGAACTGAACCCAGAAACACCACCAGCCGACAATAAGGGCAGTCAAAATATTGTCACATTGTAAATATAATAGAGAGAGACCGAAAATTCAGTTACATTTAACTAACACGTTTATTAATTTCATAGCCTATAAAAATTACAAACAAAACTGTTCAAGAATCATTCTATCAAACTTACACAAGAGATATTCTCATGCATAGGTTCGATTACCAAACACTTTCACCTTCTTAAAAACAAATATTTACAGATATTAAATAGAGATATTGAATGTTTTAAACATTTCTTTAATACACGCAAAATAATTACAACATTTTGAGGTGAGGTAATTTGTAATAATGCAGTAACCATTTCATACTTTGAGGTGAGATGGACTTTAATTCGTAATAATACGTCATTACACACTGAAAAATCAACTATGAGAACGACTGGGAAATAACCGCGTGTTCTCCATCGACATTTATACTCTGTAAACCATTGATAACCACTGTGAAGTGCGTAGCAAAGCGTTCGCTTCACAGTAGCACTTGTTACGTATTTCTGTTGTGTTAAATGCCTCCTACAGTGTCGTAGTATACTTCGAGATATCATTTAAAGTCTGTACTTTAACTATCGTAAGTAGGATACATGATGTAGTTTACGTCTATCTTCAAGTGTCTGTAAGTTGAGTTTCTTTACATCTCTGTGACACTCTCCCACACATGCATGATACTTGAAAACATTTGTGCTAACTTATGTACGTTGATTACATTTCCCCAGCATTCTACCGAAGTTTAGCCGGTATCATTGACGCAATGTCTAAAGAGTGATTGCTTTACATACGTTGTATTTGAAGTTAAATAAAATAGCCATTAAGTCGCCAATCAATTCCTTCAATAACCAAATTTAATCGCCAGTCGCCAGACTGATAGAATGGCTACTATTGTAAGAAAAAGATAGCCAAGAATGCGAAAAATCGCCACACCTGGCAACCCTGGTTAGAGATCACAGGTGTGCAAGCAGCAGCGAAATAGGTTCAACATGGCCGCCGCTGGCAGGCTGGCCACACTTTCCCCATACAGGGCTTTAGTTCCTCGGTGCTTGTATCAGTTTCCGTGAAGTGTTCCTGTGCAACGGTTCGTTCGCGAACGCCCCATTTCGTCGAACGCTCCTCTCCCCGCGACGCGAAATTCCTGTCGTTGGTACCACGCAGACGCAGCGGAAAGTATTCCGGCTAACGGCGCTGGCGGAGCAGTTGGCCGGCCTGGCGCGACGGTGCTGCCGCCTGGCGAGCCCGACTAGTATTATTAGCGATTTTCCACGGCGCGAATCGGACACAGCGTAGCGCAACAGCTGTTTGTGCTACGGTCGGTGACTCGCGCAACGCATTCTGGGTCGCCGACGCACTTCCGGCAACAGAGCGCACGGCTAGCGGCCGGCCGTCTGCCCAATCAGAGCTGTCAGCTTTCTCTACTGCTCTGTCGCCAAATTTTGAACAAAAAGTTGCCATGATGGATGTGAGGTCGCGGTTGTATGCTTAATTATTTTGTCCAGTAGGCTCAACCACATAGATCGTGTATGAAACACTAAAATATGGCGCGTTTCAAGGGCCAAGCCCTCATCATCTGATAAAATATACAAGAATGTTAATATATTTTATTTGTCTCGGGTTATAAAGATCCTTGTATATTTTATCTGATGATGAGGGCTTGACCCTTGAAACGCGTCATATTCTAGTGTTTTACTAGCTGAACCCCCGCTGCTTCGCATGCGTAGGCTGGTTGGTCTGCACCAGTTGTTTCTTTTTAATCCTGATGAAGAATCCGTATCTAAGTTTCGTAGTTCTAGCTTGAAATATGAGTTAACAGCAACGTATTTTTGAAAATCAATTTTTTGCGTTACACATTTTACCCCCCCTTATTTATCGAATTTCGAGAAGTGCCGAAACACGTGTCTTTTATATTCGAACCCTGAATTAAAATCTGAAAGTTTGTACTTCTAGCTTCAAAATTGCCTAAATAGCTACGTATTTTCAAAAACAAAACAAAAAACACGTTCCATCCCCTATTTCACCCCGTTACGGACGGAATATAAAAAAATCGCTTCTTAAATGACGCCTACAGAGTTAGATAAACACCCTCCACAAATTTCAAGTTTCTATCTTCAGTGGTTTGGGCTGGGCGATGAGGAGTCAGTCAGTCAATCGAGACACTTCCTTTTATATATAGAGAAGATAGAGATATACAAGATCTATGTGGTTGAGCCTACTTGACAAAGTAATTGAACTTAGTTTCGGTGCGGGCAGTGGCGGGTTGGACCAAGACTGTTTTGGCTTCCCTCAGAAAATCAAATCGATTGCTGTTATACTATGAAGCGGCGGTGCCGCAGTGGATAGACCGGTAGCCGGCAGATGACCGGGCTCAGCTAGCACTTTGTAGCCGTCCTGGTCTGTCGAGCGCTGCTGGCTAGCGGGTGCCCTGATGCCTACCAGTACAGCACTGTACAGTACAATCACAACAATCCGACATTTTGAATCTCACATTCAAGGTGCGCATTTAAAGGCTACGGCACTCTTACACTTTTTAATATACTCTTAAAGCCATTAAATATACTTTCCTGGCGCAGAAATATTACAGCACAGTAAATTTAATAGACTCGAAGGGCATGAAAGGGAAACCTCAGTTGGGAAGGGAGTAAGACAGGGTTGTAGCCTTTCTCCGATGTTATTCAATTTGTACATTGAGCAGGCGGTGAAGGAAAGCAAGGAAAAATTTGGAATAGGGATTAAAGTTCAGGGGGAAGAAATAAAAACATTGCGTTTTGCTGATAACATTGTAATTCTGTCAGACACAACAAAGGATCTGGAAGAGCAGTTGAATGGAATGGACAGCGTGTTGAAGAGAGCGTATAAAATGAACATTAACAAGAGCAAAACAAAAATAATGGAATGCGGTTTTAGAAAATCAGACGATGCTGAAGGAATTAGATTAGGTAACGATACAATGAAGGTGGTAGACCAGTTTTGTTACTTGGGTAGTAAAATAACATGCGATGGTCGCAGTACAGAGGATATAAAATGCAGAATGGCAATGGGAAGAAAAGCATTTTTGAAAAAGACAAATTTTCAAACATCGAATATTAATTTAAGTGTAAGGAAGTCCTTTCTGAAGGCATTTGTGCGGAGTGTTGCCTTGTACGGGAGTGAAACATGGACGATAGGCAGTGCGGACAGGAAGAGGATTGAGGCTTTTGAGATGTGGTGCTACAGGAGAATGCTGAAGATTAGGTGGGTAGATCGCATAATTAATGAGGAGGTACCGAACAGAATTGGCGAGAAAAGGAATTTTTGGCATACCCTAACTAAAAGAAGGGATCGCTTGGTAGGACACATTCTTAGACATCGGGGAATCGTAAATTTAGCATTGGAGGGAAGTGTGTGGGGTAAAAATCGCAGAGGGAGACCAAGAGACGCGTATAGTAAGCAGATTCAAGTGGATGTGGGTTGCCGTTCTTGTGAGGAGATGAAAAGGCTTGCTCAGGATAGAGTAGGGTGGAGAGCTGCATCAAACCAGTCTCCGGACTGAAGACCATAACAACAAAAAATTTATTGGCTAACATTTGACTGTAAGAGGCAATTTAGTGATTAGAGGGATATTTAGAGATATGATACTTAACTTACATCCATATTAAAGCATATGTTGCCGTTCTAAATATGTACCAAATGTAGTTAAAAATACGTTACAATTATCGTATTTTCTAGTTAAAAGTAGTAGGCCTACATCCACATACTTTTACGGTTACTAATAGTTGCATTGTGCCTCGGTTGCACAGTGGTAGAGTGCCAGACTACAAATCCAAAGGTCGCGGGTTCGATCCCCGCCAGGTCCTAACATTTTTATCTGTCACTTTCCACTTCTTTCACCTCTGGCAGTGTTGCTCTTGTGAAAAATAGCGAGTAGCACCGTGGTTCGGAACCCACGTTGAACTGTAGCTCCCCCTATAACTGGCTGGGTAAGTCAGTTCCAAGGTCGGAGGAAGGCAACGGCATACCACCTCCAAACAGAAACGTGCCTAGTAAAGCACTGTGATGTTCAAAACAATCTTCGGATTGTTGACTGCTTTACCTTTTTAATAGTTATATACGAGAACAGTTACAAAATAATGTTAAATTTCGTTCCAGCACTTCACGTAGTGCCCCCTTCTAATGTCTCGCATATTTTAAACACACACCGCATTTCAGAGAAGATTTTACGTCTTTCCTGTTCCCATTCTTTGCGAAGTTCAATTTTTCTTTTTCTTTTTCAGACATCCTGTTCACAGCTTGGCTTAGGCCTACATATTCCAGTGTTGAGAGTCGTCATTAATTTAAACAATACACTAATGTGAAATAATATAATTTAAAAACCAATAATTGGGTAAAGCCGGCTGGACTCAAGCATCACTTAAAAAAACAATTAATAGATCTTAGAATAAGTACCTAGTTGGTCTAGATATCAAGAAAAGCAACTTTAAACACACTGTGTCTCGTGATATATTAACAGTCTATCAAAATTAAAATAAACCACTGCTGACATGTATAGGCCTATATTTTCTTTTCTACATCTCTGTCAGCGTAACTATTTTAATACAAATAAAAGAAGGTTTAATTCTTAAGGTTAACAGACAGTTACTCTATTTTGTCGTCCATACTTAGCGTCTGGAATTTACAAGCCACCTTTTACGCCAACCCGGGTTTCAAGAAAATCGATAAAACTTACAGTGACCTTGTCTGCTATTATTTGAGCAGTGTGGAGATGCACTACCAACCATTTCACACTGTGAAACAAAATCACAAACTGTTGGCTGATTCACTTCGCTACACCAGGCATAGCACACAACGGTCGTCGGATTGCGATTCAAAATGGCGGATTGTTCAGCTCGGTGTATCCAGTCCTTTAGTCTGTAAGGTGACGTCACGGCGGGCCGCTGACCACGCACCCTGCATACAGCACCTGTCGACACTCTACATCTACATCTACACGGGATACTATGAAAATCACATTTAAGTGCCTGCCAGAGGGTTCATCGAACCACCGTTATACTATTTATCTCCCATTCCATTCTCGAATACCGCGCGGGAAGAAAGAACACCTGAATCTCTCCGTTCCAGCTCTGATTTCTCGTATTTTATTCTGATGATCTTTTCTACCCATGTAGGCGGGAGTCAACAATATATTTTCGCATTCGGAGAAGAATGTTGGCGATTGGAGTTTCGCAAGTAGCCCACGCCGCAGCGATAAGCGCCGTTGTTGTAATGATTCCCATCCCAGATCCTGTACCATTTCCGTAACGCTGTCTCCCATGTATCGTGACAATACGAAACGAGCTGCCCTTCTCTGGACTCTTTCGAAGTCCTCCATCAAACCCACCTGATAAGGATCCCACACTGGGCTGCAATACTTCAAACGAGGACGGACAAGCGTAATGTACGCAGTCTCGTCAGTAATCAAATGTTCAAATGTTTGTAAATCTATCGGACCAAACTGCGTGGTCATCAGTCCGTAGCTTACAAACTACTTAAACCTAGGTAAACTAACCTAAGGACAACACACACACCCATGACCCAGGGAGGACTGGAACCTCCACGGCGAGCAACCGCGCGCTCCGCAGCGAGACGCTTTAGACCGCTCGGCTACTCCACCGCGGCTCTTTTTAGTAGTTCCGTTGCATCGTTCAGGGGTTCTGCCTTTCCCACAACATTATCTATGTGTTCTTTCCAATTTAACCCTCTCATGCGCCGCGTCCTCAATGAGGATATTTAAATTTTGTCTCATTTCTGACATCTTTTACATTTGATGTGACCATAAAAGCAAAGGTACCCTATATGAGGAGTAATAATGAATGCTAGAATGTATCCTAGACGGCATTGTTAGCCGTTGGGCTAATGCAATAGCCTGTCATTCGGTGCCCAACGTATCACTCTTCGATGGTTTAGAGCACTGGCCAGCCCAATGTGGACTGCCGTCGGAAAACGTCACATCTGAAAAAAGTATCAACTTTCTGTGTACCCAGACTGCCTGAAACAAATTCATTGTACAAAAAATACAAAATAGTGTACACTTTTCATGTATTCTTGCAATGCAACCAATAAAACCATTTTCAAAGAGTAGTCTAAATATAATTTTCAAAGAGTAATTATTATATCGCATTTCGCGTTTTTCCTACAAATTGCTAAATATCTATCAGATCGCTATAAAACCGTGCCTACAAAGTTCCTCAGGTATAAATTAGTAACTGTACAAATATTTAAGTCTCTGCGTCTTGTCTTTCGGACGTGATAAGCGTAGACCGAACAGACATTCACATTATATATATATATATATATATATATATATATATATATATATATATAAATAGCTATCAGATCGCCATAAAACCGTGACTAAAGTTTTCCCCGGACAGACATTAGTAAGTGTACAAATGTTTAGCTGTTTATGCCTTGTGGTTCAGACGTGATAAACGTACACCGAATAGACATTCACATTTATAGATATAGATGACTCCATAAATATGCGGGTTTTTTTTTTTTTTTTTTTGGGCGCACTACTTCTCAGGTCATTAGCGCGCAAATCGGAACTGATTCGCTAGATCTCGAAAAAATTGATAACTACCAGATAGAGTATCAAGAGAAGGCTAAAAACGAAAGATAAAAACAATTAAAAGGGGTAAATATCTTTTGATAGATTGGCCAAGTTGATAAAACGCCAAACCCGAGCAGCTGCTCGTGTGTCATCAGCTAAAATTTCCTGCAGAGTAGACGGAAAGTGAAGGGCTACACGGAGATGATTAAAATTAACACAAGTCAATAAAACATGTCGCACTGTCAGCAGTTCACCGCAGGAGCACAGCGGTGCAGGGTCGGCGGACAGCAAGTGACGGTGGCTGAAACGGCAGTGGCCGATCCGCAACCGGGCCAGGATGACCTCCTCCCGCCGAGAGGGGCGTGAGGAGGTCCTCATAAATATGCGAAGTGATTGTCTTAAAATTTTCTCCATTAATTTGAGAGTAATGTTAAAAATATTTCGGGTACGCATTACACAGTTCAGAAATACGATGCCGGGCGCAGTGGCCGAGCGGACTGCGACGCGCCAGTCCCGGTGTGCACGGCCGCCGCGGTCTGAGTTTCGAATCCCCCCTCGGGCACGGGTGTTTGCGCCGTCCTTAGTGTTAGCTGGTTGATAAGGTGTGACGTCCGGTCAGTGCCCTGCGGGCCTCTCGAGACCTGTGGGACGGAGTTTAGCTCACAAGGGGAGGCCGCCAACTGTGACATTCAGATGCGATTCATACTGCCCATCACGAAAGCTCATGGCCACAGGTGTCATGTGGCAAAGCACCAAGATGCACTTCTCAGCCGTTGTCGAGAAAATCGACAGTTAAGAAACAGCCGTTGCGGTGAAGTACTCTCTACGATTAATATTGTTCTACAGCGCCGTGGCGCAGCGGTAAGAGCTTGGGCTCGTAATCCTAAGATCGCCGGATCGATTCTCGCGGCATGCAACTTTTTTTATTATTCGTTTTTTGTAATTCAAATGTACACACACACACACACACACACACACACACACACACACACACACACACACGCACGCAAGTGTGAAGGCAATTAATAACATATGATGTTCGAAGTCGCCAGTTTGTCCACGACAAACGACTTTCAAACAACTTGTTATATGCAACTGGCGACTTCGAACGTCATGACGTTTTCCGCAAACAAAGTTGTATTGCACAAATGTTATTAAATGTCTTCATAATGTCTACTACGATTAGTTAATGGAAGAAGTATAAACGATATTCTGAAACGAATAGGTATAGTGTAAATCAAACCTGACGAACGAAAGAACAATTTTTTCAGAATGTCAGTCAGGTGTGTTTCCCAACAGATAATTTAAAAAACAACTGTTCTTGTAAAAACGCGTCGTTTATCAGATGCGCTCGATGTCGTGGTGTTAACTGCTTTTCATATTTCTATGTAACTATCACTCTGGTTCGTGCGATGTATGAATTACAAAAAAACAAATAATAAAAGTTGCATGCCTCGAGATTCGACCCGGCGACCTTCGGATTACGAACCCGAGCGCTTACCGCTACGCCACGCCTCTGCACAATGTCACTGATCGTAGAGGTTATTTCATCGCAGCGGCTTTTTTAAATTGTCTACTTTCTCGACAACGGCTGAGAAGTGCATCTCGGTGCTTTGCCAAAATACACGTCTGGCCACGAGATTTCATTATGCGCTGTGTGAATCGCACCTGGATGTCACAATTGTCGGCCTCCCCTCGATAGTTGAATACCGGTGGAGAAGGACGGTGTGGTACGTGCGGCAGCTGAGGTGTGGGACAGGACCGCGCGGCGCGGCCTAAAGCCCTTTTTAAACGATGGACGAAGGTGAACAAGATGGATAATAGTCTACTGAAGCGCTCCTAGCCTACTAGCCCTGAACTACAAGCTCATGCAAGACCTTGTGGCAGCGTGTTTAGACGATAAACGTAATCGAGCAGTAATACCCTACGTTGAAAGTGAGGTTATAAAAGCCGATTTGTTATGTAGGAAGTCATGATTTAATACTGGTATTGAGGAAACAACGCTAAATATTATTGACGGCCAAAGAAAACCTTGCAATCGATGTTTTCGGTCAACTTAGTGTGGTAAAGTTCTGGGTAGTGAAACAACATTTCAAAACATTCACATCTATTTTCAAGCGAAAAAAATAAACTATGAACACATCAAGCAATATTTATAAGAGCGTAAATAGAAATTACAATCTTGTTCAAATGAACAATTGGTTTCAGTCTTTTCTGTTACGATATTGCAAATCATAAACCAGTTTTTCGGTTTCAGATGTACGACCTCGCTTTTCGGTGGACAATAATTGAGATAAATATTTAAGTCGTCATGAAACATTTGCAATTTACCGCTAAACAAAGTATAATAATAAACTAAAGATTAATAAGACAAGTTTGTGTGCAAACCGTATAATTGTCGACTACAGTATGAAAATCGCGTAACGAAAATAGGTTAACTTCCGATGTCAGCAGACGACCGTTCAATCAAAACAATCTTCTCGATAAAGTTTAACGTGACGTTGACGTTAGGTGACGGTCTGGTAACGGACAGTGTGGATGCCGTCATTAGAACTACATTTTGTAATACATTCTGATCATAAACTTCGACGTAACGCAATATATACGTAAATAGGAAGGAAAATGGCGGACTAACTGGAGCGGCGACCGCAGCAGACAGCTGCTAGCTCGCGCATGCGCAGTGAAGCCACTAGTACCGAATTTAGAGCTGGCCCTATTTCTTTGTCGCTGTAATTATCGCGCTTCGATACTAGCGCGATCCTACTAGTGCAGACTGACGGCCGCCATTAACGCAACTTGTTAGCAATCTATTACAAGTTCGTTGATCGTTTAAAACGGGCTTTACCGGAAGCGCCAGCAGCTGTTGCCGGCCAGCGGCAAGTGGAGCAAGCACCCATCGCCGTCGCTTGCGGCGTTTCCGGCACAGCGCCTTACTGTGCCACAGCCGCCTATCTCCCACGCGGCGGAAACCGAACACCAGCTAGCCACTACCCACTGCCACTGGCACGCCTCGAAACGGGACACCGCCGATACCAGCAGCAACAGCGAACCTTCACAGTCCCGTAACGCCCGTTCTACACGAGGCGTGCAACGCGCACCAGGAAGTCGTCGTCAGCTGCACCGCCCGATGCGATTACTCTTCTGTAGTTCGGGAAGGCGGGCCAACTAGTTCGGAAGGCGGGCGAACTAGTTCGGAAGGCGGGCGAACTAGTTCGGAAGGCGGGCGAACTAGTTCGGAAGGCGGGCGAACTAGTTCGGAAGGCGGGCGAACTAGTTCGGAAGGCGGGCGAACTAGTTCGGAAGGCGGGCGAACTAGTTCGGAAGGCGGGCGAACTAGTTCGGAAGGCGGGCGAACTAGTTCGGAAGGCGGGCGAACTAGTTCGGAAGGCGGGCGAACTAGTTCGGAAGGCGGGCGAACTAGTTCGGAAGGCGGGCGAACTAGTTCGGAAGGCGGGCGAACTAGTTCGGAAGGCGGGCGAACTAGTTCGGAAGGCGGGCGAACTAGTTCGGAAGGCGGGCGAACTAGTTCGGAAGGCGGGCGAACTAGTTCGGAAGGCGGGCGAACTAGTTCGGAAGGCGGGCGAACTAGTTCGGAAGGCGGGCGAACTAGTTCGGAAGGCGGGCGAACTAGTTCGGAAGGCGGGCGAACTAGTTCGGAAGGCGGGCGAACTAGTTCGGAAGGCGGGCGAACTAGTTCGGAAGGCGGGCGAACTAGTTCGGAAGGCGGGCGAACTAGTTCGGAAGACGAACTAGTTCGGAAGACGAACTAGTTCGGAAGACGAACTAGTTCGGAAGACAGCTCCTACAGGCGAACTACGCCAACTAGTGCGCACATCCCTCGCCTCTTAGTTCGTCCGCTCCTTTTCCGAAGACTGACGGGCAACAGCGAGAGGACGCGAGAGCGAGCAGAACCGCGTGATTCCCTTCTGCCAGTCGCCGTCATTTCGAGCTGAGATGCAGCTCAGCTGTGATTTGATTTTTTCAGGGAAGCCAAAACAGTCTTGGTCCAACCCGCCACTGCCCGCACCGAAACTAAGTCTATTGTGCGGTATACCTAGTAAAGCCAACCAATGCCCTTTAACAGTGCAAGGAGTCCCTTTACCAGTTCTTTATTAGACACAATTTCTTCGGGTCTGGTTGTCCCAAATGTTCTGTGCCTTTTACTCTCCAATACAATGCATTCGAAGATTAGATGTGATGCAGTTTCATCACCGTCATCACAGATCCTACATTTAGGGTCCTCTTCTGTTATTCCTATTGTACTACGTAGGTGTTTTTTGAAATTCCCATGGCCTGTCAGCAATCCAACCACGAGTCTAATCTCTCTCCTGTTGAGGCCCAGGATTGCAGAGCTTCTTTGAAAACATGGCTTTGGCATCATTACCTTGCCATGTTTTTGTCGATAGACTTTGGTCCAATATTCTACGTGCTGTCTTCTGAGCCAGTTACGTAGCTCCAATTTGATCATTGCCTCGGTGATTGTCAGGACAGGTTCCGGTCCAATAAATGGAGTCTCTGCCCCCATCCTCGCTAATCTGTCGGCATGTTCTTTGCCACTGATCCCCGAGTGGCCAGGGACCCACAATAGGTTTACTCTATCGCTTTCCCCTAGCTCCACCAGAACCCTGTGACATTCTGCAACAATTTTAGACCTTGTTGCAGGAGCTGCCAGTGATCTCAGGGCTGCCTGGCTGTCTGAATAGATATAGATGCTACGATCTTTGTAGCACCTACGAAAATTCTCCTCCACACACGCCCTGATGGCAGTGATTTCGGCCTGGAATACTGAGGCCAGTTTCCCTAGAGAGATGACGCCCCCCAGTCTTGGCTGCACCCCGTATACCCCGGCCCCAACGCCTCGGTCGGATTTCGACCCGTCACTGAACCAGACAATATCCCCCGTACGGTGTCGAACTATTTTCTCCCACTGCTCCCTACTTCCAAATCAGCTGTAGTTTCCTAGTTCACTGCGACAAGAAATTATTTTAAAAATAAAGTACTACGAGTACTCTGTATGCAAAGTAGTTGAATACAATTGTATCATAAATTCGTGTAAATAACTACTTTATTTGCCTAAGTATTTGATGTCTAATTGCCCAAAAATACGGGTAAGAGCACACGCTTTGGCAACACTGATCATTATATAAAAATGCCGTCATAATAAAAAAGAGCTCTTTTATTAGAGGTAGCAAAAGCCAAAAAGAGCGGACGAACTAGCAGCAGCGGGCGATTATGCCAAACGTATCTCGCTTCATAGTTCTTTCGGTACTTTCCGAAGACCGACGGGCAATAGCGAGAGGGCGCGCAGCAGAATTAAAAATCACGTGTTTGCCTTCTGCTGATGAGAGACATTTAGAGGTGAGCGTCTGCCTGCTAGGTTACACAGTTCAGTGCTACAGAATTTCTGCTTTGAAATGTTCTGCACTACATCTAAATCTACATGGGATACTCTGCAAATCACTTTCAAGTTCTTGGCAGAGGGTTCATCGAACCACAATTTTACTATTTCTCTCCCATTCCATTCTCGAATAGAGCGCGGGAAGAAAGAACACGTGAATCTCTCTATTCGAGCTCTGATTTCTCGTATTTTATTCTGATGATCATTTCTACCTATGTAAGTGGGAGTCAACAATATATTTTCGCATTTGGAAGAGAATGTTGGCGTTTGGAGTTTCGCAAGTAGACCACGCCGCAGCGATAAGCTCTGTTGTTGTAATGATTCCCATCCCAGATCCTGTATCATTTCCGTAACGCTGTCTCCCCTGTATCGTGACAATACGAAACGAGCTGCCCTTCTTTGGACTCTTTCGATGTCCTCCGTCAAACCCACCTAATAAGGATTCCACACTGGGCAGCAATACTCCAAAAGTGGACGGACAAGCGTAGTGTATGCAGTTTCTTTAGTAGTTCTCTTGCATGTTTTAAGGGTTCTGTCAATAAAACGCAGTCTCTGCTTCGCGTTTCCTACGACATTAATCTACGTGTACTTTCCACTTTGTCTGAAGTGATAGTAATTCCTAGGTATTTTGTGGAGTTTGCGGCCTTCACTTTTCATTGATTTATCTTGTAAATAAAGTTTAACGGATTTCTTTTCGTACTCATGTGGACGACTTGACATTTCTCATTATTTAGAGTCAATTGCCAATTTTTACACCATACTGATATCTTATTCAAATTGTTCTGCAGTTGGTTTTGATCTTCAGATGATTTTACTAGACGGTAAATGACGGCGTCATCTGCAAACAACCTAAGAGAGCTACTTAGATTTTCCCCTGAATCGTTTATGTAAATAAGGAACAGCAGAGGACCAATAACACTACCCTGTGGAACGCCTGATATCACCTCTGTTTTAGTCGATGCCTTACCATCGATTACTACGAACTGTGTCCTCTGACAAGAAATCCCCTATCCAATCGCAAATTTGGGGCGATATACCATAACCCCGCAATTTGATTTAAAGCCGTTTGTGAGGTATGGTGTCAAAAGCTTTCTGGAAATCAAGAAATACGGAATCGATTTGCGAACCTTTGTCGATAGCACCCATCACTTCGTGTGAATAAAGAGCTAGTTGTGTTTCGCATGAACGATATTTTCTAATATCTGCTATATCTGACTATAAATTCCATAATGCCAAGATAGAGAGTTAGCTCTAAATTTAAACGCGAGAAATTATCCACAAATATTTACTCTTGGTTTGCGTGATATCGTTAGCGGCTCAAGCAGCAAGCGCATGAAGCAGCTAGGTGGGGGAACTTCTCCCTCCACCTGCACGCGCAGACCACGCCGCTCAGCCGTCACTGGGAGCGGACGAACTAAAAGAACGAACTAGTTCGCGGTAGAACTGAGAACTAAAAGTGATCGCTCCCGATGGCGAACTATTATGTGCAAGTCTACTTGCGGTAGACCGTCCAACTACAGAGAAGCGTTCAAACGGTTCGCATTTGTTGAGTCGCCTGCTTCACGCGTCTACTTGGTTTGTTGTCAACTTACAGCAAATGAATCGCCGCTTTAACATCACTTTTCGAAACTGTATGATATGTTGTGATGATTAAGAACATTTGTGTTTCAGTTTGCCACTGTGAAACTGTTTTCGTGCAGTTCATGCTTAGCTACGTCGCTCACATGTGTTAACATACTCATTATAAAATGCCACTACATACTTCCAGTCCCTGCGGTTTGAGGCGCCTATGTATATGATGTACAACCTCAGGTGTCTATACATAGACCTTTCCCTTTCACTTTGATTAATCTTCAAATAGTGCTCACTAAATACAAATATTTTATCTGTTAACTACTGCATGTTTCACGAAATATTTTAGAATCTTGGATCTTATCTACCTCCTCTATCAATCCCACCTGGTACGGATCCCACACCGGTGAGCAGTATTCAAGCTGTGGGCGAACAAGTGTACTGTAACCTACTTCCTTTGTTTTCGGACTGCATTTCCTTAGTATTCTTCCAATGAATCTAAGTCTGCCATCTGCTTTACCGACGATTGATTTTATATGGTCGTTCCATTTTAAATCCCTCCTAATGACTACTCCCAGATACTTTATGGAATTAACTGCTTCCAGTTGCTGACCTGCTATAGTGTAACTAAATGATACAGCATCTTTCTTTCTTTCCCTAGAGATGTCGGTCGATCACGACACACTTGCGACTTCAGGTAACCCAAAAGCCAATAATCGCACGGACTGAGGTCTGGGGACCTGGGAGGCCAAGCACGACGAAAGTGGCGGCTGAGCACACGATCACCACCAAACGACGCGCGCAAGACATCTTTCACGCGTCTATCAATACTTTTTTCTTTTTTTTTTTTTTTTTTGTTCTAATAAAATTGCATGTTATTCCAAGTACGTGTGTCAATTTTTTACCTCTGTATCTACATTATTCCGTGATATATTAAGTTTTCAAATTTATACTGACTTTATCACACGGTATATGGTTAAGTCTAAGTCACATATTGCGTTATTTTCAGTTATAATTCTATCCAAATAAATTGTACACACTATGAAAGGTGTTATATGTCCGTCTACGCAACTACAATAAGTGCGATCGTATTACACTTCATGCGTTTCGTTTCCCTGAACATAAAACATCTTCAGTGGTCTGAAATGAGAGCAATCTGCAATTTTTTTTTCATAGTGCTTTAAAAATATGACTTACGGAAATTTCTCCTAGGTTTCCGCCGACAGCATGAAGTTCCATGGTGTTGCACAGTTCATGGCAGAGAAGATTCCTTTAGTTTCTTCTGTCGTACACTTTAAAAACAGTATCACATAGCATAGTTTCCTAAATGACGTAACAAATGTAAACCTTGCAAAGTTATCTTGGTACGCAGCGAAATTAAATACGGAATCTCAGATGTCAAGAGAAGCGTAGCCTACAACTGGAACCAACAGATGGCACTGCTAGCGGTGTCGCCTGACAAAGGAATGTAACGCCACAGACTAAGCTAAGGCTCCTATAAACCCGAGCTGAACTGTCCGCCATTTTTCCCCGAGCTGTAGGAGATGCTACTTCCGGAAGAAGCTCACGCGTTACCTCGCGTTTAATTCAACTCGCTCACACTCGCAAACTACTCAATCAATTTTCATCAATGTCTTCGTTAAGAACTACACTACATTTTCGTTTTAGTTTTATTTATGGCAATAATTTATCAACAGCATATACTGAAAGTTTACGACCATGCACTTTCTGACGACGTTACGGAATTTTCGACATGCGAGGAACTTTTTTTTCTGTTGAAGTTAGGCGAACACATTAAGCGAATGAAATGTTTAAAATACATCAAATTTTTCTCCTCTGCAAACAACGACTCTGTGACAAACGTGTAACTTGAGATAATGTCATTTAAATATGACGCCCGTCTAGTACTAACACATCTTCCGTATTAGAATTAGGCACGTATAGTTACTACATAAGATCCATACTTGATGATATTGGTACTGACTTCTTTTAACCCATTAAATTTAATAGTTGCACACTACTAAAGTGGTGTGTGTATGTAATATGCAATTTCAATTTTTCTGTTATATGAAAAGGACATTCTAAATATCTCAATACAGAGTGCTTTATTATGTCAGGAAATGAGAACAAGTCAGTTCGTTAGCTAGTGAATAGATCCTTGCTGTCATTTTCAAGTATTCACACGTAAAAATTCTCATCACATCTACTAACTTCCGTTCTGTTTACTGCTAGGCTTTAAAATGAAGGTTTTCGAAACTGAGTAGTAGCTCTGAAACAATGGACAAGAAGCAAAGAAATAAACATTTGTGAGTGACGAAGGAATATCTGTATGAGATACGCAATGATCCATTCTGGCCTTATCGCCATCGGAAATGAGTGCGCTAAATAAAATAAAGTTTAGCGGTATGAAAGAAAGGGAAAGATCTCCTGTCGAAAATAAAATTCAATCCATTGGGAAAGTTTCGTCCGCAGCAACATATGGTGCAACAAACACCAAACGAAACATCATAGCAGCCTCTATTTTTTTACTGCAAACTTTTCCTAATGTAGCGCAGTGTCTTATTTCAAAGCCAATATCTTATTAACTATGACCATTAACGAAATAACGAGCATTTCGTCACACGATGACATATAAAGAATTAAGTAGCGGAAAAATTAAATATTTCTACCAATTAGTTTTGCGAAATCGTTTGTGAAAGATGGCACGGCATGCGCCTCTACGCTGTTAGTGCAGCGCAATTCCAACCGTGTTGGGGAAAACATGGCGGACGATTCAGCCTAGGTGTTTAGGAGCTCTACCACGAAGTTTCCGCTGTTAGCCACTTGGTGTCACCCGGTGCCAGCGTCAGAGAGGCGCTGCTAACGACCCGAGCGACCGCGGAGGAGCCATCGACTCTTGACGGTCGACCCATCGAATTACTGTGCCAAGGTCGACGCTGGTCGGGCGACCCCGCGCAACCCGCGTTCGCGACGCAAGGTCGTCACGACCGCTCTGGGGGGGGGGGGGGGGGGAGGGGGGGGCGGCCTACAGCACGACTCTGCGGTTAGAAACGTCGGCGACAGGGAACTGTCCCCCCCAACAAGACCCGCCCACTTACCTCCCCCACACCTCCTTGTTAAAAGCTCCGTGCAATGTACGGTGTAGTGGCACAAATTTTAATGATCTCCACTTTCCTACATCACCCGTCTTTTGGAGGATATGAATAATCTGTTTTACGTAAATACTATGGATTTGTATATGTGCATTTGGGTATAAATGTTGTAATGTCATAATGTGATAACTTGCGTCGTCGTCTTTTCTGTTTCATGTACGATCGAGGGGCCGCAATGAACAAGAGCAGCGTCGTCGACGCCGCAACCATCATCGCTATATCTGCAGTTACTATCGATAAACAACTGACGGCTACTGGGCTACCACAGACACATATTACTAGACAACGAGGTTAGAAAACAGGGAGAGACACGCCTTTACGCTGAACAAGTGAAGGCTGCCTCCGCCATGTTGCTAAGTTTTGGATAAGTGTTCGTATTGTAGAGCTACATCTACATGGGATACTCTTCCAATCACATTTAAGTGCCTGGCAGAGGGTTCATTGAACTACCGTTATACTATTTACCTCCCATTCCATTCTCGGATAGCGCGCGGGAAGAAAGAACACCTGAATCTCTCCGTCCGAGCTCCGATTTTTCGTATTTTATTCTGATGATCATTTCTACCTATGTAAGTGGCCGTCGGCAATATATTTTCGCATTCGGAGGAGAATGTTGGCGATTGCAGTTTTATGTGACTTAAAAGGAGAATAAAACGTCCGACGGTTTTGCCGTGATGGACAACGTGTTAAAAAAGTGGAAATTAGCCGTTAAAAATTAAGTTTTCGAATACATTATGGTATTTATTACTATTTATTCAAGAAAGTATATTGTTTGAAAGTACATACTCTGCAGTGACTGTTAATGCATTGAACTGACAGAGGGTGGACTTAACGCACAGTTTTAACGGAGAAATAGCATTCCAAAACTGACCAAGATGGCGGACAGCCTTCAACTGACGTATGTGCTCGGCATAGATAATGCCATCTCCCTTTATTCTAACCTCCTTGTTACTAGACTGGCAAACGTCAAATAGTTTCCATATGGTAATATTATGATCTTCTGAGGCGATATGATGTTGTAAGCTTTAGCCTACTAGTTGGTCAGAACATTGCATTTGAGCTAACAAATCAGCAATAGTTGTATTTAACAGATAGGCCTACATTGTCGATTCGTGTTTTGAGAAGAACGTGTGGCGTACGCTTAAATTTTACTTACTGTCCTGGCGGCCTAACGTGATTATGTTGTCAGTCGTGTGACGTTGGCATTAGCCATTCGCTTGACGATGCAATTTGTTTGGTCATGACAACTCCGTTTTACCAGGGCACACACAAAAATCTGTCAACCGTACAACACGAGCAGCATTATTTGTTTACTTCATCTCTACGAAACATTGACGAACTCACACTGTATGGATTACTAAGAATATCAACATCTTGGTTAGGGCTTTCTACCGTTTTGTTGATGTTGCCAACATAATCATACGAGGCCACTGAGATTGTAAGTAAAATTTTACCGCCACATACAGTTAAATCACATTGCAATTATGGCAAAAAGTCTGAGTAAAGATACGTGTTATTCACGACAAATGGCTCCAACATTTAACGTTGCTTTTTCCGCAATTCCAGTATTAAACTATGACTTTCCACATAAAAGATCGCCACTCATAACCTCACTTTGAAAATCTGGTATTAGGATAACGAATTGACGTGACGGACAGTGTGATTTGGCCATATA
The DNA here is from genome assembly GCA_026315105.1 of Locusta migratoria. NCBI lineage: Eukaryota > Metazoa > Arthropoda > Insecta > Orthoptera > Acrididae > Locusta > Locusta migratoria. The sequence continues at coordinate 127,380,228 of CM048752.1, forward strand.
TCTTCGGTTTGCCGTACGAAAAATTACAGCTACATACAACACATGAATCAACCAATATGTCAAATCTCTAAAGACAGCGTAGTTACGTGGGTTCACCCGTATTTTTACGAAAGTTTTCTGTAAATACACGACTTCTGACACGTTTGTAGTACAGAAATATGGCGGTGAGACTTTACTAAAACTAATGATACTGTATACGGCATTGCCAGTCTAGTAATATCAAGCCCCTAAGCACGCCGTCATTGCAGGGAACAATCCTAACACTGGGGTTGTGATTTCAAGTGTATGAGACGCAACAAGAGCAAAATGAAGCACAAAATAAACGCACGTTTGTTTTTAAAAAATATGGGGATTATTGCATTCTGTTTAAAAAGTATTCTTAAACGAATGAAGTCTCCTAATTTTCGAAATGACGTATGCATAGAGACACGAAATTTAAGAATGTAAGGCTTTTTTCTGATAAGGTGGAGCGACTTTTCATCTACATATTTGCGTAAGATGATTCCATGAAACTTGTAAAGTAGCAGAGAGTGCGATTATTTTTTAATCCACGTAATTTTCTATCAGGTCCTGTTTACTTTTCGCCGACTACTCTGTACGTTTTGCACGCTTATTTTTATACATTACATTTTTGCCTACATTCCTTTCCATATTACATACAATTTTTCTTTGAACTTCCTCGAATTTGGGTATGAATAACTGTAATGACTCAAAAATTTAAATAAGCATTTCATTCGCACATTTTTTTATTTTATTTTATTTTATTTTATTTTATTTATTATTATTATTATTATTATTATTATTATTATTATTATTATTATTATTATTATTATTATTATTTTTTTTTTTTTTTTTTTTTTTTTTTTTTTTTTTTTTTTTTTTTTTTTTTTTTGAGATAGGCCTAGTACTTCTCAGAGTGGTTGAGTATACAACATTCGATCAAGTAATGGCCATTTACGAAGTACAGTCACCACCTGTTAAGTGTATAAAAACAATTATTCGACGTACTTCTGATCATACTTGTATTTGATAAATACCTTTTATACGCCTAGTTATTCCTTCAGCTCAAATTAGTATTTTTAGTAATTTATATGCAAATAAAATGTAAGTACTTGACATGCAGCAAAGTACGTTTCTCAGTTTTAGAGAATAATTTGTAAGACAAAACCTAAAGAAAAACAAACGCTCACGATTTCTTATTTCACCATGAAAATACTATACGGTGTATAAGTAATGACATATCTGTGAAATGTAACATTGTTTCCGTCTTCGTCTTTGCTTCCGTCCTTACTGTTACAATGAAAAGCAGCACACGAACGAACCGTGTTTACGCAGTATTTCCCTGCAAATGGCGGTTTCTGCCACGTTGTGTGTCTGTGTGGGCTACGAATCCGGCTGCGCCTTCTCTGTTGCCGCGTGTCGATCGTTTGCAAAGGAAAAGAATAACACGTTACTTCATTATTGTCTGCCGTTACGAATAACGTTTTATACGAGCATTGTTCTAGCTGGCTTGTATCAGATAAGAAAGCAAAAATGTAATTGTGTTACGAAAGTCATTTCGAATTTATTAGAACATTTATTGTCTGTATTATTATTATTATTATTATTGGAAGAAGAAGAATTTCATTTATTGAAAGTATTGAACTGCGTCAAGAAGATAATTGGAAAGTTGTTGGATTTTAACATTGACTTCAGAAGTGGCAAGCTTAAGTATGTTAACTGTTAATACAAAACTTCAAGTTTAGCAGGCAGTGACCTTCGATGTTACGAGTTTACAAGATCGATATCAACTGACGTTGCGTGAGATTGATTTTTAGAGTGAACATGTAGTAACGATTTTCAATTTAATTCTCCCGCCCCGCTTGTACAAGGACGTCATATTTATTTTAATATTATTGAAGAGAAGATTATTATTATTATTATTATTTTAAATCGTACTGGTGGTGCGGGAACTTCGGATCGAAGTTAATGAATTACAAGACCAAACTGACTTAATGTTGCTGATTAGCAGAAAATTTCATTTCAATAGCTGCCTAACAACCAACTGAAAATTCGTGCAAAAATTTTTATTCTGAAATGGGTTTCAGATACAACTTTTTATTTAACTATCAAGGACTTGAATGACAGTTTTCTTATCGCCCGTACTCCGTCCCACAGTAACAGCCTGAAACGATACCTAACCAACGTACAACTATAAATCGATCGTTTCTGAACCGCACATTCGGGCGTCACCGCACCCTCGCGTACTGAAAAATAAATAAATACAAAAAATAAATACAAAAATAAAATAAATTCTTGTCTGACCTATACCAAACATAACTTTCACTTTTAAAAAGTTATCTGTAACGCAGCCTTAACAAGATTAGGTATAGGTTAAACAACCATTTTTTTTTATTTTAGTACTTGAGGGCGCGTAGTGACAATTTACGGTTCAGAAACACTAAATCGATTTACAGTTATACGTTCTATATACATATCATGTCAGGCTGAGCTACTTACAGAGTAAGCTTTCTTGTAAATTACCATATATTTGCCAAAGATATTTTTACTTTGTTGAGAATACTCAAAAAGGTATGACAACTGCATTAGGAAACGCTGGAATTTCGTAGTAGTTACTGAATATTTTCAGTAGGTCTTCAGTGTAACCATTACTTCACACTGGATCATGAAGAGGATACTAATGACTTATCTTTGGTCTCGCGGGTAACGTATGTTCGATTCAATCGACTTTGAAAGAGGCGGGGCTTAGCCTCTCGACGCGGGACTTGTTAAGGGATTGTTTCTTAGCGCCAACGTGACGCGTCTACAAGTCCGACTAGGGCTACCAACTCTCCCGTATAATACGGGCTCTCCCCTGTTCTATCACTTTTTTAAAAAAATTCGCCCGTCTCCTTTATTCTCTGCCCGTTTCTCCCGTATATTTCGTCACGAATCACTGTTATAGGGTAAGGAAACCTAATTTAGTGATACCCCTAAGTTCGAGATATATTTTATTTTTTTCTTTCACGACCGTAGGGATGACTCGTGTAGTTGGAGAGACCGCTCATAGATGTCGCAGAATGTCTTCTTTGCTCTACTCATGCTTCAGCACCGTTTTGGCATTGCTGGCGTATTGTAAAAACTGCCGTATTTGAGCAGTAGTTTTCATTTATTTGTGAGTAATACCACAATTTAATTTCTTAACTATACATTGATGTAAAGAGCATCTGTCAAGTGTATTTTACTCACAAAACCTTGCAGAAACTTACGTTAAATGTATGTTTTTGCTTACTTTATGGTTACTCTTTGTATCGGCTTAGCATTTTCGTGAAAAAATAAAGTTTCTCAAGCATTTTTTATGACTTGGTCGCACAGGCATCAATTCAAAATATCATAACTGGTGTTAAAAGTGTTATATCTAGTTTTCAATGCTCTTATCTGTTAGTGCATGCATGGAACTAATGTTTTTAGTAAAAATATTGCCATACAGCCTATCACCAATTTAGGTGGTATCACCAACTTAATTATCACTAATTTTTTTATCGAATATTTATTTGAACTGATCTGAACTTTTGCAAATTTTTGTGCTTCAGTATGTTCCATTTGACAGTGTAAAAATAGGTTTAAAGAAATATCAATAAATTCATAGTACTTGGAACTTATATTAATGTATCACCAAGTTATGTACCCCAATCACCAAGTTAGGTAACACTGTTAGGTCTGATTTAAATAATCAAGTCGACCAAAACAAATCCTTGCTGTGAAATCAGTATTATTATATAATACAGATATAAACCTAAGTTGCCTAAGCATTTTTCGCAGAAATTTATGGCTAATGAGCCGATTATCTGCAGAATTATTGGTTTTATCACCAAATTGGGTAACTTTACCCTACCTGAAACCCGCGAAGTACTAACGATACTTTAAATTCTCTCACCGAGGTTTCCTGAGTAACTTTTCTTATAATACGGATCTATTCCGACTAGGGCTGATGATGTAACATCGATATACTTGATATATCGATATGAAATTACAAATATCGGGTACCGATATTTTTGTCTTACATTTTTTTCGCTATTTCCGGTAAATATTTAATTTTTTCTTTTAAACTGTTGTGGAATACAAATTTACTTTCGTTGTGTCAAGGAGTCTTGCTACTTAATCCCATCCATTCTCATTGATTGTGTAGATGAATAAAAGGGAGCACTGATGACGTAAATGGCGCTCAGTGCTACCAACCGCAACGTCGCTGGCGTTGGCAGCACTGTGGAAAGATGACAGTCGACGTGTTCTGGACAAATGCGGCAGGTGACGAAACCGAACGACGTACTCACCAGCCGTCTTCACTGTGACAAGTGGGCATCACGTCATCAGCATTTCATTCGTCGGGTACGTGGAAGTATTTCGACAAGCTCGACTCGAGAATTCTTCCGTGCAATTTATGTGGAAAGAATTACAAAAGAAGTGGAAACAACAAATGTAGCGGCAGATTTAAAGAGGAAACACCGCTTTGCGTACGTGCAGGTACACAGATGTAGCAAAACTGATACAAAAGATACCTGTAGTGGCACTGTCACGACTGACCTGGTGAAGAGGTCAAAAAGTTTCTTCGATTCGAGTACCAGCAACATCACCAGCGACAAAGTTCCTATGAGCATACACACCTTCCCTCCACTACAGACCGAAACCCTGGCTTCGCCACTGCCATTTGTGACGATACTGCTGGCCTTCTCATCTGAATGTTATTGTACGATACCGTCTGCGCCGGACCCGGAATCGTGTGGTTCAATAGTGATACATGTTGTGTGTGAAGGTAAAAGCGAAATAGCCAACCTAGGAATCAGTGTAGGACAGTGACAGATTTCATTAATTCAGAGATTTGTATAAGACGTTTCCAGACAGTTCTATAAACAATACTTTTGTCATCGTACATTATTCGTACGGTACAAAGTTTTGTAAAACATGAAGACATTAAAATAAATAGCATTGTATATAGGTTAGTCTCATAAATAAGTTGTATTGACCAGATAATTGTGTTACTTAAAGTAGTAGTCGAGATTTGTAGATTGTATTTCTTTGTATATATTGACTGACGTGACATTTTAAACCTAGTTTCAGAATTGCAAATACATTTGATAGTTCAATATATGTACGATGTACTCATTAACAAATTAATTGACATTTAATATTCCGATTTTTGTCTAACAAAAAGAACTGAGTTTTCGACTTAAAAAGATATACACTAAAATTATTGTATGTATAGCTTTCATTTTATATTGTTTTATTTGTATGTTCGGTAATTGTAAATCAGTATATTCAATTGTTATGAACAATGTGTAATGTAAGGTCATTATTGCCGATGTTATATATTTGCCTCACCGCCTTGCATGGGGGAGTTCGAGTTTTAGTCGTTTGTCATGTGCTCTGGAAGTTCTGATGTATTGTGGATGTTTTGAATTTGTAATGTTTTGGTGGAGAAGAAGTTTGATTGCAAATTAAAGAAGAAGGGAAAAATTGTACATATGAGTATTTATTTCTACCACGAGGCCCTAGGAGAATAATTTTGCAGCGAGCAGAACCCCCATACATCGTAATGTTGAAAAGATGAGTACCGGTAGAATAAAATGTAATTACTTAAAATCTATTAAAATATTATACACTGTACAATGTACTTAGTTACATAAGAACACAAAATTCGACCAAAACTATTATAATACAAGCTTTTCATCTGCATAAAGTGCAATTATTAACTTACAAATTTCTCTTTAAATTGATAAAATCCTACTAATGGATCCTTTTTTTTCGTCAAGGTATGCCAGTAATTCCTTTTCTGCACCTAATCTTCAACATTCTTCTGTAGCACCACATTTCAAAATGGGTGGTATTCTCACAATACCACTAAGACATTAAAAGGCGGAGATGCTAATAAAATAGTGGTATTGTCAGAATACCACTGCGGCGCAAAGGGTTCGAGTTTGTTGCAAGTCGCTAAGTACTCTCATTCTCATATAGCATATTTATAAAGTTTCGCCGCATTGTGTGTTATATTTTCGTTTCCTTATGTTTATGACGTTATACCTTCTGAAGCAAGCGTCGTATGTGATTCTTAAACATGCAGCAATTGTTACCTCACGGTAAGGGATGTGTGTACCAAATTTGGTTGAAATCTGTCCAATAGTTTACGAGAAAATGAGCAGCATTGTCGGTAAATGCAGCAGTTTTTCGAGCATCTCATTGTTTATGACGTCATATCTCGTGAACTATGTATCGTACGTGATTCTTACACTTACGGTGACGGTCCTCATGGATTGAAGCTTACGTGTACAAATTTTCATGAAGATTGGAACAAAACTGTAGATTTGTATGCAACCGATACAAACACCCAAAAAAAAAAAAAAGAACTTATCTCTTTTCATTCTCCACTGCGAAGAGTGGAGCGGGCTGTTTGAGATCCGGCCCATAAAGAGTCGCGGTTCTATTCAGCCAATATCAGACAAGCTGATAGTGGGGCAAAGGGGGATCCCAATTGGGAATAAGTGGGAGGGGCTTACCAGCTCCGGCATACGCCTTACAACCAAGGAAAACCTCCCGAAAACCTTGGTCGGAGCCGGGGGATTGGGACCAATTTAATTTATCTCCGGGACTTGCCCCGGACAAAAATGGATTATCGAGAGAAGACAGTCTGCTTCATATATTAGATGAATGAAACAAGATAACTGTGAGATATTCTACAAATCTGTTGCCTTACAAATGAAGGTAAGGAAGTTTTAAATTTGCAACCACCTGCTAAAAGAAAGCCACAAGTGTATTGTCCTACATTATATACAAAAAGGAAGAAAAACGAACTTGTATTAAATAATGGAAATTAAAAAAACGTGTGTACACTTCCCCAAACCTGGTCCTGAATGACCTCACACAATTGCCATATTCATCACTTCTGTCTGCAGAATCTAATCATAACCCTGTGCAGAAAATGTGAAGGACTATCTACTACCCACTTGTCTCATACCTTTATTACAGTTTCACAGCCCTCTTATAAAAGCCTTCTGTAGTCACAACTGTTTGGGTGATTACCTGATGTACAAGTACGTCGATTCTACGCTTCTGCGGCCATATAACCCTATAGTCTCAAATTCTTGCCTCGTTCCTCACAGATGCCTTACTGCAGCGTGCCTTACGTAACAGTCAAAAAAGAAAAAACTAGCGACGTCACCACGAATTTGCGGTTGGTAATAACCCAAGAAGTACGTGATTGCGCGTGACGTGTAGAGCAACCTTCACCACAAGTACGTTTCCAAGTTCACCATTCGCTGCGGTAGAGTCTAACCGAATATTCGGCTCCTGTTTTCGGCACAAACCGAAACCTGCTTAATTGAGTTGAAATTTCGGAAACTTTACGCTATACCGCAGATTACTAGTTTTCGCACATTGAGAAGTTCCGTCCCTTTTTGACCGTGTGATTAGCGCAACCAGGAGTTGCGTAACCGTCAGTTGCGAATGTTACGCCAACCACTCCTCAAAGCCAGCTCATACCAATAGCTAGCGCCGGTTATTAACCAGACTGAGGCGTTTTCGCTAGCAGTTCTCGTAGAGCTTTGCGTTTCTGAAGAAGGTGCAAAGCAGAAAAGCTGAAAATGTAGTCACAGTTGTTGCGAGTAGGCATTCTACTGTGAATATAGTCCGGGCTCCAAATTGCCGTACGTTTTCTGCTGACGACGCTGTAATACGGAAATAACATTTACACTTCACCCTAAAACTGATGTGTCAGCAAAATTGTTCAGCACGGCCACTGCACGACAGATTCAGATCAGACTCGACCTCGCGCGCAGCCAACGCCTCGTATGAACTTCCTAAAATTGTTGCGTCTTCGTTGTTGTTGTTGTTGTTGTTGTTGTTGGTTTTTGAGGGGACTAAACAGGTCGTCATAAGTCCCCTGTTACTAGCTCAGAGTCCACTGTCAATAACGACAAAAAAATTAAACAAAGCTCTAAAAATGATTACGCACATAAGGGACAGGTTGACAATGGACAAACCACTGATAACGTAAAATGAAGACACAGAATTGGTAAAAGAAAGTCAGGAATAAAACTGGATAGCAGAGTACCTTGGCTGTCCGATAACAAAGAAAAAACAGGAGCAGCCAGCCATACTGCATACACTAAGAACCCCCTAAGGGTTTGCGCCTTCGTATCTCTTCGTAAACCTTGTCATTTCATTTTTTAATACAGTAATAAGACAGTCGTAGGAGCAGGATGCCAGCTGGTGTCGCCTCTGGCTGCTATTCCATAAAAGGAGAAGATCGTTGCATTTTTTTTTTTTTATGAGGCTCGATCTATCGAGACATCAATACTGTATTTCTCCCTTGCCATGTAAAATTAGTCAATGACGTACTACTGTTGCATTACGAGTTACTTTATGGAAGATTGTCAGATAATCGGATCGCTATGGATTCCTTTAAGACACAGTCCCAGTAGCGAGACGCTGAAGCAACCGTGTGAGTCTCGTTATACAACAGTCTGTGTCACTCATGCTCAGCTACCGCCGACTTCTCGGGCTGGAGCAAGCGTGTGTGGCGCTGATGTTCAACACGTCTGTCCTGAATGGTACGGATGGTCTGATCAATATACGTTTTCCCCACATTGGCAGGGAATCTTATATACCGCGGGCTTGCTCAGACCCAAACCATCCTCCAGATCCGAGAAGTGCTCTCGTCTTTACTGGCGGACGAAAAACACTTAGGGCCGGTTCGTCCATCTCTCGTTAATCTTGTCGTTAGTAAACGAGAACATGCCTTTAACGTCTCGTTAAATGTGCTCGATAAGTGCGCTGCGTTTGTCACTGCCACATACACCTCTCGTTTGGTAACCTGGAGAAAACGAGAAGGTACTATATATTTTCACTATGTTGGCAATAGAAACAAATGAAAATGGTCTGAATAAACAGCTGTTCCCCATATTTGACTATCAGGGAAGAGGTTAGCAGACAGTTTTATTTGGTGCTATGGCAAACAAACGTGAAAGAAGCTCAAATTTTACAAGAAATTAGTGCGAGAGTCTTGTGTCCTCAATAGAGAAATATGACACATTGGAATGTAAAAAAAAACCACGCTACGACATGGAACGAAAAGGAACCTTGCGGCAAATGAATTATGCTGTCCATGGAACATGTCGGACAGCAAAAGTGCTTAGGGCCTAGTACGATAACATACTGCCAAGTGTAGTGCAGGTTAATTTCTACGACGCTTCTCGCCGGGCTGCAGTGGTTATGTTGGCACCAATGGTAATGATGGCAACTCAGATGACCCATAAATATTTTTTTCGTGACAACTGCAATTAAAACGAAAATTATTTTTTTCTTACGGACAAGGGTATATACAAGAACCTGTCGACCATAGAGCAGGTACAGTATTAATTTTGCTGCGAGTGAAACGAGCAGCAATAACATTTACTCTGTAGCTTGTGAAAAATATTAACGCAATTCTACACTTCATTGTTTATCTGTTGCCAACATAAGCACTGGAGCCCGGCGAGAAGCGTCGTAAAATTGTACCTTAGTGCAAGCAATAAATTGCACGTAGGCGAAAGTGCACTGTTCCTGTAGATCGGAGGAAGAAATCACATTTTAGGCTTTATACTAGGTGCAACAAGCATAAGTAAATACTGAATTAATAAGTTTGCACACACAGATAATGTATTCTGTTTTTTATTACAACAGATAACTTACAAAATTCATAACTATATCTTGGTCTCTTCAGATGGTCTTGTAGTTTTCCATGCAGCATTTCCAAAGTGACTTTTCGAAGACGAAATTGCGTAACAAATTCTGCATCATCCCAGCATTCAAAATGATTTGGACGAACATAAATACGACTATGACGCTTTATAGGGGCAATGTCCTCTAGATCATTCAAAATATTGACATCGTAGTAATTGTCAACGAAATATTATTCCAGCCATTTTCATCATACCGATTCTCACTTAACTAGTCGTTACCCGTTAGTTTGTATTTTGATATCACAACAATATTTTTAAGGTTATGTTGCGTATCTGCAATATATCAAACTCATCTGCTAGCTACTGACTTGGATAGGGCGAGAAATTTGACGATAGAATTTACTAATAAAGCTGCTTTTCACACTAGTTTCTGTTATTTTGTTCGATAAATCGGTCTTTTTCACGTGAATATATTGATGTATTTTAGCGCTTTGGAATCCTGCCATTTCGATACAGATTCTCACTTAACTGGTCGTTAGCCGAGTAACGAGCAGAATTCTACTCGTTAACTTAACGGCCAGTTTGAGGTCTTTTAACCTCAGGTTAACTCATAACAAAACATTGACAAACGCAATTTTCACTAACGATAAGTTAAAATCTTAACTGGAACTTAACGAGACATTGACAAACCGGCCGTGAATGTCATGCTTTTTTTAAGAATTATTCCGATCTTCGATGAAATACTACCGGCGGAAGGTAGGAAAGCAACTGATTTGTGGGTCTCATTTAATGGTTCAGGTGAAGGACGAAACTGAAAAGCACAACGGAACTGCTTATCTGTGTAGCCATTCTGTTTAGACTCAACTTTGAGATGATCTAGTGTAGTGTAGTGTAGTGTAGTGGCTGAAATGAGAAGTTATGGACTAGTTCAAGGAGGCGTAGAAGACGTGCGTCGGCATTCATCTACATCTACATCGATACTCTGCGAATCACATTCAAGTGCCTGGCAGAGGGTTTATTAACCACGTTCATAACTTTTCTCTACCGTTCCATTCTCTAATAGCGCGCGGGCGAAAGAACACCTAAATCGTTCCGTTTTCCATCTGATTTCTCTTATTGTATTGGGATGGTCATGTCTCCCTAAGTAGGTGGGTGCTAGCAAAATATTTTCACATTCAGAAGTAAAAGTCGGTGATTGAAACTTCGCAAACAGATCACACCGCAGTGAATAACGTCTTTCTCTTAATGATTTACACCCCAATTGTTGCAACATTTCCGTCACGCTCCCCCCCCCCCCCCGTAACGTGATAAAACAAAACGAGCTGCCCTTCTCTGAACCTTCTCAATGTCTTCCGTCAGTCCCACCTGGTGAGGGTCCCACAAGGGGGCAACAGTACTCCAGGAGAGGACGCACAAGTGTGATGTAGCCAGTCTCTTTGGTGGAGCTGGTGCATCTTCGAAGCGTTCTGCCGATGAAACGTAACCTTTGGTTCGCCTTCCCCACAATATTTTCTGTGTGTTCTCTCCAGTCAAAGTTGTTCGTAATTGTAACTCCTAGGTATTTGGTACAATTTACGACCTTAAGGTTTGACTGATTTATCGCGTAATTGAAGTTCAGCGGATTTCTTTTAGTGGTCATGTGTATTACTTCACACTGTTCTTTATTTAGTGTCAATTGCCAATTTTCGCACCATGCAGAAATTTTGTCTAAATCGCTTTGCAGTTGCTTTTGATCCTCTGTTGACTTCACTAACCGATAAACGACAGCATCATCCGCGAACAGTCTAAGGGAGTTATTCAGATTGTCTACTAAATCGTTTATAAACACGAGGAAGAGTAGGGGACCTATAACGCATCCCTGGAGAACGCCAGATATCACTTCTGTTTTACTCGATGACTTACCGTCAATTACAACGAACTGTGTTCTTCCTGATAAGGAAATCGTGAATCCAATCGCACAATTGGGGAGATATTCCATAAGCACGCAATTTCATAAGAAGCCGCTTGTGGGGTACAGTGTCAAAAGCCTTCCGGAAATCCAGAAATATGGAATCGATTTGAGATCCCTTGTCAATGGCACTTAACTCTTCACGTGAATAAAGGGCAAGCTGTGTTTCGCAAGAGCGATACTTTCTGAATCCGTGTTGACTACTGGTTAATAGGTCGTTCTCTTCGAGGTAGTTCATAATATTCGAACAAGGTATATGTTCCAAAATCCTACTGCAAATCGACGTCAATGAGATAGGCCTGTAATTTTGGGGATCTTTCATATTGCCTTTCTTGAATATTAGAGTAACTTGGACAACTTTCCAGTCTTTGGGCACGAGAAGTTTACGACCTAGTTCGAGGAGGCGTAGAAGACGTGCGTGGGCCTCCTGGACGTCAGTAAGTGTGCCGCGGTGGAATGCGGAGGCTGCGGTCAGAGCAGGTCGCGCGTGGCAGGCTGGTCCTCCAGGACGGCGGATGTGCGGCGCGGCGTGGCTGATGTGCGGCACATCGCTGCAGAGGAACGCGGTCTGGCAGTGATGTGCCCGAACATCAGCCACGCCGCGCCGCTCATCCGCCGTCCTGGAGAACCAGCCTGCCACGCGTGACCCTCGCCGGACCGAGTTTGTGTCACTTGCGGTTGCGGGGGAAGGGAATGTGTGGACACTTGCGGGGAGTGAACAGGGTGTTCCACAAGTAGCGATACACCACCCCTACTGCACGCCCTCCAGCCGCTACCTGTGCCGTATTCAGGGAAAGGCCCACCGAGCGAGGTGGAGCAGTAGTAAAATAAATTACGTGTATATGTGTAGTCTTATGCGGCCAAACCACTTAGGTCATCGGTCGCTAGACTTACACACTACTTAATCTTACTTAAAATAACGTAGGCAAAGTACAAACAAACATACCCATGTCCGAGGAAGGACTCGAACCTCCGACCGGACCGGCCGCGCAATTTGTGACACAAATTACATGTTTGATAATATTAATGCATAGAAGTATGAAACCACGTCAAGACTACTTCCTGCAAAAATTTCGACAAAAAAAGTTGTCACCGAGTTTAGAAAAACAAAATTCTGGTATATTGGATTTTAATATTTTATCAAAAAATGAATGTTGCTACAAGAGATACAGCCATTCAAATTTACGGGCAGCATAACGTTTTCCCTTCCTGAGTAAATGAGCTGCTTCTTGTAGTTTCAACACCTTTTTCTTGAATGTTCTGAATATAAATCTTCACACAGACTTCTTGAGGAGGAGAGTGATACGGATATCTGATTGTAAACCACTGCCTATTACCTTAGACCTTTTTGACTGTACTGAACAGGAGTTCCGCGTATTCCGTAATTTATATTTACACAGTTAACAGGCAATGCAATTTATAACCAACTATTGGCTGCCAATTTCGCTGCATTTTTCCTGGAAGTCTTGCGACTTGTTTCTCCCTGTTGGTTTATGCCAAGTTCGGAGTAAAAATGGTTCTACATGACGGTGATAGAAAATAGAATTTATCTTTATCATTTTTCGGTGTGTGACATTCTCTTACACATTCCGTAATTCATACCTTTATTAGATGTATTTGTAATTCGAATACAACCAAATCGTTTTCGGGTCTACAAAAAAAAAAAAAAAAAAAAACGCTTTAAGGATGTAAAATACTCATTGACTTATTATTAACGTTTTTTAATTGAAGGTTTAAGGTTGTGTCTTCTATTAAACAGTAGTTACCTGTTCCTTTACAGTTACCTGTGGGTTACCTGACCGTTAAGTACAAAATGGGTTTCCGAGACAGCAGTTACCGTCACAGCCGTAGTTACCTGTCCGTTAAAGATAACTGCGCGTTCCCCTGCGGTTACCTACACGTTAACTTTAGTTTCAACTATATCCGCTACGTAGCGCTAGTGAGCTTCGAAACGCAAGTCCAGAACTTATTTAACAGTAGTAATTTGTTTGTTTTTAGCACTGGTTTCCGTGTAATTTTCGCACAATTTAAGAAGTTTTGAAGCCGAAGAATGGAAGTTCTAACGACATCAAAATAAAAAAAAAAAAAAAAAATGTTCAAATGTTTGTTAAGCTTATGGGACTTAACTACGGGGTCATCAGTCCCTAAACTTACAAACTACTTATGAACTACTTACGAACTAGGACGGCACAAATATCGATGCCCGAGGCGGGATTCGAAGCCCCGACCGTAGTGGCCGTGCTGACCGTGACTGGAGCGCCTCAGTCCCCTCGGCCACCGCGGCCGGCTCTAACGACATCACCGACTTCTTCATCTTTTGATGCTACGGACAGGTCTTCAAAAGAGGAAAACTTAGCTGTACTCGGCTATGCATTAGCTGCATCTCCCTCGCGATTGGTCAAGCGACATCTCGACACTGAGCAACAGTGGACAACGTTATCTCTCGCGATCGCCGATCTGGATGTAAAATTTTATCAGATTCCGAATCACAAAACCATGCTCTCATATTAAAGCTTTCAATAAAGATGCTTCGCTTTGCAATAGTGGTCTGCCATGCAATTGCCATTACGATCGGTCAATGTTTCAAGTGTTTAGTGTTTTTCGTTAAAACACGGGGCTCCGGAAGGTGGATGGGTGGACGTAAATTGACCAGCTGGTAGTGTAGAAAGTATTGTCACATTCACATAATAGGAAAAGGAAAACTTAAATTCATAAAAATAGATGTTGACAACAGAATTAATACATATGATTTTTATTGCTAACCCTATCTTGTTTGTCCAGGCTTTTCTTCTTAAAACAGAATGCCCTACCATTCACTCTCATTTAAGGAGTTGTACGACATCTTCCAAGGCGTGTTACGTTTCAAAAATAGTCGAACCATCTGTCTTTTTATTTTCTATAACTGATTTCCTTACTAAAAACTAGGTCATTCAAAAGCCCTTTTCTCAAATAGAGTACAATTTTTTCCTCGTATGTCGCCCATTGCGTTTCAAAACAAAAACAGAAAACTCGTGACAGCTATACAAACTGTTATGCGTCTTCGATTTTCCCCTAATAATCGATAAAATTCGAGTAATTGCGAGTTTAGTTAGTAGTGGCATCTGTTATCTGTTCAGACGAACTAATACCATCGACAGAAGGCGTAGTTACCTCGTACTTAACTAACGGTCGTTGAAATCAGCATCGGGAAACCCAAGGAAGTTATCTGGCAGGTTAAATTATAACGCGACGGTAGCTAACGGCACGGTAACTATAGTTTTCCAGAAACCGGGCATTAGAAGACACGTTGCCCGATTTACAAGTACATACCTCTGGGGTACTGAAGCAACTTACATCACTTAGCCAAAGTAAGTTTTCCGGTCCAGACTTCTGGCCCACTTTAGGTTACGATAGTAACACTAAAACTGGGCATACAATGTAAACTTTCACGGCAGGCGTCAACTTCATTTAAAACATTCGGGCAAATAAGCCGTGGTCGATTTAGAAAACTTTGCCCCAACGTTTCATCTTCGGATGCGGAAGACACCTTCAGAGGTAGAGTGGCGAACTGCGAGGAGAACTTGAGCGAGCGCCATATGTATAGGCAATGCAGAGGGCACTTCAAAAGAAGCAAACACATTCAGGCCGGCCGCGGTGGCCGAGGGGACTGAGGCGCTCCAGTCACGGTCTGCACGGCCACTACGGTCGGTGGTTCGAATTCCCCCTCGGGCATGGATATTTGTGCCGTCTTTAGTCTTGGATAGTTCATAAGTAGTTTGTAAGTTTAGGGACTGATGACCCCGTAGTTAAGTCCCATAGAGTATACAAACATTTGAACTTTTTTTTTTTTTGGCACCACGAGACATCACGTGACGTCGGCTACGACGCTCTCTCTGGTATTGCCAAAATTCAGAGAAGAATCGATTGGCATTCCGCTGGTGTAACGCGTAGTTCACGCGAAACTACCTCAAAACACCGAAGGACTTGATAACTTCTCTCGGTGTTATCCCAGTTTTCTAACCTCAGTTGAAAGGTACCGGTAGCATGATTCAAAATCTCACGTGGCGCGATACGGGAACAACTTCAAACCCGTTGCACGCCTGGGGAAAACGCTGTTAACGATACCTAGCGTCCGATACATGAATCAGGAGATTCGTTGTTTCGAAACAGTGCCTCTTCAAGTTTCGGCTCAGTCGAACAGTTCGCTGACTGAATTCACCGAGTCGAAACATCAACTCAGTAGCCAATTCTACTGTCTCGATACCTCATGTCAGCCTGTGGTAATAGGAAGGAGACATGGGAGATCTGATTAGTCAAAAAAATGTTCAAATGTTTGTAAAGCTTATGGGACTTAACTATGGGGTCATCAGTCCCTAAACTTACAAACTACTTATGAACTAGCTTATCCTAAGGACGGCACAAATATCCCTGCCCGAGGGGGAATTCGAACCCCCGACCGTAGTGGCCGTGCAGACCGTGACTGGAGCGCCTCAGTCCCCTCGACCACCGCGGCCGGCTCTGATTAGTCCAACATGGCAGTAACAAGTGCTATGGACGACGTTCTTAAAGTAAACGACAAAGCAACACGTGTTGCCGATTACTGGAAAATGAGGATGTAATCGGAGTGACCGGAACGGAAGAAGAAGGTGCCTTTCAGAGAGTGCTGATGCAATAGCCCCACACCTTGTCATCATACACGAGTGCAACCGGTCGCTCAGCGAACGTTCCGTACCCACAAACCTGCACAGGTCACCCCAACATACAAGACAGGCAATGGCACTGATCCGCAAAAGTTACAGGCCTATATCCGTGGCGTCGGTTTGCAGCAACACACACACACACACACACACACACACACACACACACACACGTTTTCACGCACGCGCCCCAAGGAGGACTCGAACCTCCGACAGCGAGCTACCGCGCGCTCCGCAGGAAGGCGCCTTAGAACACCATAGACCACCGCGGCACTGCTTACGTAACTTTTTCTATTTTCTGTTGAGCTAAACATAACAACAGGTTTCCGTTAAAAAACTTAGGACTGTGCCAAAAATCATACTTATGTTGTGCTGTTACCAGGAATGGAGTGTTGGGGTATCAGAACAGTAAGAAGCGAATTTCTATTTGAATTTCATTTTCTATTATTATTATTATTAAAAAAAGGAGAGAAAAAATTAATAATAATAATAAGACAATTATTAATTAATGTTGTGAAGAAAAAAAATTCATCTGTGGAACTAAAAGAAAAAAGTGGAAGAGAAGTATCTTTACTTGTTAATTAGCAGTCAGTCTTGTCTTCTCGAGCTGTCTCGGTTTTTTTTATTGTAAACTTTCAGTTGTGATGTAAATGTTTTTAGAAAATACAAATCGTTCTTAAGAGTGAAAAGTTTCGTCTTAGTTCAGTACTTAGGCCTTAAAGTGAACCACATAATGACCCTGAGATGTAATGAAACAACAATAAGAAGACATTCAGAAAACTGTCGGTATTTTTTTTACATGAGTTTATTATAAGGTTTCTCTTAAGTTTATTAATATTGACTGCAGTTCTTCTTTGCTAAGTTTCATTCATTTCTCAGGTATATATTCATTTGTGTAAGGGCTGTATGTCTGTAAAATCTCTTGGAAATACTGTTAGTAGTACAGAAGAAATAGATTAAAACTTGCTGCGGGAAGGGGCGGTATTCCATGAACGTTACTGTTTATGGGCTCATATATCGTGGACTACGTGTCGTACTGTGATACAGTTTGGAAGTTACATTCAACTATATATGTGTATAGTGTCTGTAAAATTTCCTGTCGCTACAATTTGTAGTGTCCAAATTAAAAATTGTAACGTCATACCGAGAAACGTAGTTTTACTCCGTGAACATTGGAAAAGTAGTAAGCGAGAAACTTTTTTCCTTTCATCATCTTACTATGGTTGCCAGCGAGAAAAAGTTTAATACAGGTTTGAAATTACGTTTAATATTTGTTACAAGTCGCTAAGTACTGTCATTCTCACACAGTGTATTTCGAAAGTCTCGCCGCATTATACGGCATTTTTTGCGATTTATATTGGTTATGACGCAATATCTTTTGAATCATGTGCCGTATGTCATTCTTAACCATGTGTGTACCAAATTTGGTTGAAATCGGTCCAATGGTTTAGGAGAAAATGAGCAGCATTGTCGCAAAATGCAGCAGTTTTTCGTGCCTATCATTGTTTATGACGTCCTATCTCGAGAACTATGTATCGTATGTGATTCTTAGACTTACGGCGACCGTCCACATGGATAGAACCTTACGAGTACAAAATTTCATAAAGATTGGAACAAAACTGTAGATTTGTATTGTAACAATTTAATATAATTCAAATAATTACAGTTTATTCTACCGATACTCAGCTTTTCAACATTTCGACGTATGGGGGTTCTGCTCGCTGCAACATTATTCTCCTGGGGCGTCGTGGTAAAAAAATAGTCGATATGTACAATTTTCACTTCTGCTTTAATCTGACTCAAGCTTCTCCGCCAAAACAATACAAATTCAATACATCAGAATTTAGCTGGTAGTACTTCCATTCTGAAAACAACTGACACAGCTTGCAGCGCACTTCACAGAAGCCAAAACTCGAACCACCTCACGCAAGGCGGTGAGGCAAATATGTAACATCGGCAATAATGATGTTACATTAAGCATCATTCATAACAATAGAATATACTGATTTACAATTAACACACATAACAGAAAAACATTTCATGTTCACAAAAATAATCACAATAAAAATGAAAACTATACACACAATAATTTTAGATCGCACCTATCTTTTTAAGACGAAATTTCCGATCTTTCTGTTGACAACAAAGTGCGACCTTAAATATCTGTTAATTTGTTAACGAGTACATCACACATGTTTTAACATATATTGAGCTATCAATTATTCTTGGCAATTCTCAAACTAGATTCTAAATCTCAAGTGAGTCAATATATACAAAGAAATACAATATTCAAATCTCGAGTACATCATTAATTACACAATTAGCTGGTCTACACAACTTGTTTATTAGCCTAACATATATACAATGCTATTTACTTTCATTTCTTTATGTTTTACAAAAGTTTTTACCCTTCGTCTGTCTATTTATTGAAATAATGTACAATGACAAAAGTATTGTTTACAGAACTGTCTGGAAAGAAACTATATGAATCTTTTAATGAAATCTATCACTTGTTTTAATCACAGTATCACCGAGACACTGTCCTACACTGATTCCTAGACTGGCTATTTCGTTTCTAACTAACTTCACACGCAACATGTATCACTATTGAACCACACGATTCCGGGTCCGTCGCAGATGGTATCGTACGGTAACATTGAGATGAGGGGATCAGCAGTATCGTTACAGTATGCAACACGTATAAACACACGGACACACTGCTTTGTATATTAGATAACACCAGCCCCATTGCTCTGTCTGTGGAATCAGTTATTCAGAATTTATTGTGGTTTCACGAAACATTGACAGTTGTGTGTGTATATATATATATATATATATATATATATATATATATATATATATATATATATATTATATATATATATACAGGGTGTCCCTTCTATGTTGTCCACCCAAAATATCTCCGGAACAATAACAACTATTGGAAAACGACTTTCACCTGTATCAATGTACGGCTGGGGCCCACGAAGTACATATTTGGAAACATTCTAAAACGAAAGCAAATGTGTTTTTAACACAAACTTATATTTTTTAAATGGACACCCTATATTTTTTCTTCATCAATTCATAGCATCGCGAATCACAAACAATGGCGTTGATTGCATCGCAATATTCAAATTACATCCCGAGATATTGCGACGCGAAGTTGACGTCTGAAATACGCCAAATGCGCTGCTAGCGCACGTCCTGAGGCTCAGGCGAGAACCCCATGCTGCCCGTAATCGCGATGTGATTGACATGTGTAATCGCACTTCCATACTTACCAAGAGGTTGCGGATGAAACCATCGGTCCACACTACTTCCCAGGTACAGTCAGGTGAGTTATATCGCGCTTTTATAGCCGACAGTTTGGGTGGTCTCCTCGAACATGTGTGTCTACACACGAGAGTGCATATGTGGATGCAGCACGATGGTCACCCAGCCCATTCTGCGCGTGCTCTTGTGGAAGAACTGAACAACAGGTTTGCAGGAAGATGGTTGGGGCGCCATGGTCCTCATTCGTGGCCCGCAAGGTCGCCCGATTTAACACCAGTAGATTTCTGTTTGTGGGGATATCTAAAGGATCGTGTTTATGTCACTGAGCCCACATCCCCAGATGATCTAAAACGGCGCATCGAGGACGCATGTCGCTCCGTCACACCGGCGATGTTACATCTCGTCCGCACATCCTTTCGACGGCGTATTGCATTATGCATTGAGGAACATGGACACACATTTGAACATCTCATGTAAATCAACTTCCCACCGCCATAACATCCATCACCCACCACACAGCCATGCAATACGTACAGCGTGTGGTATCTGACTCTGAAACTTTAATGGGTTGTACCTCCCAAACTAACAGTTTCAACGATTCCAAAGCACGATAGAAAAAATTATTGTTCCATTAAAAAAATTATATTTTTGTGGTGTAACTCTTTGGAAAATGATACAATAAACTATGTTCATAGCTCCGCAGAAAGTGTAACATTTCTTGTGTTGACCTACCGCATTGAAATTTCCCGTCACCTATTATTTAATAAGTTACAGAGGCAAACACACGTAGTGAAACACCCCGTATATACTTTCTAATTTAAGATTTTCCCATCCGAGTTATCGTTATTTATTTTCAAAATTTCCACGGGTGTAGTGTCCAACGGGCACAATATTTCGGCGATCATACTTGTCGCCATCATCAGGTGAACTGACGGACTGAGCTCCTGGAAACGCGCCGGCACGGAGATCCGCACACTACGGCTGCTCGGAGGTACCTGGGTTCTAGCCCGGTGGCGGGCCATTCAAATACCCTCGGCCCGCGGAGCGACCCCTCCGCGGTCCGCGCAGTGGAACCGATTGCGCCGGCGTCTGAGATGACGTCGGTGTGAGGGCTCTGTCCGCCGTGGTCGTCACTTCGTTACGTTTGCTAGATTTACTCTTAATTAACCCAATCGCTGGTTCCCAAGCTTTGCTAAGATTATAGCCACAGTCACGGTTTATGAGTTCGTCACTAGTGCGAATTTCAATGGCCTCTCTAACGACGCAGTCCCAGTATCTCGACGTCTGTACCAGAATCCTAGTGCTTTCATACTCCATCGCGTGATTCTCCGACAGACAATGTTCGGCGACCGCCGACTTGCTCGGATACATCAATCGTGTGTGTGTCTGGTGTTCAACGCATCGATCCTCGACGGTACGCATCGTCTGTCCAATATATGACTTTCCACACTGACACGGAATCTGGTACACGCCGGCCTTCCTCAAACCGAGATAATCTTTGGCGCTCCCCACCAGTGCACGAATTTTATTCGGCGGACAAAAGGCAGTTCCAACCTGGTGTTTTCTCAAAATGCGGGCGACCTTCCCCGAGATTGCGCCGGTATATGGAACGAACGCAGTGCCTACATCCTCCCTCGTGTTTTCCTCCGTTTCCACAGGTTGTGCTGCAGTGGTTGGGCGGAGAACCCGCTGAATCTGCCACTCTGAGTACCCATTTTTTCGAAATACAGTTCTCAGGTGTTCCAGTTCCTGGGGTAGACTCTCTGGGTCGGAGATAGATAAATAGTACATAGTGAGCGCCCTAATGAAAGAGTTTTCGGAACTTTGCGTATGTTTTCGGCAAATTTCGCCATCTAGGCTCGAGTTTCATAAAATGTAAACTCTATTTGAAAATTTCCTACACGTTCATATTTTTTTTTTCTTCAGGTAATAATGTTTGCGGCCACTTGTCGCTAATGCTTGGACTAGCGACTGTGCTTAGTACTCTGGTAGCAGACTGTGTGGGCGTGAGAAACCGACAGCGGGACACTAGCCAGGAATGTTCAGCAGCAGGCGCGCGCCCCGCCTGCTGAACACCTGTTCAGCCGCCCACACACGCGCCACTAGCGCTCAACTGAACGTGCCCATTCTGTGACGTCACGGCGCTGACGTTTCTCCCAGCGCGTGCAGGGCTATCGGGCCAGCCAGCAACTCCCATCTTGCGTCTCAACCATAGTCCTGTGAAGTTGGCACCCCTTTTTTGGAAAATGTACATTTTTTTCAGAGTTATATACAGATATGCAATAGTTCTGGAGTTCTCTGTACAAAATTTAAATAGTTCTGTACAATTTCGCCGAAAAAATAGTAAAAATTACCACAAAATTGAGTTTTTTTATTTTTTAAAATAATTATTTGCCTATTAGCACAAACATAGTTCTGATCACAGCTCTAAATAGCTCTCAAAGAGTTCTACAGGAAATCCCAATAACATTTTTCTGTGCAGATTATACTTTATCAGATAAATGCAGTAATATGGAATTCATTTTCACGTTACTGTAAATTGACACCATTTTCGTCGAGAAGTACACATTGTTTTTTTGGGGTTCTGTGTACATATACTATAGTTCTAGAGCTCATGTGAATGTTTCTATGCAACTGCCCGAAAAAAAATTATGTTCACAATTTTGAATATCTGATAAGCTGTCTTATTTGTGCCCCTTATTCGAGAAATATACATTTGTCTTAGGTCTTGACAGATATTCTATCCGCTGCACATTCAATTTGTTGTTTTTACGTTTGAGTGATTACTGCTTATCGTAAAAAAGAGCTATTGCACATGTCCCTAGAATTCTGGAAAAAGTCTAATTTTTTGAAAAAAAAAAAAGTGGTGCATATTCCACAGTAGCATGTAAATGGATACTCCATTATTGTAATTATCTCATGAAATATAATCTGCACAAAAAAATGTCATTACGATTTCCTGTAGAACTCTTTGAGAGCTATTTAGAACTGTGATCAGAACTATGTTTGTACAATTAGGCAAAAAAATATTTTGAAAAAACTAAATTTTGCGGTAATTTTTCATATTTTTCGGCGAAATTTTGCAGAACTATTGAAATTTTGCAGAACTATTTAAATTTTGTACAGAGAACTCCAGAACTATTGTATATCTGTCTAGAACTCTGAAAAAAATGTATATTTGCCAAAAAAGGGGTGCCAACTTCACAGGACTCTCAACCATCACCAGTACATCTAGCGGGTGGTCGAAAAGTCATCACAGCCCTAAGTAGCTCCCAAAGAGTTCTCCAGAAAATCCTGATATATTTTTGCCCAGGTAAAAGTTCTTAGAGGCTGTCAGGACCAGATCTTTAGCTTACGGCAGGTAATGGAAAAGTGCTACTAGTGGAACAGGGAATTGTATATGTTTCATAGATCTAGAAAACGCTTATGACCGTATTCCTAGGAGGAAGCTACTGTCAGTTCTACAAGATTACGGTATAGGAGGCAAACTTCTGCAGGCAATTTAAGGGCTTTACGTAGACTGTCAGGCAGCAGTTAGAGTAGATGGCAAATTAAGCTCATGGTTCAGGGTAGTTTCAGGGGTAAGACATGGCTGTAACCTGTCACCACTGTTGTTCATACTATTCATGGATCATGTGTTGAAAACAGTAGACTGGCAGGGCGGGATTAAAATAGGTGAAAACAAAATAAGCAGTCTCGCATATGCGGACGACTTAGTTTTAATGGCCGATTCGATTGAAAGGCTGCAAACTAATATTTCAGAGCTCGATCAGAGGTGCAAGGATTATGATATGAAGATCAGCATCTCCAAAACGAAAGTAATGTCTGTAGGACAGAGATTCAAGCAGATTGAGTGCCAAATAGGAGGAACAAAGTTAGAACAGGTAGACAGTTTCAAGTACCTGGGATGTATTTTTTCACAGAACGCCAACATAGTGAAAGAACTGGAATCGAGGTGCAGCAAAGCTAATGCAGTGAGTGCTCAGCTAAGATCTACTCTCTTCTGCAAGAAGGAAGTCAGTACCAAGACTAAGTTAGCAGTGCACCGCTCTATCTTTCGACCAACTTTGTTGTATGGGAGTGAATGTTGGGTGCATACAGGTTACCTTTTTCACAAGGTAGAGGTTACAGATATGAAAGTAGCAAGAATGATTGCAGGCACTAATAGATGGGAACAATGGTAGGAGGGTGTCCATAATGAGGAAATCAAAGAAAAACTGGGAATTAACGCCATAGATGAAGCAGTTAGAGCGAACAGACTGAGATGGTGGGGTCATGTTACACGCATGGGAGAAGCAAAGTTACCTAAGAGACTCATGAGCTCGGCAGCGGAGGGTAAGGGAAGTCGAGGTAGACCAAGAAGAAAGTACTTAGATTCGGTGCAGAATGATTTTGAAGTAAAAGGCTTAACATCAGACGAGGCATCAATGTTAGCAATGAATAGGGGATCATGGAGGAATTTTATTAGAGGTACTATGCTCCAGACTGAACGCTGAAAGGCATAATCAGTCTCAAATAATGATGATTAATAAACCACGGAATAATGTGGACAGAGAGTTAAAATTGACACTCGTGCTTCGAATGACCTGGGGTTATATTGGAACAAAAAAACCCTCAGCCGATTACTAAAATAATGGCTTTCTAGAAAAACTGCTGTCTACATCTACAACCATACTCCGCAAGCCACCCGACGGTGTGTGGCGGAGGGTACCTTGAGCACCACTATCGGTTCTCCCTCCTATTCCAGTCACGTATTGTTCGCGGAAAGAAGATTTGTCGGTACCCCTCTGTGTGGGCTCTAATCTCTCTGATTTTATCCTCACGATCTCTTCGCGAATTATACGTAGGAGGGAGCAATATACTGCTAGACTCCTCGGTAAAGGTATGTTCTCGAAACGTCGACAAAAGCCCGTACCGAGCGACAGAGCGTCTCTCCTGCAGAGTTTTCCACGGGAGTTTATCGATCATCTCCGTAACGCTTTCTCGATTACCAAATGATCCTGTAACGAAGCGCGCTGCTCTCCGTTGGATCTTCTCCACTTCCTCTATCAATCCCACCTGGTACGGATCCCACACCGGTGAGCAGTATTCAATGCTGTGGGCGAACAAGTGTACTGTAACCTACTTCCTTTGTTTTTGGACTGCATTTCCTTTGAATTCTTCCAGTAAATGTAAGTCTGGCCTCTGCTTTACCGACGATTGATTTTATATGGTCGTTCCATTTTAAATCCCTCCTAATGACTACTGCCAGATAATTTATGGAATTAACTGCTTCCAGTTGCTGATCTGCTATAGTGTAGCTAAACGATAAAAGATCTTTCCTTCTCTGTATTCGCAGCACATTTAGTAAGCCAAAAGATACATCGATGTTTTGAAAACATCGATGTTTCGACGACAGAAGTCCAGAACTATCGACATCGTTCAACAATTGATTGTCACCTCCATTGTTACTTTATTAGTTGCTCAGCCAGCGTCAGCTCAAGTGCGGTGCTCCTGCTGTCGTCGGTCGTCGCTGTTTTCATACTTTTGAAACAGTAGGCAAGTGAAATATGAAACAATCTGATGATTAATCTGATGTTTGTCCAGCACGGGATGCTGGCATTGCTGAAATTTCACCCTCCAACATCAGTGGAATCGAATCTTTGACAGTGTTGCCCAGTCAGACTGATATCGTACTGTCAAAACGTCAGTTAAAACATCAAACAAAAGTCGACGAAAAATCAACAGACAAAAGCCAACACGCCAAGTATAACATAGATTTTCATTTCAGCAAGGTACGTGATTTGATAAACGTCATTGATGAATATTCTTTTTAAAAATACATTATTAAGATGCATAATGTTTAATTTTCTCCACGTCGACAGCTAAGAAAAATGCAATACGTCAACAAAACACAAGTTATTTCGCATGTAATGAACAAATCGATGTAAATCCCAAGTAAAATCAGCGCAATAGATACCGAAACCTTATTCCCAACTTCTTTTTCTTTCTAATCTGCCATTTCGCTGTGTATTCGTAGCCTAGTGAAAGAACATAAGTAAGGCAGATACTTTCTGGCAACACAGCTTCATTTCAGTGTTTTTCCTAATATATCTTAAACGTATGGAAACATCGGAAAACATCGATGTATCGTTTTTCCAGGAGCGATGTTTTTTTAACATCGATATTTTTCCGCATGAACATCGATGTCTTTGTCGACGATGTCTTTGTCGACGATGTCTTTGTCGACGATGTCTTTGTCGACGATGTCTTTGTCGACGATGTCTTTGTCGACGATGTCTTTGTCGACGATGTCTTTGTCGACGATGTCTTTGTCGACGATGTCTTTGTCGACGATGTCTTTGTCGACGATGTCTTTGTCGACGATGTCTTTGTCGACGATGTCTTTGTCGACGATGTCTTTGTCGACGATGTCTTTGTCGACGATGTCTTTGTCGACGATGTCTTTGTCGACGATGTCTTTGTCGACGATGTCTTTGTCGACGATGTCTTTGTCGACGATGTCTTTGTCGACGATGTCTTTGTCGACGATGTCTTTGTCGACGATGTCTTTGTCGACGATGTTGCATCCCTAAGCACATTACACTTGTCCATATTGAGACTCAATTGCCAATTGTGAAGACATCTGCAGGTACGAAGTCTGCATGCAATGTGGCATTAAAAAACCAGGCTCCTCGCATTTACGTTGCATACACTGTTTGCAGTCTTGCACGATACACGGCGTTTTTGCCAGTCGCGCAGACGGATCTGTTGCAATTACCCACCCGTGCAGACGTGATGAAGCCAGCCAGCTAGCAGCCAGCGCATGCATCCCCGCCTCCTACCTTGCCCCTGAGGACTCCCGAAGCCAAGGCCAGCGCCAAACTCGCAGACTCACCTGAAACACACAAAAAAGGTACTGTACTTCATTTCACCCTTGAAAACCAGTCGCACAACACACTACTGAAAGGTAGATTATCATAATCAACCAATACAGAAGGATGGAAAAGCTGGTAGAAGCCGACCTCGGGGAAGACCAGTTTCGGTTCAGGAGAAATGTAGGAACACGGGAGGCAATACTCACTTTACGGCTTATCCTAGAAGATAGATTAAGAAAAGGCAAACTTACATTTCTAGCTTTTGTAGAGTTGGAGAAGGCTTTTGACAATGTTGATTGGAATAAGCTCTTTCAAGTTCTGAAGCAAGCAGGAGTAAAATATAGGGAGCGTAAGGTTATTTACAACTTGTAAAAAAACCAGACAGCGGTTGTCAGAGTTGAAGGGCATGAAAGGGATGCAGTGGTTGGAAAGGGAGTAAGACACGGTTATAGTCTTTCTCCATTGTTGTTCAATTTGTACATTGAGCAAGCTATAAAGGAAAGCAAGGAGAAATTTGGTGAAGGAATTAAAGTTCAGGTTGAAGAACTAAAAACATCGCGTTTTGCCGACGACATAGTAATTCTGTCAGATATAGCAAACGACCTGGAGGAGCAATTGAACGGAATGGACAGTGTGCTGAAAGGCGCATGTAAGATGAACATTGACAAGAGCAAAACTAGGGTAATGGAGTGCAGTCTCAGAAAATCAGGTGATGCTGAAGGAATTAGATTGGGAAACGAAGCAATAAAGGAGGTAGATGAGTTTTGTTACTTGGGCAGTAAAATCACAAATGATGGTCGCAGTCCAGAGGATATAAAATACAGAATGGCAATGGGTAGAAAAGCGTTCTTGAAAAACAGAAATTTGTTAACATCAAATATTGATTTAAGCCTAAGTAAGTCTTTTCTGAGGGCATTTGTATGGAGTGTTGCCTTGTATGGGAGTGAGACATGGACGATAAACAGTGCGGACAGGAAGAGGATTGAGGCTTTTGAAATGTGGTGCTACAGAAAAATGCTGAAGATTAGGTGGGTGGATCGCATAACTAATGAGGAGGTACTGAACAGAATTGGGGAGAAAAGAAATTTCTGGTATACCTTGACTAAAAGAAGGGATAGATTGGTAGGACACATTCTTAGACACCAAGGAATTGTGAATTTAGCGCTGGAGGGAAGTGTGTGGGGTAAAAATCGCAGAGGAAGACCAAGAGATGGATACAGTACGCAGATTCAGACAGATGTAGGTTGCCGTTCTTATGTGGAGATGAAGAGGCTTGCTCAGGATAGGGTATTGTGGAGAGCTGCATCAAACCAGTCTCCGGACTGAAGACCACCACCACCACCACCACCACCACCACCACCACCACCACCACAACAACAACAACAACAACAACAACAACAACAATAATCAACCAACACGCGAGCGGAGTCGCGGGTTTAAGCTAGTAATCTATAATTAAAGTTAAATCCTGTCTTAATCTAATATGTTCATAAATACGAAATCAAACAATACATATTACATTTGTATAAATATCATGAAATATAATGAATAGCAAATACTCCAATCATGTACATAGCTGAGGTAGGTGTGGCTATTAATTTCTGTCTTGTTAATGATTGGAAATAATACGGCCTATTGTGACTATCTACACAGTTGTTTTTTTTTTTTTTTTTTTTGGTTTTAGGGCGCACAACTGCTGTGGTCATTAGCGCCCAACACTGCCCAAATTAAAAAAGAACCGGGGTTAGAAATTAAATGGCTTTCGCCATATTTGCACGATGTATAAAAAGTAAAACTCTGTTAACCGATTGCGGGTCATCAGCTAAAATGGCAGACAATTCAAATGGGAAACACAGATCATGACAGACGGTTAAAAAATGGACATTGCACTAAAAGATGGTTCACAGTAAAAGGTGCATCACAGTGCTCACATAAGGGAGCAGGACCACCACGTAATAAATGCTGGTGGCTAAAACGGCAGTGGCCAATACGAAGCCGGGCTAGAACAATCTCCTCTCGGCGGGAGGGTCGAGATGACGTTGACCAGATATCAGGCACAGGTTTAATGGCTCGCAATTTGTTCCCTGACAGGGATGACCAATGTAGATACCAACGCGAGATAATACGCTGGGAGATACCAGCGCGAAGGTCATCAGAGCTGGTGGAAAAGGTAGATAGCCGAGGAAGGAGAACTGCTTCCTTGGCAGCCATATCCGCAGCCTCATTCCCCAACACTCCCACATGGCCAGGGACCCACAGAAACGTCACCGTAGTTCCGCTCGTTGAAAGAGAAGTAAGGCAATTGCGGATGCTTTGTACCAGGGGATGGGCCGGATATAGGATGCGAAGGCTCAACAAAGCACTCATTGAGTCCGAGCAAATGACAGTCTTACTGAGCGAGTGGCGCCGGACGTATTGTGTGGCTTGGTATAATGCATACAGCTCAGCTGTAAAAATGGAACTCCACTCAGGAAGACGATATTTAAAAGAGACGTTGCCAAGTACAAAAGCACACCCAACACCCTGGTCTGTCTTCGAGCCATCAGTGTAAATGAACAAATTGTCATCAAATTTAAACCGGAGTGCGTGAAATTCTCTCTGGTAGACGAAACGAGGTGTGGAGTCCTTTGGAAGAGAATGAAGATCAAAGTTAACACGGACTTCGGGGCTTCGCCACGGTGGAGAGGTGCTCTCTCCAGTCGAGAAGATAGCAGGCATTGTAACGCCAAGCTGGCCGAGTAGCGAACGCAAGCGTACTCCCGGTGGTAGCAGAGCAGACGGGCGCAGAGTGAAGAGACTGTCAAGTGAGTCGTTAAAAAAAACTGCGTACGTCGGGTGTCCTCGCATGGACGACAAACGACTAGCGTAACGGCTAAGCAGGAGTTCCCGACGGTAAGAAAGGGGTAGTTCGGCGGCCTCGGCATAGAGGCTCTCAACGGGGCTAGTATAAAACGCTCCTGTCGCCAGACGGAGACCGTGGTGGTGGATTGTATTAAGGCGGCGCAGTATGGACGGTCGAGCCGAAGAATAAACGATGCTACCATAGTCCAGTTTGGACCGAACTATGGTGCGATACAGATGGAGGAGAGTAGACCTGTCAGCTCCCCACGAGGTGCCACTTAACACCCGCAGCACATTGAGAGAGCGGGTACAGCGAGCTGCCAAACGGGATATGTGGGGAGACCAACTTAACTTCCTGTCGAGAACAAGTCCCAAAAACGTCGTGGTATCCACAAATGGAAGTACTATGGGGCCCAGTCGAAGGGATGGGGGAAGGAACTCCTTCCGCCGCCAGAAGTTCATGCAGACTGTCTTGTCGGCTGAGAATCGAAAGCCAGTGTCCATACTCCACGCGTGGAGATTGTCTAGGCACCGCTGGAGGCGCCGCTCCAGGAGACCCGTTTGCTCAGAGCTGCTGTAGATCGCGAAGTCGTCAACAAAAAGGGACGCCGACACTCCCAGTGGAAGGTGATCGGCTATAGAATTGATTGCCACTGCAAATAAAACAACGCTCAGGACCGAGCCCTGGGGGACTCCGTTCTCCTGATTAAAAGTGCTCGATAAAACCGAACCAACACGCACTTTAAAAACACGGTCTGTTAAAAATTCTCGGATAAAAATTGGCAGGCGACCCCGAAAACCCCATGTATGCAGAGTGCGGAGGATGCCCATCCTCCAGCAGGTGTCGTATGCCTTTTCCAGATCAAAGAACACCGCTACTGTCTGGCGCTTCCGTAAAAAGTTATTCATTACTGAGGTAGATAGGGCAACAAGATGATCCACTGCAGAACGGTGCTTGCGAAACCCACATTGGACATTAGACAGGAGATGTCGCGTTTCAAGCCACCATACCAGGCGCCCGTGAATCATGCGTTCCATCACCTTGCATATGCTACTGGTGAGGGAAATGGGGCGGTAGCTGGAAGGAAGACATTTGTCCTTCCCAGGCTTTGGTATGGGAATGACTATGGCTTCACGCCACCGTCGCGGAAAGGTGCCTTCTATCCATATGCGATTGTAGGTGGCCAGCAGGAAGTGCAAGCTCGTTGGTGAAAGGTGTTGCAGCATCGCCACGTGAATGCCATCTGGTCCTGGAGCGGAGGACCGCGAAGACGAGAGTGCGTGGTGAAGCTCTCGTACAGTAAACTCGGTATTGTAGCATTCACGGTTCTGAGAGGTAAAGGGCAATGGAGTCGCCTCCACCGTCCGTTTCCTAGCTAGGAAAGCGTCAGTGTAATGTGAAGAGCTAGAGACCTCTGCAAAATGTCGACCCAGTGCGTTGGCTATTTGTGGAGGATCGACGACGGTGTCAGTTGCGACACACAGACCGGGAATTGGGGAATGAGCCATAGTGCCCGAAATTTTTCGAAGGTTACCCCATATGATGGAGGAAGGGGTAGACCTATTAAAAGAGCTCGTGAATGAGCGCCAACTGGCGCGTTTACAGTCGCGAAAGAGGCGACGACAATAGGCCCGCAGCCGTTTGTATCGGATGTGTGGGCCGTTGTTTGAAGATTCTAAGGGCACGTCGCCGTGCTCGCAGAGCGTCACGGCATTCCGCGGTCCACCACGGGACAAGGGGACGATGTGCGTGGGAAGTCTTGCAGGGGATGGAACATTCTGCGGCTGTCAGAATAACTGTGGTAATGTGTTCCACTTGGTCGTCTATACTAGGATAATGGTAAGTACCAAAATCCGCCAGTGACGTGTAGAGCTCCCAGTCCGCTTTCGTTAACTGCCAGCGGCGTGGATGCTCAAGGGTGTCAGGCATCATTAGGTGAATTACACACGGAAAATGATCGCTCGAATGTGTGTCTGAGAGAGCAGACCATTCAAGACGCCGTGCCAGCTGAGCAGTGCAGATAGCTAGATCTATATGGCTGAAAGTATTTGTGGTGTCTGAAAGATAAGTTGGTTCACCAGTGTTAAGGCAGATGAGCTGAAGGTGGTTCAGTATATCTGCCAGGAGGGAGCCCCGTGGACATGGTCGTGGGGAGCCCCAAAGGGGGTGGTGGGCATTGAAATCTCCCACCAACAAAAACGGACGCGGAAGCTGGTCAATAAGATCTAGGAGATCTGATCTAGTGACGGGAAAAGAGGAAGGAGCGTAAATATTGCACAGTGTGAAGACAAATCCAGGAAGGTATATCCGGACAGCAACAGCTTGTATTGGAGTACACAAAGGGACCGGTGTACTGTGTACGTCATCCCGAATAAGCAACATTACGCCCCCGTGGGCTGGAATTCCTGCCACTGGAGGAAGGTCAAAGCGAACGGTAGTGTAGCGTGGGAAAGTAATTCGAGTATCAGGGAGCAATTTTGTCTCCTGTAGAGAGAAGATGATTGGATGATATGTTCGCGTTAAAAGCTGCAGTTCTGTCCAATTCGACCGGATACCACGAATGTTCCATTGAAGAATATCCATAATGGGATAAAATGAGATGAAGGTGGACATCAGCCCGACGAAGGCGGCGGGCCACAGTGCGAATGTTCGCAACTGGTGGTGTCTGAGACAGGAGGGTCTTGCTCCATATTCTCAGAGGTTACCACAGCAGCTGCGTGAGTGTGGTCGGCAGCCCCATCTTTGGCTGATGCACCTGGAGAGACTATAGGCTTCCAGGGGATGCCATCGTCACATTGTGAGGTAGGAGGGGGGAGAGTTTTCCCCCTATTTGATTTCTTGGAGCCCTGGTGAAGCTCCTTGGTTGGCTCAGACGTTTTGGTAGGGGTGCGGAGGAAATCCTCACGCGAATGCTCTTTCTTAGACTTTCGCGTCTCTATCTGTGGTTTCACAGCTGAAGATGAAGATGAAGATGAAGACTTGGAAGAGGTACTCACACTTTTCGTTGAACGTGACGCCGTTGTCGATGTAGACTGTTTGACAACTACTGTCGTAAACTGTAGGTCACAAGTCTGTGTGGCCATATCCCGTGTTGTTGGAGGCGTTGCAACTACAGTACTGTAGTTACCACGCGGCGGGGTCTTAGGCTTACGACTGGCGTACATCTTACGTGCAACTGGTATGGGAACCTTTTCCTTCACACGGATTTCCTGGATGGCTCGTTCATCGGCAAACACGGGACATTCCCGGGAGGAAGCAGCATGATTCCCGTTACAATTGATGCAATG
Organism: Locusta migratoria; assembly: GCA_026315105.1. NCBI lineage: Eukaryota > Metazoa > Arthropoda > Insecta > Orthoptera > Acrididae > Locusta > Locusta migratoria. The sequence continues at coordinate 127,412,806 of CM048752.1, forward strand.
AGGGGACGGTGGTGGACAAATCCCCTCATGGGCCTCTTTACCACAGGTGACACATATGACTGGGTTCTTGCAAGACTGGCTTGTGTGGTTAAATCGATGGCACTGATAACACCGAGTAGGGTTAGGGATATAAGGTCGTACTGTGATGACCTCATACCCTGCCTTGATCTTCGGCGGCAGAGCCACTCGGTCGAAGGTCAGAAACACTGTGCGAGTGGGCACTACAACATTGTTCTCTTTTTTTGTCACCCTGTGTACTGCGACGACACCTTGAGCTGCCAGATATTCTTTCAGTTCATCCTCAGTCAGACCGTCCAAACTGGCCGAGAAGACTACCCCTCGGGAATAATTGAGGGTCGGATGGAGCTCAACACGAACCGGGTAGCTGTGGAGCAGAGTAGCCTTAAGCAGCCGCTGTGCCTGGGAGCCACTTTCTGTTTCTAACAGTAGTGTTCCATTACGCAGGCGGTTGCAAGTCTTAACTGGGCCGGCAATGGCATCAACCCCTTTTTGAATAATAAATGGGTTCACCGACGAAAAGGATTGTCCTTCCTCGGTACGGGTCACCACAAGGAACTTCGATGTCTGTAAATTTTTCTGTTCAGACACACTATTGTCTAGTACATCAATTTCTAGAGACTCTTTACATTTTCTTTTTTTTTGAACCATCGCGGTTGTATCCCCCACGATTGCCAGTGTCTCCGATGGCACGCTCCTTCCTGCTGGGGGCCCCCAATGGAAGCACACCCGCCTTGGGTGATTGTTCACACCCCAGGTCACACCTCCCGATCTACAGACGGAGGGACCAATCGGCGAATCGGGAAGGTATCAGCGCAGGCAATCGCCCCTCCCCTGGCCTGGCCTTAACCAGGGGGTACGCACGCACCCTACATGCCAGCCCGGGGCTGGGACTTACGCATTACCCAGTCACCCATATGGGTGGCCTTCAAGTGCGTACAGGGAGGAGGAAGAGAGAAATAGTAGGAGGAGAAGCCTCAAACGCAGACGCGGAGGCAAAGAAAGAGGTGAAAGAAGACTGTAAAGCCAAAAGGGTCAGAACTTCGGTTCCCCGAAGGATGCACAGACTCGGTCCCCAAGAGAGGGGAAAAGGACAGTAGAAGAAGCGTCATGTAGCACGGAAAGGAAAGAGTGCTACAAAGGCTGGGGCCCCGTGCTCGCCACGCACGTACTCACCACAGAGCGGTGAGTCCCCTGAGGGGTATCTACACAGTGAACACATGCTTTACGCTTTCTTTCCTTAATCAGCTCAAACATCCCATAGAATTGAATATACATTAAAGGTTGTCTGTTTATAAGATTTGAAACGTATTCCATTACTTAAGCGTCTGAGCACTAATTTGTTATGACTATGGTCCACCATGTGCTTTAACATATTTCCACATTTATGTTAAACTATTATGTTTTGTATGTTCCTACCAATGGTAGGTTCATTTACGATGTTTACTGTCTTTTGACATTGATTTCGTAAAACACTGGGAATTCTGATGTGTCATAAGGACATATGTCTACATTTGACTGCTGGTATAAATTCACAATAAAGATGTTTCTTAAATAAATGATACATAAGATATACTGCCAAGAACTGCTTGTTACATATCACCGGATATTGCTATGGTCGGGTGGAAAAAAAAAATGGCAATGTCGTATATTACGGCCCACTTTAGATTTGTAGTTTTATAAGGTCTTGCAAACATTTTGGACCAAAATAATAATGTAAACAATAAAGAATTAAGAACAGCGTCTGAAACCCTTTTAGAAAGAAGATTTTATAGGTAGTGACGGGTTTTGAACCACGTACCTTCAGCGTCACAGTCCAACGCATTGCCCACTACACTACGGCCAACACTTAGCAATTGGGTTCTTTAATCTCGTACTATTCATGGCCGTTGAAAACTGATGCTAATATGGCATTTGTAGACACTAGATTATCATTTATCGTACGAAGAAGGACGTGTTTTTCTTAATTCTTCAGTGCGCCATTGCTTTGAAATGACAACGTGTAAGTTACACTAAGAAAATCATCAAATACGCAACGCAAGATGGCGTATGCCAGAGAGAGTTCTGGGCGAGGAATGTCACGTGACATCTGCGAACGGCTGGTTTTCGTTAATTCAACGGAGGGTGTCAAAACTCCGTTATTTTTTGCAAACCTCTCTCAAACGATACGAGATATGAAAAAACCATAAGGGAACAAAGCTGTACAGAATCTTCTCCTCTACAAATTCAGTTATTCAATCTTAGCGTCAGATGAACGGTTTATATGCAGTTAAATTATAACCGGCCTTTTTTTGGCATTACTAACGTATATCTTGTCGGAAATATTTGAAAAAGCGAGGTTCTGGTCTCCGGTAGCCAACAATTATGTCTGTAAAATTTGGTGCCGATCGGTTGAACGGTTCGACCTAAAAAGTGGAAACACGTTACAGCCAGACAGACATCGTCAAAACTACGTAATTTTTGCAAATACTTCTGCAACGATGCAAGACATGAAAAGAACATAATAGAGTTATGTTCTAGAGAATTTTCCCCCTCTCTTAATTATGTTATTCAATTTTCGTGTCAGATGAACGGTTCGTTTGCAATTACAATTATAAATGGCTTTTTTTGGCCTTACTACCGTATTCTGTGTGCGAAAAATTTGAAAAAGGGAGGTTCTGGTCTCTGGCGGCCTAGAATCATGTCTGTAAAATTTGGTGTTGATCGGTTGAACGGTTCGTCTTAAAAACGGGGAACACGTTACGGACAGACAGAGACTTCCCAAAATCGCCGTTATTTTTGCAAATATGTCTCAAACGATACGGGATATGAAAAAAACATAAGAGAGCAAAGTTGTAGAGAATTTTCTCCTGTACAAATTCGGTTATTCAATTTTCGTGTCAGATGAATAGTTAAGCCGTTATTTTCATTTAATTTTCGAGCTGTCAAAAGACGATCGCAGGGGCCCACATTTAGTGTTACTACCGTAACCTAAAGGAGTGTCGTGTCAGTACTTGTCGGGCAGGCTGTGCCGCGCTGCCATCGGCAGCAGCGCGACTGTCGGGGCGGGCTGTGCAGCTCGTTAAACAGACGCAGCCACAAAAACACGCCGCCTCATCAGCGCTGGTCGCCATGGAAACGCGCGGCGGCGGCACAACAAAGGCCAAGCGCGACCCAGACTGGACGAGACGAGTCCAACGCGCGAACCGTCGCTCTGCAACCTGCAAAGACACGACTGGGTATCACACCGAGGTCCTATACAGGGTGTCCCAGCTATCTTGTGCACCCAGGATATCTCTGGAACAATAACAGCTACTGGAAAACGACTTTCACCGGTATCAAGGTACGGCTGGGGCCCATGAATGGACATATTTGGAAACATTCTAAAACGAAAGCAAATGTGTTTAACAAACTTATGTTTTTTTTTTTTTCCAATGGACACCCTGTATTTTTTCTTCAGCAATCCGTAGCATGAAAAATCACATAAGCAATGGTGTTGATTGCATGGCAATATTCCAATTACATCCCGAGATATTGCGACGCGAAGTTGACGCTTGAAATACGCGAAACGCGCGGCTAGCGGTCGTCCTGAGCAGCTTGGGGTTCTCGCCCGAGTCTCAGGACGTGCGCTAGCCGCGCGTTTCGCGTATTTCAAGCGTCAACTTCGCGTCGCAATATCTCGGGATGTAATTGGAATATTGCCATTCAATCAACGCCATTGCTTATGTGATTTTTCATGCTACGGATTGCTGAAGAAAAAAAATACAGGCTGTCCTTTAAAAAAAACAAGTTTGTGTTAAAAAAAAACTCATTTGCTTTCGTTTTAGAATGTTTCCAAATATGTACATTCATGGGCCCCAGCCGTACCTTGATACCGGTGAAATTCGTTTTCCACTAGCTGTTATTGTTCCAGAGATATTTTGGGTGAACAAGATAGATGGGACACCGTGTGTGTATGTATGTTCTCTATGTGTTCAACAGTTCACCTTACGCCCACGAAGCTTCCTGACAAGACTTGCGCATAATAGTCCGCGATGGGGAGCGGTCACTTTAGTTCGTTCTTTTAGTTCGTCCGCTCCCAGTGACGGCTGAGCGGCATGGTCTGCGCGTGCAGGTGGAGGGAGAAGTTCTCCCATCTAGCTGCTTCATGCGCTTGCTGCGTGAGCCGCTAACGATATCACGCAAACCAAAAGGAACAGTTTGTGGATAATTTCTCGCGTTTAAGTTTAGAGATCTCAATATCTTGGCATTATGGAATTTATTAGTCAGATATTGCAGAGTGCAGGATACTTCAAAGCAGAAATTTTGTAGCACTGAACTATGTAATCTAGCAGGCAGACGCTCACCTCGAAATGACTCATCAGCAGAGGACAAACACGTGATTTTTAATTCTGCTGCGCGCCCTCTCGCTATTGCCCGTCGGTCTTCGGAAAAGAATCCAATAAACTAAGAGGCGAGATACGTTTGGCATAATCGCCCGTCCGCTCTTTTTAGTTCGCCCGCTCCTTCTTGGTTTTGCTACCGCTACTAAAAGAGCTCTTTTTATGACAGCTTTTTTATATAATGAACCAGTGTTGCCAAAGCGTGTGCTATTACCTGTATTTTTGGGCAATTTGACATTACTTAGGCAAATAAACCAGTTATTTACAGGAATGGGTGAGACAATGATATTCAACTACTTTGCATACAGAGTACTCGTAGTACTTTATTTTTAAAATAGATTTCTTGTGGCAGTGAACTACGAAACTACAGCTGAGCTGCATCTCAGATCGAAATGAAGGTAACTGGCAGAAGAGAATCACGCGATTCTGCGCGCTCTCGCGTCCTCTCGCTGTTCCCCGTCAGTCTTCGGAAAAGGAGCGGACGAACTAAGAGGCGAGGGATCTGCGAACTAGTTCGCGTAGTTCGCCTGTGGGAGCGCTCTTCGGAACTAGCTCGCTCGCGAAGCACACAATACTATTTCTGACCCAAAAACAAAACAGCACGGCACATAGCTCTGGATATATGACGTCATAAGTGAGAGGTCACCGCGAGGGAATACCCAGAGTAGTAGTTGTTCTCTGAGTAGGTTTCAACTGGACGTGCTCCACTTGGCTCTGTCCTGGGCATCCGCCTTCATTTGCCAGTAGTTTCTTCCTTTCTTCAGGTCAGTCAGCACTCCATATGAGGAGCAACTTTTCAACACGCATTGTGTCCACCGGTGGACAAAATTGAGTTTGATATGGAATCCGGCATTTTATTACCCGCTCCACACACTCCTGCAATCAGATTGTGTCAAAACGCATTTTAACACCTTCAAAAAGACTGCTGAAAAGTAGCAGACGCAACAAATAGCATTTCGTCCTCTAGTATGATTGAATCAAACTGCATTAAGTCCAACAGTTGCCTCTATTCTGTTTTATTAAGCTATGTTGACTGCATTGTAAGACAAGTGGACTATATCGAAACCATTTAACTGGCCGACAATGACCAGTAAGTATTCATTTTTATTATCACGGCATTGTTGTGTATAAACGTTTATCATTCCGTCTGTAAGACTCACCGACAGTAAAAAAGTTCTTGTGCTGGGATGCGGAATACTATAGCGAGTGAATATGTGACTGCTGCAGAGCTGATCAATAGTGGACCCAGAAAACGAATGAAGACAAAATCAGTGATTCAAGCAATTGCTTTCTGGTTATTCAAAGACTCTCCTGTGCATGTGATTGATGTACTTCTCTGGTTTCCAGGTCGAGAACGTTACCTCCCGACAGAGTATTTGGACGAGTAGAAAATAAACTTAGTGAAATTTCAGAAATATTGAAACCAAACATGTACCACAATGTTCATGCAGAGGGTGCGAAACAAGGATTTTAGGGAAAGATTCGGAAATATTTGAGTTCAAGGAAATAAGTACAATTTTGAGTCCTATAGGTGGAATCAGTGATCTGAAAAGGATCCATTTGGAAAAATTATATGGTAGGTGAAAAGGTAACTGATCAAAACACTCATCGCCATTCTGGTGATCCTTCAAAGAGCTTATTGCCATTAGGCAAACATGAATACAGCTTTAGCAAAGTATCAGATATCTACAAAGAGTCATCACTGATGAGGAGGAAACAAAAGAAAGACGATGTGGAGAAACTACTAAGTCTCACATTTGGAAACAAGTGGCGAGAAAATGAAATACTTCAATTCTGCACTCAGACTATCAGCCTAACAAACGTGTTGCCCAAGTTACTGTTTGTTTCGAAGAGGAGCCTTTTCTTGAAAAAATATTGTCAACTTTTTCATTGTAAATGAAGCACATTTTCGGTTTTGTTCCTACTTTTGGTGTTAAAATGTTTCACTGAATGCTAAAAATTGTATTTTCAAACAATAAATAGTATTTTTACCAGTTCTATGTGACTGAAAACTAATCAAGAAGCATTATGTCCAAAATAGCTTGCATCAAAAGGCAGGTTGTCCAATAGAACCCAACAAAACGCATTCTGTCCATCACTAAAGTGCTCATAGCTGGAGAGTATAAAAAGCAATTTCCTTGTGTTAAACACATTTTCATCAACAGCCCTGCCCCAGTATGTGGTGTAAAATTCGGAAAAATTAATCGAAAATTTTTGGCGGTATACGTTTTTCGCTTCTCCTGAAAAATTTACTTTAGGGGACATAATGCGTTTTGAAAAGTAGCTCCTCATATCATCTCCTTCCCCTCCCTCCCTCTTCTTCCTTCTACTTTTCGTTCCATTATTCTTAGCAGCAGACAATTCCTACGTAATGTGTGCCCCAACCAACATGTTTTCCTCTCCTGCATTGTCCTAATGAAGGTCCTTTGCTCTCCTACCCTGCGCAACACCTCATTTTTCATTCTGTCGGTCCACTTCACTTTTTCCAGTCTTCTCCATAGCCACACTTCAAAACTTTCTAAATATTTTTTGTTCTTTCTGTCTGATTGTCTACGTTTCAGACCCATATTACACCACACTCCACACAAAACATTTGACGAACCTCTTAGAGTAATGGCAATACTTTTGGTTGTTAGCAAATCCTTTCCTTTCCTAACAGCTTTCTTTCGCATAGAGATTCTTCGCCTTAATTCTTCTGTGCAACTTCCACTGGATGTTATCATGCTTCCCGAATATTGAAACGGTTGCACCTGTTCCAATACTCTTCCCTCTAATGATGTTTTGATTGTGTCGTCTTCTGTTCCAAGTTTCAGTATTTATTAGTATTCCAAAATCTTTACCAACGCTTACAATATTTTCCATCATTTCCTGGAGAGAGATTCTTCTGTTTTTGCTAATACTATCATATCACCTGCATATTTTATTTATAGTTTTTATTCTTTGTCCTCCCACTACAAGCCCTTTTGCTTCTTCCAAGGCTTCATGAATTAGCTTTTCAGCGTATATATTGAAAAGTGCTGGTGACGTACAACAAGCCTATCTCACGCCTCTTCAGATACTGACTTCTTCAGTTTCATCTTATTCTACTCTAACTACCACTTTCTATCCAGATTTATGCGTAAATTATTGGAAAATGGGAATAGTTAGGGACCTGCAACAAAGTTTGCATGTAATTTCGGACGTTTATAAAGCGTTAACTGCCCCCCTCCACAAAATGATTGAACGAAAAGAAGTCTACCGCTCAAAACAGTTTCGCTGTAGAAGCCGTAAAACTGTCGCATCAGACATGGCTTTGGTACAAAGTTAGCATTACAGATTTGCATTTTACTATTTAATTCTCTTGCATCCAAAATTAAGCAATCTGTTTTCTCAATCTCTATATATATAAAAGCGAAACGACACTCACTGACTAAACACGAAATCTCTAAAACTGCTTCACCTATCAAGCTGAAATTTGGCAGGAATGTAGTTTATAGGTAGAAAACGTCAGCTAAGAAAGTATTCTGTGATAGGTGCATGGCGGAGCATACTTCTCCTACAGAATCACGGAATCTACAGTTTCATTCCGATCCTCGCGAAATTTCGCACGCTTGACCTTCAAAACAAGAGGAAGGTAACCGTCTACCTTAAGTTTCATACGGTGCATGGGGGAGGGTAATTGGCAACATAAAAATGGATCCCTGAATACCTTCGTCCCGCCACTAAAAAACGGCTCGACCGATTTCATAGATACTTTGTTGTTGTTTTCGTTATTCTCAGAACGAGGGTTGTATGAAATAAAACTGGAGTATTTGAGGACAACAAAGTGCGTTTTTCATTGTGACCCTGCGTTTCTGTTGCATAAAAATCTTTAGCTTTGTTGCGATATTGATGAAATTTTGCACGCTCTACCTTAAAAACAAGAGGAATGTCACTGCCTATGTAAAATTTCGAGCGGTGCACACATGATCTTTAAACTAAGAGAAAGGTAACTGAGCACATAAATGTTTGTATGGTACATAACAGAGGGTACCTTGCAGAAAACTTTGCCGAGAGAGGGGGGGGAGGGGATGTGGACTACGAGAGAGTAGGATAAATAAACACCCGGACAATGCAGGGTTTACAGCTAGTTATTTTCATAAAATCTACCGACGTTTCGGCTACTGTTACAGGCGGCCTTCATCAGGGTCTGTGTCTCAAACCGAGAAGAATTTTACTGAGAGTGATAACGGCCTACGCTTGCATAGACGAAAAATTTTTATTGGGTTGAGGTGTGACAGCCGTAAGATATTGCAAGAAATGCATATTCTCACCCATCTGGTATATTATATAGTCATAACTTCGACCGTTTTCGGTTCTAATTCATCTTCAGAGAAGTGAACTTAACAGGCTGATTAGGTGGAAAGATTATCTGCTATCTTATCATATTCAGATGCAAGACTTGATATTAAGAGACACGAATTTTTATTGATTTACTTACATGTCAGCAACGATAAGATAGCACATAATGTATCCACGGAATAAGTTTAGTTTAGTTCTGTAAGGATAGTTTAGAAGCGAAACCAGACAAAGTTATTATAAAAAGCTAATATTTGACAATGTTGTTGTGGTCTTCAGTCCGCAGACTGGTTTCATGCAGCTCTCCACGCTACCCTGCCCTGTGCAAGTCTCTTCATCTGAGAATACGTTCGGCAACCTACATCCTTTTGAACCTGCTTACTGTAATCGTCCCTCGGTTTCCCTCTACCCCACACGCTTCCCTATAATGCTAATTTGACGATTCCTTGATGTCTCAGAATGTGTCCAACCAATCTATCCCTTCTCTTAGTCAGGATATGCCAGAAACTCCTTTCCTCCTTCCCAATTCTGTTGAGCACCTCATTAGTTCCGTGATCAACCCATCTAATCACCATTCGTCTATAGCACCACATTTCGAAAGTTACCATCTTTTTCTCTGAACTCAATGTCCACGTTTTACTCCCAAACAATGCTACAATCAAGACAAATGCTTTCACTAAGGACTTGCTAACATTTAAATTAATATTGGATGTTAATTTCGCTTCTTTAGAAACCTTCTTCCCACAGCCATTCTGCATTTTATATCTTCTTTTCTTCGGCCATCAGGAGCTATCTTGCAACCCAAATAACAAAACTAATCTACTTTTATCGTCTCATTACCTAATCTAATTCCTTCAGCATCGCCTGATTTCCTAAGACTGCATTCCATTACCCTTGTATATTATACGCTCTCTTCAACACACTGACCATTCCATTCAACTGCTCTTCCAGGTCCTTTGCTGCCTCTGACGGAATTACAAAGTCATCAGCAAAACGCAATGTTTTTAATTCTTCCCCCTGAACTTTAATCCCTATTCCAAATTTTTCCTTGGTTTCCTTCACCGTCTGCTCGATGTACAAATTGAATAACATCGGACAAAGGCTACAACCCTGTCTTACTCCCTTCCCAACTGATGCTTCCCTTTCATGCCCTTCGAGTCTACTAACTGCGGTCTGGCTTTTGTACAAGTGGTAAATAAGTCTCCCTTTATTTTACCCCTGCTGACTTCAGAATTTGAAAGCGTGTATTCCAGTCAACATTGTCAAAAGCTTTCTCCAAATCTACAAAAGCTAAAAATGTAGGTTTGTCTTTCCTTAATCTATTTTCTAAAATAAGTTGTAAAGCGAGTATTGCCTTCCGTGCTCCTACGTTCCTCCTGAATCCAAACTGATCTTTCCCGAGGTCAGCTTCTGCCAGCTTTTCCATTCTCCTGTAGATAATTCCTAATTATTCAAACCGTCTTGAATGCAAATTTTTCATTAGTTAATGACGTGTTTCGCCCTTTAGCAGGGTATTTTCACACCTCTCTGCACCTGCTTTCTTTGGAATGGGGATTATTACTTTTTTTTCAGTCCTAAGGTATGTCACTTGTGTCGTAGCACGAGATGAAATAGTTTTGTCATGTCAGGTTGTCCCAGAGACTTTAGTAGTTGTGAGGGAATGTTATCCACTGCCCGACAAACTAGTATTGGCAATAAATTCTGAACGTGTGCGGGCCCATTTTTTCTATGAGACTGAAAAACTGCTTTCTTGTCCCATGCGCTGCCACACTGCAGACTGCTAGCGAAGATACGAGCTTATGGAATAGGTTCACAGATTTGTGACTGGCTGGAAGACTTCCTAAGTAGTAGGACGCAGTACGTTGTTCTAGACGGCGAGTGTTCATCAGAGACGAGTGTATCGCCAGGCGTGCCCCAGGGGAGTGTGATAAGACAGCTATTATTTTCTATCTATATAAATGATCTGGTGGACAGAGTAAGTTGTAATTTGCGGCTGTTTGCTGATGATGCTGTGGTGTATGGGAGGGTTTCGTCTGTAAACTGACTGTAATATCATACAGGATGACTTGGACAAAATTTCTAGTTGGTGCGAAGAATGGCAGCTAGCTCTCAATGTAGAAAAATATAAGGTGATGCACATGAGTAGAAAAAAGAAACCTATAGTGTTCGAATACAGCATTAGTAGTGAGCTTCTTGATGCTGTCGCATCGTTCAAATATCTAGGCGTACATTGCAGAGCGATATGAAATGGAACGAGCATGTAAGGACAGTTGTGAGTAAGGCGGACAGTCGACTTCGGTTTATTGGGAGAATTTTGGGAACATGTACTTCACCTGTAAAGGAGACCGCGTATCAAACGCTTGTACGACCACGTCTTGAGTGTATCGTCAGGCGTGCCGCAGGGGAGCGTGATAGGACTGGTATTAGATTCAGTGTACCGGATGATCAAAAAGTCAGTATAAATTTGAAAACTTAATAAATCACGGAATAATGTAGATAGAGGGGTAAAAATTGACACATACTTTGAATGACATGGGGTTTTATTAGAACCAAAAATAAGATAAAAGAATGTCCGACAGATTGCGCTTCATCTGATCAGAAAAGCAGCAATTAGCATAACTAATCCAGACAAAGCAAGGAGGATGTTCTTTACAGGAAATGCTCAAATGTTCAACATCATTCCTCAACAATAGCTGTAGTCGAGGAATAATGTTGTGAACAGCACTGTAAAGCTTGTCCGGGGTTATGGTGAGGCATTGGCGTCGGATGTTATCTTTCAGCCTCCGTAGAGATGTCGGTCGATCACGATACACTCGCGACTTCAGGTAACCCCAAAGCCAATAATCGCACGGACTGAGGTCTGGGGACCTGGGAGGCCAGGCATGATGAAAGTGGCGGCTGAGCACACGATCATCACCAAACGACGCGCGCAACAGATCTTTCACGCTCCTAGCAGTATGGAGTGGAGCGCCATCCTGCATAACAATCGTACCTTCCAGCAGGTGTTTATCAGTCAGGCTGGGGACGATGCGATTCTGTAACATACCGGCGTACCTCTCACTCGTCACGGTAGCAGTTACAAAACCAGAATCACGCAGTTCCTCGAAGAAAAAAGGACCGGTAACGGTAGATGTGGTAAATCCAACCCATACCGTGACTTTCTCGTCGTGCAGTGGAGTTTCCACGACAGTTCTAGGATTTTAGGTAGCCCAAATTCTGCAGTTGTGGGCGTTGACAGACCCTCGGAGCGTGAAATGAGCTTCGTCGGTCATTTTCTTCCGCCATCTTTTGAAACGCCCACACCGCAAAAGCCCTCCGCTTCAATAAATCGCCAGGTAACAGTTCATGATGCCAATGGATTTTGTAAGGATAGTATCGGAGGGTCCGCCTAAGTGCACACAAACAGTGTACGGAATGCCGGTGCGACGTGCGACTGCACGAGCGCTGACTTCCCCGTGCTCAGACGAACCCGCTACAGTCTGCATTTCTCCCTGAACTGCCTCAGCAGCATTACGCCTTATGCTCGGTCGGCCAGTATGGGGTCTATCGTCTAAACAACCCGTGGCTTAGAACTTCTAAATCATTTTCCACCACAGCTGCATTCGTCAACGGACCTTTACCCGTTTGTTCAAAAAAATGTTCAAATGTTTGTTAAGCTTATGGGACTTAACTACGGGGTCACCAGTCCCTAAACTTACAAACTACTTATCCACTAGCTTATCCTAAGGACGGCACAAATATCCATGCCCGAGGGGGCCGTGGTGACCGTGACTGGAGCGCCTCAGTCCCCTCGGCCACCGCGGCCGGCCTTTACCCGTTTGAACCGCCTTCCTATGGCGATAGGATCGTAACGCTGAACTAGAATATTCGGTATTCTGATAATGCAGCTTCATTAGCAGTGTCTTTTCAGGAAACATCAACATGCTGTGACTGCTCTCTTTCATTACAGCTCCTTTTATACATTATTTTCATGCGCAGTCACTGACGTTATGCTGTATAGCGCCGTGATACATTTTTTGAATTTTTTTTTTTGTTCTAATAAAACCGCATGTCATTCGAATCATGTGTGTCAATTTTTACCCCCCCCCCCCCTCTCTCTCTCTCTCTCTCTCTCTCTCTCTCTCTCTCTCTCTCTCTTTCTCTCTCTCTCTGCATTATTCCGTGATCTAGTAAGTTTTCTATATACATGTGGCGTCTGTTCCGAAAGAACAGACGTCACTTTTGATCCTGCAGCTGTTATTATTTAATATTCACAGAATATGTGTCATCAACTGCGATTGGGCAAAGCTGAAAATGTATACCCAGCCGGGATTCGAACCCGGGTCTCCTGCTTTCTAGGCAGTTGCGCTGACCCCTACACCACTGGGGACACAGTGATCACCGCACCTGCAAGGACTACCTAAGCACGCCTCCCGTCAGATACAAATTCCCAGCTTCGCCCTGCCCACAGTACTCAAACTCGTAGTTATGAACTAATTCCCGTACGAGTAAGGGCTTCAAACTTTGCCCACCCCTCCCCACAAATTTTCAGCTTTGCCCAATCGCAGTTGATGTCATATATTATATGAATATTAAGTTTTCGCCGCGGTGGAATAGCCGAGCAGTCTAAAGCGTCTGGCTGCGGAGCGCGCGGTTGTTCGCCTTGGAGGTTCGAGTCCTCCCTGGGGAATGGTGTGTGTGTGTGTGTGTGTGTGTGTGTGTGTGTGTGTGTGTGTGTGTGTTTTGTCCTTAGGTTAGTTTACCTAGGTTTAAGTAGTTTGTAAGCTACGGACTGATAACCACGCTGTTTGGTCCGATAGATTTACAAACATATTACGTTTTCAGCTTTATACTGGCCTTTTGATGACCCGGTACGTAGATGAGGTATACCACCACGTGAGTAGTGGCAGCAGGTTATGGGTGTTGTCGGAACGTCAGGAGGCAGTCGGTGAGTGCGGCCACTGTCAGACGTGTGGCAGCCGTGGAGTCGAGCAGCCACGGCTCGGCACAGCTGGTGTGGAGGCTGCTGGCTGGCTGCGGCACGCAGATGAGGTCGGCCGACCGTTAGCCACCGGACACTCTGCAGTCTGGCCGTCTGGCCCCAGGCGAGGCAAGGATCTGCCTCCACAGGTGCCGCCTACTGCCACAGCTGTTCACCACTCTGCCTCTCCCATCTTTACTTTACGAAGCATAGCCTCTACCGTGGCCTACATCTACATGAGATTTTTGTGTCCCAGCCTCGTCGCCGCTTTTGTGTCTCGTTTCCGTCGTAGGTGTCGGTGGCCGAGTGGAATGAGACCGACACAGGAATAAAGATAGCACGCTGGTGCAGGTACGGAGGGGAGCAGCCAGAAACTAGAAACACTACAGTAAATTAGAACGAGATATATATTGCACAGAATTTATACAATACTTAACTTTTACATAGCTCAGTACTGCAGAATGCTGATACATAGTTGAGCTAGAGGCCTGCCTAGTGCCTACCCGATAGCCAAGTCTTTACTGGCGCCTATCTGATTCCGAAGGTCCTAACTGGTTCCTATCTCAGTCCCAAGTGAACGATGTCGTTCAGTGGTGGCCACGAGCGGAGTTGTAGCAGAGGGCGCTCGTGGCTGACGTCGTAAGAAGTCCGCACCGTGCGTGCATGGCGGCGCGCGGCGAAAGTAGGTGGCGCGCACTTTGGACTTGTGCCACACCACAGCGATACTCTGTGTGATGATACTGCTGCCCCCCCCCCCCCCTCATCTCAATGTCATCGTACGATACCGTCTGCGTTGCATCCGGAATCGTGTGGTTCAGTAGTGATACATGTTGCGTGTGACGTTACAAACGATATAGCCAGCCAAGGAATCCGTGTAGGACAGTGTCTCGGTGATACGGTGATTAAAACAAGTGACAGGTTTCATTAGCCGGCCGCGGTGGCCGAGGAGACTGAGGCGCTTCAGTCACGGTCTGCACGGCCACTACGGTCGGAGGTTCGAATCCCCCCTCGGGCATGGATATTTGTGCCGTCTTTAGTATAAGGTAGTTCATAAGTAATTTGTAAGTTTATGGACTGATGACTCCGTAGTTAAGTCCCATAAGCTTGACAAACATTTGAATTTGAGATTTCATTAATTAAGCGATTTGTTTAGAGGCTTTCTAGACAGTTCTATAAAAAATAGTTTCGTCATTGTATGTTATTTAAAGACTTAAACAGACGAACTGTAAAAACTTTTGTGAAAAACAAAAAGAAATGGAAAATAAATAGCATTGTATATATTTCAGGCTCATAAACAAGTTGTATTGACCAGCTAATTGTGTTAATTAATGTAAGTCAAGATTTGTATATTCTAGTTATTTGTATATATTGACTGACGTAAGGTTTAGAGTATATTTTGACAATGGACATGAGATTTGATAGTTCAATATATGTTAGGAACATGTATGATGTACTCATTAACAAATTGAGATTTAACAACACACTTTGTTGTCAACAGAAAGATTGGAAATTTCGTCTTAAAAATACATGCGCCATCTAAAATTATTATATGTATAGTTTTCATTTTATATTGTGATTATTTTTGTGTACATCAAATGTTTTCTTTGTGTGTTTGTTAATTGTAAATTAGTATATTCAATTGTTATGAACAATGCATGATGTAACGTCATTATTGCCGATGTTATATATTTGCCTCACCGCCTTGCATGGGGGAGTTCGAGTTTTAGTCGTTTGTCGAACTCTCTGGAAGCTATGTCAGTCTCTTGTTTTAAAAATGGAATTACTACCAGCTAAATTCTGATACGTTATGAAATGAAGTTCTAAATATTTTGGTGGAGAACAAGTTTGATTCAAATTAAAAAAAGAAGAGAAAAATTCTACATACGAGTATTTATTTCTACCACAACGCCCCAGGAGAATAATGTGGCAGCGAGCAGAACTCCCAAACATCGTAATGTCGAAAAGCTGAGTATTCTGTTTGAAAGTGGTAGAATGAAATATAGCATGTAAGCATTTTATCTGAAAACCACATTTATTTGTCTTATTTTATTCTGATGATCATTTCTACCTATCTAAGTGGGAGTCAACAATATATTTTCGCATATAGTTTCGCAAATAGTCCACGCCGCAGCGATAAGCTCTGTTGTTGTAATGATTCCCATCCCAGATCCTGTATCATTTCCGTAACGCTGTCTCCCCTGTATCGTGACAATACGAAACGAGCTGCCCTTCTTTGGACTCTTTCGATGTCCTCCGTCAAACCCACCTGATAAGGATCCCACACTGGGCAGCAATACTCCAAAAATGGACGGACAAGCGTAGTGTATGCAGTTTCTTCTGTAGTTCTGTTGCATCTTTTAAGGGTTCTGTCCACCCTGCCTGGTTTGCCTTTCCCACGAGATTATCTACGTGTCCTTTCCAATTTAAGTCTGAAGTAATAGTAAATCCTAAGTATTTTGTCGAGTTTACGGCCTTCTAATTTGATTGATTTATGTTGTAAACAAAGTTTAACGGATTTGTTTTCGTACTCATGTGGACGACTTCACACTTCTCTTTATTTCGAGTCAATTGCCAATTTTTACATCATACTGATGTCTTATTCAGATCGTTCTGCAGTTGGTTCTGATCTTCAGATGATTTTACTAGACGGTAAATGACGGCGTCATCTGCGAACAACCTAAGAGAGCTACTTAGATTTTCCCGTAAATCGTTTATGTAAATAAGGAACAGTAGAAGACCAATAATACTACCCTGTGGAACGCCCGATATCACCTCTGTTTTAGTCGATGCTTTACCGTCGATTACTACGAACAGTGTCCTCTCTGACAAGAAATCCCCTATCCAATCGCAAATTTGGGGCGGTATACCATAACCACGCAATTTGATTAAAAGATGTTTCTGAGTTGCGGTGTCAACAGCCTTCTGGAAATCAAGAAATATGGAATCGATTTGCGAACCCTTGTCGATAGCACTCATCACTTCGGCGAATAAAGAGCTAGTTGTGTTTACCATGAACGATATTTTGTAAGTACTTGGCTCAATAGATCGTTCTGTTCGAGATAATTCATAATATTTGAATACAGGATATGTTCCAAAACCCTGTTGCAGATTGACGTCAATGAAATAGGCTTTTAGTTTAGTGGGTTACTCCTACTGCCTTTCTTGAATATAGGTGTGACCTGGGCAACTTTCCAATCTCTTGGTACAGGGTGTCCCACTTTTCGTGACTGCTCAATATATTTCAATGGGAATTTGCAACAAAGTATACGCGGAGAAAGGCTAGCTATAGGAAGAAAGGAAGTTACCGTCCATCACGACAATGCGCGGTCTCACAAGTGTGCCGTCGCCATGGCAGAATTGCGCGGACTGATGTATCAATCGCTGTCAGACAAGCCATATTCACCAATTACATAGACGATTTGGGAGAAAATCTAAGCAGCTCTCTTAGGTTGCTTGGAGATGACGCCGTCATTTACCGTCTAGTAAAATCATCTGAAGATCAAAACCAACTGCAGAACGATCTGAATAAGATATCAGTATGGTGTAAAAATTGGCAGTTGACTCTAAATAATGAGAAGTGTGAAGTCGTCCACATGAGTACGAAAAGAAATCCGTTAAACTTTGTTTACAAGATAAATCAATCGAATGTGAAGGCCGTAAACTCCACAAAATACGTAGCAATTACATTACTTGAGACTTAAATTGGAAAGAACACGTAGATAATGTCGTGGGAAAGGCGAACTAGAGACTGCGTTTTATTGGCAGAACCCTTAAAAGATGCAACAGAACTACTAAAGAGACTGCATACACTTCGCTCCGTACATTTTTGGAGTATTGCTGCCCAGTGTGGGATCCTTATCAGGTGGGTTTGACGGAGGACATCGAAAGAGTCCAAAGAAGGGCAGCTCGTTTCGTATTGTCACGATACAGGGGAGACAGCGTTACGGAAATGATACAGGATCTGGGATGGGAATCATTGCAACAACGGCGCTTATCGCTGCGGCGTGGGCTACTTACGAAACTCCAATCGCCAACATTCTCCTCCGAATGCGAAAATATATTGTTGACTCCCACTTACATAGGTAGAAATGATCATCAGAATAAAATACGAGAAATCAGAGTTAGAACGGAGAGATTCAGGTGTTCTTTATTCCCGCGCGCTATTCGAGAATGGAATGGGAGATAAATAGTGTAACGGTGGTTCGATGAATCGTCTGCGAGGCACTTAAATGTGATTTGCAGAGTATCCCATGTAGATGTACGCACATTGTGGAGACTGTGGCGAGGGTATTAGGTTACGGGCATTGCAATGACGTCACGGCCCGCTGTGAAGGACTGGCGTTTGCGGTGAGTCGCCAGCCAGTCACCACTCACCCCGTTTACACGGGCTCTCAAAACCAGATTTCGTAAACCTATTTGCCAATCCTGCTTTTGGTTGGTAATGTAAACACTCCACAATAGATTGTGGATCTGGAAAAACCGCTTTAGAGAAGCGGATTTCCAGACACTCAATCTATTGTCGTGACCATGTAAACGTAACCGTTCTTGAAGCGTTCTTGGCTTGTCAGACTGCGTTTTTTTTTTTTTTTTTTTTTTTTTTTTTTTTGTAAGAATTTTCGGCACATATGGACAGAGTGATATTTTCTAATGTGGAATAAAAGTATTAATATTAGAGTGAGCGTGAATCTGTGTATTTAAGTAAAGAAAAAAAGCGATTATGCTGACTAACTCGGGGACAATCAGCTGTTTTCCAGCCGCCATGTTAAGTGGATTAGGAAATCCGATTCAGGCTGTGCCATGTAAACACGACAGCGAGAAACGGTTTACGAAAATCGGTTTTCGTCTTCCGGAAGATGTAACGTAAAGGTAAAGCAGTCAACAATCCGGAGCAGCCGCGCAGTCCGTAACATGGAGCCTCAGACCGCACGGCTACCTCGCGAGGCACCACATGATCAATGTTACCTAAACCCATATTGGTTATTAAAAAAGCCCTCGCTTTCAAGGAATCACATTAATAAAACTTGTTAACATAACAATATGATACTACATTAAAAGTTATTATTCCAAGCTTACATACTAGGTATATGAATCTAATTTACCTTCGCTTCCAAGAAACATTTTGGATGCTTTTACTAGTCATGTTCCTGTTTGGAGGTGGTATGCCGTTGCCTTCCTCCGACCTTGGAACTGACTTACCCAGCCAGTTATAGGGGGACCTACAGTTTAACGTGGGTTCCGAACCAGAGGTAGTACTGCCAGAGGTGAAAGAAGTGGAAAGTGACAGATAAAAATCCTAGGGGATCGAACCCGCGACCTTTAGATTTGTAGTCTGGCACTCTAGCACTGTGCAACCGAGGTGCACCCGGAGATGTGTTGTACGTAAACGTAGTGACTGCTGACGGCAGGTAGGTGCTAGGCAGCGCCGCGCCGTGGCCCGCATGGCCGCTGACACAGATGGGAGTCTGGGGGCGCGGGAGGCGGTGACGTCACGTGGTGCGGCAGGTGGAACAGTTAGGAATGCCGCCGGGCCAGGCCAGGGCGAGGCGGGCAGCGAACACAACACCGCCGGGGCCTGCGTCAACCGCGACTCACATGTGGGTCACACCGATGTACATACAGCCCAGTCTGCACCCAACTTCTGTATTCAGCATAACTACAGTAAGCCCTAGGGCACAGCTATCCAAACCTGGGTGTCGCGTTGTCCATATCGGATTGAGCAGGGTACCAATGTATCACGTGACGCATCGAAACCGGGATTTAAAAGCATATAGCTGAACGGAAGCGTCGGCGTTCATACGAAGGACGCTACAATAAGGCAAGACAACCTGCTGGCGTCTAAATACAGCTCTATACGTTCAGCTCATTTGTGCTAAGTAGGTATTCATAGAACGTCGAATGTTCAAAAGTTGGTAGAGTCTATTGGACTTAAGTACGGAGTCATCAGTCCCTAAACTCTCAATCTACTTAACTACCTTATACTAAGGACGGCACTGCACGCCTTCTTGAGTGTGTGTAAGCCTAGCCAGGAGGGCGTAGAAGACGATATACGAACCATACAGATTTACTGGACTAGTATTTCCATCCGGCAGTTGCGAATATTAAGCCAACCACTCCGTAAGTTGGACTTTGTCAGCCAGAGCATAATAATATATACACAATATGTATGTAAGTTACAATCAGTAAATGAACTTCAATCAGTACTGCAGAAGTATTTAGAAAAATAAGTCACAGTTCCGACTAACAGTATGATTGTTGTCAGTGTAAATTTACGCAAATTGAACGTGGAGACTCTGAACCACATGATCAAACACTGTTCAAATGGTTTTGAGTTCTTATGAGACCCAACTGCTTAGGTCATCGGTCCCTAGACTTAAAAACTACTTAATCCAACTTAAACTAACTTACGCTAAGGACAACATACACACCCATGGCCAAGGGAGGACTCGAACCTCCGACCGGAGCAGCCGCGCAGTCCGTGACATGGAGCCTCAGACCGCACGGCTACCTCGCGAGGCACCACATGATCAATGTTACCTAAACTGGTTATTAAAAAAGCCCCTTTCTGTCAAAGAATCACATTAATAAAACTTGTTAGTGTAACAATATGATAGTACATTAAAAGTTATTATTCCAAGCTTACATAACTGGTATATGAATCGAATTTACCTTCTCTTCCAAGAAACATTTCGGATGCTTTCTCCTTAAATGACACAGCATCTTTGTAGTACCTCCACCCGTTTTCATCTTTTTAAAGCAAATGGAGCATTGTACCTCACTGCTAGTACAGTACTTGGTGAAGTACTTCCACACTCGGGATGGTGCCATTTAGACACAAGCGATGTCTGGCGACGACAGCAAGGAACTGCCGCGTGACCAGACGGAGGCAAGTCTCGTACACTGCCGGTGCACGCGCGTCGTCTAATAGGCCACGCCACACGGCAACAGCTG
Source organism: Locusta migratoria (assembly GCA_026315105.1). Lineage (NCBI taxonomy): Eukaryota > Metazoa > Arthropoda > Insecta > Orthoptera > Acrididae > Locusta > Locusta migratoria. Next base: position 127,433,410 of record CM048752.1, read on the forward strand.
CGTCGATGCCTCAGTAGCTGCACCAGTCCTTAAGTTCTTATGCCACGCTTTTGTTGCGCGTTTCTGACTGCCAGGGTTGTTCTTAAATTATCACTGATCGCTTTTCTTAGTTTCTGCGATGACCTAATATTTCACAGCAGTGGAAATTTTAGGAGTAGCCCTAAATATTACAGTATACTAGTTTTAATTTTTTTAATTATTTACAAAAAACACATTTTGAACCACTACTACAGGATGTAGTCGAGACGGTTTTTTACCCGGTTCTTGCCAATAACTAACAAAAACCGGTTACAACGGACCCCAAATAAATACCGAAAAAACCGGTTATTCAAAACTAAAATACTGGTGTCGGTTTTAACCGGTCGGTTTTTCCCATCCCTATTACGCAGGCAGAGTTAAGGCTAGTCTACACGACGGCACCAGGTTGCGACACTTGTTGCGTGAAATGAACTGCGCGCAGCTGGTTTCGTGTATGTCTGTAGACACGGCGCCAATACTATGCACTCCAGTTTCGTTGTTTTATGTGTGCCGTAGTCGCCGTAGAATGATGGTTTTGGCAGCTGTAAGAGTTGTGGCGGAGCTATTGGTTTTCTATGTGCAGTCGGTCCATAAGACTAAACAAAATAATAAATAAATAAATCATACAAGAAATAATAAACAACGTTGCTGAAAGAAATTGTGGTTAAAGAGCCTAGAAGTTATTTTAATCGACTTGGAATGTCACCAGAGGAGTGATCGTTCCTTTTAAACAGAGTCAGTAACGCAATAAAGAAACAAGATACTGTTATGTGTGAAGCACTGTTACCAGAACTGAAATTACAAATTGCATTACGTTTCTTGTCAAGTAGATATTCTTCTAAGAGTACTTGTACCGTGTTCCGAAATCCACAATTGCCATACTTCCTTTGTGTAGTTATTTCAAATTGGATGTATACTAGTCTGCAATTCACTAATCGTCGTCGTTGTTGTTGTGGTCGTCAGTCCGGAGACTGGTTTGATGCAGCTCTCCACAATACCCTATCCTGAGCAAGCCTCTTCATCTGCACATAAGAACGGCAACCTACATCTGTCTGAATCTGCTTACTGTATCCATCTCTTGGTCTTCCTCTGCGGTTTTACCCCACACACTTCCCTCCAACGCCAAATTCACAATTCATTGATGTCTCAGAATGTGTCCTACCAATCTATCGCTTCTTTTGGTCAAGGTATGCCAGAAAGTTTTTTTCTCCAATTCTGTTCAGTACCTCATTAGTTACCCAATCCACCCACCTAATCTTCGGCATTCTTCTGTAGCACCACATTTCAAAAGCCTCAATCCTCTTCCTGTCCGCACTGTTTATCGTCCATGTCTCACTACCATAGAAGGCAACACTCCATACAAATACCTTCAGAAAGGACTTCCTTAGGCTTAAATCAATATTCGATGTTAACAAATTTGTCTTTTTCAAGAACGCTTTTCTACCCATTGCCATTCTGCATTTTATATCCTCTGTACTGCGACCATCATTTGTGATTTTACTGCCCAAGTAAGAAAACTCATCTACCTCCTTTATTGCTTCGTTTCCCAATCTTAATTCCTTCAGCATCTCCTGATTTTCTTACACTGCACTCCATTACGCTAGTTTTGCTCTTGTTAATGTTCATCTTATATGCACCTTTTAGCACACTTTTAGCAACTAATCGTCAACCCATCAATATTTAATTTCACGAATAATTGCCAGAAGATCACAAACACGCCTTTAAAACCGCACGAACTCCTACGCAACGCATACATATTCAAAAACCGAATCATTTCTCCCGTTCCCCGCTTTATGTTGTATTTTGTTCTGTATTGGTCATGACCTAACCTAAAAACACGCGCAATCAGTTTCGCCAAAGTTGGAAGGTGCCGAAACTGTTTAGTTTCGTTAACGAGTTGGGCGTACGCCTGCCGCGCATGCGCACTGGCCAGTAGCGCAGTTTCATGGTACCTAGTGTCGCCGTGTAGACTAGCCTTTAGAGTTGTCACAGCACGGCAGGGCACGGCGTTTTCGCAACGCGTGTAAGGCGACACCCCGGCCACGGGCATCTGTGCCGGTGCGGAACTGCCTGGTGTCTGGTGGCTGGTGGCCAGGCCACTCCCACACGCCTTCTTTCGCCTCTCTTTTTATTTTGTCCCTTTACTTTTTTCTTTCCCCCTGTACCCCCTTTCCGCCACCTCTTACGGTATGCCCCCCCCCCCTCATTCCCCAAGTGGTCAGGCCCCCGTATAAGGAGCCGCCGCCGACGTCCGAACCAACTTGTCCGGTGGCGAGGCTGATGCCGAAATAAGAGCAGACGACGTCTGCCGTAACAGCGGCGACAACGCGCAACACCTCTAGCCATAGCCAGGGCCGGCGAAAGCCGAGGGGGAAGGGGAAGATATCACCCGGGCAAACAAGCTGTAGCGATATACTAAAATTTTTGTTTATCTTTGATCAGCGATGCTTATCGCCTACCAGTGGCGTAACTATGTGGGGGGGGGGGGGGGATGACGGGGGTAGAACCCCTCCCAGAACCCAAAGAAAGAAAATGTAGAAGAAGAAGAAGAAAATGTAGAAGAAGAAGAAGAAGAAGAAGAAGAAAATGTAGAAGAAGAAGAAGAAGAAAATGTAGAAGAAGAAGAAGAAGAAGAAAATGTAGAAGAAGAAGAAGAAGAAGAAGAAAATGTAGAAGAAGAAGAAGAAAATGTAGAAGAAGAAGAAGAAAATGTAGAAGAAGAAGAAAATGTAGAAGAAGAAGAAGAAGAAAATGTAGAAGAAGAAGAAGAAGAAAATGTAGAAGAAGAAGAAAATGTAGAAGAAGAAGAAAATGTAGAAGAAGAAGAAGAAGAAAATGTAGAAGAAGAAGAAGAAAATGTAGAAGAAGAAGAAGAAAATGAAGAAGAGAAAAAATGAAGAGAAAAAAATGAAGAAGAGAAAAAAATGAAGAAGAAAATATGAAGAAGAAAATGAAGAAGAAAAAAAGAAAAATCGTATAACAGCAATTTGGTAAAGGTAAAGATTGGAAACTCGGGGTGTTTTACCATGAGCTTTCGTTGGAAGGGAGTGAATTAGTTTCTTGAACGGGAGTGGCAGATGGTAGTGTGTCTGGAAACTGACTAAAATTTTGCTCGTCAAGCAGATCTATCTCCTCCCCCCCCCCTCCAAAGCCACGTCCTAGTTACGCCACTGTCGCCTACGGTTCCCTCCGACTCGCAAATCAACTAATTTAATTTCGTTCGTCATTTCTTACTTCCGAACAAGCGAGAAGACGAAACCGTGATAGTAGTTCTAATCATTCTCTGATCTGCATCTAATCGGTGTAGACGTGTTTCATACCTGTATCCACTAATGCAAGTGATGCAAGTTGTTGTAAAAATATATTACTTAAATTTAAGATCATCTCCTCCCTCTGGCTTTTATTTAACCCTTAACGCCCCAGGTGCGGTCTCGCAGACCGCAAGCGCTTATTGTCAGCCAATGTTTAATGCACAGGGGCGGGCAACAGTGACCTCTATACAAACGGGATGCATAACTCTGCTGTCCGAGCAAAGAGTTGCAGCGTGCCGGCACATTCATATGTTTTGCACACGATTTCCCATCGTCCGCCATGTTTAAATTTGGTAAACGAGTTTCTATCAGTTACTACGTGACAAAAAATTGCTTGCTTTCCTCTTCATTTGGAATTTAAATCAATATTCGATGTGGTAGGCTGACATGAGAGTGGAATTGAAACACATTTTCTTCTATTTTTCTTGTAATGCTCCATAGCAGCCATGTTTGAATTTGGCAAGACACGAAATATGAATATCTATGGCTGGCACGCTAGGACAGCTGAAGTTCAGCATCCAGGTAGAATAGAGATCAATGGCGGGGAAGGACAACACAGCGTGGCGTAATCGTGGCTCCCAACACCTGCACTGTTTCCCACTGTCAGTAGCCACGATAACGCGAGTCTGAGCAATATCGTCACTTCTTCTTCTGTGCTAGCGGTCTCAGAGACCGCACCGGGGCCTTTGCGTTATGGATTCGGCACCGAGCTCTTCCTCTACTGTGCGTGTTACAGACAATCAGTTTGAGGGTAATGTCTTGAAATGGTTTCAAGACCCTTTATGAAGTTATGTGGGATCAGACGGTGACTGTGAGATCCAAAGTGAATATAATTGAGTCTCAGAACAGTGTGAAAGCGAAGAAGACATTGCACCTGTGGATTCAACGAGTGAAACAAGCAAGCAAAATGATGAAGACAGACATATGGAGACAGTATCATCAGCTAAGAATTCTGCAAGAAATGTTTTTGGTCGAAACAATTTTCGTTGGTCTTCGAAGCCACTTTTGAGGAATTCTCGTGTGCGTCGGCATAATATCATTCGTTTGCCGACTGTACGACCACCTGCTCGAGTAGGTAACAACCCAGATCCACTCACTATTTGGAATTTGCTGATGACTGGCGATATTTTGAATATTATAGTAACACCACACATGGGGAAAACGAGTGAAAATTCCTCACATTCCACGTGAACTTGGTGCATCCATTCGCCGTGTATTGGGAGTCGCAGAAACAAGACTAGAAGTCGTTGGAGAGCGATTGGAAAAACGTAGAACATGCTCCACCTGTGACAAAAAAAAAAAAAAAGAGAGAAAGACGTCTTATGTTTGCCATTGTTGCAAGAAGCCCATCTGCCTTGAGTGTTCTACCAAAATTTGCATCGAGTGCAGAGAAAACATTTGAAGTAACTAACAAAGCAGTAGTGAAATTTTTATTTTTGTGAATTTATTTGGAGAGTTTCTTATGTTTTTACCATTACATGCGCAGTAAACAATAAAAATATGGCGCAAAGTAAAATTTAAAGGCCATAGTATTTGACTTTACACTGTTAATAAAATAATGTAATGTTAAATCCATTTTCTGCAGTTTTACATTTGAATATATATATATATATCATAAAATTAGTTTTAAAATGTATCCCTTTTACAGAGTGTATGTAGACATAAGTAGCCTTTTGCGTAATAAATTGAATTAGTTCACTTACATAACAGTCAGAAGTATTTATGATTATTTAAAAATTGTGGTCTGTCAGACCGCACCTGGGACAGTGTGTGGCAGAAAAGTGACCTAGGGAGCTGAGGGTTAAATGAATCCCTCCATGTTAAATACTTATGTTCTACTGTTTTCAGCTCCTCGACGTCCGTAATAGTTTAATGTTCAGACGCCATGACTATCGCTTCGCATTGTCTGCAAAATTTCAATCAATCAATCATCCTTATACTATACTTTGCTTAAATTTAGAACCTGCAGTCATTTCTTTTGTAATTTCACGAAGTCCGATGACTTTTTTTAATTATTGTATCATTACCAGTAACTTCATGTTCCACCCACGATCACACAACAATGAAAAGCGAAGTGAACAGTCTGAACATTGATATCCTACGGAAAGTATCTCCAACGTTCACGTATTAAATAAGTAAAAGTTATCATTTCCAGCTTCTACAATACGAACCGCAGGATCCAGCTAGATGCTTTCCGTAAGTTTTATAACGTGCTGTTGCTTGTATGGTGCCCGACGTCAATATGGAACCCGCGGTTTATTTGCTTTAATGTTCATTTTGTGCTGTACTTTAACTAAATTATTTCAAATTCAGACATACGGTACCATCAATTCCTTGTCCAAAAAATATAATCGTGCCTTCTTTCCTTAATCAGCTCAAATGTCACATAGAATTGAATATACATTAAAGGTTGTCTGTTTAAAAGATTTGAAACGTATTCCATTATTTAAGTGTCTGAGCACTAATTTGTTATGACTATGGTCCACCATGTGCTTTAACATACTTCAACGATGATGACGAGCTGAAAGAACATGTTACCACATGGTTGAATACGCAGACGGCAACATTCTATGAAAAATGCACACAAAACCTTGGGCCGTGCTATGACAATTGCCTACAAAATTTCGGAAGCTATGTAGAAAAGTAGTTTAGCAGTTGTATATTTTTGTACAATCAATATTTTTTCTGTATCTGTACCCGTTCGTTTTATATAACCAAACGGAACTTACTTTCTGGACGCTCCTCGTATTTGCACATTTATGTTAAATTATTACGTTTTGTATGTTGCTACCAATGGATAGGTTCATTTACGATGTTTACTGTCTTTGGGCATTGATTTGGTAATACACTGGAAACTCTGATATGTCATAAGGACATATGTTTACATTTGATTGCTTGTATAAATTCACAATAAAAATGTTTCTTAAGTAAATGATGCATAAGATATACTGCCAAGATCTTGCTTGTTACGTATCACCGGATATTATATTGCTGTTGGCATGGTCGGGTGGAAAAAAATCGCACTGACGTGTATTACGGCCCACTTTAGATTTGTAGTTTTGTAAGTTCTTGCAAACATTTTGGACCAAAATAATAATGTAAACAATTAATAATAGTGTCTGAAACCCTTTTCGGAATTTTCTTCTTTTAGGTAGTGACGGGTTTTGAACCACTGACCTTCAGCGTCACAGTCCAATGCATTGCCCACTACACTACAGCCAACACTTAGCAGTTGTGTCCTTTAATCTCGTACTATTGATGGCCGTTGTTAACTGATGCTAATATGACATTTGTAGACACTAGATTATCATTTATCGTACGAAGAACGACGCTTTTTTGCTAATTCTTCAGTGTGCCATTGCTTTGAAATGACAACGTGTAAGTTACAATGAGGAAATCATCAAATACGCAACGCAAGATGGCGTATGCCAGAGAGAGTTCTGGGCGAGGAATGTCACGTGACATCTGCGAACGGCTGGTTTTCGTTAATTCAATGGACGGTGTCAAAACTCCGTAATTTTTGCAAATATGTCTCAAACGATACGAGATATGAAAAGAACATAAGGGAACAAAGCTGTAGAGAATTTTCTCCTCTACAAATTCAGTTATTCAATTTTAGCGTCAGGTGAACGGTTTATATACCATTACAATGACATTACAATCGGCCTTTTTTTGGCATTACTAACGTATATCTTGTCAGAAATGTTTGAAAAAGCGAGGTTCTGGTCTCTGGTAGCCAACAATTATGTCTGTAAAATTTGGTGCCGATCGGTTGAACGGTTCGGCCTAAGAAGTGGCAACACGTTACAACCAGACAGACATAGTCAAATCGCCGTTATTTTTGCAAATTTCTGTGCAATGATGCAATATATGAAAAAAACATAATGGAGCGAAGTTGTAGAGAATTTTCTCCGCTACCAATTAGGTTATTCAATTTTCGTGTCAGATGAACGGTTCGTTTGCAATTACAATTATATTACAAACGGCTTTTTTTGTCCGAAAAATTTGAAAAAGGGAGGTTCTGGTCTCTGTCGGCCTACAATTGTGTCTGTAAAATTTGGTGTTGATCGGTTGAACTTTTCGTCTTAAAAACGGGGAACACGTTACGGACGGACAGACATACAGACGTACAGACATACATCCCAAAATCGCCGTTATTTTTGCAAATATCTTTGTAACGCTTCGAGAAATTCTCCTCTACAAATTGGGTTATTCAATTTTCGTGTCAGATGAATGGTTAAGCCGTTATTTTCATTTAAATTTCGAGCTGTCAAAAGACGATCGCAAAGGCCCACTTTTAGTGTTACTACCGTAACCTGAAGTGGGCCAGAAGTTTGTAAATGCACGCCGCTACGGCCACCGGTCGCTGGACTCGGGAACTGCGTCAGGGAGTGAGGTGAAGTGAAGTGGGTGGGACTGGACCGGTGGTCGTTAGGTAGCGCGCTGGTCGTGCGCCGACCTCGGCGGCCGTCGATGGTAGTCACGACCTGTCGCCAAGGTAGCAGGAGGTCTCCGAGGACTATGTGGACAGCACAAGGCTGCGTGTGCTCCAACAGCCGCGACACACGCGCACGTCGCGTGGACTACAGCGCAAACACCTTCCCCCAAGGGCAGTCGGAGAAGGATCGATTGGTAGGACACATTCTTAGACATCTAAAAATCGTGAATTTAGCATTGGAGGGAAGTGTGTGGGGTACAAATCGCAGAGGGAGACCAAGAGATGGATACAGTACGCAGATTCAGACAGATGTAGGTTGCCGTTCTTATATGGAGATGAAGAGGCTTGCTCAGGATAGGGTATTGTGGAGAGCTGCATCAAACCAGTCTCCGGACTGAGGACCACAAGAAATGTTTCAAATGTTTGTACAGTCTATGGGACTTAACTACGGGGTCATCAGTCCCTAAACTTACAAACTACTTATGAACTACTTACGAACTACGACGGCACAAATATCCATGCCCGAGGGGGGATTCGAACCACCGACCGTAGTGGCCGTGCTGACCGTGACTGGAGCGCCGTAGTCCCCTCGGCCACCGCGGCCGGCAAGAGAACAACAACAACAACAACAACAACAACAACAACCCCTTTGCGAAACACAGCTTGCCCTTTATCAGTGGCGGCGTTAACATTTTAGCCGTGTTTTTTCTTTTTTTATATATTTGATGGTTTACGGCGCTTTCCAACTGCTAGGTTATGTACTATGTAGCGATGACCTACATCTAATCCCCGACGAGAGCGACCTTGCGCACCGTGGTATCACGCCTTAGTGCGCTCGGCCATTCCCGGCCGGCAGCTATTTAGTTGTTCGTATTTATTTCCCTTTGAGTGCAGCAGTGATGCAAGTTTTAGTTAAATACCTGCAAAACAATTTCTTCAGTACATTTTAGAAAACGATTTGGAAGAAGTATATTACAATGTTTATATAAGAATCAGAATGATGCTCAGTTCTAGTCAGTACAGCTTCGGACGAGAGAAGCTTCACACAGTTAAAATTAAGACGAACTTGAAAAGCACAATGAGCCAAGAATATCTGCGTTGTCAGTACTATCAACTGAAGCCGAAATAGCGGCTAGTATGAAGATGTGATCTTAAAAAATTCAGTGAGACGAAAAGCTGAAAACTTTTTCTAATTTGTGTTTGTTTATTGTACTTTTTGTCATTGCAATAATACTCGTATATTCTACTAATAGAATAGTAGTATAATGATTATTGATGTATAATTCAACTCATTCAACATTTCTTCATTTCTGACTGCAGACATTGAGAAGTTTCAGAGAAGGGCAGCTCGTTTTGTTTTATCACGTAACGTGGGCGAAAGCGTCACGGAAATGTTAAACGAATTGGGGTGGACATCATTGAAAGAAAGACGTTATTCATTGCAGCGTGATCTGTTTGCGAAGTTTCAATCACCGACTTTTACTTCTGAATATGAAAATACTTTGCTAGCACCCACCTACTTAGGGAGACATGACCATCCCAATAAAAGAGAAATCATATCGAAAACGGAACGATTTAGGTGTTCTTTCTTCCCGCGCGCTATTAAAGAATGGAACGGTTGAGAAAAGTTATGCAAGTGGTTAATGAACCCTCTACCAGGCACTTAAATGTGATTTGCAGAGTGTCTATGTAGATGTAGAACAACAAACCTTTGTAAACGTTGGTGTTCTATTAAGAAAACTAGCTTTCCCCACATGGTCATCTATATGTTGCAGCAAGTAGAGTTCGATCCTTTGATGGTTTGAAATTTTATACTTGTGAACATAGAGAACACAAGGACATTTAGCGAACGATGAAATGATCTTTACGAAAAAAGGTTCTTTTACTTAAGTTTTGTAATGTTAAATTGTGAAGTAAAGCAATTAATTCCCTCATTCCATTATCGCATGTTTCCTATTTTGTCCATTCTGACACTTTTTCTCATAGCATTGACATAAAACCTCTAAATATGCAGTTCTCAGTAAATTCCAATTACATTTATTTTCATGACTTTGCAAACGCAACTGGTCGGATTTCGACTACACGCGATACTAGTTTAATAAATTCCACTGTGGCACACGTTTTTGTATTACTGAACTCTTAGTTATTCAATGGTGCAAGTACCTTTCTCCTATGATGGCTATCCCCCGAGCAAGACTTTGCGATCCGCCTAGGGGGCGTCACCGCAGGTAGAGAAGCACTGATGTGCTTTATAGAGAAGTCTTAAGTATGGAGGAGTGCAGGATGTGCAACGTACGGAAGTGAGGTGCAGGGAATAACAACTGAGCCTCACCATGAACAAGTGTTAAGTGCTGCGACTACATACAAAGAAAGATCCTATTTTATACAACTACTAGTAAACCCGGCAACACTTCAAAGCAGCTAATGTTATGGGCCTTATAACCCAATCTCTTCTCTTCTATGTCTATCCCTTCCCCCCCAGAATCTCTGTTTCCCCTTCCCCTCCCCCCCAGAATCTCTGTTTCCCCTTCCCCTCCCCCCCAGAATCTCTGTTTCCCCTTCCCCTCCCCCCCAGAATCTCTGTTTCCCCTTCCCCCCCCAGAATCTCTGTTTCCCCTTCCCCCCCCCAGAATCTCTGTTTCCCCTTCCCCCCCCCCAGAATCTCTGTTTCCCCTTCCCCCCCCAGAATCTCTGTTTCCCCTTCCCCCCCCCAGAATCTCTGTTTCCCCTCCCCCCCCCCAGAATCTCTGTTTCCCCTTCCCCCCCCCCAGAATCTCTGTTTCCCCTTCCCCCCCCCCAGAATCTCTGTTTCCCCTTCCCCCCCCCCAGAATCTCTGTTTCCCCTTCCCCCCCCCAGAATCTCTGTTTCCCCTTCCCCCCCCCCAGAATCTCTGTTTCCCCTTCCCCCCCCCCAGAATCTCTGTTTCCCCTTCCCCCCCCCAGAATCTCTGTTTCCCCTTCCCCCCCCCAGAATCTCTGTTTCCCCTTCCCCCCCCCAGAATCTCTGTTTCCCCTTCCCCCCCCCAGAATCTCTGTTTCCCCTTCCCCCCCCCAGAATCTCTGTTTCCCCTTCCCCCCCCCAGAATCTCTGTTTCCCCTTCCCCCCCCAGAATCTCTGTTTCCCCTTCCCCCCCCCAGAATCTCTGTTTCCCCTTCCCCCCCCAGAATCTCTGTTTCCCCTTCCCCCCCCCCAGAATCTCTGTTTCCCCTTCCCCCCCCCCAGAATCTCTGTTTCCCCTTCCCCCCCAGAATCTCTGTTTCCCCTTCCCCCCCAGAATCTCTGTTTCCCCTCCCCCCCCCAGAATCTCTGTTTCCCCTCCCCCCCCCAGAATCTCTGTTTCCCCTCCCCCCCCAGAATCTCTGTTTCCCCTTCCCCCCCCAGAATCTCTGTTTCCCCTTCCCCCCCCAGAATCTCTGTTTCCCCTTCCCCCCCCAGAATCTCTGTTTCCCCTTCCCCCCCCCAGAATCTCTGTTTCCCCTTCCCCCCCCCAGAATCTCTGTTTCCCCTTCCCCCCCCCAGAATCTCTGTTTCCCCTTCCCCCCCCCCAGAATCTCTGTTTCCCCTTCCCCCCCCCCAGAATCTCTGTTTCCCCTTCCCCCCCCCCAGAATCTCTGTTTCCCCTTCCCCCCCCCCCAGAATCTCTGTTTCCCCTTCCCCCCCCCCCAGAATCTCTGTTTCCCCTTCCCCCCCCCCCAGAATCTCTGTTTCCCCTTCCCCCCCCCCCCAGAATCTCTGTTTCCCCTTCCCCCCCCAGAATCTCTGTTTCCCCTCCCCCCCCCCCAGAATCTCTGTTTCCCCTTCCCCCCCCCAGAATCTCTGTTTCCCCTTCCCCCCCCCCCAGAATCTCTGTTTCCCCTTCCCCCCCAGAATCTCTGTTTCCCCTTCCCCCCCAGAATCTCTGTTTCCCCTTCCCCCCCAGAATCTCTGTTTCCCCTTCCCCCCCAGAATCTCTGTTTCCCCTTCCCCCCAGAATCTCTGTTTCCCCTTCCCCCCCAGAATCTCTGTTTCCCCTTCCCCCCCAGAATCTCTGTTTCCCCTTCCCCCCCAGAATCTCTGTTTCCCCTATCTTCAACGACTGCCTCTTACCCTACTCCATATGCATCTCCCCCTCCTGTAATATATTTCGTTCCCCCATTCTCTATCTCCTCCTCCTCCCACTATCTCTGATCGTATTTATTGTTATTGCAATCGGGACTCTGATTGGAAACAGAAGTCAAAATGGATAGGTAAATCAATTGGAAACGGATTGTTAGAGAGATTCTTCGAGCTTCTCTATCATTAATGTAACCCTACTTTTAATGGTTTCAAAAAATGTTCAAATGTTTGTATAGTTTATGGGACTTAACTGCGGGGTCATTAGTCCCTAAACTTACAAACTACTTACGAACTAACTTATACTAAAGACGGCACAAATATCCATGCCCTTGGGGAGATTCGTACCCCCTATCGTAGCGGCCGTGCTTAATGTTTTCACTGTAGGAACAGGCATGGTTATAAATGTAGGCATAAAAACCTTTCCTGTTTTATGTTAAAAATGACTGGAGAAAGGAAACCAAAACCGCACGTTTTTACAGCACAATTTAGTATGTTTTTCTCGTAACGAACAGAATAGAAATGCTATTTTTATAATACGTTTATGTTTTCTTGGGAGCTTTTCAATTGAAAACAATTTTTGCATGATCATACCTTAATGATAGAATTTCCATAAGAAACATAACAACTGAATGAAATACAAGACGTGGAATGGCAATAGAACGTTTCGGAATTCTTTGCGTTCCGTTCATTGTAACTCTCGTTGATGAACGATATTTATTTATTTATTTATCTTTCCGTCCGGAGAGAAAACAAATAGTGCAGATGAATTACTGCCGAACACGCCACGTACAACTGCTCACGGGAAAAACAAACACGTCGATTCAAGATTTAATCCACAAACTTTCAACGACTGTCCTTGCGCTTTAGTAATCGTTATTGCGAAAGCAAGGTGAACTGGAATCTGGACATGCTTAAATTGAAAAGGCGACGTGGGCTGAAATCAGTGGTATTCTTGGTATCCACAGTGGAGGCATTAAAAAACACGATGTGTACTCAATTTGTTTCCAGAACTCTAAAATACCACGAACCGACATCAATTCTATCTTTGCAACGCTCCAAAGACGTCGCTAGGCGAGGAACGAATGGATAACCTGTTTGTTCAAGAATACAGAAAATGACCGGAGCTGGAAGCGTACTTTCAAATTCAGATATTTTACGGTAGATTTTCCAAAATTTTTCAGCCATACAAACCTTGTCCTGAGAATTACTAACAGCGCAGTCAATAGATCAGCCAAATCGGTGAAGCCATTCTGAAGTGATGCGCTTTCATAAGTGCGGCAATTCATTTTTATTAACATATTGTAGATGCAATAGCAGGAGAAACACTGGATGCAGTTACATGCCTGCCGACTTTCAAAAGTAGGAATCCAGAAGATCCAAAATCGCAAAAATTTAACGCGTTTATACTTATGGGAAACATTTTTAACGGATTTAATGTGGTTTATTAATCCAGATCTTCCTCTGTAAGCAATGATATATCTAACAGAAGGACACGTCGAACGGAATTCGAATGTTTTACTTTTCCGCAATCGCATAATACATGGAAGTTCAGTACAATAAGTACCTCAAAAAGTCAGATGATATCGTTCATTCGTTGAAATCATCTCGAAAACACTACATTGAGCAAAAATTGGTCACAGAATTGCAAGAATAGTAGAACTACAGCGAACATCGCATAAAAGCAAGCAGAAGCAATTTTTTTCCGCTAACATGCAGCGCCGGCCGCGGTGAACGAGGGGACTGCGGCGCTTCAGTCGCGGTCTGCACGGCCACTACGGTCGGGGGTTCGAATCCCCCCTCGGGCATAGATATTTCTGCCGTCCTTAGTATAAGGTAGTTGATAAGTAGTTTGTAAGTTTAGGGACTGATGACCCCGTAGTTAGGTCTCATAAGCTATACAAACATTTGAACATTTTTTTAACATGCAGTGAAAAAGAGTATGAGAGATGTGACTATCGATAGAACGTTGTTTCAAATACACAGTTTATCGATAATATTATCGGTCAACTTTCAGTCGAATCTGTAACACTCACATCGCTATTAAGTCAGAAATGAAAGCCGATATGAATGCAGTGGGTGGGAATAAGCCTATGAGTTTCAAAATCCAGAAAATACGATGTTTATCCGGAAAATCTGAAGATTATCGCAAAATCCGCAAATCTTCCGGGAAAACCGGGTAACTTGGCAGGTATGCAGTTACTAGCATAAAATATCTGAAGTTGACGGAAGAGACTGTTTAAAATGGAACGATCGTATAAAACCAGTCACTTGTAAGGCAGATGTCCGACACTGGAAGAATCGCCAGGAAGTGTAGTCAAAATGTTCAAATGTCTCTAAATCTATCGGACCAAACTGCGTGGCCATCAGTCCGTAGCTTACAAACTACTTAAACCTAGGTAAACTAACCTACGGACAAACACACACAGCCATGCCCCAGGGAGGACTCGAACCTCCACGGCGAGCAACCGCGCGCTCCGCAGCGAGACGCTTTAGACCGCTCGGCTACTCCACCGCGGCGAAGTGTAGTCCGTCAACACAGAAAGTGGGTTACGAAATTCTCGTTCGGGCAGCGCTAGAGTGTCGCTCATCAGTGTGGAATCCGTACCAGTTAGGTTGATAGAAGAGAGACAGACGATGCAACGGAGAGCAGCATCATGTAGTGGGCGCGAAAGCGTAAACAGAGCTGATCACCAAACTACACGGACAGACGCTGCAAGAGCACTTGTGTATCGCGGTACGTCCACCTTTCCAAGTCCCGAGAGCGAACGTTTTGGTGGCAAGAAGAGTTTGTGACAGTTGCGGGGAGTGACTGACAGTTGCGGGGAGTGACTGACAGTTGCGGGGAGTGACTGACAGTTGCGGGGAGTGACTGACAGTTGCGGGGAGTGACTGACAGTTGCGGGGAGTGACTGACAGTTGCGGGGAGTGACTGACAGTTGCGGGGAGTGACTGACAGTTGCGGGGAGTGACTGACAGTTGCGGGGAGTGACTGACAGTTGCGGGGAGTGACTGACAGTTGCGGGGAGTGACTGACAGTTGCGGGGAGTGACTGACAGTTGCGGGGAGTGACTGACAGTTGCGGGGAGTGACTGACAGTTGCGGGGAGTGACTGACAGTTGCGGGGAGTGACTGACAGTTGCGGGGAGTGACTGACAGTTGCGGGGAGTGACTGACAGTTGCGGGGAGTGACTGACAGTTGCGGGGAGTGACTGACAGTTGCGGGGAGTGACTGACAGTTGCGGGGAGTGACTGACAGTTGCGGGGAGTGACTGACAGTTGCGGGGAGTGACTGACAGTTGCGGGGAGTGACTGACAGTTGCGGGGAGTGACTGACAGTTGCGGGGAGTGACTGACAGTTGCGGGGAGTGACTGACAGTTGCGGGGAGTGACTGACAGTTGCGGGGAGTGACTGACAGTTGCGGGGAGTGACTGACAGTTGCGGGGAGTGACTGACAGTTGCGGGGAGTGACTGACAGTTGCGGGGAGTGACTGACAGTTGCGGGGAGTGACTGACAGTTGCGGGGAGTGACTGACAGTTGCGGGGAGTGACTGACAGTTGCGGGGAGTGACTGACAGTTGCGGGGAGTGACTGACAGTTGCGGGGAGTGACTGACAGTTGCGGGGAGTGACTGACAGTTGCGGGGAGTGACTGACAGTTGCCGGGTTATGGAATGTGTAGACACTTGCGGGTAGTGAACAGGGTGTTCCAGAAGTAGCGATACACCACCCCTACTCCATGCCCTCCAGCCGCTACCTGTGCCGTATTCAGGGAAAGGCCCACCGAGCGAGGTGGAGCAGTAGTAAAATAAATTACGTCTATATGTGTAGTCTTATGCGGCCAAATTACTTATGTCATCGGTCGCTAGACTTACACACTACTTAGTCTTACTTAGAATAACTTAGACAAAGTACAAACAAACATACCCATGTCCTAGGAAGGACTCGAACCTCCGACCGGACAGGCCTCACAATTTGTGACACAAATTACATGTTTGATAATATTAATGCATAGAAGTATGAAACCACGTCAACACTACTTCCTCCAAAAATTTCGACAAAAAATGTTGGCACCGAGTTTAGAAAAACAAAATTCTGGTATATTCCATTTTAAAATTTTATCAAAAAATGAATGTTACTACAAGAGATACAGCCATTCAAATTTACGGGCAGCATAACGTTTTCCCTTCCTGAGTAAATGAGCTGCTTCTTGTAGTTTCAACACCACAGTAGCCTTTGTCTTCAATGGTCTGAATATAAATCTTCAGACAGACTTCTTGAGGAGGAGAGTGATACGGATATCTGATTGTAAACCACTGCCTATTACCTTAGATCTTTTTGACTGTACTGAACAGGAGTTTCGCGTATTCCGTAATTTATATTTATACACTTAACAGGCAATGTAATTTATAACCAACTATTGGCTGCCAATTTCGCTTCATTTTTCCTGGCAGTCTTGCAACTTGTTTCTCCCTGTTGGTTTATGCCAAGTTCGGAGTAAAAATGGTTCTATACGACGGTGAGAGATAATAGAACTTATCTTTAGCATTTTTCGGTGTGTGACATTCCCTTACACATTCCGTATTTCATACAATTCTTAGATGTATTTGTAATTCGAATACAGCCAAATCGTTTTGGGGTCTCGAATAAACGCTTCAAGTATGTAAAATATTCATTGAGTTATCATTAACGTTTTTTAATTGAAGGTTTAAGGTTGCGTCTCCTATTAAAAAGCATAGTAGCTATTTTTAAAGAGATGGAAGTTGCGTGATAGTGGGGTTAACTACATAGCGGTCAATTACATCAACGTATCTGTGCAGGATGCCTAACATACTTATTGCTTGCGCAGGTGTCTCGAAATGCTTAGTTTTCTGAATAATATGCTTCTAGGAGGTATGACTGTGGAAAGTCATCATCTTGTAGTAGCAGATAATGTCTTAATAACTCTCCAAACATTATCACTATTAAAATACCTTTTTGTTTTCAGGAGGAACACTCAACGAATTAATATGTAGTTAGAACAAGTTACTATATTTAAAAAAAAAATTTTAAGCTTAAGGGACTTTACTGCGGGGTCATCAGCCTCTAAACTTACAAACTACTTATGAACTACTTACAACTAAGGACGGCACAAATATCCATGCCCGAGGGGGGATTCGAGCCCCCGACCGTAGTGGCCGTGCAGACCGTGACTGGAGCGCCTAAGTCCCCTCGGCCACCGCGGCCGGCTACTATATTTCTCTTCAGCTTGCAAAGGGTGGTGCAATTTCAGTGAGTTTGGTGTTATGTTGACAGTGCAGAAACTTGACAACAGCAGTGGTAGACTTGTTGGTGTGCCTGTACCCAGGAAAAGCCATCAGCCGCCCCAAGGGCCCCGCAAGTGTTCCAACCCCGGCAGGAATGTCGCATGGAGCAGGGTAGTGACGTATCAAGTTACTCACCACAACCGGAAGTGCCTTCCCGAATAGGTTTTATTTACCATTGACCTTGATCTCACTTCTTTTGGAGCATTGTTATTGTCGAAGGCAAGTAAATAAATAAACAGAAAAAGTGAAGAATGGGTTCGAAGAAAGCATTGGAAGACTTTAAGGAAATTCTGAAGACACATAATCTCAACACATTTGACAAGTTTAATGGGGATCAGAATGTAAAAGGATTGTCAGATGTGGAGCGTACCGTAAGAACTGGACCGTATGAAGGCTATATATACTGTTTCGTTTAGTGCACTAATCAGAAATGTTACTAAGTACGAGTTAATTCTCTGTTTGAGTGCGTTGGAAAATTGTTTGCCGTTTTAGAGGGAATTCGGTTTGCTATCTAAGGACGAAGTGACAAATTGTGTAGCCTGTGCAGAAAACTAAGAGCTGTGATTACCCCTTCGAGTTGTCATGTTGCAGGTTTGCAGGTGCAGGAAGAGAGCGAGAGTAATCTAGTGGTCGGACAAGGTTACACACAAGAACCTGCCAGCCACGGAGCAGGAACACCGTTAAATATTTACTTAATGCTCTCGCAAAAATGTATTCCCGTGTTTCTGAAGGATTGGCTTTTCAAATAACATTAGCTGAATCCTACATAATTACGGGAATACTTTTTGGTGGTGTAACATTTACATACTATATAAGTAATTACATTTCATTCTACCACTTCCACATGATACTCATCTTTGCAACATTTCGATGTATGGGGGTTCTGCTCGCTGCAACATTATTCTCCTGGGGCGTCGTGGTAGAAATAAGTACTCGTAGGTACAATTTTTCACTTCTACTTTAATTTGAAATCAAACTTCTCCACCAAAACATTCAACTTCCAAAACATATACAAAGCATCTGAGCGGTAGTACTTCCATTTCAAAAAACAGAGTGACACAGCTTCCAGTGCACTTCAGAAAAGCCAAAACTCTAACTCCCCCGCTCAAGGCGGTGAGGCAAATATATAACATTGGCAATAATGACCTTACATTGTGCATTGTTCATAACAATTGAATATACTAATTTAAAATTAACAAACACAGAAACAGAACATTTCATGTACACAAAAATAATCACAATATAAAATGAAAACTATACATACAATAATTTTAGATGCCACTATTTTTTTTAAGGCGAAATTACCGATCTTTCTGTTTGTAGTAATACATTAATGATTTTTTTATAACTTGCGCGATGCTTGTCGCTGACTTTTGCCCTCTCTCTGCCAGCGTATCGATAAACACATGACATTTGTCACGTTCAATTTTTTTGCAACAAGCTGAAGGGAGAGAGCGGAACTGTTCGTCACTTACTTTCTTCTCCTTCATGTTCTAGGACGTGTCTCAGGATTTGGTGTAATTCATGGAAGTGTGAGCTTAGTTTTTTATTAATTTCAATACCCCCCCCCCCCCCAATATCTTTCTTACTTACAATCCCTTCCCCATTCTCAATAATTTTAAAGTTATTTATTTTCAGCAGATCCAGTGCTTCATAAAGTGATGCTCGGGTACTGTTGCGATTTGTTTCGCGATTGTACTAGAACATTCTCTGTGCTACTTTTGTTTATTTCGTGTCTATGAACGGTTTATTACATTTTAATGCCTGCAGAAAAATCTTCGTAATGTTTATGAAGTCCGATAATTTTGCAATTTTTTGCGACTATCATGATTAATTTTCAACACGGTCATAGAACAATAGTAACCGAAACGCACAATCCCAGCATCAATTTATCGAAGTAATATTCCAGCTCTCAATAAGGTAAAATTTAGATTCCGCCGACTTTTTCTGTAATGTTGCTTTCTGGTGTTGTATTTGCTACCGAAATTACGATCGCTACTATTTAATGGCGGAATCTATTAATTTTGTTTAAACTGTCCCTTCCTTGTCAAAATTGCTTAGTAATCTCATTTAAAAATATTTCACTACCTGGTTAAATTTCATTTGCGGTCCCCAACCTAAACTTTATACGCAACACACATTTTCATACGAAAGCAGCATTACATGTTGACAAAGTGCGATGTTAAATCTCAATTTGTTAATGAGCACATCATACATGTTCCTAACATATATTGAACTATCAAATCTCATGGCCATTCTCAAAATATACTCTAAACCTTACGTCATTCAATATATACAAAGAACTACAATATACAAATCTTGACTTACATTTATTAACACAATTAGCTAGTCAACAACTTGTTTATGTGCTTGACATACATACAATGCTATTTATTTTCCATTTGTTTTTGTTTTTCACAAAAGTTTTTACAATTCGTCTGCTTAAGTCTTTAAATGACATACAATGACGAAACTATTCTTTATAGAACTGTCTATAAAGCCTCTAAACAAATCTTTTAATTAATGAAATCTCTCACGTGTTAACTAATCGCAGTATCACCGAGACACTGTCCTACACTGATTCCTAGGCTGGCTATTTCGTTTCTAACTAACTTCACACGCAAAAATGTATCAATACTGAACCACACGATTCCGGATCCGACGCAGACGGTATCGTACGATAACATTGAGATGAGGGGGCCAGCAGTATCGTCACAGTGGTGACAATGAAGTAGATAATTGACGCTGTTACCGCTCCGTGGTTCACAGCTTCTATGTGTATACTCTTGGCTGCTCGGTAGCTAGCAAACAGAATTCTCTACAAAACGGCAAAGAATTAACTCCCGACAATATCTACTTGGCGGAAATGAGCTGAACATACACAGACCAAGTACTGGTTTCACTTTTTTCACCTGCAGGTTGTCTCCCTGTATTCTACCCTCCTTCGTATGAACGCCCCGACACTTCCATTCAAAGACACGCAGCTAACTTCCGGTTTCGATGTGTCACGTGATGCATTTGTACCCTGCTTAATCCGATATTCCTGCGACCGTACGTCTCTCCAATAGTCATGCGCTTGCTGCTTGAGCCGCTAACGATATCACCCAGACCTAAAGAAACAGTTTGTGGATAATTTCTCGCGTTTAAGTTTAGAGTTATCTCTATACTTGGCGTTATGGAATTTATTGGTCAGGTATTGCAGAGTGTAGAGTACTTGAAAACAGAAATTTTGTAGCACTGAACTATGTAATCTAGCGGGCAGACGCTCACCTCGAAATGACTCTCATCAACAGAAGGCAAACACGTGACTTTTAATTCTGCTGCGCGTCCTCTCGCTATTGCCCGTCGGTCTTCGGATAAGAATCCAACGAACGAAGAAGCGAGATACGTTTGGCATAATAGTTCGCGACCCATCGGCGCATATCCTTTCAGTTCGCGACCCGTAGCTCTCCTTTCAGTTCGCAGCTCGGCGGCGAAGCAGGTCGCTCATTTTAGCTCGTCCGCTCTTTTTGGTTTTTGCTCCCGCTACTAAAAGACCTATTTCTTCGTTAATGACAGCTTTTTTTATGTAATGATCAGTGTTGTCCAAGCGTGTGCTTTTACCAGTATTTTTGGGCAATTACACATCAAACACTTAAGCAAATAAACCAGTTATTTAGTTGACACTATGGAATGATGGTTATATTTAGACACTGCTGAATACCTTAGATATGAAAATTTGCGGCAGTGCAATATGAAACTACAGCAGAGCTGCATCTCGGATTGAAATGATGGTAACTGTCAGAAGGGAATCACTGTCAGGCGAGGGATCTGCGAACTAGTTCACGTAGTTGGCCTGTGGGAGAGCGATTCCGAACTAGTTCGTTCGCGGACTACACAAGTCTAATATATCGCTCCCTCCTACGTCGCGTACCTCGCGAAGCAGCCACAAGGATGGGACCAGAGAGACTAGGGCCACACACGCAGTCATACAGGACAACCTCCCCCCCGCCCCCCGAACCATACGCGACTGCAATAGCAGTAGTAGGAAATGAGAATGTGCGCGACGTCTCCTCGGCCACATCGATGTTTTGAACAGCGATGTATCTCCGATGCATCGACGACAGAAGTCCAGAACTATCGACATCGTTCAACAATTGAGTGTCAACTCCAATATTACTTTATTAGTTGCTCAGCCAGCGTCAGCTCAAGTGCGGTGCTCCTGCTGTCGTCGCTCGTCGCTGTTTTCATACTTTTGAAACAGTAGGCAAGTTAAATATGAAACAAACTGATGATTAATCTGATGATTGTCCAGCACGGGCTGCTGGCATTGCTGAAATTTCACCCTCCAACATCAGTGGAATCGAATCTTTGACAGTGCTACCCAGTCAGACTGATACCGTACTGTCAAAACGTCAGTTACAACATCAAACAAAAGTCGACGAAAAATCCGAGACAAAAGCCAACAATCCAAATATAACATCGATTTTCATTTCAGCAAGGTACACGATTTCATAAACGTCATTGATGACTAGTCGCCGCGGTGGAGTAGCCGAGCGGTGTAAAGCGCCTCGCTACGGAGCGCGCGGTTGCTCGCTGTGGAGGTTCGAGTCCTCCCTGGGGCATGGGTGTGTGTGTTGTCCTTACGTTAGTTTACCTAGGTTTAAATAGTTTTTAAGCTACGGACTGATGACCACGCAGTTTGGTCCGATAGATTTACAAACATTTGAACATTTGATGAATATTCGTTTTAAAAATATATTATTAAGTGATAACTGAAAGATGCATAATGTTTAATTTTCTCCACGTCGACAACTAAGAAAAATACAATACGTCAACAAAGCACAAGTTATTTCGCACGTAATGAACAAATCGATGTCAATCCCAAGTAAAATCAGCGCAATAGGTAGCGAAACCTTATTCCTAACTTTTTCATTCTAATCTGCCATTTCACTGTGTATTCGTAGCCTAGTTAAAGAACATAAATAAGGCAGATACTTTCTGGCAACACAGCTTCATTTCAGTGTGTTTCTCCTAATATTTCTTTAACGTATGGAAACATCGATGATCGTTTTCAGGAGCGATGTTTTTTTTTTTTTTTTTTAACCTCGATATTTTTCCGAAGGAACATGGATGTCTTTATGAACGATGTTGCATCCCTACACAGACGGTGAGTTGTTCCAGGTTGTTGCGTGCGTGACTAAGTGGGGGCGGCCACTGCTTAGCGACTTGGCGACACTTCGGCAGGCAGGGCGGGACGTCTGCTCTGAGCCGCCCAGGGCGTCAACACTCAACACTCAACACGCCACCTGCAGGCAGGAAGCGCGTGCATCACGCAGAGGCGTTTCCTTTGCGTGTGACCAGCACTTGACACGCGAGGTCGCCTCGCGAAAACACTCGCCTTGCGACCGGCGACGTTTCACCACCTCCTAGACACACACACACACACACACACACACACACACACACACACACACACGTCCTTGTCGTCATCGTCCTCTTCAGTCCGCAGACTGGTTTGATGCAGCTCTCCACGGTACCCTGTCCTGTGCAAGTCTCTTCATCTGAGAATAACAACTGTAACTTACATCCTTTAGCATCGGCTTACTGTATTCGTCCCTCGGTCTCCCTCTACGGTTTTTACCCCACACAAATTTCATTCTAATGCTAAGTTGACAATTCCTTGATGTCTCAGAATGTGTCCCACCAACCTATCTCTTTTCTATGTCAGGACATGCCACACACTCATTTTCTCCCCAATTCTGTTCAGTAGTTACGTTATCTACCCTAAAGCACTAGAGATACCGAGCTGCACAATCCGCCATTTTGAGTCCCGATCCGACGACAGTATTACTTGTTTTTTGTGTGGTGTAGCGAAGTGGATCAGCTAATATTTCGTCATTTTATTGTTTCACGGTATGAAATGGTTGGTTGTGTTGCTCCGAACTCCTCAAATAATAGCAGATATGGTTGCTAGAAGTTTAATCGGTTTCCTCCCAAACGTAAATCGGCGTAAGAGGTGGCTTGTAAATACCAGATGCCAAGTATGGCACGTTAAGAGCAGAACTTTTCTTCACTTGTATTAGAAATAGTTATGGTCAAAGAGGTATGAAAATATAGACCTATACAAGTAAGCAATGGTTTAATTTTACAACCAACTGTTAACATAACACGACATGCAGTCTGTTTAAAGTAAGCTAATTTTCTTGTGTTTATTTAAACCAACTATGGAGCTATTCTAACAGCTGTTAATTTTAAGTGATGCATAAGTGCAGCTGGCTTTAACCAGCTAGTGGTTTTTAAATTATATTATTTCGAATTAGTTCAGTTTTCAATTTAAATGTGCGTCTCAACACGAGAATATGTAGGCCTAAGCCAAGCTATGAACAGGATGTCTGAGAGGAAAAAAAAAATTGAACTTCGCAGAAAAAGTGAAGAGGAAGGAAGTCGTAGATGAAAGGCATTAAATTCAAAACTTAGCATGCGAGGGTCACTTTATTTCAAAGAGCGTGCTACTAGAAACACTTTATTTAGTAGTTATCTAACGAAACCAGACGTTTAAAATTATTAAAAACATTTATACGTAAAATCCTCACTGAACTATGGTGTGTGTAAAACATGCGAGGCATTACGGGGGTGGGGGGGATGGGGGAAGGACAATATCGCAATTTAACATTATTCAGTAACTGTTTTCGAATGCAACTCTTAGTTATCGTAAACGTATGTGGGCGTACCACTTATAATCTAGAATATAAGGTAATTGTAACGTATTTTAACTGCATGTGGTACATACTTAGAGCAGCATCATATGCCTTACTTTGAAATGTAAGTGAATGTATATATCGCTAAACATCTATCTAATCACTAACTTTAAGTTGCTTACCTCATAAGTCAAATGTAAGCTAATAAATTTACTATGCTGTAATATTTTCTGCGTGAGGAAAGTATATTTAATGGCATTAAGACCGTGTTCAAAAACTTAAGAGTTCCGTAGTCTTTAAGTGCGCGCATTCAACTTGGGATTCAAAACGGCGGATTGTTCGGCATGTAATGTACAGTGATCTAATCTACCCACCTTCATCATTCGTCTGTAGCATCACATTTCAAAAGCTATCATCTTTTTGTCTCAACTGCTTAACCACCATGTTTCTACATCTACAACGGATACTCTGCGAATCACATTTAAGTGCCTGGCAGAGGGTTCATCGAACCACCTTTATACTATTCAACTCATATTCCGTTCTCGAATAGCGCGCGGGAAGAAAGAACACCTGAATCTCTCCGTCCGAGCTCTGATTTCTCGTATTTTATTGTGATTATCGTTTCTACCTATGTAAGTGGGAGTCGTCAATATATTTTCGCATTTGGAGGAGAATGTTGGCGATTGGAGTTTCGCAAGTAGCCCACGCCGCAGCGATAAGCGCCGTTGCTGTAATGATTCCCATCCCAGATCCTGTATCATTTCCGTAACGCTGTCTCCTCCGTATCGTGAAAATACGAAACGAGCTGCCCTTCTTTGGACTCTTTCGATGTCCTCCGTCAAACCCACCTGATAAGGATCCCACACTGGGCTGCAATACTCCAAAAATGGACGGACAAGCGTAGTGTATAGAATTTCTATTGTAGTTCTGTTGCATATTTTAAGGGTTCTGCCAGTAAAACGCAGTCTCTGGTTCGCCTTTACGTGTTCTTTCCAATTTAAGTCTGGTGTAATAGTAATTCTTACATATTTTGTGGAGTTTACGGCCTTCACATTTGATTGATTTATGCTGTAAACAAAGTTTAACGGATTTCTTTTCGTACTCATGTGGACGACTTCACAGTTGTCATTATATAGAGTGAATTACCAATTTATACACAATACTGATAATTTATTCAGATCGTTCTGCAGTTGCTTTTTATCTTAAGATGTTTTTACTAGACGGTAAATGACGGTGTCATCTGCAAACAACCTAAGAGTGCTACTTAAATTTTCCCCTAAATCGTTTATGTAAACAACAGCAATGGACCAATAACAATGCCCTGTGGAGCGCCCGATATCACCTCTGTTTTAGTGGATGCCTTACCATCTATTACTACGAACTGTGTCCTCTCTGACAAGAAATCCCCTATTAAATCGCAAATTTGGGGCGATATACCATAACCACGTAGTTTGATTAAAAGCCGTTTGTGAGTTACGGTGTCAAAAGAGTTCTGGATACCAAGAAATACGCAATCGATTTGCGAATCCTTGTCGATAGCACTTATCACTTCGTGTAAGTAAAGAGCTAGTTGTGTTTTGCATGAACGATATTTTCTAAATCCCGGAGTGACTCGCACACAATGCTACACACCAGAGAAACGTTTTCAGAAACGACTTCCTAGCATTTAAACTAATATTGGATGTTAACAAATTTTGCTTCTTCAGAAACGCTTTTCTTCCCATAGCTATTCTGCATTTTATATCTTCTTTACATCGGTCATCAGAAGTTATCTTACTGCCCAAATAACTCATCTACTAGTTTTATTGTCTCAGTACTTGATCTAATTCCTTGAGCAGCGCCTAATTTTTGACACTATCCAATTACCTTCTTTTTACTCTTGTTAATGTTCATTTTATATATTCCTTTCAAGACACTCTATTCCGTTTTATTGCTCTTCCTGGTTCACTGCTTTGTCTGTTGGAATTACTATGCGGTCAGCAGACAGCGAAGTTTTTATTACTTCTTCATCAAATTTGATTCCCTCTCCTGATTTTTTCTTGCATTCCTTCACAGCTTGCTGAATATACAGACTGAACAACACAAGGAAATAGGCTACAACCGTGTCTCAATGCCTTCCCTACCAACGCTTCCCTTTCATACTTTTCTACTCTTATAACTGCTATCTCACTTTTGTTCAAGTTGTAAACATCCTTCCGATCCCTATATTTTACCCCTGCCGATTTAAGAATTTCAAAGAGTGCATTGCAATCAACACTGTCAAAGTTTTCTACAAACCTACCAAAGCTAGAAATGTAGGGTTGCCTTTCATTAAGCTACGAAACCTCGTGAAGGGAACATTGGCTCCCGTGTTCTTGCATTTCTCTTGAATCAAAACTGATCTTCCCCGAGGTGTACTATCAGATTCTACGTTGTTATGTAAATAATTCGTGTTAAAATTTGGAACGATGGTATATTAAATAAGGTAGTAACCAGTCACGATGTATTAGTTTTTATTTAGGACCGATTTCGAGCAATCATTCCCATTCTTGTGGTATATACTTGTGTTCTACAGGTTCGATGTGATCACAGAGTCGTTCCATCATAGTTACCGAACACAAGTATATACCTGAAATTTGCTGTAAATGCGAGAGTTTGAAGTTAAATAGTGGCAACACTTTTGTGGAGACCCTATGCATTGGACTCTACAGTTGTCGCTGATAGCACACCTACCTTACCTACTAACAAATGGACTCGCCTGTCCCACGTAACCGGCGTGTGTACAATCTTGATTTCCAGAAGGCTTTTGACACCTTACCTCACAAACGGCTTTTAATCAAATTGTGTGGTTACGGTATATCGCCCCAAATTTGCGACTGGATAGGGGATTTCCTCTCAGAGAGGGCACACTTCGTAGTAATCGATTGTGGTGTCGCACAAGTACAAAGTGCGCGCCACCTACTTTCGCCGCGCGCCGCCATGCACGCACGGCGCGGCGTTCTTACGACGACAGCCACGAGCGCCCTCTGCTACAACTCCGCTCGTGGCCACCACTGAACGACATCGTTCACTTGGGACTGAGATAGGAACCAGTTAAGACCTTCGGAATCAGATAGGCACCAATGAAGACTTGGCTATCGGACAGGCACTAGGCAGACCTCTAGCTCAACTATGTATCAGCATTCTGCAGTACTGATCTATGTAAAAGTTAAGTATTGTATAAATTCTGTGCAATATATATCTCGTTCTAATTTACTGTAGTGTTTCTAGTTTCTGGCTGCTCCCCTCCGTACCTGCACCAGCGTGCTATCTTTATTCCTGTGTCGGTCTCATTCCACTCGGCCACCGACACCTACGACGGAAACGAGACACAAAAGCGGCGACGAGGATGGGATACAAAATCGATGGTAAGGCATCGAGTAAAACAGAGGTGATATCGGGCGTTCCACAGGGTAGTGTTATTGGTACTCTGCTGTTCCTTATTTAAATAAACGATTTAGGGGAAAATCGAAGTAGCTGTTAGGTGGTTTGCAGATGACGCCGTCATTTACCGTCTAGGAAAATCATCTGAAGATCAAAACCAACTGCAGAACGATCTGAATAAGATCAGTATGGTGTAAAAATTGGCAATTGGGTCTCAGTAATGCGAAGTGTGAAGTCGTCCACATGAGTACGAAAAGAAGTCCGTTAAAATTTGTTTACAAAATAAATCAATCGCAAGTGAAGGCCGTAAACTCCACAAAATAGCTAGGAATTACTATTACTTCAGACTTAAATTGGAAAGAACACGTAGATAATATCGTGGGAAAGGGGAACCAGAGACTGCGTTTTATTGGCAGAACCCTTAAAACATGCAACAGAACTACAAAAGAGACTGCATACACTACGCTTGTCCGTCTATTTTTGGAGTGGGATCCTTATCAGGTGGGTTTGTCGGAGGACATCGAAAGAGTCCAAAGAAGGGCAGCTCGTTTCGTACTGCCACGATACAGGGGAGACAGCGTTACGGAAATGGTACACGATCTGGGATGGGAATCATTACAACAACAGAGCTTATCGCTGCGGCGTGGGCTACTTACGAAACTGCAATAGCCAACATTCTCCTCCGAATGCGAAAATATATTGTTGACTCCCACTTACATAGGTAGAAATGAACATCAGAATAAAATACGAGAAATAAGAGCTCGAACGGAGAGATTTAGGTGTTGCTTCTTCCCGCGCGCTATTCGAGAATGGAATGGGAGCTGTACAGTATAGCGGTGGTTGGATGAACCCTCTGCCAGACACTTAAATGTGATTTGCAGAGTATCCCATGTAGATGTAGAGAAAAAGTCACTTGTGAGCGAGCGGTTTGACGTAACTGTGTCACTATGGCTTCCAAACGTGAACAACGGAGTTGGATCAAGTTTTAATGTGCCGGAGGTCGTACAGCGAGTCTTCAAGAGGCGTGCGGGGAATCCGCATTGCCGTACACAACAGTGGCACGTTGGGTACAAGCGTGCGACTGTGACGCTGCTATCGTAACGCATTGCGCTCCTCCATGGCAGGCCGTCAGTGCACAGTATTACTGTTCGCATGTTGATCATCGCCTGCGACCTGTTTTGCGAAAGAGAGAAGCGGCGACACTTTCTGCACAACTCTTCCATCATTCAGCACGACAATGCGCGGACACATACAGCGCAAGCTGTGGCTGCTCTGTTCCGTCGATGGGACTGGGAAGAACTGCACCATCCACTATACTCCCCGCACTTAAGTCCTTGTGACTTGATTTGAGTCACAAGACGAACGAACCACCTTGGGGCATTCGCTTCAGAACTTTTCCAGAGGTACGACAGGCAGTAGACCGCTCCATTCGCTCCATCAACAGAACAGGCTCTGCTAACGGTATACTACGCCTTCCACATCGCTGGCAACGGGTTCTACACAACGCTGGTGATTACTTTGAAGGGCAGTAACAGGTGCCAACTTTTAACGCTTTTGTATCGCTTCTGAATAAATAGTTGTCACCAATGGCGTAACTATGGGGGGGGGGGGGGGTGAGGGGGATAGAACCCCTCCCCCAAAATTAAAAAAAAAAAGTATAACATCAATCTGGTAAAGGTAAAGATTGGAAACTCGGGGTGTTTTACCACAAGCTTTCATTGGATGGGAGTGAATTAGTTTCTTCAACGGGAGTGGTAGATGGTAGTCTGTCTGGAAACTGACTAAAATTTAGCTCGTCAAGCAGATCTATTCCCTCCCCCCCCCCCCCTCCCAAAGCCAAGTCCTAGTTACGCCACTGGTTGTCACTAAGTTCTAATCCTCGTAAAAACCACCACCCAGACTATTTGTAGTTCAATTCGAAGTAATTGGAAGCACAGTGTCTGTGGTCGATAAAATACTCCATTATCTCGCTATATAAAGGCGAAGTCCCGACTGACTGACTCATCATCGCCGAGCCCAAACCACTGAAGATAGAAACTTGAAATTTGCGGAGGCTGTTGGTCTTACTCTGTAGGCGTCATTTAAGAAGCGATGTTTTTCGACCTTCCGTCCTTACGGGAGTGAAATAGGGGATGAAGTGTGTGTATATATATATATATATATATATATATATATATACACACACTTCATCCCCTATTTCACTCCCGTAAGGACGGAAGGTCGAAAAACATCGCTTCTTAAATGACGCCTACAGAGTAAGACCAACAGCCTCCGCAAATTTCAAGTTTCTATCTTCAGTGGTTTGGGCTCGGCGATGATGAGTCAGTCAGTCGGGACTTCGCCTTTATATAGCGAGATAATGGAGTATTTTATCGACCACAGACACTGTGCTTCCAATTACTTCGAATTGAACTACAAATAGTCTGGGTGGTGGTTTTTACGAGGATTAGAACTTAGTGACAACCAGTGGCGTAACTAGGACTTGGCTTTGGGAGGGGGGGGGGGGGAGGGAATAGATCTGCTTGACGAGCTAAATTTTAGTCAGTTTCCAGACAGACTACCATCTACCACTCCCGTTGAAGAAACTAATTCACTCCCATCCAATGAAAGCTTGTGGTAAAACACCCCGAGTTTTTTTTTTTTGAAAATACGTTGCTGTTTAGGAAATTTTGAAGCTAGAGCTACAAAATTTCGCATTTTAATTCATGGTTCGAATTTGAAAGACGTGTTTTGGCATTTTTCGAAATTCAACCAATAAGGGGTTAAAATAGGGGACGCAAAAAATTTGTTTTCAAAAATATGTTGCTGTTAACTCGAATTTAAAGCTACAACTACGAAACTTCGGATGTGGAATCTTTGTCAGGATTAAAGAGAGACGAATTTCGGTATTTTTGGAAATTCAACAACTACGGGGGTAAAATAGGGATGAAAAATTCTTTTCGAAAACACGTTGTTCTCAAGACAATTTTGAAGCTCGAGCTGCAAAAATTGGTATTTGTATTGTTCGTTAGAATTTAAAAAATACGTGTTTCGGTATTTTTGGAAATTCAACCTTCAAGGGTGTTAAACTGGAGAAGGGATTTTTTCGAAAATGTTTTGCTATTAAGCCAATTTTGAAGCGATAACCACATAAATTGGCATATGTTTTCTTGGTCAGAATTAAAAAGATTCGTGTTTCGGTGTTTTCAGAAAATCATTTAGAGGGTGAAATAAGGGGATAATGTGTTTTTCGAAAATATATTGCTACTAAGCCAATTTTGAACCCAAAATTACAAAAAAGGTATTTGCATACATGGTTGGAATTTAAAAAGGCACATTTTCGGGTATTTTTCGTAATGCAGCTATTAAGGGGTGCCATAGGTGGGTTTCAAGTAGTAAAATCAAATGTTTCTATATCTTAAGAGACTTAACTAATTGGTATCAGTTCCCAATGCTTACAATCTAATTAAACTAAGTTAAACTTATGCTAAGGATTACACAAACAGCCATGCCCGAGGGGTGAATCGAAACCCCGACGGCGAACAGCAGCGCGCATCGCAGCATGGCGCCTCAATACGCACGGCCATTCTGCCGCGGCTACAAGTAGTATCACGACATTTAAGCTGTATCCATGAAAATTTATATTAATAGGGAGAAACAGCTGGTGCAGACCAACCAGCCTACGCATGCGAAGCACCGGGCGTTACGCTAGTTTCTATATATGAGGAGGCTGTCTTATTCCGAACAACTGCATTTAGATTGAAGATTAAAACTCGCCATATTTATTCTGCAGTGCATTTCATTCGATTCAGCAGCCTTTAGACTAAACACGAGAAATGCATAAACAGGGAAACAATATTTCGCAGCTACTTGTGTAAGTGGGCGTTGTATTTCCAGCAGTTGTGTGTTTTTGGTAAGACTGAAGCGGTGACAGTGTTGATCGTGGATTGTGAGGACTCACCGGCCAGCTAGGATACTGCACAGCTCTGCTCTCTTACCTGCAACAGACAAGAGAGACAGACACCAGGTTAGGTTAGGTTAGGTTAGTGGACAGGACAGCACACACGAATGATCAAGTGTTTGTAAATCTATCGGACTCGACTACCTGGTATTTAGTCTGTAGCTTACAAACCAATTAAACTAAGGTAAACTAACCTATGGAACACACACACACACACACACACACACACACACACACACACACACACACACACAGAGACACACACACCCGCCCAAGGAGGACTCGAACAAAAATGTTCAAATGTTTGTTAAGCTTATGGGACTTAACTACGGGGTCATCAGTCCCTAAACTTACAAACTACTTATGAACTACTTACGAACTAGGACGGCACAAATATCCATGCCCGAGGGGGGATTCGAACCCCCGACAGTAGTGGCCGTGCTGACCGTGACTGGAGCGCCTCAGTCACCTCGGCCACCGCGGCCGGCGGGACTCGAACCTCCGTCGGCGAGCAACCGCGTGCTCAGCAACGAGGCGCCTTAGACCGGAAATTAATTCACAGTCTGTTAATGGGAGTCAAGTTAGATGACAAAATGAATGTTTCCATGTGCAGTCAGCTAAATTAAATTACTAATGACTACGTTTAGATCAGTGATAGAGATCAATACTGTTCAGATGCTGTCGCCAAGTAAAATGTTAAAAAAAAAAAAAAAAAAAAAAAAAAAAAAAAAAAAAAAAAAAAAAAAAAAAAAAAAAAAAACTTTTGTGTAACTCAGTAAAAGACTCTGATGCAAAGGTTGTACGTTCTTTCTGTCATGCTGTTGGATTGGACAAGAAACACGACATTGAAATCGTTGTGCAGTTAAAGCACTCATGAGTAACAGTTCCTATCGAGCAAGAGGCTTTAGCACGCAGTCTGACAGGAGAGGCATTTAATGAACATCGACAGTTGTATAGCGCAATATTCTGACGCACATGCCCGGTCTTCACAAAAAGCTCAAATATGACGACGATTTCTGGTATTTGTCTAATCTAAAGTTTCAGGCGGACCTGGGTCAAACTTTCAATAATATAGGGTGTCCATCTACAAACAGGTAAGTTCGTGTTAAACAACACATACTTTCATTTTAAAATGTTTGAAAATATCTGCGTTGACACCGGTGAGAGTCGTGTTACAATAGCTGCCGTTCTTCCGAAGATATTTTGGTTGGGCAAGATAAATGACAGACCCTGTATGTCCCACTGGTCAGGAAAGGATGATGTATGACAGAAGGCAGTTTAGGCACACGATAACTTGGCAGCTACTGGGAGATTAACGAACAGGCTGAAAGCAAGTAAGCCGGCCGCGGTGGCCGAGGGGACTGAGGCGCTCCAGTCACGGTCTGCACGGCCACTACGGTCGGGGGTTCGAATCCCCCCTCGGGCATGGATATTTGTGCTGTCCTTAGGATTAGCTAGTGTATAAGTAGTTTGTAAGTTTAGGGACTGATAACGCCGTAGTTAAGTCCCATAAGCTTAACAAACATTTGAAAGCAAGTAGCTTATAAAGGTAACAGCGGAAACGGGCGACAGCGCACCCCAACACCGCCTAGCGGCTCGAGTTGTAAACTAACACAGGGCGTGAACGGTCGCTTTACATAGTTCACACGGAAGACTTCCTTGATCGTCGTCTTAGTTGACAGAACTAGGAAATTGTTGGAAGAGGACGTATACGTCCTATATACTCCTGTAATGACTATAAAGAGCAAAGCGCTCTAAAATTATTCTTGAGGTTTCCAAAGTATGACAGCTTAAGGAGGCGACTATTAGGCCTACTGCTGCCCTTTTGTTGTATTCTATTTTGTCCCAACTGTGAAATAGAATAATTAGTTTGTCTGAATTTTTCTTTTTGCTTTTCTAGTAATATGAAATTATTTTTGAGTATATTCATCATTTCACTGTCCCAAATTACGCCTTTTCTAGATATGTTGGGGTACATGGGGTGGCGTAATTGGGAACCTAGTGTATCCCAATACGGCCATTTGCTACGTTTTTTAAATTTCAAGTTAGAACATACTTCCACTGCTCTGGATAATCAGAAAATTTTTTTCATAGTAGTTCAAGGGCTATTCCTAAGAAGTGTGAAGTTTCAAGCGAATCGGCTGACTAGTTTGGCGGTGAAAAATTGCCAAACCTTAAGGTGGCCTTATTTGGCGAACCTACCTAGTCGAAGAGATGACTTAGATGAAATTTTGAAAAAGAACAGTCCCGAGCATTTGAATGAAAGCTACGTCGTATGCTCAGTCCATTTTGTGGAAAAAGATTTTAGAAATAAGAATTTGTTTATACAAGACTGAGTGTTGTAATTTCTTATTTGCGTGTGTTTAAAAACAGGTGTTACTTGTAATATAGCAACAAAGTTTAATCGCAAGTTTTATTGTAATCCCTATACGTATTGAAACAGTGGACGAGGCTGTAAAACACCAGCACGATACCTTCACTGGCCGCAGTGGTCAATAGCTTACTGTCTCCCTCTCAAGACAGTAGATGCAGCAGCATTCCTTGTAAAATTAAATCAATTGAAAAAACTTCCATGCAATGCATCCTTGATTGAAATGTATGCCTAAGACAGCCTTAATGTATCTCTGTATGCTGATATCAGTATCAGTGAAGGTAAACATATCGAAACAAATGCGACGAATTATATTATGGGCTGAGCATGTAGTGTGTTGGAACATCAAAAATGTAAAATGGCTCTGGCATTATAAAATGATAATTAAAATGAAGTTGCCAACTTCCACGAAGAGAGATGACTCAATCAAAGTGCTTTTTCACAATGGTTGTGCTCAGAGTATATCCAATAAAATGTCAGCAATTTTTAGACAATATTTTGATAAGTGCGTCGTTGAAAGCACTTATAGTGTGAAAATTAACTTGGTTTCCTTTCTCATACATGAATCTGCCCACCTAGGAGGCAAGTGTAACAGTTATTATTAAAGCATTTGTCAATAAGAAAAATGATTCGTCATCATCACAAATTAGAAACAGTAGCTTCATGTTACGGAAAGTAACTCACAAATAGGCCTAAATGCTCACGAAGTTTGCGTAGATGTATAGGATTAACACTTACGTATTTTATTATTTTCAGTTCGAATTCTACCAAAATGAACAGCACAGAGCCGATTGCTTTAGTTTCTTTCTAACCCTACACCTTAAATGAATTAGCATCTAACATAA
This sequence comes from Locusta migratoria, assembly GCA_026315105.1. Lineage (NCBI taxonomy): Eukaryota > Metazoa > Arthropoda > Insecta > Orthoptera > Acrididae > Locusta > Locusta migratoria. Next base: position 127,467,814 of record CM048752.1, read on the forward strand.
TTTCTTAAATGGAGCAACAATATAGAACTTGCGCTTTAAACGCGGTACGCAGGGAAATAAAATCCGGAGTAACAGACGTGGGGCCAGGCAGAGCGTAAAAGTCGGGCCAACAGAGGGCTCTGCTAGCGGTGTCGCCCGGCAAACGCATGTATAAGTGCCTCGGAGTTTCCGCTTTTGTCTTTACAAACAACTAGCTTAAACCCGCGGCTCCGCTCGCGTGTTGGTTGATTACGATAGATAAGCTATCTTTCAGTACAGTGCTATAAGACTATGAGATCAAATCACACGTGGAGGAAAAAAAAACCAGTCGTTTCGAAGAATCCAATCACGAAATTCAACAATAATGATTGTAATAATATCACAAATCGATCACTTGATGTAATGCGCGAAACGTCAAATCTGTTTAAAAAAAAAAAAAAAAAAGGAGAGAGAGAGAGAGAGAGAGAGAGAGAGAGAGAGAGAGAGAGAGAGAGAGAGAGAGAGATGTATTAGAAGAATTTTTTTTACTGATTTATTTATTCTTATATTTCGTTATTCGTATGCTTAATCTTACAGAGAAATAGCTGAAGACATTGTAGCACGCATAGACCAAAGATATGGTATGTGACATCAGGTTTCGCTGTATGAAACCACCTTGCTATAGAGTCGCAAACGTCATCGCTGGCATTCAGTACGATTTTTTTATAATTTGAGGACTTCAACCACCACACACACACACACACACACACACACACACACACACACACGTAAAATTTTATATACACCGGTAACTTTCCATCCCAATACACTGCACCGTTTTATCATTATCAACCCTCAAGCAACAATGCAACCAATAAAACCATTTTCAAAGAGTAAATATGATTTTCAAAGAGCAATTATTGTTGCGCATTTCCCGTTATATTCTTCAAATTACTAAATATCTATCAGATCGCTATAAAACCGTGTCTACATCTTTCCTCAGGTATGAATTATTAACTGTACAAATATGTAAGTCTCTGCGTCTTGTCGTTCGGACGTGATAAGCGTTCACCGAACAGACATTCACATTGATATATATAGATTTGCTGAAAGGGCGACTGTGTATTATTCACAGTCACGACACTCACTGCTGTAAAAGTTGACAGCTGCTGCGACAGTAGCCAATTTTTTGTAAGGAAATAAATAGAGCCTATTTATTTATCAGCAATGTTTCCCCCTTACATTGTTAGATTATCCTCTTTGTCAGTGCTCACATTTTACATTTAAAACGTTATTTAATGAAACTTGCTTTATCAACTTAACAATCTTACTCGTATACACTGTTTGAGGCAGCCTTTTCGTTACTCTATTTCAAGCTGAAGGATGAAAAGCGACAAAATAATTAGCAGTGAACGGCCTGACTGTTCCGCCAACGGCATAAAAAAAGCTCCCGGCCTAGTAACAAATTTTATTTATTTATCTCGCTGTGACACCCACGGTTTCATCCAAGTGCGTTCTCTTTTCTTTTTTCCCCACCTCTTCTAAAGGAAGACACAACGCAACTGTACTATAAACAACAGCTGAGCATTACACTGCCATTTTGAAGCAAATGTGACAAAATATAGGATCTACATCTACATGGGATACTCTGCAAATCACATTTAAGTGCCTGACAGAGGGTTCATCGAAACAGAATTATACTATTTTATCTCCCATTCCATTCTCGAATAGCGCGCGGGAAGAAAGAACACCTGAATCTCTCCGTTCGCCTTTCCCACGATATTATCTACGTGTTCTTTCCAGTTTAAGTCTGAAGTAATAGTGATTCCTAGGAATTTTGTGAAGTTTACGGCCTTCACATTTGATTGATTTATGTTGTAAACAAAGTTTAACGGATTTCTTTTCGTACTCATGTGGACGACTTCACACTTCTTATTATTTACAGTCAATTGCCAATTTTTATACTTTAGTCATATCGTATTCAGATCGTTCTGCAGTTGGTTTTGATCTTCAGATGATTTTACTAGACGGTAAATGACGGCGTCATCTGCAAACAACCTAAGAGAGCTACTTAGATTTTCCCCTAAATCGTTTATGTAAATAATGAATAGCAGAGGACCAATAACACTACCTTGTGGAACGCCCGATATCACCTCTGTTTTAGTCGATGCCTTACCATCGATTACTACGAACTGTGTCCTCTCTGACAAGAAATCCCCTATTCAATCGCAAATTTGGGGCGATATACTACAACCACGCAGTTTGATTAAAATCCGTTTGTGAGGTACGGTGTCAAAAGCCTTCTGGAAATCCAGAAATACATAATGAATCTGAGATCCCTTGTCGATAGCACTCATCACTTCGTATGAGTAAAGAGCTAGTTGTGTTTCGCATGAACGACATTTTCTAAATCCGTGTTGACCTTGGGTCAATAGATCGTTCTGTTCGAGATAGTTCATAATATTGGAATACAGGATATGTTCCAAAACCCTGCTGCAAATTGACGTCAATGAAATAGGCCTGTAGTTTAGTGGGTTACTCCTACTGCTTTTCTTGAATATAGGTGTGACCTGTGCAACTTTCCAATCTTTTGGTACAGATCCTTCTATGAGAGAGCGGTTGTATATGGCTGTTAAGTAAGGAGCTATCGCTTCAGCATAATCAGATAGAAATCTAATGGGTATACAATCCGGACCAGAAGACTTGTTCTTATTAAGTGATTTTAGTTGCTGCACCACTCCGATGATATCTACTTCTACGTTACTCATTACGGCATCTGTTCTTAATTCCAACTCTGGAACATTGGTTTCGTCTTCTTTGATGAATGAGTTTCTAAAAGCTTAAGTTTAGTAATTCTGCTTTAGTAGCACTGTCATCGGCAGGATCGCCATTAGTATCACGTAGTGAAGGTATTGTTTGTGATTTGCTCCGAGTATATTTAACATATGACCAAAATCAATCTGGGTTTTCAGTCAAATTACGAGAAAGAGTTTTGTTGTGATAAATATTGTAGGCATCTCGCATTGAAATCCTCGGTAAATTTAAAGCTCCTGAGTACGATCGCAAATCCTGGGGATTTAGTGTTCGTTTAAATTTAGTATGCCTTTTCCTTTGCTTTTGCAACAGTGTCCTGACCTGTGATCGTGTAATACCCCCCTTTTGCGTTTCATTCAATTTGTTTGTCAAAAAATATGACCAATATTTCATCCAATTTTTTCGTCCAATTCATTGTCTAATAATTAGCTCCAGTGTAACACCGGCCTTAGGTTAGGACGGGCAGACACGCAGCACCGCTTACGCAAGCAGTGGGAGCACACGGCGCGGCGTGGCGCAAGTCGAGCGGCTGCGGCTGCCAACAGCCTCACACGGAACTCGCCGACACGTGAGCCCACGCTGCCAGGTGACAGGGAGCTGGAACTGGAACTCTATAGCAGGGCCGAAACTCGGCATCACGCGCTGCTCCGCGACTCACAACTGCCGATCGCAGACATCTTAAGGCGAGTGCATCACTGATGCACATGCCTGGGACGAGCGCGCCTGGGATCGCCAGTTTCCTAACAGCCTGTCAACTGCACTCCTCTGAAGTTGACACCCCTTTATTGGAAAATTTAATTTTTTTTTTTTTTTGAAGAGTTTTAGACAGAAGTACAATAGTTCTGGAGTTATCTGTACAAAATTTAAATAGTTCTGCAAAATTTCGCCGAAAAAATACGAAAAATTACCACAAACTTTACTTTTTTTCTCATAATAATTATTTACCTATTAGCGCAAACGTAGTTCTGATCTCAGTTCTAAATAACTCTCAAAGAGTTGTACAAGAAATCCTAATGACATTATTCTGTGCAGCTTATACTTCACGAGATAAATGCACTAATGTGGCATTCATTTTCACGTTACTGTGAAATTGGCATCTTCTTTTTCTTTTTTCGATCAAATCAAATGTTCAAATGTTTGTTAAGCTTATCGGACTAACTATGGGGTCATCAGTCCCTAAACTTACAAACTACTTATGAACTACTTACGAACTAGGACGGCACAAATATCCATGCCCGAGAGGGAATTCAAACCCCCGACCGTAGTGGCCGTGCTGACCGTGACTGGAGCGCCTCAGTCCCCTCGGTCACCGCTGCCGGCTTTTTTTTTCCCGAGAAACACACATTGTTTTTTGGGGTTCTGTGTACATATACTATAGTTCTAGAGTTCATGTGAATACTATGTAATTGTCCGAAAAAAAATTATGATCAAAATTCTGAATATCTGATAAGCTGTGTATTTGTGCCCCTTATTCGACAAGTATACATTTTTCTTAGGTCTTGACATATTCTATGCGCTGCACATTCAATTTGTTGTTTTTGCGTCTGACTAATTCCTACTTATCGTAAACAACAACCATTGCACATCTCCCTAGAACTCTGGAAAGAAGTGTAATTTTTTAAAATAAACGGGTGCAAATTCCACAGTACCATGTAAATGGGTACTCCATTATTGTAATCATCTCAAAGTATAATCTGCACGGAATAATTACTATTAGGATTTCCTGTAGAACTCTTTGACAGTTACTTAAAACTGTGATCAGAACTATGTTTTGCCCTAATAGGCAAATAATTATTTTGAAACAACTAAAATTTGTGGTAATTTTTCGTATTTTTCCGGCGAAATTTTGAGGAACTATTTAAATTTTGTACAGAGAACTCCAGAACTATTGCATATCTCTCTAGAACACTGAAAAAATATTTACGTTTTCCAAAAAAAGGGGTGCCAACTTGACAGGAAGTCGCTCCCGCAGCACCGGGGTTCGCCACTTCCGGAGCACCCTGTGCGTGGCACCTGCTGTCAAGGTGAGGCATTAAGCAGCTGCTCTGCGACCGACACACGACGTCGCCCAGCTACTGCAGCCGGGATCCATAGACCAGAGATAAGATAGACTGCGCGTGACGTCACTATACTGAAACCAACATCTAGGTCACGTGACTCGGGGCAGGAAGGCCAGTTCATCATTAAAAGCAATGTCAAGTGCAGCTGAAAGGCGCAGTTCTTCTCCTTACCGGTGGAAATTAAGGGTAGATTTCGGCAATAAAACGTCTTATTCTTATTACACATTCAGTAGTACAATGGGCGTTAGTTCTCCGTAATTCGCAATATCAATCCAACGGTTACAGTTTTTACTTGTGCCTAGATGAAATGTATTCACACTTCTTTTTATAAGCAGCAGAACTGCAGTTCTTAAGTGAATGCCTCTTTTTGTTGTCCTGTGAGTCTTTTAGTTTGTAGCTTACACAGGAGACGAAATACTAGTTTGACAAGCAGCATCAATTTTCATACGATTCCTCAACAATAAATGTGAAAAGTTTTGTCATGCTTTTATACACAACTGAAATCGGTTTGCATCCATAATGTGTTTTAACACAATACAAGCGTTTATATTTTATGACCTTTTCCACATACAGTGCAGCCAAAACGTAAAGCAAGAAAAATATTGGCTATTTATATTAAAATAATAATAATGTGATCAAATAATTATTGATGTACGACACAAGAACTTGTTTTATAGGGATAATAAACAGTCTGTATTCGTCTTCTCGATTCATGTCAGATCTGCATCAGAAATTATTTACTTGCTGACATGTATACTCAGTCAAGACATGCTAAAATAATATTCCGTTAAAAAAATCACATTAGTCAGATGTTACAAAAGTAAAAAATTCATAATGCAACGCAGAAATTGAGGATCTGTAATTCTGTTGCTTGTAAACGCAACTGACAATTTTCGCCTGGTCACATGTAAAAACGATAATCACCGCATTAATGTCAGTAATACCGAGAAATCATGTTACCTTAATATATTACGTGTGTAAGAGGAATACGAGAAGTCGTTTTATTGTTAAAGTCAGCGCTTGACTTGAGCTGTAAAACAGAAACACTGTGGTTCGTAATGACGAAGCCTCAGTCATGTGACTGGGGCAGTATTAGACGTTGGTTTCAAACCACAACACAGCAGAGATAGGGGCACGCGCAGTCTATGTTATCTTTGGTCTATGCCGGGATCAGACAGTTAAATGGCGTGCAGCAGCTAGTTGCAGTCAGTTCAGTAGTAGGTGTCAACTTCGTGGTTTCAGTACCGCAACTTTTGAGGCGCTCCTTTTTCCACGCAACAAAAAGTTCAACTTTGTTGTAATTTGTTTTGCCACTTCCTTCCCCCGCCACCAAATATCGACATTCGACTGTCATCTCGCGGGATACTTCGACCAACTTTTACTTCGTATCAGTACGTTCCTTTTCGAGCTTTAAGTTTAGGCATCTTTGCTAGCGACTAAAATGTCGAATAAATGAAGTGAACGCCAAGTCTACTCATAGAACAATGTGTAACGATCGTTTGGCCGCGAATGAAATGTGCCGTGCGAACTGCACAGCTATGTAGTGCTCGCGAAAGTCTGTGTGGACGATAGCTCACGGCGCAACTGCAGAAAGGCAAGCGTTGTTGTCGCAGTTCAGTTGCTTGTGTGAAGCCGGCTTTACTCGAACGTCAGTGCATTTCTCTCTCTCCCCCCCCCCCCCCTCTCTCTCTCTCTCTCTCTCTTTGCCCATTTCCCTGTCTACCTTCTCCTCTGTCTCACTCTAAGTCCATATATATCACCTCGGTTGCACAGTGGTAGAGTGCCAGACTACAAATCCAAAGGTCGCGGGTTCGATCCCCGCCAGGTCCTAACATTTTTATCTGTCACTTTCCACTTCTTTCACCTCTGGCTGTGTTGTTCATGTGAAAAATACCGAGTAGCACCGTGGTTCGGAACCCACGTTAAACTGTAGGTCCCCCTGTAACTGGCTGGGTAAGTCAGTTCCAAGGTCGGAGGAAGGCAACGGCATACCACCTCCAAACAGGACCGTGCCTAGTAAAGCACTGCGGTGTTCAAACCAATCTTCGGACTGTTGAGTCAACAATCCGAAGATTGGTTTGAACACCACAGTGCTTTACTAGGCATGATCCTGTTTGGACATAATAGAGCAAAGTTGTAGAGAATTTTCTTCTCTACCAATTAGGTTATTCAATTTTCGTGTTAGATGAACGGTTCATTTGGAATTACAATTATATTACAGACTGCTTTTTTTGGTATTAGTACCGTATTTTTTGTCCGAAAAATTTGAAAAAGGGAGGTTCTGGTCTCTGGCGACCTACAACTGTGTGTGCAAAATTTGGTGCTTACGGTAGTAACACTAAAAGTGGGCCTTGGCGATCGTCTTTCGACAGCTCGAAATTTAAATGAAAATAACGGCTTAATTATTCATTTGACACGAAAATCTAATAACCTAGTTGGTAGAGGAGAAAATTGTCTACAACTTTGTTCTCTTATGTTTTTTTCATATCTTGTATCGTTTGAAACATATTTACGTAAGTAACGGAGATTTGACACCCTCAATTGAATTAACGAAAACCAGCCGCTCGGAGATGTCACGTGACATTCCTCGCGTATTTGATGATTTTCTTACTGTAACTTACACGTTGTCATTTCAAAGCAGCATCGTTCTTCCTACGATAAATGATAATCTAATGTCTACAAATGCCATATTAACATCACTTGACAACGGCCTGAATAGTATGAGACTAAATGAGTCTTGTTACGGTTTACAGCCGTAGCGTAGTGGCCGACGTGCTGGACTGTGACCCTAAAAGGGTTTCAGACACTTATTAATTTTTTATTATTTAGACTATTATTTTGGTCCAAAATGTTTGCAAAAATGTATAAAACTACAAATCTAAAGTAGACGGTGAAACACGTCAGTGCGATTTTTTCATTTAAATTTCGAGCTGTCAAAAGACGATCGCAAAGGCCCACTTTTAGTTTTACTAACGAAACCTAAAGTGGGCCAAAAAAGTTGGTGGTGCTGAGCAGCAGGTAGGAGTGTTTGTCGCCAGCTGACGTCATGGCAGAGTGACATGGGGGGGGGGGGGCGTGACGTCAGCGACCGTGGCGCTGCACTTGTCACGGAGTACAGGGCGTTACGCAAGCGTTTCGTAACGGGGGGGTGTTGCGCGGCACTGCGGTTACGAGGCGCCGGCTGCCGAAAAGCCACCCGGGCACCACACACGGCTGCCTGTAAAAAAAACTAAGCAATAAGTAGATAAACAACAAGCTATTTCGCGAGTAATCAACAGACTGAGAAACACTGAGTGTCAACCAGAACAGCACGATCGTCTGCTTTGTTTACATTCTAAGCTGTCATTTTGCGCTGTGTAGCCTATCAAAGATCTTGACGCCACAGATAGCATACTTCTGACTGCCAAACTACAGGCACTTCCGGCCGCTAACGTCATGTGGAGGGAGCGCGCTTCCGGTAACATCGCACGGTGGACACCTCAGCTGCCGGGAGTACGACACCATCCTTCTGCACCGGTATTCCACTGACGAGGGGAGGCCGACAGTTGTGACATTCACATTCTATTCACACTGCGCATCATGAACGCTCGTGGCAAAGAGGTGTAGTGAGGCAAAGCACCAAGGTGCACTTCTCATCCGTTGTCCAGAAATTCGACAATTGAAGAAAAATAAAACCGTTGCGATGAAATACTCTCTACGATTAATAATTTTCCACGGCGTCGTGGCACAGCGGTAAGAGCTCCAGTTCGTAAGCCGAAGGTCGCCGGATCGAATCTCTCGGCATGCAACTTTTTTATTATTTGTTTTTTGTAATTAAAATGAGTACACACACACACACACACACACACACACACACACACACAATATTCCCAGCTATCTTGTCCACCCAAAATATCTCTGGAACAATAAGAGCTATTGGAAAACGACTTTCACCGGTATCCATGTACGGCTGGGGCCCATAAATGTACATATTTGGAAACATTCTAAAACGAAAGCAAATGTGTTTAACAAACTTATGTTTTTTTTTTTTCAATGGACACCCTGTATTTTTTTCTTCAGCAATCCATAGCATGACAAATCACTTAAGCAATGGCATTGATTGCATCGCAATATTCCAATTACATCCCGAGATATTGCGCCGCGACGTTGACGCTTGAAATACGCGAAACGCGCTGCTAGCGCTCTTCCTGAGCAGCATGGGATTCTCGCCTGAGTCTCAGGACGTGCGCTAGCCGCATATTTCAAGTGTCAACTTCGCGTCGCAACATCTCGGGATGTAATTGGAATATTGCGATGCAATCAACGCCATTGTTTGTGAGATTTGTCATGGTATGGATTGCTGAAGAAAAAATATAGGATGTCCATTAAAAAAAAGTTCGTGTTAAAAAAACACATTTGCTTTCGTTTTAGACTGTTTCCAAATATGTACATTTATGGGCCCCAGCCGTACATTGATACCGGTGAAAGTCGTTTTCCAATAGCTCTTATTGTTCCAGATATATTTTAGGTTGGACAAGATAGTTGGGACACCCTGTATATTCCCGGCAATCAGTTTCAACAATTATGCATATAATATGTTGTTTGAAAGTCGTTTGTCGTGGAAAAACTGGCGACTTCGAACATCATTATGTTTTCCGCAAACATATTTGTATTTCACAAGTGTTATTAATTGTCTTCATAATGTTTACCACGTATAGTGAACGGAATAAGTATAAACGATATTCCGAAACGAAAACGTTATAGTGTAAGTCAAACGTTCGAATTAGAATAGAGACTCCCCGAACACAAATTTGTCGTGGCAGGTATGAAATATAAAGTCCGTTACTCGCTCGTTACACTTTCAGGACAGATGTCGAATGGGCCGAAACGAACCGCCGCATAACAGTGCAGTTGCCTGATAACTCCGAAAGAAGGTAGATGCGGTCCCTAGCGCAACTTGTATTATCGTCGAAAATCAGTGCATAATTGAGAGTTGTTACACACAAAATAAAAAAAAAGTTGCATGCCGCGAGATTCGATCCGGCGACCTTGGGATTACGAACCTGAATTACCGCTGCGCCACGCCTCTGTGGAACAATACTAACCCTCAGCTTCCCAGGTCACTTTTCTGTCACGCTCTGCCCAGGTGCAGTCTGACAGACCGCAATTTTTAAAATCATAAATAGTTCTGATTATTATGTAAGTGAACTAATTCAATTTATTACACAAAATGCTTCTTATGTCTGCATAAATCCTGTAAAAGCAATACATTTTAAACGTGTTTTATGATTATATATTATTCAAACTTCAGACTGCAAAAAATGAAGGTAACATTATTTTATTAACACTGTAAAAATTGAAATACTCCGGCCTTTAAATTGTACTTTGTGCCATATTTTTATTGTTTACTAAGCATGTAATGTTAAAAACTTAAGAAACTTTCCAAAAAAAAGAGTCACAAAAATAAAAATTTCACTATTGCTTTGTTTGTCACTTTTTGTCTTTACACATGTTTTCTTTGCGCTCGATGCAAATTTTGGCAGAACACTCAAGGCAGATGGACTTCTTGCAACAATGGCAAACATATCACGTCTTTCTCTTCTTGTTTTGGTCAATGTCTCCATACGCCTGTCATCATTTCGATTACTTGTTTCACTCGATGAACCCACAGGTGCAATTTCTTATTCGCTTTCACACTGTTCTGAGACTCAATTATATTCACGTTGGATCTCACAGTCACCGTCTGATCCCATAAAACTTCATAAAGGGTCTTGAAACCATTTCAAGGCAGTATCGTCAGAATGAGAGTCTGTAACACGAACAGTAGAGGAAGAGCTCGGTGCCGAATGCATAACGCAAAGGCCCCGGTGCGGTCTCCGAGACCGCTAGCACAAAAAAGATCTAATAATGTTGCTACTGACAATGGAAAACAGTGCACGTGTTGGGTGCAGCGCTGTGTTGTCCTTCCCCCACCCCAGTCCATTAACAATTGACCAACAATAAGCGCCTTCGGTCTGTGAGACCGCACCTGCGACGTTAAGGGTAGGGTTACCATACGTCCTCTTTTTTGAGGCAAGGAAATGTGTCCGGCCGTAATTTATAAAATTCTACAAAATGTCTTTTTTTTGGCGCGGGGAAAGAAAAATTATTTTAATTTTAATGGTAACAAAGATTTCATTCGCACTGCAGTTCCAAACTGTTGGCAACTATCAGGCACATACACAGAGCGAAACTGCCGCATACAATTTCGCTATCCGCATGGGTCTGACAGTTGCAAACGATTCCGAACTTCTCTACGAAGGAGCCCGGTTGAGCTTTCATCAGTTTTTTTAATTTTATAAAACCTTTGAACGTTATCTCAGGAAACAGAACGTACCGCAACTGAAGTGTGGTGTGCACGTTTCAGCCAGTCGTCTACGTTTGTTAGTTATAATGAATGATCTGCTGAAAGTTGTAGAATTCGTTTTTTCTATACCTAGTCATCATGCCAACACAGAACATGTGTTGTCTCTTGTGAACACATAGTGGAGAAAAGACAGTAATAGGTTTAAAATAGAAAATATAAAAGCTATTGTATGTCTACAGTATAATTTCAAACATTTGAAATGCCTGTACTTTTATCAGTGCTTTTTGAAAAACAAAAAGCTCTCTTAAGAGAGATTTCGTCGTCCTCCAAATATAGTTGGTTCAAAAGTGAAAAAGACGAGAATGAGACAATTGAGTGTAGTGATGAATAAACTGCCAAGGTTCATAATATTTTGTTTTATAATAACCACAAAAGGTTACTGTTTTACTTTGCAGCAGTTTTTTGTGGTTCATTAATATAGTTGTAAATTACACTCTGTTAACAATAAAGTGTCCTTTTTTATATGAAATGTCCTCTTTTTGGATGATGAACATATGGTAACCCTAGTTAAGGGTTAATCGTAGAGAGTATTTCACCGCAACGTCTTTTTTTAACTGTCGATTTTCTCGACAACGGCTGACAAGTGCACCTTGGTGCTTTGCCACACTACACGTCTGGCCATGAGCTTTCATGAATCGCATCTGAATGTCACAATTGTCGGCCTACCCTTGTGAGTACCAGGACGGGCGCTGTGTCCCTACCAATCAGAGGCTCTGACACCTGGCTTACCGAATCAGATCGAATTTAACATGTCCACATCTAGCATCTGCATACGCCATATTGAAGGTCATGGCAGGGGGTTGATCGAACCGCTTTTCCCTTGTTTCTCTACAATTCCATTCCCTAATAACGCCCGGGATAAAGGAACACCTAAATCTTTCCGTTTTCGATCTGATTTCTCTTATTATGATGTTCAAATGTTTGTATAGCTTATGGGACTCAACTACGGGGTCATCAGTCCCTAAACTTACAAACTAGCTAACACTAAGGACGGCACAAATATCCATGCCCGAGGGGGGTATTCGAACTCCCGACCGTAGTGGCCGTGTAGACCGTGACTGGAGCGCCTCAGTCCCCTCGTCCACCGCGGCCGGCGAACCTGAGACTGCGTATTATTGCCAGAACGCTCAAAAGATGCAACACAACTACTAAAGAAACTGCGTACACTACGCTTGTCCGTACTTTTGTGGAGTATTGCTGCCCAGTGTGGGATCCTTATCAGGTGGGTTTGACGGAGGACATCGAAAGAGTCCAAAGAAGGGTAGCTCGTTTCGTATTGTCACGATGCACGGGAAACAGCGTTACGGAAATGACACAGGATGTGGGATGGGAATCATTACAACAACGGCGCTTATCGCTGCGGCGTGGGCTAGTACGAAACTCCAATCGCCAACATTCTCCTCCGAATGCGAAAATATATTGTTGACTGCCACTTACATAGGTAGAAATGATCATCAGAATAAGATACGAGAAATCAGAGCTCGAACGGAGAGATTCAGATGATGTTTCTTCCCGCGCGCTATTGGAGAATGGAATGGGAGGTAAATAGTTACTGTCACGACCCTCACTGCTATGAAAGTTGTTACCAACTGACAGTTGCAACGACACTAGCGCTCCTAGCGGAGGGAACTACGTTTGATTATAATTATTTTTGTACATAATTAACGAAAGTTTCTATACTCTCATCGTTACAAACATTAGTAAAACATCAAGAGGTATGCATAATAAGGAAATTAATGTAAAAACAGCCGAATTTAACTGATTGCGTGGTATAAGGAACATCTTCGTCATGAACAAATATTTACGAATATGTTTATATTTGCAGCTTATTCTGCTGAAAGTAAGTAGAATATAAATATAGGAGAAACATATATTTCTATTATGGTCTGTTACAATGAGAAGCCGTTTTTTGACGCAAATCAAGTCGATGTGGAGTCTAATAATTCGCACATTTTTACATCTCACTCGTCTTTCTTAAACATGCATATTCTTTTGAGTGTAATTACATTATCTTAAAGATACATTTTTTTATTATTCTTGCTGTTTGTGGTTTAGCTGTAGCAATAATTGTGGAATTGGGATCTTGTTTGTTGGAAAACAGTTTCATTGCTTTTTCCGTATTATTGCCATGTTTGTGACGCTTTTTCTTCCGCTACAACTGTGTTGGCTGATTTGGTTCGTTAAATACTGTCGTTACTGCATTCTATATACGTTTCCTACGTTCCACCCTCACTGATCTTATTGGAACCACAATGAGTAAACGTTAACGTTCCTCGGTAGAAGAGCGACGTCTTTCTGCCAAATGGCAGGTCTTCTGGTGTTTCCTAGCCATTTTTATCTTTAATAGAAAATGAAATTATTCAGTAAAGGCCTATAAGTTACAAGGTAATTGTAAATAAACTGCCCTGTAATGTACCGTTTCGTACGTTGTAGCCGGCCGCGGTGACCGAGGTGACTGCGGCGCGTCAGTCACGGTCTACACGGACACTATGGTCGGGGGTTCGAATCCCCCCTCGGGCATGGATATTTGTGCCGTCCTAAGGATTAGCTAGTTCATAAGTAGTTTGTAAGTTTAGGGACTGATGACCCCGTAGTCCCATAAGCTATACAAACATTTGAACATTTCGTACCTTGTAAGAGAGTATAGGAAACGTAAGAAAGGCAAATGTATAGCTATTATTACGTTATTACGTAGTTTTATGGCACTACATACGTTCCCTAACGCAAAAAAGTAAGTTCAGATTAATATTAACGATTCTATTCTTACGCATCCAATATCGTATTCAGAAACGTAGCTTGCCGGCTGCTTGGAGAGCTGCTGTCGCAGTGTATAACAAAAGTCTGTACGAGTGTCGTGACACTGTATGTTAGAATGTAGTTTAACGATGTACCCTCTGCCAGGCACTTAAATGTGATTTGCAGAGTATCCCATGTAGATGTAGAAGAATAGGTCATTCTGTTCGAGGTAGTTGATAATACTTGAGGAAAGTTTATGTTGTAAAATCGTGCCGGAAACCGACGTCAGTGATATAGGCCTGTCGTTTTGCGGTCACTGCTAGTACATTTATTGAATACTGGAGTGGCGTGTGTAGTTTTCCAGTCTTTGGGTGCGCAACGTTCGCTGATTGACGTTCCACGTCCAATATTAATTGACACGTGTTTTGCTACACAGTATCTTCACGTCTCACAGCGCCCTACTTGCACCGCCGTTCGGAGGAATTGGGCGTGTTCTCCTTGTGAGGTGAGGCTAAGGCTCCTATAATCCGAGCTCAACTATCCGCCAGTTTTGCCCCAATGTGCAGGACATTTGTACGTGGGTATATACACGAGTCGCGACCGGAAAGGGAGTTCATAATCGAATTTACTGAAGAATTCGTGGAAAATATGGGTGGCTGCTCAGCTGTGAACTGCACGAATCACTGCAGCAAAGGAGAGCGCACCTTCAAATTTCCCACCAATCCACATCGAAGAAAAAGATGGGCTATACATTGTCGCAGAAGCAACTGCGAACCAGGACCTGGCGCTCAATTATGTATTGGAAGTATATGTAATACATGTAGCTATTAACATGTCAGTTATGTACAATTGCATTTCTTCTCCCTGTCAATGATGCTGGAGCAGTTTCTTGCAGAATGTTTGTGACAATGATTTTTTTCACAGTTTTCAAAGTGCATAGTAATATTTATTGTGGTGCATTTATACGTAGTTTTCAACATGCTGAATAATACTCTACACAATTACTTATATATGAGGTCGAAGCATCTCTTACGGTCGCATAACACACTCCAAAATACGGCACTGGGTAAAATTTTACGACGCTTCTCGCCGGGCTCCAGTGCTTATGTTGGCAACAGGTGAACAATTAAGTGTAGAATTGCGTTAATATTTCTCACGAGCTACAGGGGAAATGTTATTACTGCTCGTTTCACTCGCAGCAAAATTAATGCTGTACCTGCTCTATGGTCGACAGGTTCTTGTATGTACCCTTGTCCGTTCAGAAAAAAAAAAAAAAATAATTTTCGTTTCAATTGAATTTTTCACGAAAAAACATTTATTGGTCATCTGAGTTGTAGTGATTAGTATTGGTGCCAGCATAACAACTACAGCCCGGCGAGAAGCTATGTTATATTACCGGTACAGTGCGATTTTCTGTTGTATTAAAAGCGCATTCTAAATCTTTATAGGCCCGTACACACTAGTTACTGTTCGGCGCACTTAGTGTGTGCAATATTAAATTCATTTCATCAGAAATATTGTTGAAAACTGCGTGAATAGGTCAACCATCGGCAATATAAACATTGTCGAATGAGCCCATGTTGGGGCAAAAATGGCGGACTATTCAGCCTGGGTTGTTAGGAGCTCTAGGTGAGGTGGTGACGTACATAGTGAGACCCTCCCACACACACACACACACACACACACACACACACACACACACTATGGCGATGTTTGCAGGCTTCTTCGCCAAGGCCGCGGCGTAGACGCCATCGGAATCCTCAAGCCGCGAGCAAACACTTGCCAAGCAGCAAGGCGCCTCGGCCAACACTCGGCTTGCTCTCTAAGCGGGGAGCTGAGGCCGGGCAGGCGAGCCCAGAACCTGCTGCAGTTAAGGCGATTCCACACTTGCCGGCTCCAACACTTCACGAGAATTTAAGGTTCGTCATGTCGGGGGACGATCTTGTAATAGATTTATTGAGAAGAACTTTGTATGACGGGCAACCACAGCTAAAATATTTAAACATATTTAAGAAACGATTTCCAGTCCATGGTGTACAACAGCAATCAGAATAAATATTCCTTCAAACCGTCTTGATTGCAAATTTATTTATTAATTAATGACGCGTTTCACCCTTTAGCAGGGCATCTTGAGATTATCTGCGTGACAGAATTTACACAAAATTACAAGGCGGAATTACAAACGGTTATAATGGTACACGGGCTTATTTTGTGTTAAGAAGACAGTATAAATGGTAAACAGAGCTTACAATGCGCTCTCCGTGGTGTGACACCGAAAGTTGTTATTGCGGTGTTTCTATTTCTTGGAATGGTTTTTGGTTTTCCTTGTGGCCCTACAAATGTACGGGTAACAACGAATTACAGTTGGAACATACTCGGTAAAAATTCGTTGTTACCCGTACATTTGTAGGGCCACAAGGAAAACCAAAAACCATTCCAAGAAATAGAAACATCGCAATAACAACTTTCGGTGTCACACCACGGAGAGCGCATTGTAAGCTCTGTTTACCATTTATACTGTCTTCTTAACACAAAATAAGCCCGTGTACCATTATAACCGTTTGTAATTCCGCCTTGTAATTTTGTGTAAATTCTGTCACGCAGATAATCTCAAGATGCCCTGCTAAAGGGCGAAACGAGTCATTAATTAATAAATAAATTTGCAATCAAGACGGTTTGAAGGAATATTTAAGAAACTTTCACACAGTTGAAAATTAGGTGTTAAAATTGTAAGAGTCTGAATGAAAGTCCTTGGTCCACTTGAGCTGTTATTTTTATTGCAGTCGTGAAGACCCGCACAACCGGTTTCGCAACCTACAGTTGCATCTTCAGGCGCCTTTTAAAAGTTTTCCATATAAGTGATTTATGATGGATAACGGGGTTAATTGTAAGGTGGTACCGCAAGCACCTTGGCCCTTCTCGTCAAAAAGGTTAAAAAGAAGTCTACCGTGCGGTTCTTGTCATTATTGTCAAAAGAAGAGTCGGCAATTGGTAAACTTTGTTTGACCTGTGACAAAAAGACGACGTGATGGGTAGCCAGATGGTTGTCAGCGTAGTGAGGACCATCAGATCCATCCAGGTGATCAGAAAGTTGCATCTTCGTGCTGGGCGGAAGTGCGAATACAGCTGAAGACACGGATCACACTGTGTATCGGCCGCTAGACGGCTCAAGTGGACCAAGGACTTTCACTCAGACTCTTACAATTTTAACACCTAATTTTTAACTGTGTGAAAGTTTCTTAAATATGTACAATTTATTGAAGACAAGAGCAAATATGGTTTCTTACTTTTTACTAGCTGTAAACCCGGCGTTGCCAGGGTGTTTGTTTACCCTACACTCTCTTAGTTCACATCCCCTCCCCCCCCCCTCTCTCTCTCTCTCTCTCTCTCTCTCTCTCTCTCTCTCTCTCTCTCTCTCTCTCTCTCTCTCTCTCTCTCTCTCTCCCCATCCACCTCTTTCTCTCCCATCTCTCTTGACTTCCCTCTCTCCGCAAAGTTTTCTGCAAGGTACCCTCTGTACATAACAGGAATTATTTACAGAAGGATGGAAAAGTTGGTAGAAGCCGACCTTGGGGAAGATCGATATGGATTCAGGAGAAATGTAGGAACTCGGGAGGCAATACTCACTTTACGGCTTATCCTAGAAGATAGATTAAGGTAAGGCAAACGTACATTTCTAGCTTTTGTAGATTTGGAGAAGGCTTTTGATAATCTTGACTGGAATAAACTCTTTCAGATCTTCAAATCAGCAGGAGTAAAATATAGGAAACTGAGTAAAATATAGGAAACTGAAGGTTATTTACATCTTGTGCAAAAACCAGAAAGAGTTGAAGGGCACGAAACAGATGCAGAGGTTGGGAAGGGTGTAAGACAGGGATGTAGCCTTTCTCCAATGTTATTCAATTTGTACATTGAGCAAGCTATAAAGGAAAGGAAGGAGAAATTTGGAGAATTAAAGTTCAGGGTAAAGAAATAAAAGCATTACGTTTTGCCGATGACATTGTAATTTTGTCAGACACAGCAAAGGACCTGGAAGAGCAATTGAACGGAATGGACAGTGTGCTGAAAGGTGAATATAAGATGAACATTAACAAGAGCAAAACTAGGATAATGGAGTGCAGTCTTAGAAAATAAGGCGATGCTGAAGGAATTAGATTAGGTAACGAAGCAATAAAGGAGGTAGATGAGTTTTGTTACTTGGACAGTAAAATAACAAATGATGGTCGCAGTACAGAGGATATAAAATGCAGAATGGCAATGGGTAGAAAAGCGTTCTTGAAAAAGAAATTTGTTAACATCGAATACTGATTTAAGCCTAAGGAAGGTATTTGTGGAGTGTTGCCTTGTATGGGAGTGAAACAAGGACGATAAAGAGGACAGGATAAGAGAGTTTTGCAATGTGGTGCTACAGAAGAATGCTGGAGATTAGGTGGGTGGATCGCGTAACTAATGAGGAGATACTGAACAGAATTGGGGAGAAAAGGAATTTCTGACATACCTTGACTAAAGGAAGGGATAGATTGGTAGGACAGATTCTTAGACATCAAGGAATTGTGAATTTAGCGTTGGAGGGAAGTGTGTGGGGTAAAAACCGCAGAGGGAGACCAAGAGATGGATACAGTAAGCAGATTCAGACAGATGTAGGTTGCCGTTCTTATGAGGAGATGAAGAGGCTTGCTCAGGATAGGGTATTGTGGAGAGCTGTATCAAACTAGTCTCCGGACTGAAAACAACAACAACAACAACAACAACAACGTGGACGAAAAAGTATGCATTGCAGACTATTTCCATTTTGATGCATGTCTTGCAGAACTTCATAGAAGGGAAACACCGGTTTTCATTGCATGACTTTGTGCTCTAGAACACTCAAGTACTTTTCTCACTTTATATATTAGTTTCATATATTGTTTGCACTGTAATTATACAAAACATTGTTTCGAAATTTAATTTGGTTTCTTTGGCCACAAAGGGTTAAAGCTCCTCGCTTTCAAGGAAACTCATCATTAAAATTTTACAGCATAATAATATAATGACCCGTACCATGACGTACAAAACGATTAGGTTAAATTGTTACAAACGTAGTATATCACTATAAGGTACGACTGGCTTTGTATTATGCACATACGGTCGGGGGTTCGAATAAAAAAAAAAAAAAAAAAAAAAAAAAAAAAAAAAAAAAAAAAAAAAAATTGCTTGTAAAGCTTATGGGCCTTAACTACGGGGCCATCAGTCCCTAAACTTACAAACTACTTACGAACTAGGACGGCACAAATATCCATGCCCGAGGGGGGATTCGAACCCCCGACCGTAGTAGCCGTGCAGACCGTGACTGACGCGCCTCAGTCCCCTCGGCCACCGCGGCCGGGGGTTCGAATCTCCCCTAGGGCATGGATATTTGTGCCGTCCTTAGTCTTAGATAGTTTGTAAGTTTAGGGACTGATGACCCCGTAGTTAAGTCCCTTATGCTTAACAAACATTAACGTTTATTATGCAGAACTACAAAATGCCCACAATTTTTACGCTGGAGACGAACGTCGCACCGTACACTGAAGTGAAGCGTTACTGTTGACTGACTCCAACCAGAACGCGACGGGACGGGACCTCATCAGTAAGTTCAAGAAAGATCGTTTCGGCCATGAAGATGCGGTTGATTTGCGGCCGAAACCAATACTTTGTTGGAAACCGAATATTCGGTAGGTTCTTCGTAGAGACCAGAAAGTAGATAAACGAACAGCTCGCACCCCATAGGGTACTTACTAAACAGCAAGTCGACACCACAAGCAAAAGGCGACGGGTGGGGTAGCGTCCTAGAAACGACCCCGACACATCTGCCGGACTGCGTGTCGTACAGTGGTGTAGTCATGGCTGTGACCTTCGAGAACTATGTTGACGAAGTTTCACCGCAATCAGATGCAAAGTACCGCAGCGCGTAGAATACACAACTATGTTGACGAAGTTTCATGGCAATCAGATGCAAAGTACCGCAGCGCATAAAATACATAAAATACGACCAACCAAAGACAACATGACTGGACATGTGCTGTAGTTCGAAACGAGAGTCTGATGTTCTTCCTCATGTAACGTGACTGCTTTTTGGTCATTACGAACAACAGGTTGTCAGTAGCATAAAGGTAATGGACTTTCTCCAAAATAACTTTCTGCCATATTTAATTCTGGCTCCGTAGCACAATGGTAGTGTGTCAGACCACCAACCGTAAAGGTCGCGGGTTCGATCCCCGCCAGGTCCTAGGATTTTTATCTGTCACTTTCCGCTTCTTTCACCTCTGACAGTATTGCTCATGTGAAAAATACCGAGTAGCACCGTGGTTGGGAACCCACGTTAAACTGTAGGTCCCCCTGTAACTGGCTGGGTAAGTCAGTTCCAAGGTCGGAGGAAGGCAACGGCATACCACCTCCAAACAGGACCGTGCCTAGTAAAGCACTGTGGTGTTCAAACCAAGCTTCGGATTGTTGACTGCTTTACCTTAACTATACACTGATGTAAAGAGAATCGGTCACTCACAAAACCTTTCAGAAACTTACGTTACACATTCCTTCAAACCGTCTGGATTGCAAATTATTTTATTAATTAATGACGCGTTTCGCCCTTTAGCAGGGCATCTTCAGATTATCTGCGTGACAGAATTTAATCTGAAGATGCCCTGCTAAAAGGCGAAACGCGTCATTAATTAATAATTTGCAATCAAGACGGTTTGAAGGAATATTTATTCTAACTGATTACTGTAACCATGGATTGGAAATCATGTTAGATGTATATTTTTGCTTACTTTATGGTTATTCTTTGTATCTGTTTAGCATTTTCGTGAAAAAATAAGGTTTCTCGAGCATTTTTATGACGTGGTCGCACAGGCATCAATTGCAGGGAACAATCCTAGTACTGGCGATGTGATTTCAAATGAACGAGACGCAACAAGAGCAATATAAAGCACAAAATAAATGCATGTTTATTTAAAAACATTACTGATTATTGCAGTCTGTTTAAAAAGTATTCTTAAATGAATTAAGTTTCCTGATTTCCGAAATACGTCTGCATAGAGACATGGAATTTAACAAAGTAAGTATCTCTTGTGCGCCTCGGTTGCACAGTGTAGAGTGCCAGATTACAAATCAATAGGTCGTGGGTTAGATCCCCGCCAGGTCCAAACATTTTTATCGGTCACTTTGGACTTATTTCACCTCTGGCAGTATTGCTGATGGAAAAATACCGAGTAGCACCGTGGTTGGGAACCCACGTTAAACTGTAGGTCCCCCTATAACTGGCTGGGTAAGTCAGTTCCAAGGTCGAAGGAAGGCAACGGCATACCACCTCCAAACAGGACCGTGCCTCGTAAAGCACTGTGTTCGGAGCATCTCCCGATGCTGATACGTTCCAAAAATTAAAGCCACGACCTGTTGTTGTTGTTGTTGTTGTTGTTGTTGTCTTCAGTCCGCAGACTGGTTTGATGCAGCTCTCCACGCTACCCTGTCCTGTGCAAGTCTCTTCGTCTGAGAATACGTTCGGCAACCTACATTCTTTTCAATCTGCTTACTTTACCCTACACACTTCCCTCTAATGCTAACTTGACAATTCCTCAATGTTTCAAAGTGTCCCAAAACCTCTTAGGATATGCCACAAACTGCTTTTCTTCCCAGTTCTGTTGAGCACCTCCTCACTGGTTACGTGATCTACTCATCTAATTTTCCATCACTCGTCTGTAGCACCACATATCAAAAGCTTCTATCATTTTTGTCCGAACTAATTATCGTCCACTCCCATACGAACAACACTGCACAGAAATGCCTTCAGGAAGGAGGACTTCCTAACATTTAATTTAATATTGGATGTTAACCAGTTTCGCTTCTTTAGAAACGCTTTTCTTCCTATAGCCATTCTGCATTTTATATCTTCTTTACTTTGGCCACCAGAAGTTATCTTGCTACCCAAATAACAAAACTCATCTACTACTTTTGTCTCATTGTCTATCGCATTAATAATGGGAATTGCGGTGAACTAACGCTAAATACACTACTAAAGAATTCGATAAACGAATTATTGCTAAAAGCTGCGCTCGATTTCCACTAGAAAAGAGAAAAATTACTACTTCCCACATTGTTCGTAATAATGAAAACGGCTTCCTGACCGGAGTCACGTGACTCAGATGTTGGGTTCAGTACAGTGACGTCACGTGCAGTATATGTTCTCTTCGGCCTATGATACGAGCTGTGTCGCCAGATGTCAGAGAGAGAAAATACCCGAAGTCTCACAAAAATGTCCCTAACCTACGTTTTCCCTACTTTCTCCCTACCACCTCATCAATGCCCCTACATCAGGGTCGTAGCCAGGATTTGGGTCTGGGAGGGCCTTGAACCCAGGAGTTCAGCCAGCAGAGGTTAACCACTTGATTAATGTGACGTGTTACCATTTTCAAAAACTTTGAAATAAATATTTGGCGTCATTCTTCACTTGCTAGATATGTTTTTCCAGGGACTGATCGTTCTAATTGAATCAAGTAGATTATGCCGCGAATTCCAAGTGCTCTGTTACCAGAGGATTACTGATTTATCGATCGGACAAGGGCACATCAAGAACCTGTCAACCATACAGAGGAACAGCATAAATTATAGTTTCCCCAAAGATGCCGCTGTTACTCGAGGATAACTGATTTATTGACCAGACAAGGATAGATCGAGACACTATCAACCATAGAGTAGGAACAGCAGTAATTACTTAGTTCACAGTCAGCACAAAAAAGGAATTCTGTGACTCTGCATGACGGATTTTCAATGAGTAATGCTATGTAGTCAACGTATATCTAGCGCTTTGTTCATTTATAACGTTGGCTGTCGCAAATGTTTTAGCGTTTTCTTGTCAGCATCTCCTCATTTACAAGTACTAACTAGTATATCATCCTCACGTAAATAAATAAGTCTAGTAAAGGTAATGAGACAATGAATTTTCCTTGTGCTGACATTTTCCGACACTATTTTTAAACCGACTCTCCAGTCCACTGATACACAAGCACTACGTTTACATGCAACACATCTTCCGGAAGACGAAAACCCATTTTCGTAAACTGTTTTCGCTGTCGTGTTTACATGACACAGCCTGAATCAGATTTACTAATCCACTTAAGATGGCGGCTGAAAAACAGCTGCCGCGGTGGAGTAGCCGAGCGGTCTAAAGCGCCTCGCTGCGGAGCGCGCGGTTGCTCGCCATGGAGGTTCGAGTCCTCCCTGGGGCATGGGTGTGTGTGTTGTCCTTAGGTTAGTTTACCTAGGTTTAAGTAGTTCGTAAGGTACGAACTGATGACCACGCAGTTTGGTCCGATAGATTTACAAACATAAAAAAATAAAAAATAAAAAATAATAAAAAAAAAGCTGATTCAGTCACCGATTTAGTCAGCATAATCACTATTTTTCTTTATTTAAATACACAGATTCATGCTCACTCTAATATTTATGCTTTTATTTTACATTAGAAAATATCACTCTGTCCATATGTACCGAAAATTCTTAACAAGGAAAAACAATCTGACAAGCCAAGAGTGCTTCAAAAACGGTTGCGTTTACATGGGCACGAAAATCGATTGTGGAGCTGGAAAACCGCTTTAGAGAAGTGGATTTCCAGAATCGATTTTGGAGTGTTTACGTGACCAACCAACAGCGGAATTGGGAAATCTGTTTACGAAATCCGGTTTTGGGAGCCCATGTAAACGGGGTGATTGAAATAATGATATTTCGCATCAATTTTAATGTGTCCGAAACAAAGTTTTCAAATTAATATTCTTTACTATGAACAGAAAACAACTATGCCGTCTAAAATATCATTGGCTACTTCAAACTTTGCCACAATTGGTCGGCTTCATTCCCGTGCGCTGCCAACTTTTCTGTTGCCAACATTACCCGCTAGGACTGTGTCGGCGATTGTAAAATTTTACCGAAAAGTACCTACGCGTTGGGACATTTGGATGAAAATTCCCTACATGATTTTAATGCTTAAAAGTAGCTACGTGTAGGGAAAATTACCTACGTCTGGCAACACTGGATACGAGCAAACAAAGATTCGCTCTCGTATAGAGGCAGGGTAGTTTCACTGTCTGACACACACAGTCGCGACCCTCACTGCTGTGAAAGTTGTTGACAGCTGACAGCTGCTGCGACACTAGCGCTCCTAGCGGTGGGCAAGCCGCCCAAGTAGTGACGTTTGTTTATAATCGCTTTTGTACCTAATTGACGAAACACATACTACAATGTTTGTGTTACAAGCATTATTGAAATATCGAGAAACAAACATAATACGCAAATTAATATAAAACAACCTGACTTAAATGATTCAGTGGTATAAAGAACAATTCCGTCATGAACAAATACTTACGAATATGTGTGTATTTGCAGTTTATTCTGCTGAAAGTAAGTTGCATATAAACATAATGGTATAATAAATTTCTGTTATGGTCTGTTCTTAGTATGACAGCCAGTTTTTGACGTGTATCAATTCAGTACGGAGTCTAATGATTCTCACATTTTTTTATACGTGCGTATTCTTTTAAGTGTAATTACTTTAGCTTTAAAAACCAATGTTTTGATAATTCTTGCCGTTTGTGGTTCAGATGTAGCGACAATCGTGGAACTGTGTTTTTCTATGTTGGAGAACAGTTTGGTTGCTTTTATCGTTATATTGCCATGTATGTGTTGTTTTTCCTTCAGCTACAGCTGTGATGGCTGATTTGGTACGTGAAATACCGTATTTATTGCATCCTATATACGTTTCCTATGTTCCACCATCACCAATATTACTGGAATTGTAATGAAGAATACTTAACGTTGCTACGTAGAAATTGACGTCTCTCTGCTAAAGGGCATGTCTCTTGGTGTTTCCGAGGCATTTTTATTTTTAATAGAAAATTAAATTACTCATTTAAAGCCTGAATGTTACAGGATGATTGTAACTTAACTGTCCTGTAATGTACCGTTTCGTACCTTATCAGGGATCTTATCAAACCTAAGAAAGACAAATGGAGAGCTATTTTTAAATTATTACCAATTTATAAAGCACTACATAAGTTCCCTAATGTAAAAAGTATGCTGAAGTCAATCTAAAGGGTACATTACACGGAGCCAATTTGGTGGCTAGTCGCTGGCGTATTTGGACGCAGCTGCTAAACTCGCTCCGTGTAAACAGGGACAGCGAACGAAGTCGCTGCTCCGAAACGCGAGCGTCTGAAGTTGAAGGGTGGGTGGGGTGGGCTGCAGTAGTCTAGACGCTGGTCGCTGGCGGTTTGGTCGCCCCGTGTCATACACGGGAGCGTCTGAAGTACAGTAGCCACCGGTAGAGTCAAAGTGGCGAAGGAAATTGTAAATGCTGGCGTTGTTTCTCGCAACAGTTTTAAATGAACAATTAATGAACCAAAAGCAAAACGGAAAAGTAGAGAAGAATAAAAGAAAATGGATTAGAAGGTGGATTGCGAGGAGGGATAAATATGGTGCTTCTGCAAATCTTTTGGGTGAATTATCGAGTGAAGGTCCTTCTGCCTACAGAAATATTTTGATAGCTTACTGTAAATGGTAGAGGATAAAATAAGGAAACAGAATACCATCATGAGGATGGCGATCTCGCCAAGAATAAAATTTAAATAATCGTTATTATTAATGTCCCATCATACTGGAAAACTTCGATAAATTTTCAGAAATTTGATTACAATTCCACTTCATACTTTGTTTGGTGGGACACAGAACTTTTAATATATTTTTTTACGTTGATGATCACAAAATTTCTCGTCGTTTTGAAAACCGGTTTCGGTCAGGATGACCATTTTTGTCTACAACAAATCAGAAACAGAAGGATACATCGCCGGCCGCGGTGGCCGAGGGGACTGCACGGGCACTGCGGTCGGGGGTTCGAATCCCCCTCGGGCATGGATATTTGTGGCGTCCTTAGTCTTGCTAGTTCGTAAGTAGTTTGTAAGTTTAGGGACTGATGACCACGTAGTCAAGTCCCATAAGCTATACAAACATTTGAACATTTTTTTTTAAGGATACTTCAAGTATTACAGTACCTTAGAAAACAAACAATGCATTACAGTCATCAATATATGTAATATAGCCATATGGCATCGTCACAGCCTAAGTGTATTTTCCTTAAGGAATGTAACAACAGGTATGATGTATAATATTTTAACACTTTTTATATTGATGACTGTAATGACTTATTTATATTTTATAAGGTAGTCTATAACTAAATTTGTCCTGTTTGTGATTTGCTGTAGACTTGAAAATGGTCATCACTGACCGAAACCGGTCGTCAAAACGACGAGAAATTTTGTGATCGGCATACATAAAGATATTAAAAGGAATTACAGAATGGATCACTGATATAAATTCGCGACCATGTCGCACCTTGGGGAACAGTACTGTTTTGGTATCACCCAGTCTCTCTCTTTGTTATCACCTAACCTCCAAAACAATACGTCATATGCTACGTCGTGTTTCAATTGTGTTTACGAAGACGCTAGCGTCTGAAGTCTCTGGATGTCATTGCGTCAGCGTATTCATTCGCTATTCGCCCATACGCCGAGCGACAACAGACGCCAGCGACTAGCGACCAAATACGCTCCGTGGATACTATTCGCACTACCGTATTCAGAAACGCAGCTTGCCGTCCGCTCGGAGCGGTGCTATCGCAGCGTATAACAAGAATCTGCGGCAGTGTGGTGACTGTGTGTGTTAGGCCTGTGGTGGTAGTGTGGCTGTTGCTCTCGAGTCTGGACTGCCTCGTGTCCGGCCACCTGTTGCTAGCCGCGGCGCATGCGCAGTCGGCGCGTCCTTGGCCGACCTTGGCGCGTGACGTATGGCAGGTGTGCCTCTGCCACTGCCTAGTGCCGTCAGCCGGCTCGTCAGCTCATCGCTGCAAACAACAGTCCAACACCTCCGCTATGTCCGCTCTACTCACAATACAATACACGCGGCTGCAGCTGTCGACACGACACGACACACGCCAACTGCCGCCAGAGTTGCCAACTCACGAACATTTTTTCCCGTCATACCAACACTCAAAAAGCAATCGAAATCCGCCAGAATTAGACATCTCTGTATTTTCTTGCAAAATAAAGAAAGAATAAAATATATTTTAAATCCTGGGGCCCATTACTTTGTTTACGCGTCAGAAAAATATTTAAAAATGCGTCAAAATTATATGAATGGATGTTAATAGGTGCCTAAGTCACTTTTTCATAGTTTCGACAGAAAAAAAAAACAAAAAAAACAAAAACTCTCCTTTGTGCTATAAAGTAGTGCACTGATAAAATTATATATTATACTATAGATATACATCTACTTTGCTGACTTAGGTCCCTAATAACAATTTATAAAATTTAAAGCATTCTTTTACTAGAAATAATGGAAGTTTTAATTAAAAATTAGTATTATCTGATAGTTCATAATACAAACGCAATTCTTTAATAGTCAAAGAATATTATTACATTACAGAGACCTGTTTTTTCTGAAATTTACTCATTATTAGCTACCGGCCACTGTGATAGTCGATCGTAAAAGCTGTGTTCTACAATATACGGCATAATTTTTTTCAGGTCTTCAATTTTGCTTTATTTTTATTGGTATTTTTCCTTCTGGTTAAGCATCTTGAGAAGGTAAATATACTTCGTTAGTTTTCTTGAGGATAAAAGTATTCAGGCTTTGAAAACCAGCTGATCTTATGTACTCACTAGTTTTTATGACACCTTTGTGCTGATGTGAGCAGTCAAAATAGTGATATGTGCAAATATTAAACTGCACCTTTTCATTTCTTGGAAGGTGTCTGCTTTCAAGAGACTGTGTAGACTTCTTGTAATAAGTAGGCCACCAAGTATAACACCCAATGATCGTGTGTGTTTAGACCGGCGTAATTCTGTAATAAATACCTCACGTTACTATACACGGGCCGCTGAAACTTCGCACTTGACGTTTACAAATAACAAGTGAAGAGCAAGAAGCGCGAGGCGCTAGTCGCTGGGAACGGTCCAATCACAGCGCGAGAAACACTTCCAGTGGTCACGTGGCGTGACGTCAACGTTCCCGCGTTGCCGGCTTTGTTCAGTGCTACCGTAAACAACGTTGTCTATCGTGTTTACCGGGTGTTTATGTTGCGTGCGTGTGTGTGTGTGTGTGTGTGTGTGTGTGTGTGTGTGTGTGTGTGTGGTTTTTGTTTTTTTCGCTGCGATTTATTTTGCTGTGAATGGTTTAATTTGACCTTCCGAGTTCAAGTAGTTGGATAATGTCACCGAAAAGGCGCTTGTCTAGTGACGTTTTCTGAGTAAGTTCTCAATTTCGTATGAATAAAAACTTCGAAGCTTATGCTCTGAGCAGGAAGTTCATTCTCGCTTCAAACGATCGGAAAGAAGTAATGGTGCAGTGGTTACAAAAAAGAAATATTACTGCAGATATTTCATTGTCAAAACTTCTTTTATAATCGCTCGTGAAACAAAACACACATATGCAGTAGACGAAATCACAAAGGAGCAGCGTCACAATGAAATAAATCTGCCCCCATTTCACTGCCGTTTTAACCCTATAACATTGGTATCGAGTGACGTGAAGAATTACTTAAGGAACAATAAGTCTCTCACAATAACAGAGGTGGAAAAGCTGTTGCCAATGTGGATGCTGAATCTTGGGGGAAAAGAAGGGTCGAGCACGTCGAAAAACTGATTCGGGCTGCGCAAACAATGGAAGGGATCATCAGTAATCATTAACGGTAAATGATTTCTCTTGGTGATGAAGATGATTTTGGCAGTGAAGATGCGGAGCTGGATGTAATTGGGCCATTGTCGCCGTAAATTGGTGAGTGAAAAGCCCTGTGATCATAAAACGTAGAGAGAGACGTTACTATCTTGATTATTGTTTATTTCGTATCTGTCGTGATTCAATGTTTATTTTCTACATTGCTTTGCTCCGTTATTGAAAGCGTGTGCATTGTTGTGCTCTGGTCTCCATTAATATGCCGTTAATTAATTGGTGCTCAAGAACGAATTATTGTATGCTCTTTTATTGCTCAATAGCTTTCATTTACGATAGGCAACTTAAAACCGTTTTGCCTGCTGTGTGTGTAGAGGCTAGTGTTGCAACGTCGCTAAAGCAGTGTAGCCAACTTAACCCGCCGTAACGCGAAACGTCAAGTGCAATGTTTCAGCGGCCCGGGTATAATCGGCGATTACTGCAACAGCTGTAGCTGCTCATAGCGGCACAGGGTACTGACGGGGAAGACGTGGGGATGAGCTATTGTCGATATCGCTTCTTGCTTGCAAAGCGAGCCAAGACTGGTGTCCGTCGTCGTTTCTAGAACGCCCTGAAAACACGAACAGACAAGATGGACTCGGGCTTGCCATCACAGCGAAACAGGCAGCACTGACAACAGTAATCGATGGTAAGGCATCGACTAAAACAGAGGTGATATCGGGCGTTCCACAGGGTAGTGTTATTGGTCCCCTGCTGTTCCTTATTTACATAAACGATTTGCGTGGAAATCTAAGTACCTCTCTTAGGTTGTTGGCAGATGACGCCGTCACTTACCGTCTAGTAAAATCATCTGAAGATCAAAACCAACTGCAGAACGATCTAAAGATATCACTACGGTGTAAAAATTGGCAATTGACTCTAAATAATGAGAAGTGTGAAGTCGTCCACAAGAGTACAAAAAGAAATCCGTTAAAGTTTGTTTACAAGATAAATCAAACTTGAAGGCCGTAAACTCCGCAAAATATCTTGGAATTACTATTATTTGAGATTTAAACTGGAAAGAACGCGCAGATAATATCGTGGGAAAGGCAAACAAAAGACTGCGTTTTATTGGCAGAACCCTTAAAAGATGCAACAGAACTACAAAAGAGACTGCATACACTACGCTTGTCCATCCATTTTTGGAGTATTGCTGCCCAGTGTGGGATCCTTATCAGGTGGGTTTGACGGAGGACATCGAAAGAGTCCAAAGAAGGGCAGCTCGTTTCGTGTTGTCACGATACAGGGGAGACAGCGTTACGGAGATGACACAGGATCTGGGATGGGAATCATTACAACAACGGCGCTTATCGCTGCGGCGTGGGCTACTTTCGAAACTACAATCGCCAACGTTCTCCTCCGAATGCGAAAATATATTGTTGACTCCCACTTACACAGGTAGAAATGATCATCAGAATAAAAAACGAGAAATCAGAGCTCGAACGGAGAGATTCAGGTGTTCTTTCTTACCGCGTGCTATTAGAGAATGGAATCGGAGATAAGTAGTATAATGGTGGTTCAATGAACCCTCTGCCAGGCACTTGAATGTGATTTGCAGAGTATCCCATGTAGATGTAGATGTGTAGATGATTTTAAATTTATGACAATGTCACAGTTAACAGTAATGACGAAATATAGTCACCCAGAACATCAGTATACCCAGATGAAGGCCACTGTATCGTTCGCCGAAACGTCGGTTATTAAATTAATAGCCATCACGCATTATGACGCGGTACAACACCCAGAAAACTTTTACGTCAAGCGACGCATAGAATGATGGCTTTCACGACCCGTTGACATTGTCGGTCGCAAACCCTCCGAGTACTATGGCCGTGGTCTATCTACATCTACAACCATACTCCGCAAGCCACCTGACGGTGTGTGGCGGAGGGTACCTTGAGCACCACTATCGATTCTCGCTTCTATTCCAGTCTCTTATTGTTCGCGGAAAGAAGGATTGTCGGTATGCCTCTGTGTGGGCTCTAATCTCTCTGATTTTATCCTCACGGTCTCTTCGCGAGATATACGTAGGAGGGATCAGTATACTGCTAGACTCGTCGATAAAGGTAAGTTCTCGAAACGTCGACAAAAGCCTGCACCGAGCGACAGAGCGTCTCTCCTGCAGAGTCTTCCACCGGAGTTTATCGATCATCTCCGTAACGCTTTCTCGATTACCAAATGATCCTGTAACGAAGCGCGCTGCTCTCCGTTGGATCTTCTCCACTTCCTCTATCAACCCCACCTGGTACGGATCCCACACCGGTGAGCAGTATTCAAGCTGTGGGT
This sequence comes from Locusta migratoria, assembly GCA_026315105.1. Classification (NCBI taxonomy): domain Eukaryota; kingdom Metazoa; phylum Arthropoda; class Insecta; order Orthoptera; family Acrididae; genus Locusta; species Locusta migratoria. Next base: position 127,498,822 of record CM048752.1, read on the forward strand.
GAACAAGTGTACTGTAACCTACTTCCTTTGTTTTCGGACTGCATTTCCTTAGTATTCTTCCAATAAATCTAAGTCTGGCATCTGCTTTACCGACGATTGATTTTATATGGTCGTTCCATTTTAAATCCCTCCTAATGACTACAACCAGATACTTTATGGAATTAACTGCTTCCAGTTGCTGACCTGCTATAGTGTAGCTAAATGATAAAGGATCTTTCTTTCTGTGTATTCGCAGCACATTACACTTGTCTACTTTGAGATTTAATTGCCATTCCTTGCACCATGTGTCAATTCGTTGCAGATCCTTCTGCATCTCAATACAATTTTCCATTGTCACAACCTCTCTATACACTACAGCATCATTCGCAAAAAAGCCTCAGTGAACTTTCGATGTTATCCGCAAGGTCATTTATATATATATATATCGTGAACAGCAACGGACCCACGACACTCCCCTGTGGCACACTTGACATAACTCCTACTTCGGAAGACTTCTCTCCATTGAGAATAACATGCTGCATTTTGTTATCTAGGAATTCCTCAATCCTATCGCAGAATTGGTCTGATAGACCATATGCTCTTACTTTGTCTATCAAACTTCTGTTCCTGACGTTTCGTCGAAGACTGCGTTGGACATCCTCAGAGGCGCTCCTCTTCCGCTGAGTCTTGCCAATTGACGGGTCGGAAGTCTGACAGCGGCCAACATGTATAGCGCAGAAAAGGGAGGCGTGGTCGACGTCACGTGATGACCGGAGAATCGTTGTCAGAGATAAAACTCCACTATCGACTGTCCCCTAGTCAAAGATGAAAAACTGCTTAGCGATTTTGCAACGCTTCTTGTCGGTAAGTTTCATAGTATGACTTCTCTACATAATGGAGGATAATAATCCTTCGTTGTGAATAAAACTTTTGTTTCGGAAAGCTTAAGCTTAGCCATAGAGTTCGGCCTGATAGAAACCTGTGGGCAGTGTCCTAACATCGGAAGTTAGTCTAGCTGCCTCTGTGGAAATCGATTTCCCGCTTTCGCGCTTCGTTAATTCCCATTCCGCCTCCTGCACCGCTTTCGTGACTCGCCGAGAACGTTTCTCAACGGCGGCGTACTTTTGCTAACGGCGATCCGCTACGAGTCAAACCGACTGTGGATGCTGCGAGCTTCCAGCGAACGGCTTATAGAAGGTAACGGCGAGTACTCACCGCCGACACGAGCGACGGCGCGCCGAGCACCTCCTAGCGGCGGGGGTTGTGAACTAAAACTGGCAGGGAACGGCCGGTCGCCTGCGTGAGGCTCGGGACACTCGCATCACAGAAGCAGCAGGTAGTCGAAAGGAGGAGTGTGTGTGCCACGAGGCGCGTCCACAAAGTAAGTTCCGTTTGGTACAGATTCATCATCAGTCCTACTCCTGTGATACCCCCAACTTATTTTGTACAGCAAAGGACCTGGAAGAGCAGCTGAATGGAATGGACAGTGTGTTGAAGAGAGCGTATAAAATGAACATTAACAAGAGCGAAACAAAGTTAATGGAATGCGGTCTTAGAAAATCAAGCGATGGTGAAGGAATTAGATTAAGTAACGAAACAATGAAGGTGGTAGATGGGTTTTGTTACTTGGGTAGTAAAATAACATGCGATGGTCGCAGTACAGAGGATATAAAATGCAGAATGGCAATGGGAAAAAAAGCAATTTTTAAAAAGAGAAATTTGCTAACATCGAATATTAATTTAAGTGTAAGGAAGTCTTTTTCTGAAGGCATTTGTGTGGAGTGTTGCCTTGTACAGGAGTGACACATGGACGATAATACAGGCTTTTGAAATGTGGTGCTACAGAAGAATGCTGAAGATTAGGTGGGTAGATCGCATAACTAATGAAGAGGTACTGAACAGAATTGGTGAGAAAAGGAATGTTTGGCATACCCAGACTAAAAGAAGGGATCGCTTGGTAGGACACATTCTTCGACATCGAGGAATCGTAAATTTAGCATTGGAGGGACGTGTGTGGGGGTAAAAATAGCAGAGGGAGATCAAGAGACGCGTATAGTAAGCAGATTCAAGTGGATGTGGGTTGTCGTTCTTATGAGGAGATGAAGAGGCTTGCTCAGGATAGAGTAGGGTGGAAAGCTGCATCAAACCAGTCTCCGGACTGAAGACTATAACAACAACAACAACAACAACAACAACAACAACAGGTACAGAAAGATATTGATTGTAAAAAATCTACAACTGTTAAACTACTTTTCTACATAGCTTCCGAAATTTTATAGGCAATTGTCATAGCATGGCGCAAGGTTTTGTGTGCCTTTTTCATAGAATGTTGCCGCCTGTGTATTCAAGCATGTGGTAACATGTTCTTTCAGTTCGTCATCATCGTTGAAGTGTTTTCCACCAAGGACAGATTTTAGGTGTAAGAAGAGGATTACTGCCAATACATTTTTTTTTTCACGATAATGCCTGACCTCACACACCGAATGTGACCAAACAGTTCTTAAGGAAATTTCAATGGGACCTGTTTGATCATCCTCCATACAGCTCGGACCTCTCTCCTAGCGACTTTCATCTCTTCTTACACCTAAAATCTGTCCTTGGTGGTCAACACTTCAACGATGATGAACAGTTGTTACCACATGGTTGAATACAAAGGCGGCAACTTTCTGTGAAGGATGCATCCAAAATTGTGGCACGCTATTACAAGTGCCTACAAAATTTTGGAAGTTATGTGGAAAAGTATTTTTAGAGTTGTACAATTTTGTGCAATAAAAATTTCTTCCGTATCTGTGTACAATTTCATTTTATTACCAAACGGAATTTACTTTCTGGACGCGCCTCGTATATACAGCCAATCTAGTGTAATCTGTAGTAGCTAAGCACAAACAGCGATGGATTCCGAAGTCTTTCTTCAGGTTCCCGATTAAAAGAGAATTCTTAATATGATAGTTTAAGGAGGCTGCTACTAGCTGTACTGAGACAATTTACCTAAATAAATACCGTCTTAAATGGTTTTGCTTTACAATTTTTACAAGTTCTTTATAGATACAGGCAGTAGGTAGGTTATTCGTACGCTAAGAGCTCAAGTGGATACAATTTTGAGAAAGAAGGGCACTGAGCATTTGAGTAAAAGCTGTGTATTATGCCCAGACTACTTTGTCGAAATAGAATGTGACTTGCAGAGTATCCATGTTGATCTAGGTTTCAGAAATAAGATTTTGTGAAGCCAAGGGTACATGTAATAGGTTCATTGTGTGTAGTTTTGAAAAAAATGTAGGTTAATGTATTCTACATCTACAACCATACTCCGCAAGCCACCCGACGGTGTGTGGCGGAGGGTACCTTGAGCACCACTATCGATTTTCCCTCCTATTCCAGTCTCGTATTGTTCGCGGAAAGAAGGATTGTCGGTATGCCTCTGTGTGGGCTCTAATCTCTCTGATTTTATCCTCGCGGTCTCTTCGCGAGATATACGTAGGAGGCAGCAATATACTGCTAGACTCCTCGGTAAAGGTATGTTCTCGAAACTTCGACAAAAGCCCGTACCGAGCGACAGAGCGTCTCTCCTGCAGAGTCTTCCACTGGAGTTTATCGATCATCTC